>OZ005655.1:317103295-318303295 GCA_963930645.1 Salticus scenicus
ACTATTTTTAATAAAAATGAGGAACATAAAAAAGTTATAATTCGAAAGGTATGGTTAATGTGGGTTGGAGGAAAAAAAAAATCATATTAACCAGGTAGGCAGGTAAAAATACCTTTAATTGTATACACTTTTTCCTTTTACACTCGTGTAGCGACGCCGTCTATCGGGCAGTTTAAGATAGGAAGATATCTTGTGCTGCCATCTGTTATCTTAGAATGAAGATGACAGTTTACAGCATGTTCTTTGCAGCGTCTGGGTCGCCAATGTTGCGACTCTTGGGATAGGGTGCAAATAGATACAGAAGTCCATAGGGATATGCATCGTCATGCAAAAAAAGAAATATATATATTTATAGTGTTTTTTTCTTCTTTTCTTTTAAGGACAGAATTATTACTAAAAACATTTTGTATACAGAAATTTAGAATTTTTGTATTTCTTATTTAAATGCTTACTTAAAAAAATTGCTCGAGTCTCTACCACTGGGCTATATTAATATGTACATAAATAAATGAAGTACGAAATACGTGAATTACTGAAAAAAGTTTTATATAGACAAATGAAGTATTTGTGAATCCTAAAATTAAATGAAGTACGTAATTCTCGAAACCAAAATTACACATTTTATGTAAAGAGAAAACGGATGAATTACGTAAATTCTGAAAAAAAAAAAAAAAAAAAAAAAAGTAAATAAATAAATGAAGTTCATAAATCTTTAAAACAAAATTTTAAATATTTCCTAAATAAATGAATGAAGTACAAAAAATAATGAAATTAAATCACAATTCTATATAAATAAATAAATGAAGTACATGAATATTAAAACCATAAATATAAATTTTATAAATAAGTGTACATACATTCTGAAACCAAAATTTAAATGTTCAATATTACCAAATAAATGAAGAACGTAAATCGTGTAACTTAAACTTCCACCTTTTATAATAAGAAAATAACCTAAGTATGTTAATCCAAAAACCAAAATTTTACATAAATAAATAATTAAAGTACGCAAATTATGGAACTAAAATTATAAATTTCATATAAATAAATGAATGAAACGCTAGAGTAAAATTTTTACTTTTTATTTGATTGTTGCACGCCCATAGGGTGGCTGAGTGATTAGTCCTCTGTCCTTTTTAGTCAACAGGAGTCGTTTTCGAGTCTTGATTCAGAAATGGTAAACCATGATTCTAATATAATGGTTCTATTGATATTCTAAATATCGTTCTGTTGTATTATACGTTATAGATTATTCAAATAAAAAATTTAATTTCATGAAAATCCATCGAAATACATGTATGTATTTAAAGATGATGAATGAAATCATTGAAACACCAAAAACTGAAACAAAAAAAGAAAAATCACCAGGGGAAGAAAAGGAGGTACGAATACAGTATGAGTGTTATTGCAATTTAAAGAAAATTTTATTCATATTACCTTTAATAATAATAACGAAGCACGATTATAAATAATTGTATGAAATTTATAAGATTTTGTTGAAAATCTTTAGATAAGTATAATTTTCTAAAGAAACTGGTCTGAATTTGGGTTTTCGGTTCACAGTGATTTTTTACAAATTACGAGGCCTCTACGAACTGCAAGCATGCACGACTGAGACGGCAATTGAACCCGGCACCCAGCAACTGAAGCTCAGAGAGTTTAAATTACCGGTACTCTACAAAACAACTTTCCATTGTAATATGAGTACAAATCATAACCTAATCTTGCACACTACTAATTATATTAATCCTTCAGTTTAGCCTTACGCAAATTTTAACTTATCGAGTCAGTGAATTGCGTATATAGTAACAGCCCGCATAGCAACAACTTCAATTTCGTATATCCTTGATACAGCTGAGGGAGGGTGCATGCTGGGGAAGGGGGGGGGGTATTTCCTAAACGCACTCTACCGAATCATCACCTCGATTTTCATATGTTACCCCCTCCCCCATCATATGTCTTCCCCCTTCTTACCCAGCAGGGTTTCTCTCAAGCGAAGAGACCCGAGAGGGAAATCCCCTTGGGAGGGGGGGGGGGGGGCAAGAAAACGGTACTTCTGATAGATGGAGAAAATAAAACATTTTTTAATGGGGATTACGTAGCTGGGAGAAAGCGCCCTCTTCCTATTCTATAATTTCCCCTTTTCTAATACCGTGACAATACATTCTCCACCTGAACAACAACAAAAAATATATAAATATGTAGGCTAAATAAACTTGCATGAAGACATACCCGCTGGAAGCTTTTTTTTTTTTTGTTTATCGGATAAGCGTTACAATTAGAGTTATCATACTCATTGTTGTAGCTGTGGGGCTGATGTAGATTGCTAAATACAAACTTTTTCCCAGAAAATTCTAGAAAATGCACAAATCTAGAACTTGGGTTGGGTTGTGGAAATTAAGGCCGATTGATTGCACTAGGGTCCTAGGCCTGAGGAGGTGCCCTCCATGGGGGTCTTTCTAAGGGGTCCTAGTCCGTATCTACGCAAGTTTCGGGGAAAACCACGGAAAACTCAGAGTGACTAGGTCGACGAGCGCGACCTGGGATCCGGCACCACATGTCTACCACTTTTGAGCGCAGAACCGCTCGGCCAGTAAGAACTTTATAAGTATCATTAATAATAATAATTAAAAAGAAAAAAAAATGAAAACATGGGAATAACTATTTCACTACATTAACCCAAAATGGCACAGATGAACAGCTCGTCAGTTGTTGAGCAAGTGGACTGAAGAGAAACGCAAACCGGTACACGATCAGTCAGGCATGATGAACATAAACATCTTTTGACTTCATCAATGGTCCACGTAAATTAAAAGTGATTTGCATATTTGAAAACAAACATAAAAAAAAGAAAGAAACAGAAAATGTTTCATGTTAATCTGCTTGGCATCTTTGACTTGGCACAAAGTCATTTCGTTCAGTATACTTTGTTTTAGAAAATAGAAAAAATGTCAAAATAAAACAAGTATGTTTGTGGCCACTACAAGATTTTTTTTTTTTATACAAATTCAAAAACAAATTATTTATTGAATGATTGTGTATTAAAATTATTTCCTATACGATGAAGGCAGACGATTTCCACCTCACCTCAGAGAAGCATAAAACTAAATGCCGAAAGAAAGTCAGTTTTGTGCCGACAATTGAGAAATTGCTTTTTTTCTTTCCTTTCGTGAAAAAGGAAAGATATCGATAACTTTGTTTTAAATTATCACAGATCTATGGTTCAACCATTCGTTTTAAAAGTACTGACGAGATGAAAATTTACATCCTGGCGGTGGGGGGGGGGGGGGGTCCATGCTATTACGTGTACACAATTTTGTTCCTAGTTTACTACTACTACTACTATTATCAATAATTCGTATTAATTCGTTAAAAATAACTCATTATATTCACTCATTTGAAATTTTGCCCTATACTGCCATGTTGAAAATTACGAAAAAAAAAAAAAAAAAAAGATAACAGCGCTGACAGAGAGAGAGAGAGATAGCGATGAGATAACAGAGACTGATCCCAAAATACAATCAGCACAGCACCAGTTTAAATCAAGGTCCAGCTAAATACCAAGTTTGGTTAAAATTCGTTCATTGGTTCGTGAGATACAATTCCCACAAAATTTGCGATACAAAAGGACTGACCTCAGACAGACAGACAGACATTTTCTAAAAACGGTCAAATGATGTTCAGGGCATCGAAAACCGGAGTTCGAAAAACTTTACGAATCTGATGCTATTTTCTTGTACCGTATGTACAGACAGAAGAAAGTAAAAAAATTCACATAATTTGATCACCTGCGATATTTACTTTCAATTTTACGAATCTGGTCGGCGAAACCAATCTTGAAGTATTTCATAGGTACTCTAATAATTTCAATAATAACACACACACAAACACACACATATATAAACAATTAAAAAAAAAAAAAAAAAAAAGAAAAAGAAAGAAAGAAGGAAAAGAAAAAAAATAATTATGATATGCGCAGGTATACAAATGACAATAACGAAAACGAAACTTTCTTTTACATACGTTCTAATTTGTAACAATGTTTATTTATTTTGCCTGTTTAGGTTTTTGTTTCTCAATAAGTCTGGCGTTTCGTCTGCCTATTTGTCTGGTGGAATGTCTGTCTATCCTTCGGCCACTCAACAGACGGCTGGTTTAGCAGTCATGCTGTCTCTGACGATCCTGCCAGTAGGACACGAAAATAAATAAACAAATAAATAAATATTTATAAAAATAGGATTACAAGCGAAATTTTTTATTGTAATATAAGGTTAATGTAGTGTACAGATAACAATTCTATGGCAATAACAAAAACAAAACTTCCTTCTATATCGTTCTAATTTATTTCGACTCATTATTATTAATAATATTAAATATAAATTTATTAAAGTAAACCATAAAAGGAAACTCCTAAAAATATATAATGCAGCGAGTTTTTTTCATTTAAGTTTATACTTTGGCAACTATTACAAAATTAAATATAAAAAATTAAATTAAATTAAAAAGTTTATAAATAAAAAATTAAATAAAAGAGTTTATATAAATTTAAACGTGTTTCGTCTCTTCATTTAAATGTGTTTCTAACATGAGTGCCCTGAGTAGTAATTTTGTGCCAATCTGTTGTCTAAATTTTCAGCGTCCCAGGCTGGTTATTAACCCTCGTTTTCTTTAAAGCTACTAACAATTATTGCGTAACGTCGTGGTTATATTTCGCAGCCTTTTCATTGTGGAGACAAACGGAAATTCATTAATAACATTCGTCAAATTTATCTTAATAGTAATTAATGAAATATTCGATTGGCGGTGGTTAATATATTTACCAACATGTCAAATCAGTTTTCATTAATATCTCTTTTAAAGGAAAATAATAATAAAATAAAAAATGGACGCACACACACACACACACACAAAAGGCAACACAATTCTCGTCTATGACATAACCTAAACCCCCAAAAAATATTTTTTTATTTTCAGTAAAACCCAAACAAGCGGTATTTTAAATCGAAACTTGAAATATTTACAACAAAAGTTCATATCATAGCCGATTCATAAAAAGAAAAATTATAAAATCATCTCACATAAACACAAACATGATGGAGAGAATAATGAACAACTGTAACAGGTTTTTAACTTTATTTGCCATAAAATAAACTCACCTGTAATTTTTATGGGGGGTGGGGAGGGGGAAAGGAAAAAGAAAGTATATGTTAAAGAAAAAAAAAAAAAAAAAAAAATCATGCACTAAAATTATGATTTTCTGAAAAGAAAAAAAAAATAAATAAATAAATAAATACGATTTTAAATTCAGCTGATTAAAACATACCGTATTCATAAATCAAATTTTAAATAGTAATAAGTAACCATGAGTCTAAAATCTTATACGTCTTATATTTCATTGTTCGGGTTCGGTTCTTACAAAACAAAAAATATCTATACCTTACGGGTAAAAAAATTTAAGGAAATAATATATTAATTTAATAACTGACAATAAGGTCCTTGATATAAATAGTTTGCGTATAAAATAAACAAAATAATCGAAATCAATTTGCATAGAAATAGATTTCTGAAATTGAGTTCTCAGCCACGAGACCGTATCCAGAATCCAGTCTTGAATTTTAATAAGGGCCCTTTTTCACTTCCCTATTCATTTTTTATCTGAACATATATACATACTTACACGGTGTCATTATTGAAATCAATGTTTTCCGACAAAGGTCTTAATTTAGACCTATTGTTAAAAACCTGTGCTACATTTTCAATGTCATTTTGCGATCCTTCTATTGTCCGGTATAACAAGATTGCGTCAAAGTATCCGTTTTAAGACAAGAACACCGGATGTTTAAGACACCATCTGAACACCCCCCCCCCCCTCGTTCTTATATATATATATATATATATATATATATATATATATACATATAAGTACTGCCAGGGAATCATTAAAAACTATTTTTTTCCCTAGGTGCCTCTAATTCGAGACTGATTAGATTATTAAAATGTACTTTTGGAAGCTGTGTTTTGAGTTGAGGATTACATAATATCCTAAGCGCAGCTTTAAATCATTTATAAAATATGTTATACAATTAATACCACAGGTCTACATCTAAAATTTTGACTTGATATTTGATATTTGATATATATATATATATTTACTTTCTTCTATATGTAATACAGAGAAAGTATTGGATTCGGGAAAATTTTCGACCTCCATTTTTTGATGGTTTTACACGTTTTGGGATGTCCTGAACACGAATTGATAGTTTTTAGAAAATGTCTGTCTGTCTGTGTGTATTACAATTTTTGTGGACACTGTATCTCACGAACCAATGAATGAAATTTAACCAAACTTGGTATTTAGTAGCACCCTGACATAAACTGGTGCTGATTAGATTTGGGGATCCATTGCTCAACAGGTGGCGCTGTGATCGCATTTTTTAAAATACTTTTAACATGGCAGTATAGGACAAAATTTCGTATAAATGTGCATAATGAGAGTTATTTTAAACTTGTGATTGTAAAATTAATACGAATTTTTGATAATAGTAGTAGTTAACTAGGAAAAAAGTTTTGTGCATGTGGGGGCATCGGTTCCATACCGTGGGGGGGGGGGGGGTAAAGTTTCAAGATGGGTATCTTTCAAAGGTCTCGTCAATACCTTTAAAAGGAATGGTTGAACTATAAATCTGTGATAATTTAAAATAAAGTTATCGATTTTTTTTTTTACTTTAAAAAAAAAAAAAAAAAAAAAATCAGAAAAAAAATCTTTTTTTTTTTTTTTTTTTAAATATTATTACACTGAGTGAATATGTATTGGAAAATATAGAAGAAAGTCTTGTGGTGGCCACAACATACTAGTTTTAATTTAATTTAATTTATTTTTATTTTATTTTTTAAGTCGAAACTGGAGCCAGTTTTTCACAATCACGTATAGTTTTTTTTTTTTTTTTTTTTTTTTTTTAATATACAGGGTGTATACCGACCGACAGAGTTTCTTCCGTGACTCTTCCACCGATATAATTATAGGGTCATTTTTATGCTATGTTTCCATGATTCTAATCATGGGAACATACTAGAAACTATCGAAAAATGAAGAAACTGTGTCAGTAGATACAAAAAATCCTTACGTCATAAGAGAAAAACTGGCTTCAGTTTTGGTTTCAGCACACCAAAAAAAAATCTAGATTGACTCCACTCGACTTTCCGAACATTCAGTCATTAAAAGTTTTGTAGATAAAGTAAAGAAAGAAGAGTTGTTAAACAAACAAAAGAGAGAAAACCATAATAGAGTGTTTGAGTATTTTTCTCCATCTATTACACGTTGTTTTATTTAATGCTACTGAACCCATAGATCATAATGACAAAGAATTTTTCGTTGTGTCCCTGTAAAAACCTATAAATGATAGATTCACCAAAATGCTTATAATGAGTGCAACAGTGATTTATAATATTCATATAGATTTTCAGCTCAATTGAATAAGGCGTTTAGATGCTATCGCACTTTCAAAAATTGGGTCCCATAGGCCATAATGATAAAGAATTTTTCTTTGTGCCCCTGTAAAAAAAACTGTAAGTGTGATTCACCAAAATCTATACAGTTGGTGCAACTGTGACCTATAACATGTGTACAATTTTTCTGCTGAAATTAATAAAGCGTTTAGACGCTATCGCACTTTTAAGAATTTGGCCCCATGGGCCATAATGATAAAGAATTTTTCCTGGTGTCCCTGAAAAAAAACTATAAGTGCTAGATTCACCAAAATCAATAGGGTTCGTACTAGGGTGACTTACAGTATACGTACCAACTTTCAGAGTATTCGAACAAAGCGTTTAGACGCAAGCGTGTTCACTCACACACATACATACACACACACGTACATATATCATCGCAAAAATAGTTGAAACAGACTCGGGGGACCTCGAAACATCAAAATCTCAAATTCAGATTTTTGACATGATTACAATACTTTTCTCACTATAGTGTTCGGAAAGTAAAAAACATATTTATCAACTAGAATTATCAAATCGAATTTTACCAACATAATTTTTGTCGACATTCATTTAGAGATATAATTAAAATGTTTAAACCTTAAATGTCGTGTGTTGCCTCTCGGCAACCTACCCAATTTCGTCTTCTAAAGTATTATTAGAATAATATTGAAGCTCCAATGCCTCATTGGTTGCCGATTGGCAACAAATTGTTTTTTTAGCTGAAAACCATAGTTAAAATCAAGTTTGATTTTTCAAAGTATTTTTCCCGTGATTTATTTATTTAATAGAGGTAAGAATAACACATTTTTAATTTGATTTAAAAAATAATCAGGCATTTAAGGATTAATTATACATTTCGTGTATTTCGTGTATACATCGTAAGCATGTAAATATTTATTTGACAAAGTGATAATTTTTATGAGGTAGCTAATCGTCTACACCAGTGGTCGCCAATAGGTGGTCCTTGGACCACTAGCGGTCTGCGACAAAATTCTGCAGAAAAATCTTGACATTATTACCAATTTTTAATGTTTTATTAGAAACTAGCAAACCCATGCGAAATGTTCGCATTTTACTTTTTTTTTTCTTATTTACCTTTAAAATTTGAAACTCATAAATATTATACCAATATCCTCACCTAATTAAAAATTTAATTCACCAGAAGCCAAATTATTATTAAAACCAAAGTAATATTGTTCAATAGTGAAAGCAAAATCTTTCAAAGAAAAGATTCAAAATAAAATTCATGGTTGACGACCTAGTTTTCATACTTCCACAGGCAATACAGTTTTAGTAAAGGACCCCCCATGACGCCTTTAAAAGTTTGCCCCCTCTGTTAGCGATGACTTTTCATTTATTTATTTTGGCACAATTTTTTGTTTAAAAAAAAATTAATTCCTATTTTGATTATACTTTTTTATAATTTCGTTTTTTAGTCAATTTATGGTAATAATTCATATTTTTTAAAGTCGTATTGCATATATATCTTTAAAATATTGCTATGTTTAAAATGACGCTTGCAAAGATTCTGAAGAAACAAATGTTAAAAGTACATTTTTCCATAAAATATCATCATCAGATAAATGTCGTCATTTTTTCTTATTAGTTTATTGAGCTGAGTCCGCGTGCTTAAATATTGTTCATTTTAATTTTTTTTTTTTATCCTCGCATATTTTATTAATTTCACCACTATCGTATCGTTTCGACAAAAATTAATTGTAACTGATCCACGTTATAGAAATACTATATAGATTATACTAATGCTAATTTTAGCTTGTACTTAACTCACAACATTAGATTTACAAATTTTCTGTTTGACGAAGAGGATAAATGGAATCGTAAAAATTTTAATTGTATGTATTAAGCACAGATATTGCTTTGAATTTCTGGTCCGCATTTCGTACTTAGCCAAGAAATTGATCAGACTGTACAAATTCTTCAAAGGTTCAACATGTACATCCAAAATATAATTTTCAATTGTATTTTAATAATCTCTGCAATGTGGTATGCATATTACCAGATTTGGTTAATTCAATTTAATATAGAAACAGACAATTATCCCTGTAGTTAAATCTCAACTAAGTTTCTTATAAAATGAAAGCAATAAAAAAATTTCATGATTTTCTCTCATAATCCTTTCAGGGGCAGCATAATCCCGCTTATTTAAAATCAAGTTCCACCAGAATTTCAGAATAAGATATAAATGGAAATAAAAGAAATAAATGGATTTTTTTTTCGGATTAGCTAAAAACTAAAATTTTATTAAAAAATTCCTGGATAAATACTATTTGCAGTTGATAATTAAAATTAGGTGGTATAGAATACATCGCACCGCTCCTGACGGGGATAACTGTTTTATGACATACACGCAACCTTTAATCATCGTTTTTAAAATTAAATAAATATTTACAGTTATCTTATAATAAAATAAACATTCATAATGTTTTATGTAAAATAGATTTATTTCATATTTATAAAATAGGCATTCTCTGATTATTACTCTAGAAATATATTAACGTTTCTTAATCCTACTGGTGGTCCGCGAGATTTTAAAATATTTATTTGGGGGTCCGTGAAGTCTGAAAAAGTTGGCGACTGATGGCCTACACGTGAGATTTAGGCCAGAGTGAAAATATCTTCACGAAAGATCTTTCCAAGGGGATCTAGCCGTCTTATATCCCAATAAGATGATGTACAAAATATTACCATTATACAATAAAAGGCTCAGAGGTATGTTAATAAAAGTTGTTGAAGGATTGGTTTGAAATTATGTTTATTTATTTATGTTATATTTCTTTTCACTCCTGAATCAGGAGTCGGTAGGATCTTTTGATTATGACATCAATTTTGTACATCAATTTTTTAGTGTCTAGAGCACAACTTTAATTTTGTAACTATTGAAATTGAATCGCGAAGCATATTTTACTGATTTTATAAAGTCCTGATACTCTTTTTTACATAATATTTCAATTCACACTAACAAGGAAACATTCAAAAGGTGTCGTCTTCAAAAAATATTGAAAAAAAATATATGTGATTCTACTCTTCCTAAAACACCAGAAAGTGAAAAAATTATCGGCTGAAATGAATTACAGCGACCGCAAAAAATTATCAAAATTAAGCATATTTGGCGATTTCACATTGTTAGGCGATTGATTTTGAGTACTTGGCGGAGAAACAAAATACGGTTCTGTTCGTACACGGCAATCTCGCTCGGTGCTAGCGAACTGAACGACTAACAGCGCTAAATCGCCAAATATGCTTAATTTCGATAATTTTTTGTGGTCGCTGTAATTCATTTTAGTTGGTGATTTTTTCACTTCCTGGTGTTTTATGAAAAGCAGAATCATATATACTTTTTTCAATATTTTTTGAAGACGACACCTTTTGAATGTTTCCTTGTAAGATCAATATTTATAAAATTAAATCTTAAGCGAACACACTCTGTTAGCCTAATAATAAAAGCTAAACATCGAGTGTAAGACATATATAAGATATAAAATTTAAATAGAAAACCGCAAAACATTTTACACCAACAGAAATTAGTATGCTTTGACCATCACAAAACTTTCTTCTGTATTATTCTATATAACAGCATCACCTCTCGTCCGAAATGCACCCAAACTAAATCAATAGAGTTTTTCACAATATCCATCTCACTTACAAAGTTTAGCTCATTTATATATCATAGGTACTGAGATATTACGCTCTGGTAAGCGGGGATCAAGTCTTGTATAACAGCGCCAGCTGTCGACTGGTATGCACCCAAATTGAATCCATATCATGGGTCTCATACACATCAAGTCTGGTGCATTTATACACAATAGAAGCTCAAATATAACCATCATTTAAGAGAGCAATATTGCAGCATAGCAGCGCTATCTGTTGGTCGATATATCGCAATGCTAATCAGTGCCAACTTAGGTCAAGATCTAAATATAAATTTACATTGATTTTTGCCAATTTGTTCGTGAAGTACAGCGTCCACAAAATGTTTGTAACACACACTCTCACACAGACTAGACAGGTATTTTCTAAAAATGGCTAAATCATGTTCAAAGCATATCAAAACGTCCAAAACCATGAAAATCAATATGTTCTACTTAAGTATATAGAAAAATAAATAAAATAAATAAAAAATAAAGAGGAGGAGGGGGTAAAATAGGAATGGCCCGTCACTTTTATTTATTTCTTTATTTTTATTTTTTAACGTTTTCTCTTCTTGATACTTTTTTCTTTACTTCTTATTTTCTCTGAGCAAAAATATACGGCTTCAGTTAAGTTGAAACCTGCTGAGAGACAAAAACAGGTCAAAACTTGCTTGCAACTTGTCCATTTCCATTCTTGATCCTTTTCATCCAGTCCATTTGCGAAACCACAAAGCCCCACCAGCCCCTAGCTCCCCCATCTTATAAGCTCCTTATTTCCCCTCCTAAAAAAACGTAGTCGGTACATAATTAGTGTTATGCACTTGATTTTTAGACGGGAAATAAATTTATACGCAGCTAAGATTTATTTCTATGCTTCGTTTGTTTTTTCTCTGAGACTTCCTTGTGCCTTCTAATTTACGTCTTATTCACTTTTTTTTTTTTTTTTTTTTTTTTTAAACATGGGCTTGTAGTAATAGCAGAGATTTAAGTGTACCTCTTAACTTATACCCTATTGTCTCTTCCTCCACCTCTTTTCTTTCTTTCTTTTTCTTTTCTTTTTTATTGTTGGAAGTGATATCTGAAAATAATATTTATGGGTTACAATAAATGTATAGTAATTGAATTATACGATATCAACAATAAAAATAAATATGTAAAGAAAATGTCTTGTTAGATTTTAATTCAAATGTAGAACTTTTTTTTTTTTTTTTTTTTTAAGGCTTTAAAGGGTTATTGCTTCTAAATTTATCATTGCTCAAATGCTATTTCACTGACTTCGTTTACCAAAAAAAAAAAAAAAAAAAAAAAAACTTTACAGCTATAATGACTGCAAGTTTAATTTTTCGCGAAGTTTTATATCATTTTTAATATTTACGCATAAATTTATTTTCATTTAAAAAAAAAAAAAAAAAAAAAAAAAAAAAAAAATTAACTCAACTCGTAAACGTTTTTGGCAACAATTAAAAATTAAAATATATTGTGTATTTCTGTCTAAAAAAGGGTTTCTTCAACTCTTTCGATACTGTCCGTTTCGATACTGATTATTATATATTAATTTTCTTTTCTTAAAAAGAAAAAAAAAAAAAAAAAAGATGAAATTTTGCAAAAGCAGAATTTTGTTTAGTACGGAGGACTATTAGTTTTTTTTTTTTTTTTTTTTTTTTTTTTCAAATTATAAAATCGCTTTCAAATTTTTAAATTATATTTTCGATAAATTTTCGATTTCGATAACTGTCCAACCATCGTAAAACTGGCGACAACGTTTTACCCATAGATTGAGACTAATAGTCCTCTGTACTAAAGAGGCATGATACAATTAAAAACTATTTTTATTCCCCTGCAATGCGAATGTTAATGTTATTTTTATGCAGGTTTTTAAGAAATGAAACAAATATAAGAATACGCATTTTTACTCTTTTATTAAGTAAGCAACTGTACCTAAGTAACCCGCACGTAAATATATATATTTTTTTTAAATAACTTATATATATATAAATTTTTCTATAACATTTTTCAGACTTCATTCCGTTAACTTGATATCTACTTTTCCTTGATAAATAGGGGCTTTTATTTTCCCTGACTATTACGTTATTAAGTAAATTTTCTCTTTGCAACTGAAAAATTCCCCTCTTGCTTTTCTTTTCCCTATCTTTCAGGCAAATGCTTAATTTATCATTGCTGAAATCCCATTCACTAACTTTACTTGAAAACAAACCTTTTTCTTTCTGCACAAAATTCCGTATAACGCATTGTTATTAACGTTTTAAAAAGAGAATCATAATTATCTCGCTTTATTTTCTTCTATATTCAATAGGAGAAAGTGTTGTATTCGTAATAATTTTGGACCTCGGGTTTTCAATTTATTTACACGTTTTGAGAAGTGTAGAACACGATTTGACCATTTTTAGAAAATGTCTGTCTGTCAGTGTGTGTGTGTGACAAAATTTTGTGGCAACTGTATCTCAGGAACTACTGCACAAAATTTCATAAAATTTGATATGTAGTTGCGCCTTGACATAAATTAGTGCCTATCAATCTTTAATGAAAATGCGTCCCACAGGGGGCGTTGCCATCCTGCTTTTTCTAAATTTTTAACATGGTGCTATAGGACAAAATTTCGTATAAATGTACTTAAAGAGAGTTATTTTTTAATAATCATTATGAAATTGAAAAGAATTATTTATAATAGTGATAGTTAACTGTTTTTTTTTTTTTTTTTTTTTTTTTTGTATATAATGGAAATCATCTGCAGTCATCATGGAAGATAATTTTAAGGAACAATTATTTTAATAAATTATTTTGTCTGAGTGAATTTGTATAAGAAAATATAGAAGAAAATCATGTGATGGCCCCAGTATATTAGTTTTTTAATGTTTTCATTAGTGATCGAGGGTCTTTGGCTCTCAAAACTGGTAAAGAGAAGTTCAAACGCCAGTCGTATTTGTCGACTCAGCCATTCGTAATTTACCGTGATTTTCTCCGTAAGTCACTTTAATACGGGCTAGTAACTTTAGAAAAAAATTCCATGGAGAGCATCTCATCCAAGTCTAGGTCTTTTGAGAGTACAATCGGCACTTCGGCTTTGACTGACACAAAAAAGTTTTAATAAACGCGACTCGCCAGGAAAAAAAAAAAAAAAAAAGTGCCAACTCGACACAAATATGACTTGCTAAAAAAAAGAAAAATAGCCAACGATACCCCAAACAGTATGCGTACAAGAAAGAAAATCAGTTTTCTTTAGATGTAATATATACTGTACTGAAGTTTAATCCCCTCTCCCCCACACAACCCCCAAAAATTTCTCCGGCTGCCAGCCTTGACTGTTGCATAGGCAGAACATGTTTGCGATGGAAGCTTTACGTTTTGCTATTTTTTTAAAATTCTCTCAATTATCTTGACAAGAAAATTCAAACTGAAACGAAATTGAACAAGAATGAATCACTTCCCCCGACAGATAAGGTATATCATTCTGACTTTCGAATACCAAATCGCGAAGGTAAAACTTACGTCAAAAATAACGTCATTGGGAAGCCACCATGGTTCCGCAAACGTAATGATAGATAGGGTGTAGCTCGCGGCTCACTGATTCACCCCCTCACCGCTATATTCCGCGTCACTTTATCGTACGTTTCAAAAATGCGGTCAGACGATATCGGAAAGAGGATATTGTAGCTTACTGGTTCCATTCCAATCAGAAATTTACTCGTAATTGTGGTTAAAAAATTTTCGCAACATGTGAAAATTTGAATTTTTACTTTTATCATCGAGTGAATCACTCTTTTCAAGGTTATTTCCAAGGTATTATTCAAATGAAGTGGTTTTTCTATTCACCTTTTAAAGAAGGATGTATTTTTCTTTTTAAATACTTTTAATAAACTATTAAGGGGTAAGATAATATGATTCTGATAATATGATTCTTATAATCCTAGAAATTTCATCTGTTCGATAACTGATTTTCAATGTATTCAGGTAAATCTTGTATACAGACCTTCGCAATATTTTTATTTTTATTGATTTATTCATTTTTTTTACTTCTGATAGGGGACATTACAAACCTAGCGATCGCTCCACTAGCGGCCGAGAAGTTCCACAATCAAGGCTAGTGGACCGGAGATGTCAGGTTCGAAGCTAGGTCATACTCATCTGTTTAGCGGTTCAGAGTTTTCAGTGGGTTTTTTTTTTTTAAAGAAATTCGCATGAATACGGGCTAGGATTCCTCAGAAAGACCCGTAAGACACTAAGCCTGTATGCTCTCTACTTATTGTCTCCGAAAGCTAAAGACAATGTTATTCTATGGGGAATTTTGTCCCCTTATAACTCATTAACTAATACACATTTTTAAATTCCGTTTTCTTATTCAGAAAATTCACAACCGTTAAACAGGTTTTCGCTTTCAAAAAATTAATTCTCTTGATTTTTAAAATTTCATTTTTAAGCTAAAATATGTAAAATTTTACATTGTGAAAATTCCCATTTTCAACTTAAAAAAAAAAAAAAAAATCGGTTTATTTATTATTATTATTATTAAGTGATAGCCTGTTTAACAGTTGTGAATTTTCTGAATATGAAAACGGAATTAAAAAATATGCATTAATTAATGAGTTATAATGGGGCAAAATTTTCCATAGAATAAACATTGGTTTCGGTTTCCGGGGGCGATAGAGTAGTCAGATCTCAGATGGCCTTAAAAAGCCGATACCATACCACCTGCATAGCTATCCTGTTAAATTCGTATGCAAATAATTACAAGGCCATACATTTTTATTTTTATTTATTTATTTTTTCCAGAAGGCACAAACTTTACCATATCTGCGATTGCAACAGAAATATATAGATCATTAAATTTTGCAACAATATAGTTAAACACTCACGCGTTGCTTGCAACGCTAGAAAAAAGTCCTGAAATTGTGAACGAAAAAAAATAAATAAATAAAAGAAAAAATAAAATAGAGTTGTGCACATTCTGCACTTTTCATACAAATAATCACAAGTACCTATTTTTTTTTTTTTTTTTTTTTTTTTTTTGGGGGGGGGGGGGGTAGGGTTGGGATAGAAACTATACTCAATACTGCATCACTGCCATACGATACGATGCAAACAAATTATTAAATTTGGAAATCATACTCAACACTGTATCAAACCACACGATGCCAAAAAATTATAAAATTTTGCAGGATGATTAACCTATAAGGTGGTATCGGGCAATGAGGCGCAGGTTTTCAAGTAAACGGAAAAAAAAAAAAAAAAAGGCGTATATCCGTATTGCACTTTTGCATGCAACTGTACTTTGGTTTGTTTGTTTCTTCTTCTTCTTCTTCTTTTTTTTTTTGTGTGTGTGTGTGTTTGTGGGGGGGGGGGATACAAATTTTACGATATCTACAATCATATCAGGTAGGATAATGTAAATTATTAAATTTTGCATGATAGTTAAACATCCTGACGAGGCTGGCAACGCAGTAGAACTCTTCAACTTGTGAGACAACAACAACAAAAAAATAAATAAAATAAAAATAAAAATAAAATAAAATAAAAAATAAAAATCACACCTATCATAATTTCACATGCAAGGGGGGGGGGGGGTAATAATCATACTCACCACTGCATAAAGGTCATAAAATTTATTAAAATTTTTACAAAGCTTTCGATGTTCTATATCAGACAGTTCTTTAAGGAGTTGCGAAAAAAGAAACATAACAAATTAAATAGATTTTCAGTTCTTTCATTGTTCTCGCTAAAAGTTAATGACAAGGGTACATAAAAATAGTTATTTCAATCCAACGTAAAAAAAAATAAAATAAACTTATTTATATTTCTAATAAAGCCTCCCCTATGACTCATTTCAATAGATGCAAATCGCAATTCATGCACGCTTCGACCGGTTCCAAGCGCTGGTTTTTTAAACAAAAGTAATCTTGAAGAAAAGAGGTCTTTCAATTTTTTTCTTCTTTTATTTACGCTGTTTTTTCATTTCATTTCTTTTCTGTTCTTCTTTCTGAAGGGAAAGGCTGGTAAAATTGTTTCCTCGACGCTTTAGTGACTCATGCGAATTGAAGAACATGCTCTCCTTTCTTTAGATATTGCAAGTTTTTGTAAAATGGCGTTAAATGAAACGTAACTGTAGCTGGTTAATTGTTTAGTTTAACTAGTCTGGCGGTGTACTACGGCTTTTCTTTTCTTTCTTTTTTAAAATTTAATTTTTATTTTTTTCGTTCATTTTTCATTAGCTTCACTCGGGAATGGCAATTCAGTCCGACGATTTCTAATTAGCCCCAACCCGACCCTTCCCACTCTTTGATGTCATAAAGTAAGGCGGCGGTCAAAATATAGCATAAGTACTTTTTTAAATGTTACAATTTCAAGAAAAATGGAACACTTTTTTTTTTCCTTGTGCGTGCAAATATTTTAATCTTTAAAAATTATAAAATAAACTTAGTAATTGTCTAATTAGCCGATAGAACAATAGGAGAGGTTGCATGGGTTTGTTTACCCTATTGCTGAGTCTCTCAATGCAGTGGGCTTAGCAACAAAACAAATTAACGTTTTTCTGCCTTTTTACGTATGAATACCCCCGAGTTGTAAACAAAAACATTTATGGCAGTCCTAAAAGTAATGAATGTATTATATGTTACAATTAGTGATGTGTGGAGTGGAAAATTTACTAAAAAAGCAACATTTTTAGTAAATTAAAAAAAAAAAAAAAAAAAAAATCTTTAAAAATGTTATTATCATTATTTAGAATAGAGGATTACATCCATTACCCAATACTACCAATTATTAAAAATGTGATTTTGTGTTCGCAAGTTATATGCCTAAAAATAGAACAAATCGAAAAAAGTAAATATAAATAAAAAGAATTTTGATGAAATATAACCTTTCATTATCAGAGCTGTTGCTAATTTCCTCAAACCCCATGTTATTTTATGGAAGAATTTGCTATAAGATTCATTCATTATCTAACTTTTTTTTTTTTTTTTTTTTTTTTTTTTTTTCTGTGTTTATATTCAGAAAATTCACAACCATTAAATTTTTTCTTGTTCTCAAAAACTTTTCTTTTCTTTTTCGTTTTTTCTAATTTTTAATGTTTCATTTTGAAATTATAAAGTGCGAAAAAATACTTTGTTTGCTTTTTTCCACTTTTTAACTTCAATATAAAGTTTTATAAACTAAACAAATAAATTTGTAAAAACAAAGAAAAAATTAACTATTTTGGATTTTTTAATTGTGAAAAAAAAAAAAAAAAATCATTGATTAATTCACATAACAATTTTTCTTATATAATAAAATGGGATTTGGCTGCTCGGAATGATATGTGGAGAGTGGGCTCTCCAGGAGCTACAGAATGCACACAGACACATTATTTTTATAAATTACTCAATCATTATACATGTATAACAATCATTAACAAAATGTTATAGCTTTCTAGCTTTATACATGTTTAATAATCTGGTGTGTCACTCACACGACTTTCTCTTACCCTGAAATTTAATACTATAAATACAGGCTGGAGATTAAGAGGTAAGATAACGAGTACTGTTATGTAAACCTATGTTAAACAATTCAAATTAGGCTTCGGAAGAGTTTTATATTAGTTCTGTGTGAAGGGGGCTACCGCCCCCTCAACCCCCTGTTTCATTAATGCACCTACATTTATATAGAATTTGTTGTTGTTGTTGCTTATCCTCCTTGTCTGACGGAGTCAGACAAGATCCACGAGTTCGTTGACAGTTAGAAAGTCAAAGATCAGAAGAGGATTGATGAAAAGATCCTCCTTAGAGAGTCCCATGCATTCCAAAAGGTGCTCAGGAGAAGCCTGATGATTTTGGCACTTGGTGCAGGTGGCGAAGGTTTTCCTGCCCTCGATGAAAGTGAGGCACTTGATGTGACCGCTAGCGAGTCTTGACAGTACAGTTCGGGTACGTCTGTCACACGGGAGGTCGAGGGACAAACCCGGTTTTGAGCCCTTGTACCAATTATGGGTGGGGGGAGTTTTCCACTCCTCCGAGATTTTTGAATTTTCCCGGGAGTATAACTCCTGAAAAGTAAGTGCGGAGGAGGGATTTGAAGAAATCCTGCAACCCTCCTTAGCAAGATTATCAGCCATTTCATTCCCGTGGAGATTCACGTGTGAAGGTATCCATTGCAAATGAACGTCATGATTTTGTGAAATGAGCTTTAATTTAAACAGTATAGAGGTGCTGACCTTGTCGCCCACAAGAATCCAATTACTAAGATGGTGAAGAGAACTACGGCTATCAGTCAAGATCCATAGGTCACCATAATCCTCTTCAGAGAGAATAGCTTCTAGTCCCAGGTCTATTGCAATCAATTCACTTCTGAAGACAGAGCAGTAATTTGGATTACGATGAGAAAGAGTCAAGTTGGCGTGAGGGATTTCAATATATATGCCACTACCTGCTAGGTTGTCAATTTTACTACCGTCGGTGAAGATTTTAATGGTATTATTAGGAATGTGGCTTAGGTTTTCCAAGGTCAATTGTCTAAGATGTTCTGGGATGTAGTCTTTCTTGTTAACATGAGAGCTTAAGTTAAAGTGAAAGTGAACCCTGGGGAGTCCTTCTGCAGGATTCAAGCAGCAGTGTAGTGAGTTGGGTTCAACATTACAATTAGGTAGTTGAAGAGAGGCGGCCTGACTGAAAGGGCAGTTCCTCTTTAATCTTTGATGATTACTCCAGCTGTTAAGCTACGTGGAGGTCTTGTTGCAGAGGCCGTAACTAGAGAGTTTATTATAGTACTTAACAAAGGCCAGCTTGTCTTCTAGTATGGAGCGGCTGTAAGTCAGCCTCAAAAAGAACAATTTCAGAAGGACAGCTATGTCTCAAACCAGTGATAATCCGGGCAGCACTTAATTGAACTTGTTCTAACTTGTTAAGGTTAGTTTTGGATGCACAACAATATACCGCGAAACCATAGTCAAGTATAGGCCTAATGAAAGTCATATATGTTGTTCTAAGGGTTGTTGCGTCGGCTCCCCAGTCTCTACCCGCAATATATTTAAGAATATTAAGACGTTTTCTACTTTTCAATACAATGTGTTCGATATGCCTGTTACTAGTGCACTCTTGGTCCAGAATAAATCCCAGATATTTGGGATGCTTCTCGTAAGTGAGACTCTGTCCCTCCAATTTCAGTTGTGGTTGATAATTATATAAATGCTTGTTGGTTGTGAAGAAGGTGGCAATTGATTTGCGAGGATTAAAACTGATTTTATGTTCCTTGGCAAAGTTGGATACAGCTACAAGAGAATTATTAAGTCTCGATTCAATATCATTAATATTGTTTCCCGAGCACCACAGTACAATGTCGTCTGCAAACAGTCCCATTCTAACTCTGGTAGAAGTCAGTTTTTCAATACCAGATATAAACATGGTGAAAAGAGTAGGGCTAAGCACTGAACCCTGAGGAACACCTTGGCTGAAATTAAATGGTCCTGAAAGAGACTTGTTAACCTTCACCTTGATAGATCTGTGTTGTAGAAAGTCTGAGATCCACGTTAAAGCATTGCCACTGATTTTGAAATAATCGTGAAGTTTGATAATCAGTTTATCCTTCCAAACTCTATCGAAGTCCTTCGTGAGGTCCAGTAAAGCGGCCACGGTGTGGTGAGTGGGTTTGAGATTCTGGGTATCCTTAATGGATTGACAGAAATATAAAATTTGATCTGTAGTGCTGTGTCCCTTTCTAAAGCCGTATTGCTCACTGGGCAATAGATTGTTTTTATCCAGGTAATATTGTACTCTTATTAAAATCATTTTCTCCATGATTTTACAAGGCATGTTAGTCAGAGCAAAAGGACGAAAATCCTCAGGAGAACAAGTCTTCTTGCCAGGTTTTTTGATTGGGATGATGGTGGCTCTTTTCCATTCAGTGGGCAGTCGACCCTTAATCCAAGATTGATATATAGAATTTAATTCGGTTATTAAAAAATAATTCTGTTTTTAAAAAATAATTTATTAAAATTATTACTTAAAAAAGTTATCGACGATTTCCGTATTAGAGAAGTAGTATAACACTAAATATCCAAAAAAAAAAAAAGTTGAATTTATTCTCAATATTACATTAAAAAAAAAAAAAAATTTTTTTTTTTTTTGTTAAAAATGAAAAAAAATCGATAAATATCGCAGATCGATGGTTCAACCATTCGTTTTAAAGATATTGGCGAGCTCTTTTGAAAGATACGCATCATGAAAATTTACTCCCCTCGAGGGGGGACTTCCCCCCAGAAGAGGAGGGGGGGGGGAGGCGAGGCTCCTACATACACAATTTTTTTTTTCCCAGTTGACTATCTCTATTACAAAAAATGTATATTCCTTTCATTTGGTTTAGCACACTCTATAGATGTTAAATTCTACTTACCTGCAATTTCCCCCATAGACGTAATGTATTTGAATACTTTTGAATATCCCTGTACACGAACCATTTGCTTGATCGTCTTAACAAAAAGTTTAGTGTAGCATCCTTATATGATACACATTTAGAATACCGAGTTTGAACTTTCTGCCATTATTTGTTTTTGAGATATTTTGATAACAGACAGACACACACACAGACATACACACAGACCAACTGCTAAAAACATGATTTTCGTACTCAGGAGACCTCAAAACGTGTAAATATTACAAAATCTCATGTTCGACAATTTGACCCAAAAACAATACCTTATGGGTTGAGAAAGTAAAAATATTAAATCATAATTTCTATGTTTTGTTAATTGAGTTCTTTTTAATTGAATAATTATTTATATTTTTCTTTGAATAGTTTTGTTTAAGTTTCATTTTACAAAACCTTCGTAATTTAGAGATTTTGAAAATTTTCCGGGATACCCACAACACTAATTACAATGGTATAGTACAATACTTTGTGTCGTCCCCACATAAAAATGCTTTCACTCGGTGTCTTTTCAGGTTGAAATTGTCGGTTATCTGACTTGTGCAGGACTTTCACAGATGCAAACAAAAATATATATGTGAATTAGGGTTTATAAATAATTACTTTTAAACGTGTATTTTAATTTTATTTATATTTGTTTCAGTTAGAGAGTGCAAAATAGCAATACACAGCAACGTATGTATCTTTTTTCCGAAAATAATATGCGTAACATTAATATTTCTTTAAAAAGGACACGTAAAAGAATTCAGATGCATTACTATCAATGGTAAACAAGCGATCATAATTATTTAATATTTAAAATAAAATCAAACAGGCATTTGGTATTCTTCAATATCGCTACAACATGGAAATAATCGATGTGTCAGGTTCTGTGCTGATTTGATCCAAAAAGCTCCAAAAAATTGTCAAAAATGGGGGTTGCTGTTGAAAAAAATAAAACTGATGCCAGTTTTAATATGTAGACGACTCCTTAAACAAAATCTAACTATACCGTAACTAGCTAGCATTATTAATCGATTGGCACCAGCCGCATATTTATAGGGCGATTGTGACAAAACTAATTGATGGATAGATTTTTTTTTTTTTTTCTCCCGACTGTACATAGTTTTTTTTATACATGAACGACAAGCATAATTGTACTACTACACACTATTGTTGTAATATTGGAAAGTGTTATTTCCTAACCTGTAAGTGAAATACTGTTTTCTTCTTGTTTTTAAATTACCGGGCGCATTCAGAAATGAAATTGAAATTTATCGATTTTTTTTTTTTTTTTTTTTTTTTTTAAGTTGATCCAGATAAATATTTCGATTTTACATCATCTAATGTGTCTTAATTAATACGCATGAGCGTTAATTTGAATAGTTCTGTTATTTTTGTTAACTTGAGTTCTACAATGTTTAATGTACTTTATTTTTTCTCCATCTATGCATTCTGGGATAAAACGAAAAGTATAGTTGAACGTTAGAGTAGCTATATAATTTTATTTTCAGACTTTTTCTGCTTCGGTTTCTTTTTTTATCTTTTTATAAATATACACATTTATGCATAACATTATCTCGCGCATCTCAAGTTCCAAGCATTAAGGGTATCACTTAAAGTATGCAATCTTAATCAATTTCATCCTAAATGGTGAAGTCCAAAACCGAATTCATGTTTGCTCAAGTGAAAACACAGGTTTTCCTTTATAAATATACCCATTTTTAACTTTTTAGCATAATTATCTGCAATTTATGTACACATAAATATTTCATACAGTAAAGAGTTCGAAGACTGACAAATAGAACATTCTTGTTTTATTTGTATATAAAATCGATGTTATAAACAGAAGTACAAGTACCATGAAATGAGAAGTTGATTCAAAAAATTCAACAATTCTTTCTTATATCTTTTTCTTTAATATAAATATGCATATAACGTTACAACGGATTAACTCTTTTCCCCTGCATCGTTTGTCCTATTGCAGTGAAAGTAGTTTTACAGTCAACGTGAAAAAAAGAGGCAGTTTGCTCACTTACAGACTTTCAGTGAGATCAGCCTTGGCGACAAACTTGGCAATATGGCGACCAAATTTGGCGAAAAATAGTAGTTTAGGGTTCTTGAAGTTTCAAAGCTCAAGTACGCAGGGAGTCTTGGTTCTAGAACTTTCCATGGAATTCCAGATAGAACTACCGCCAAACCCCATCGCCAAAAGGTACATAAATAGGAATGAGTTGACTTCTGCAGGGAGAGTGTGTAGTCACTGCGATTGAGAGTTGTTCAGAGACCTATTCTGAGCGATTGCACTTTTGGAGATTGTGATCTAAGCGACTGAATTTTGTTCGTGAGCTAATAGTGTAAATTTCTGCTCTGAAGTATTTGATGTTATTTGCTTAACTGCTGTGGAACAAGTAACTATGTTCTTGAACTGTTCCACAACATTCGTCGAATATTGCCATTTGCTGTATGAGTGGCAGCTTCATTGGACTGCTACTAGAATATTCGATCCATTAACAGTGCTACTGGACTGTTTCGAGAATATTCGTTGTAATCACAGTTTTGTTGCACTGATTTGAAAAGTTATGATGAATAAAAAGCATTCATCGACTAGAACCTGTCTGTTTCTTTACGAAATACTTTCTCCCATCAGAAAGAGTTATTCAATTTTTCATTACTTATACCTAAAAGTGACTCATCGATAACGATATAAATTTATTTATTCTGCAAATATATGTACACTTTTTTTGAAGAAACTTTTTTAAAAAATATTACAACACACTTAAAGTTTCTTTTAAATACTTAAAGAAAAAAAAAAGTGCAATATTTTTCGTCACTTTTTTTATTATTTCTTTTTCTTTTTTAACACGCTTATATTAGCTTCACCTGTATGTATGTATGTTTGTAACTTCTCTGGGAGCAAAACGTGATTGCACAAAATCCTTCATATCTCAAACAAAAAACCATTGTGTATGGTTTCCAGAGCTTTTTAAGAAAACGGCTGATGGCTGAGCTACAAAAATTTGCATGGTGGTTCGTAATGACCTCTCCTGATGCACCTCGAAGCCCGATTTTCGAATTTTGTTTTAGTTTTCTTTTAATTAATTAAAATGTTAAAATAAAAACCTTCTAATTACTGATAAATTGGCCATTTAATTTTAATCCTTAATTTAATTGTTGCCAAAAAAAATTATCATTATTTTTTGGACAGAAAAAAAAAAAAAAAAAAATGTGAACAATAAAAATTACATTTATTTAAAATATTTAATATTATTCCTTAATTTAATTGTTGCCAAAAAAATTATCATTATTTTTTCGACAGAAAAAAAAAAAAAAAAAAAAACGTGAACAATAAAAATTACATTTATTTAAAATAAGGAAAGTAAATTAAAGCGTGTTCTTTAATTTTTTAAAACTATAATATTATTTTATTTCTTTTTTAATGTTTGATATTTTCCCTCTGAACTGTCTTCAAATTTTCGGTTTACTTTCCAATATTTTTGTCCTAAAATATGAATCTACATAATTAATATTTTCTGGGAAAGATAATGTCTAAATATATATATATATATATGAGGAGCAAACATTCAAACCGTGTTTTCTCCTTCAAATGCAATTTTTCAGAAAACACAAAAAACTGATAAATTAAAAAATAACCCTTCTTAGACCCTAATTATCATTTGTTTAGTTGTATTATTGGTTACTAGGAAGATCTGTAGGCCTACTTTACCTAATAAACTTAGAGTTAATTAGAAAAATGTATTTGAAATTTGGAGAAAGCATGTTTTGACCGAAACACAGAGGAGAAAACATGTTTTGAATGTTTCCAATGTGGAGAAAGCATGTTTTGACCGAAATACAGAGGATAAAACATGTTTCGAATGTTTCCAATGTGGACAAAACATTTTTTGAATGAAAAAGTATGTAGCTCGAATATTGATGAAATAGCATTCTTAATGTAATTAACAGAACAGATTTTGTTATGTAATTATAAAGTTAAATTAAATATTTACGCGTGAAAAATCATCATGGAAATTGTAGGGAAGAACTAAAATTTTTAAGCCAATTTGAAATTTAAATTTTTAAACCAATATCTTCACTTAAACAATTTCATGCTTCCTCTGTTTCTTCATATTCTACATGAAAGTTATTAGTAATGATATCTTTATACCATTTAAAAACAGGCTGATTTTTTCACTCTTCACCATACATCAATTGTAAAAGTTTGTCTATGTCATTCTGATGCCTTTAAGTTTAAGATGAATTCTCTTACCTTGTTTTTTTTTTTTATTATTATTAATGCTTAAGTGGCTTTTTCTATCCCCTGCTCTCTTTTCCTCAATAGGTTCACCAGCATGTACCTTAGTAACAATATTGGCTAGCATTGTACGACCTATTTTAGTTATAGCCATGAAATTGTTTTTACACACAGGAATTCTCCTACCACTGCTACTAGTAATAAAATAAGAAGCAGAAAATGCATGCTGTAAGCCAGATGATTGCGATTTTTTTTTTTTTTTTTTTTTTTTTTTTTTTGGGGGGGGGGGGGGGGTTATTAGGTCTACGTCGAGTTACATTTTTTGTTACAACCGATGAGGCTATAATACAATCTTCTCGCTGTTTGTCCGGAATTTCGTAAAATCTATCCCGAAACTTCTTAACGTCATTAGGTCTAACATCAGTGCATGAAAAAGTATTTATTAATAGAATGTTTGCATGGAGCATAAATGTTGTTATCTAAAGGTGCTGAATATCGTTTCTTTTTCGCTTCTTTTCTTTTTCCACCGATTCTCTGTATTTTTCTAGTTCCATAATTAGAAGTACTCACTAATACACCATCTATTAATTCTTCCATTTGGAAAAAAAAAAAAAAAAAAAAAAAAAATAATAATAAAGTACACTCCTCTAAAATGAATAAAACAAGATAGAACTAACGAAAAAACAAACATAAAAAGCTGGTACATGTACGAGTCACGCGACCAGAAAGAGCAGTACTAGACTGGTTGGCTGGAGAAATCACAGTTTGACTGAAAACAGGCTCTGGAGGAAACACTGTTTGATTGAAACCCTAACTTTCTAAGCGCATTTATAATGTGATAAAAATTATTTTGGTTTAAAATAATAGTATAATTTTGTGCTATTTAATGTTGAGTTCACAGAAAAATCGCTAACTCATTTTTTTTTATTTTTGGAGAAAACACGGTTTGAATGTTTGCTCCTCATATATGCTTTTTTTATTCAAGTTTTTCTTACTATCTATATATTATATATTCATATAACTTTTCATATATCCCATATTTATCTAATCTTTAAATACTGTATTAATTACTCAAAATCTCTAAACAAATAGCAGAATTGTACTGAAACTGTCTTAGAAGTTTTTACAATGGAATGCTCTAACAGTAATTGACACCATTTTGTTAAAGAAAATGATAAAACTTGTTTTTAATGATTTACATAACAATAACTTTTATTGGCAACAGCTCTTTTATTCTTTTTTTTTTTTTTTTTTTTTTTATCAAAATGATAAATTTATTCGGTTTGGAAATATATAAATTGATTTTGGGAAAAAAAAAAAAAAAAAAAAAAACTATCGGAACAATGCTAATCTCCTACACAGAAATAAATGGGTGTAAATTTATTTCAAAGAAACTTAAATAATATATATATATATATATTCTAGCAGCACCCTTAGACGATTCAAAGTTTTTATACTTTGTTTATTTGCAGCTATTTGCATCACAGTTTGGAAAGAAGATGCAATTATTTTCACGCTGCACAACCTCGCTCGTCTTCTAAATTATGACGGCTGAGGACAAAAAAAAAAAAAAAAAAAAAAAAAGTGAAAGAGAAAGAAAAGAAAAGCAAAAGAAGTACAAGAATGCTTTTGTGGTAATGATTCTTCGATGCCATTTTCCATTATTTGCCAAAGAAAAGAACTTATTTTACTTATTTTATAAAAAAAAGCTTCGAATTGTATTTTGCAAATACTTTAAAATAAAATAAAAAATATTATTACAGTACCTTTTGACGATTGAAGTATTTCTGTTCCAATTCTATATACGTTAATTTTTTCATAAATTCCCCCCCCCCCCACAAAAAAAAAAAAGCATAATTAGTATTCTATTAATTATTTCGTTCTCTTTTAACTTTTGAATGCAAACGATTAAAATAACTTATAGTGGTCTGTTACTGTGGCAACATCGCTTCCACACCATTTTCCCATTTATTTTGTCCCCGAAAATGATTCTATAATTGCTCTTTCCTTAGCCACCTTAATTCTCTTTTTATTGTTTCATTTCGCGCACTGATTGCAGTCGTGGCGAAACTGTGCAAAGCTGTGGTTTTGTCTGAACGCACTAATGGGAAACTAGCTTCGTCCCTTTCAATAGGTAGATTGACTTTTTTAAAGAAATAAATCAAAAGGGAGGAGAGAAGGGAATGTATGCGTCATTAAAGATGATTATTATTATTATTTAATCATTTGACACTGTATGCATTAAAAACTTAAAAGTTTATTTTTTCGTTTTTTAATAAATAAGTATTTTATAATAAAGGCGATTAGAGAAACAGTGAATGCTGAACGGCGAGTTACCTTCCAAATCATTATTACTATTTTGTTATCTATAATAATAATAAACCAATAAAAGAAAGTATTGGTTTTGTGAAAATTTCCGTCTTCTAGTTTTCGATGCATTTACACGTTTCAAGAGATCCAGAACACGATTTTATCGTTTTTTCGAACTGTATCTCTGTGTGGAACAAAAATTTTGGGGCAACTCTCATTCAGGAACTAATGCTTAGAATTTCATACAAACCTATACATAGTTGCACCTTGACATAAATTAGTGCCTACCAGCTTTCGGGCAAAATCGCCCAACAGGTGACGTTGCCGTTCCGTTTTTCAATATTTAAAAAAATTAAATTGAATAGAATTAATTTAAAATAAAAACAGTCAACTAGGAAAACATAATTTGTACATGACATCATCGCCCCCCTCCCTCCTATCGGGGAATGTGAATTTTTAATTTGGGTGTTTTTCAAAAGAGAACTCGTCAATGCCTTTGAAACAAATGGTTGAACAGATCTGTGTTTTTTAAAACAAAGTTTTTTTTTTCTTTTTCCATTAAAAAAAAAAAAAAGAAAAGAAAAAAGCGCGTTTTTTCAGATGTCTGTATGTAGATCACAAAAGCGACTTTCTTTGAAATTTATTGTAATGTTTTTCTGAGATGAAAATCGCCAGCATTCATCATGGAAAATAATTTGTATTGCGTGAATTTATTTGTATTGGGAAACGTAGAAGAAAGTTTTGTGATGGCCATAACTTAATAGTTTTCCTTTTGTCCCAGTCGTCCTTGTCGACAGGGCCCGACTTAGACTACCTGGAGCCCCGGGGCAAGCCTATTCTGGTGGGGGCCCTTGCAGTGGCATAAGAGCTCTTTAGGTTGCAGAATTTCTGCATCCAGAAGGGGGGCCCAGGGCATTTGTCCCGTATGCCCTGCCGTTTGTCAGGGCCTGCTTGTCGGTACTGAAATTTTTGAGTTGTGTTACCTTTCCTGCAAGGGTGTGATGGGATACATTTTAATTTTCATTATTTTTCATGTTTAAAAATTCAGTAGGTTGTTTGACATATTTCGGACACAGAAAAATAAATGTTCGAAATTTATATTTTACAAAACAAATGTATGTTTAAGTATTTAAAGAAATTGTGATTGATTGCGTCACTTTAACAGAACATAATTACCCAGAAGTATGAAATTCTTACATGTGTCGTATATCGAAAAATGTGCAATATTTGAGCAATAATTAATACTATTTGCATGCCGATCGAATGAACTTGAATAATTGCACATTCCCTACATTTTATGCCCTATTGAAAATCCATCATTTTGATTTGTTAGACAGACAATCACAGTGGATGTGTCACGAAAAAGAATAGATGAATCATTTCATTAGAATGTTATATTTATGAATCGATTTCCATTTGTAAAAGCAGAAATGGATGCAGATGTTTTTACTTTCTTCTAACTAATATATAAAATAATGGATTCATGAAAACTTTTGACCTCTAGTTTTTGGTGTATTTACACATTTTGTGATGCCCTGAACACGATTTGACCACTTTAATAACATGTCTCTGCGTGTGTACATTTTGTGGACTCTGTAATCTCCCGAACCAATGAATGAAATTCGACCAAACTTTGTATTTAGTTGGATATTAACCTGAACTGGTGTTGATTACATTGGGAACAAAACAATCGCTCAACATTTGGCGTTGTCACTCATTATTTCATAATTTTCAATAGGACAGTATAGGACAAAATTTCGTTTAACACTAGGTTTACGGGCATTTTTAATATACCTATCTTTACGGACACCGTGAAATGGAAGAATACAACAGAGATGTGGTATTTTTTAAAGAAAAAATAAAATTGGGTAAAAATTCGTCTCATTCCACCAATAATTAATAGCATAAGTTAAAAAATATAATAACGATTTTTGAAATTTTACTGAATGCGTCAAAGTGACGCGTTCCGTAAACCTAGTGTTAAAAATACATAATGAGAGTTATTGTTAACGAACGATTGTAAAATTAAAATGAATTATGGATAATAGTAAGAGTAAATTAGGAAAAATAGTGTGTGCATGTAGGGGCATCGCTTCTTCCCGGGGGAAGGAGGCTCCACAGAGGGGTGTAAATTTTCAATATGTGTATTTTTCTAAAAAGAACCCGTCAGTAGCTTTAAAACGAATGGTTGAACCATATATCTGTCATTATTTAAAATAAAGTTATCGATTTTTTTTATTTTCCGAACATATACAAGGTCTGTCCCGAAAGTCATGCGCCCCATTTTATTTTTTTCTGCCAGGACTATCTGTCGCACAGGGTTGCTGCTTGCACGGAAGGGTGGTTGGATTCTTAGGAACACAGCGCCATCAGTGCCAGTCGGCTCCGAGCTCCTTCAGAGTCACAGTGCCTGTGTCAGTGAAACCTTGTGTGAGTGCTCGGTCGAAATCAAGATGGAAAAAACTCTCAAGCAGAATTGTTGCCGTGTTGTGAGGACGATCCGACTTTTTTGGACAATCTTGGATCTTCTTGTACGACCCAGAAGCAAAAAGACAGGGCGCAGAGTGACACACGACGTCGTCCTCACGCCCCAAAAAAGCAAGAATGAGTAAATCGCAAGTCAAAGCGATGCTCATTGTTTTTTTCGATTCCAAGGGAGTGGTCCATTTTAAATTTATTTCACCTAGCCAACCAGTCAACGCTAAATTCTACGTCGAAGTACTGAAAAGGCTACAGCAACGGGTCAACCGCGTCAGGCGCGAGATCAAGAATTCCAGGAAACCGCACCATGACAATTCTCCCAGCCACACAGACTTTATGACGACAGACTACCTACCAAGGCCGGCATCTCAACTCTCCCCCAGCCGCCTTACAGTCCTGATTTGTCCCCACCCGACTTCAAAGGACAGCATTTGGAGAACATCAACGCGGCTACGACGAGGTTACTAAAGGACATCCCTGTGACGGACTTCCAGGACGCATATAAAGCATGGAAATCGCGTTGGAACAAGTGTGTTGAAGCAGGAGGGATGTATTTCGAAGAATATTGAGTAATTTGCACGAATCGGTTCAATAAGTTTCTTAAAATAAAAATGGGCGCATTACTTTCGGGACAGACCTTGTATATGCAGGAAAGTATTGTAATCCTGTCAGAAATCCGACTTTGAGATTTTGGTGTTTCTTTGCGTTTTGAGGTCCACTAAGTTCATCTTTACTATTTTTATGATAATGTATGTATACGTGTGTGTCTATATACGTATGTGAATGAACACGATAGTGCCTGAATGCTTTGTTCAAATGAGCTGAAAGTTGGTACGTATGTTATAGGTCACCATAGTACGAACCCTATTGATTTTGGTGAATCTTGGACTTACAGTTTTTTTACAGGGACACAAAGAAAAATTCTTTATCATTATATGGTCAATGGGCTCAAATTCTTTAAAGTGCGATAGCGTCTAAAAGCCTTATTCGATTGAGCTGAAAATTTATACATATATCATAGGTCACAGTCGCACGAATTGTATAGATTTTGGTGAAGTTAGAATTATAGAATTTTTACAGGGACAGAAATAAATATTCTTTATCATTATAGCCTATGGTCCCGAATTATTTCAAGTGCGATAGCGTTTAAACAGCTCTTTTGATTAAGCTGAAAATTTACACACACATTATAGGTCACGGTCATACGGATTGTATAATTTTTGGTGAAATTTTACTGATTTTTACAGGGACACAACAAAAATTTCTTTATCATTATGATCTATGGGCTCAAATTATTTGAAGTGCAATAGCGTAAAACTAAACAATGGAGAAAGATACACAAACACCCTATTATAATTTTCACTTTTGCATATTTATAATATATTTATTGACTTTTTACTTTCTCTTACCCATAGGGTCGAGAAAGTATTGTTTTAGGGTCAAATTTTCGAACTTCAGTTTGTGTTACATTTACATGTTCTGAGGTCCCCTGAATACGAAAATCATGTTTTTAGCGAATGGTCTGTGTGTCTGTCTTATCAGCATATCTCAAGAACAAATAGTAGCAGAAATTTCAAACTCGGTATTCTAAATGTGTATCCTATAGGGATGCTACAGTAAGCTTTTCGTTGAGATGAAGCAAATGGTTCGAGTACAGGTACACTCAAAAGTATTCAAATACATTACGTCTATGGGGGAAATTGAAGGTAAGTAGAGTTTAACATCTATAGACTGCACTAAACAAAATGAAACGAATATATATTTTTTGTAATAGAGATAGTCAACGGAAAAAAAAATTGTGTATGTAGGAGCCTCGCCCCCCCCCCCCCGGGGGGGGGGGAAGTACCCCTTCGAGGGGAGTAAATTTTCATGATGGGTATCTTTCAAAAGAGCTCGCCAATACCTTTAAAACGAATGGTTGAATGGACCATCGATCTGCAATAATTTAAAATAAAGTTATCGATTTTTTTTCATTTTTAACAAAAGAAAAAAAAAAATTTTAATATAATATTGAGAATAAATTCAACTTTTTTTTTTTTTTTTTTAAATATATATATATTTAGTGTTATACTACTTCTCTAATATGGAAATCGTACTTTCTAAATTAAAAATTTAATACTACTAATTTTTTAAAAAACTGCAGGAGACAAGTTTGTATTGTTTATCAATTACATCTAATTAAAAGAGAGAATATATATATACAAACAAGGACCCCAGTACTTCATAGTCAAAAGGAACTATAATTGTTTGATATTTATAGGGGATGTGTGAAAAATCATTACATTGGAATGTTTTATTTTGAGTGAATTTATATCAGCTATAAAAGCAGTAAGCGGCTCTGTTATTGCTCAACTTCTGTGATTTTATACCTGTATTTCATCACCTGTTAGTTAAAATCGCACTAAACTGCATATGTAAATTCTTTCTACAGAAGATGGCGTTGATATTTAGAATGACACAAGAACATAGAAGAAAGTTTTGAAATGGCCACAGCATTACAAATTTTCTTTTTTGAATTCGTAATTGGAAAAAATAGACATAAAAAGTGAAAGTATTTAAGCTTTAAAGGCGATATTTATTATAAATATAGCCCAAAAATTAAATTTTTAAATAAATTTTGATAATTAAAGCATTTTTATATATAAAGCTAAAAGTTATGTGGTGAGTAATTATAAAAAGTTTAATACTAACCAATTAACTTACGAAAATAGCAATTTAGTTTGATTATAATATAGCAATAAGGATTTACAAAATGTAAAAATGCAGATATGCTTTCAAAATTTTGCACGTGATTAACCCATCCTATACCATGTAAAATTCTGCAAAACATAATCGATTTATAAAAATTAGATAATTTCGAAAAAAAAAAAAAAAATCTTTGAAAGAGTGTATAAGAAAACAAATCATTAGTAAAAATGAGGGAAGGAGGAAAAGCAAATGACCTTGTTCTATAAAATGGGGTATGATATGCATATTGCGTATGGGAACAGCCTTAAATTTATACAAAAATGTAAAATCTTTAAAAGTCGTCCACGGAAACGTAATACTTTAGCTTTAGCAGGCTCGTTCCAAAAATTCGGAATTCCTCGGTTATAATAATAGATTGGAGAATAATGATTCACTTTTTCTCCATTATAAATAGTCATCTTTTCCTTGATTAAAATTATTAATGTATTTCCCATTTGTATTGAAGGAGAGTTGTTAAAAAAAGAACTTTCCTCGAGTAACGACGGTCGTATACCACATGATTCACACTGAGTGTGATGGGGGAGAGGAGCGGTAGCGAATGGAATTTCTTTTGTTTCAGAAAAGACCATCATACGAAACTCCCTCCTGTTTTTTTTTTCTTTTAATTTCCACATGGCAACAATTGTTTTATAAAAAGTCTTAAATACTCCCAGAACTGAAATCATTAAATGAATCACTTTTATGGCGTCATAAGAGAGAAAAAAATGACGTAAAAATAATTTTACACCTCAGTTTTCCTCGATGACTCAATTCGGGAAAGAAAAAACTAAAGTATTTTGTATATTATCAGAGTTCATGTGAGAGCGTTCACCCTTAAATGTCCAAATGTTTAATTTAAATGAGAAATACGCTATTTTGTTTTGGAATGACCTATATAAAACAAAACTTGTTCATGCTTAATATATATATGTATAGATATTATATACATATATATTTTTTTTCTTTTGAATAACCATAAAATTACTGGTAAATTCCAAAAAATAAAAACAATAATAAAAATAAAAATAAACTCCATATACGCATGGGCCAAAATTTTAAGACCTAAGTCTAGTCAGCTAATATAAATGAGAGTTTGATCCAGTCCAGGGGAAGCCCATTCTCTTTTTTACAGTGTATGACCTAGACCGAGCAAAAAGTAATAAATTCTGGACCGACTCATCCCGACACGATCAGAAAAATAAATAAATAAATGAAATAATATAATATAATATAAAAATAAAATAAATTAAAATAAAACAAAAAAATTGGTGTGTAATAGCACACGACTTTCATTGTTCGCTATTACAAGCATATCATAAATTCTTCTTTATAGTAGTGAGAAAATATAAAATACTGACCTAACTAATCAGGTGTTGCAAAAGAAAAAATTGTATAAGAAAGAAGTAAAGCAGGTTCTTGTTTATGAATGCTCTTTATTTAGCGTAACTTTTCGAATCAGTACAGCAAGACGGTGATTACAACAAATATTCTCGAAACAATCCAATAGTACTATTTATTATTTTATCGAATATTCCAATAGAAGTCCAATAGAGCTGTTACTCGTACTGCAAAAGTCACTATTCGACGAAAGTTCTGAAACAATCGAAGAAAACAATCACTAGCCTCCAGAGCAGAAATCTTCGCTACAGTGATGCCAGATTGGGGATTTTGTCTCCATTTTGGGGATTTTTTGAGGCTTCTTTGGGGACCAAATGTTTGTGGGGACTTTTTTGGGTAATTCTAAAATTTTTGGGGACAAATCTGGGAAGTTCTTTAACTTTCTGTCAATGTTGGCAACGTAATGATTTATCCCTACGACTAGGGATTTTCAAAAGCTTTATTGTTATTTGGGGATTTGTTTCAAAAATTGCCTTCATTTGGGGAAAAATCTGAGCTTAAATCTGCTTGATATATATATATATATATATATATATTTGAAAATTTTTTTATTTTCCCTTTCTAATAGAAATTAAGTTGGGGATATTTTCGAAAAAAAAACAACAACCTGATTTGGGGAAATTTGAAGACGCGTTTGGGGAAATAATTTTCGACCATCTGGCATCACTGCTTCGCTAGTTCAGTCGCTTAGAGCACAATCTTCAAAGTGCATTCGCACAGAATAGATCTCTGAACAATTCTGAATCGCAGTGACAAAACACTGTCTCTTAGGAGTCAACTCATTCCTAAATGGTGATGAAATTTTCTAGATCTCAGCTGGTGAGCGTCGGAGAGCTTCGAAACTGTAGGAACCCTATACTACTATTTTTCGCCAAATTTGGTCACCAAGTCGCCAAGATTGCCACAAAGACTGACTTTCACTGAAAATGAATGAACCGCTTCTTTTTCTTCACTTTGCTTGTAAAACTACTTTCACTGCAATAGAACAATGGATGCAGAGAAGAGATTTAATCCGTTGTAACACTATACAGATTCATGGAGTTGCAGTGTTCGACTATTTTTGTTTCTTTTGATACTTGTGTCGTTCATAGGCATACATGAATGTTTAAAATATGTATAGATTCATAGATGTTTAAATGTTTTTTTTTTTTTTTTTCTATTGAGTATTGACGTAAGATTTTATAGAGGTCATCAAAAGTCGTTCTCGTGGTTAAAAATGGGGTTATTAGACCTTTATATTTTAGCACAAATTTCTTTAAATTAGATTTATGAATGCTAATTTAAAATATTAATATTAAAGTACCGGGTGATCCAAAAGTCAGGACAAACTTTAAAAATGAATAATTCGAAAACGAATCAAGATACAAAGACACGGTTTGCACCAAACGGATGGAAAAGAAGCCGGGTTTTGTGTGGCTACGAATATATATATATATAGTTCTGTTGGTGACCAATAGATGGCGCTGTCGGATTTCTGATGTAGGATTATGCAAAGCAACAAATGATATAAAAAGAAATAACTACTGCAGGTAATGATAGTCGAAGCTTATATGCATCGAAATATCGCATTCTCAGTCGCTACTTTAATCACGCATGGCCTCCAAGATCTCCCGATCTGACACCCTGTGACTTTTGGCTGTGGGGATTCTTGAAGTCAAAAGTGTACCGCAACCAACCTAAATCATTAGCAGCACTGAAAGATGCCCTCCGCTAAAATGTGTCTGCCATAACGCAAGAAATGCTGCTAAATGCTCTGGACGATGCGGTGAATCGTCTCACAGCTGTACTTTTGAATGATGGACATTGAACAGTTACTGTAGTAGTACTAATTATCTGTAATTAAGCTGAGTTGTAAGTTCTCAACATTTTTTTTTTCATTTGTAAACCATCTTTTGGTGAAATAAAACACTATAGCGCTATCTGTTGGTCGTCAACAGAACTATTACTTTTTCTTTGCCACACAAAACCCGGTTTCTTTTTCATCCGTTTGGTGCAAACCGTATCTTTGTATCTTGATTCGTTTTCGAGTTATTCATTTTTAAAGTTTGTCCTGACTTTTGGATCACCCGGTATATAAGATAAAGGTGACGTCAAAGTTCAAGGTCAAATGCAATATTTTTAGTAATTCCTTTAGTGAATAACTTTTATAGGAAACAAAATCACAAAATAAAATATCACGCAAATCGATCTCTGGAATCATACTAATGAGAAAATTTAATTGTAATTACATTTTTTTTTTTTTTTTTAACTCTTTACAATTTGCAAGATCCCGAAATGTCAGAAAATGACAAAAACGATATTTTAAGACCCCCATTAATCGAAAGGTGATTGGGGAGGCGGGTTCTTTGCTAATTTAGTAAACTATTTAAGTATTATGTATACTGTATAACTTGCTTTGTGATTTGGATTTGTTAAAAAAAAAAAAAAAAAAAAAAAAAAAAAATTGGATAGTTTGGCTAGTTAACACACACTGAAGTAGAGAATTAAACATTGAATTAAATAATTGCAGACTATTAATTATTTTTTTAATTGTGCTTTTTAATAATGCAAAATTACTTTAATGGAATTATGATTCATTATTAAAGATTTTTGGTAACTTTTTTTTTTAATACATTGAAGCATTATTCTATAAATATAAAAAATTATTCGTAAAAAAAAAAAAAAAGGATGATGCCTTTTTTTTTTTTTTTCTTTTTTTTTTAATATTATTTATATACAATTACATATTTTTAAATATTTACAAATTTTTACTGACATTTCATAAATGAAATTGGTAGATATTATGAAATAGAGGATCAGGTTGCAGGATCTCTAATTTTAGATTTTCATTGGTGACATGACAGAAACTGAGTATATGTTGCATCATTCCCATTCTGGATTATTATTGGTCATTGTTCACCACATCGTCATCTATATTTTAAGTAAATAGCATTATCAGATAAGTACCAGAATAGATTTTCTGTTATGGGGGTATAAATTTTGAACGTGTATTAAATACTTTTATGGTGCAATATGTATTAATTTTTTTTTTCTCTCTTTTTTTTTTTTTTTCCCAAGATGTTTGAAACAGTGAATTTTTAATATAAGTTATTTTGTGCTTTAGAAAGTTTATAAGAGTGATATTTATAGGATAATATTTACATGAAATTTTTTATAGGAATTTTTGATAATGAAGCATAATGATAATGATAACGATACATAATAACTTACATTTCCGCTTCTATAATGGAAAACAGTTATCAACTGCCCGATAAACATAATACCTATTAAAATGGAGAATCGAAAAGAAAAACATTAAGTCAGAAAAACCAGTTTCAGATGTTATCACAAAAATAAATAAATAAATTTTAATTAAATTACAGTTATTTTCTATTTACTACAATGCAAGGAATATTCTTCATATCAATTCTGCCCCACTGCCTAACGCTTTGCAAGTTTATTGAATCATGATCAGATTCATCGTTGTCTGAGGAGCAGTCCGAAAAATCTATATCACTATCACTATCAAAACTAAAATCGCTTTCAGAATCTGATAAATCATCAGGAATATATATTCTGTCAATCGCTGAACTAGAAAACGTTCAGCCATTTCTGATTACAAAAAGGCAGTAAACGTAGTGAAGTTAGAGCGGTAAATACCAAGTACCGTAAAGCACCGTTTATACGTAGGGACTGACGTAAAAGGACGTATAAATGAAAAGACGTATAACCGAAATTTTAATAAATAACACTTTGATTACTACAAATTGAATGACATTCAAGCAAAATTGATATGAAAATATTAATTAATAAAATTTCTTAAGTTAGTAAATGTATGTTGTACTTTTCTTAAGATAATTAATTTAAAAAGAATTTTTCTTATTAAAAGTGAAAAAAATCGTAATATTAATGCATGACTGGGTACTCATTACATATATCCTATATTGAGTGTTATATTACATTTCTTAAGAGCTATATGAACACATTTTGAATATTAATTATATAAAAATTGATATGAAAATACTAATTAATAAATTTTCTTAAGTTAGTAAATGTATGTTGTACTTTTCTTAAGATAATTAATTTAAAAAGAATTTTTCTTATTAAAAGTGAAAAAAATCGTAATATTAATGCATGACTGGGTACTCATTACATATATCCTATATTGAGTGTTATATTACATTTCTTAAGAGCTATATGAACACATTTTGAATATTATATATATTGCGTATGTTTAATAATAAGCATACGATTTATGCCCACAGAGATAGTTATTTAATAACATTAAGATCTTTAATATTTGTCTCTGCTTGTCCATGAGTATTAAAAATTCTAATTCTTTGGATCAGTATACTCTTTGATATTTCCCGTGTTTCTCTATTTAAGATGCTTTCTAGAAAAAATCTGTCTTATTTAGAATGGAAAATAGTGATAGGTCGAGATATTTTGCGAATTTTAGTAAAGCGGAAAAGACGTATAACCGAAATTAGCGGCGTATAAACGAAGAATTTTTGCATTAAAATGAATAGGAATGAATCGGGACTTCACTAAAAGGACGTATAAATGTAAAAGACGCATAAACGAGAGACGTATAAACGGTGCTTTACTGTACCTTCAAATGCCGCAATTTAGTGGATGATTAACGACGTTCATGCGTTTTCAACACGTGATTTTAGCGATTGGCATCTACTGATTTTTGTGAACGGAATGAATCAATACATCTTATGGACCATATTCCTCCTTTGGGTTCGAGACTATAAAAAATCAGCTGTTTTCGGTAAACAACTCTCAACTCTACCATAGCAAAGCATTGTGGCTTGCAAATTTTTATCTTGCAATATTACTTCTAAGAGTTACAGATTATATGAAATTGAAGTAAGAGTGATATAGTGATAACTTTGTTTTGTTTTTAATCCAGTTTTAGTAATATACTTTAATATTAATCAACATATGTAATATTAAAAGTTGCCGTGTGAACTGTGGCGATGTCAACAAATTTAAATGGATGTTCCATTTAGTAAATTCCTTTATTAAAGTGATTGAAATTCTATTTATTTAAGCTTCGATGTCTATATATATGTGTGTGTGTATAAAATGTTCTTATTAATCTTTTTTTCATTATATATATGTATGTATGTGTGTGTGTGTATACATAAAATGTTCTGCAATTTTACGATTTGGAATAGTCTTAACTTTATAATTCGATTCAGTTGTTTACATTTCACTTTTGTTCTTGTTTGAACATTATTATTAAGTTTCACTGCAGAAATATTTAGGAAAATGTTATACGTAACAATAAAATGTCATCTTGAATCTAATTTGTTTACAAAATATCGGCCACGTGTTCGGCGATTTTACCTACGGTGACGTCACAGGAATATTGTCCATAACTGGGTTCAGTTGTGGGAATTAATCATAAATTGACAAAGATTTTTTTTTTTTTTTCTTTTAATCTCCTTTTGGTTTATGTTAGTGTTTAAATATAATATTTGTCCTTTTTTTCAGACGTTTCGGGGGTTGCAAACTGTAAAGGGTTAAAAACCGCACAATTACAATTAAATTTTCTCACCAGTGTGATTCCAGAGACTAATTTGCGTGATATTACTTTAGTTTGCGGTTTTGTCCCCTAGAAGATTTATTTAATAGAGAAATTAGAAAAATTTTTACAGTTGAACTTGAACTTTGATTTATCATAATTATTTTAGTTATTAAGTTACAACTAACCATGTGACACCTTTATCTGCTAATTTTAAATATTGATACTTTAATATTAATATTTAAAATTAGCACTCATAAATTCAGAGAGATTTGTGTCAAAATATAAAAGTCTAATAATTCCATTGTTACTTTCTCTTACCCATAAGGTAGAGAAAATATTGTTTTTGAGTCAAATTTTCGAAAGCGAGTTTTTGTTATATTTACACGTTTTGAGGTCCCCTGAATCCAAAAATCATGTTTTTAGCGGTTGGTCTGTGTGTGTGTTATCAGCATATTTCAAAAACAAATTATAGCAAAAAAAAAAGTCCAAACTTGGCATTCTAAATGTGTATGATATAGGGATGCTACACGGAACTTTTCACTGAGATCAAGCAAATGGTTCGTGTACAGGGTCACCCAAGAGAATTCAAATACATTACGTCTATGGGGGGGGGGATTGCAGGTAAGTAGAGTTTAACATCTATAAACTACTCTAAACCAAATGAAACGAATATATATATATTATTTACGTAAAAACATGTTTCATGTAGAATATGATTTAGAAATCATTCACTGTTCGTTTACAGGGCTACACAAAAGACCTAGATTATAGTGCGACAATACTTGAAAAATGATGGAAGTGTACTTCAGGTTGTGATGTGTGTTATTAGTATAGGATTATATTTATGCCACCATGGGATGTGTACATGACTTTCAGAAGATATACAGGGTTGCAAAATACTTAAGCCATTACAATTATTTTTTTATTTTATTGTTTGTGGAAGTGCTTTACTGCAATATTTTACCATGTCCAGGAAAGCTGCTCAGGAATTGAAATGAATTCCTCATAGCCATACGGTAAATAATGCATATTTTTTTAAGCTAAATATTCATCGCTTGATTTTTTGTACATTTACACGTTTTGAGGCTTCCTGAATACTGAAGTCAAATATTTAACATTTGATCTTTGTCTGAGTAAATTAAAAACAAATAAGTTCAGGTGATCCAGATGTTGTATTTTGAAGTTAGTACGTTTGTTACTAGAAAAGTGTGATCAGATTGTTAAGTTTTAACGGAGGGGTTGAGGGGGGGGGAGGTCGGCAGCCCCCCTCACACAGAATTACTTGTCAAATAAAGCTGTTCCGAAGCCTAATTTGAATTGTTTTAACATAGGTTTGCAAAATAGAACTCGTTATCTTACCCCTTATTCTACAATCCGTATTTATAGTATTAAAATTCAGGTTAGGAGTAAGTCGTGTGAGTGAGACACCATATTATTTAACCATGAGAACGACTTTTGACAACTTATATAAAATTCTCAAGAAAGATTATTTGAAAAAGAAAAAAAAATACTCAAAACAAAACTATTCTCTTTCGGCTAATTTTGCAATAAACACATTTTCGGAAGTTAATCCCTGATCATCTTTCTTTTTTTAGTATTACATGCATTGATTTCCGCGATCACTTCGCAACGTAGATCCCGAATTGAATCATCTTCGGACTTGAGTTGAGTTGTTCCTCAGTGACGTAGCATCATCGAACGATATCACGTGCAAGAAGCTGACGTTGTGGAGGTGTGGCTTAATTGGATTGGTGATAGAAAGGAATTTTGTTTATATTCCAGTTTAGCTGTTCGATTTCTTATTATATTCTTTTCTATTCATGAGTGAAATCGAAAACATATTTCACCATCCTCTGTTAGCACTAAATGAGATAAATCTAAAACTACAAATGCCTATGTAAAAACTTGAAAACAGATTGTATTGTTTTTGAAAATTTGAAATTATAAAAGGACGACGAGTACTGCGATGTTGTAATTACGTTTATTTTAAGTCTCTTTGAATTCATTTAAAATTTTATCTAAATTTAACTTTAATCAGTCATTTTCAAATATTAAACGAATAAAAACTTTGTAGGCTAATACCATAAATTGTAAAAGCATCCATTTAGGATCTCAAGTTCTTTCTTTCATCTGAAAAAGAAAAAAAAAGTAGGCACCAATGCAACGTGAAAGCAGCAATCCATGCACTCGGACCCATAATTTTCTCTTTTTATAAAGGTCATGTATGTTACATGGCATACATATTGCACATCTATGTAACTGTTTGAGGATTTTTGTCTCTAAAGTCTTAAAACATTCTGGATCATAACATTCTAACATCTTAATAATAATATTTTTTTTTTTTTTTTCCATCTTGCTGGAAGGACAGAAAAATAAATAAATCCTTCTATTTTAAACTTTTAATTATTATTATTATTATTTTTTAATAAAACTCGAAATTAAAAAAAATCTGGTGTGAAGCAACCACACGACTTCCATTACTCGCTATTACATGTATTATATGCATTTTTGAGAGATAATGTGATCAGAAAACATAAAAGTGACCTAAAGAGAAAATCGTTAGAGCCGTTTTTGAGATACCAACTTTTACAAAAAATCAATTATTGACCGGAAAAAAATAATTACATACAAAAGCATACTTAAAAGTGAGTTAAAATGGCGAGTTTGAAAAAAATCCGTACAACCGTATTTAAAGGAACGCCTTTGCGAGGCCTGAACTTGAGCAATTTATACAGGACGCCTATCAATTTTCCTGAACTAACCAACTATATCATTCGAAAGGACATCTAATAGAGTGTTTATATAGCAAGTTTGAAGAAAATCGTTAGAGCCGTTTTTGAGATACGGACTTACGGCCCCACTTCCGGTTTCCGATGTCCCACTTCCGGTAAAGCTCAATTATTGACAGGAAAACAATAATTACATACAAAAGCATATTTAAAAGTGAGTTAAAATGGCGAGTTTGAAAAAAATCCGTACAACCGTTTTTAAAGGAACGCATTTGCGAGACCTGAACTTGAGCAATTTATACAGGACGCCTATCAATTTTCCTGAACTAACCAACTATATCATTCGAAAGGACATCTAATAGAGTGTTTATATAGCAAGTTTGAAGAAAATCGTTAGAGCCGTTTTTGATATACGGACTTACGGTCCCACTTCCGGTTTCCGATGTCCCACTTCCGATTTTTCAATTTTCACCAAAATTTGGAAACTTCATCTGTACACCAGACGTATTTCAATTCTAAAGTTTCGTAGATCTATCTTCATTAGTTTCTGAGCTATAATAGCCAGAAGATTCTCCACATACATACATACATACATACACACACATACATACACACTTACCAATTGCCAAAAACCACTCTTTTGGACTCAGGGGACCTTAAAACGTGTAAATCAGGTGAAAACCCGATATCGAATTGTTGGTATTAATGGGTCCGCAGAGTGAAAAGCAGAGTCTTTTGAACAATCACAACATTTAATAATATAGAAAAGTAAAATAACATAATGCGGGCATTTCTTGCCGCTCGCTTAGTAAAGCTTTCTCGTACAGACTCTTATAAACATCTCTCTCTCAGGGAGCGAAGATGCGCCGTTGATTACGTAATACAGTTACGTCACATCTGACGTCATGACAGGTGTTCGCTGGTTAACAGCTGATATGAGAAACATGCATTGAAATCCTTCATTTCCCCCTTTTTCAATAAATGTTTCGAAAATAAAACATATTTATGCATTATAATAGCATATTAAAAATTACAGAAAATTATTTTTATGCAAGAGTTACTTAAAATAAGAAAAGTGTTAGTAAAGAAATAGAATTATAAGCAAATAATTATGGTTAATATTATAAAATAAAATACGTAAAATATAAGCAATTAATTTCTTAATGAAAACACAGTTTAAATATATATATATTTTTAAGTTCATCAGTCCTGAGTATTAAGTCCTATAATATCACAACATTTTTCATGTTTATATGCATTTAAACTTTTTGTTAAAATATCTGCAGGTTGTTCATCTGATGAAATATATTTAATGTCAATTAGTTTATTATTGTAAACTTCTCGCACAAAATGATGACGAATGTCAATGTGCTTAGATCGATTGTGATGAACAGGATTTTTTACTAATCTCAGTGCGGACTGATTGTCGCACATGATTGCAGTTGGACTTGATACAATTTCAGGATCCAGTTCTTTTAAGAAATTTCTAACATGAATTGTCTCTTTTGCGGATTCAGACAGAGACATATATTCAGATTCTGTTGTGGATAGAGCAACGGTTCGCTGCTTTCTAGATTCCCAAGAAATAGGTCCACCGGCATATTTAAAGACGTATCCTGTATATGATTTTCTATCATTTATATCCGATGCCCAATCGGCATCAACAAATGCTGTCAATGGTTTATCGTCTCTGTAATACACAATTCCTAAATTTCTAGTGCCATTGAGATACCTTAGTATTCTTTTAGCAGCTATCCAGTGAGGTTTTCCTGGATTGTTATTAAACTGACTTAAATAATTTACAGCATGGGTGATATCTGGTCTAGTAGCAACCGACAGATACATAAGAGAACCAATTAATTGTCTATAAGGAATTTTTGACATATATGATTTCTCTTCTTCTGTATTTGGACACATTTGTTTAGTTAATTTTACACTGTTATCTAAAGGTGTATTCACCACTCTAGAATCTTCCATATTAAATTTATTTAATAAATCTTCAATGTATTTCTTTTGTGTTATAGTGATGCTGTCCCTATCTTGATTAAATTCAATGCCTAAGCAATAATGCAGAAGGCCCATATCTTTCATTTTGAAAGATTCTGCTAATTTATTTCTTATATCAAAATAGTGCTCTTCACTTTTAGTGAGACAAATTAAATCGTCGACATAGACGATTATAATAGCATCAAAAGGATATTTTGAGTAATAGACACATTTGTCGGAATTCAAAGGGTTAAATTTCATTTTTCTCAGTTTCTCATCTAATTTCTTAAACCACTGTCTTCCTGACTGCTTAAGCCCATACAAAGACTTCTTTAATAAACACACTTTATTTTCATGTATATCATTTTCAAAAAATTCAGGAAGTTCCATAAAAATTTCTTCATTCAAATTGCCGTTAACATATGCCATAATGAAATCTAACTGGTATGCTGTGAAACCATTTTGGATAGCATACGCGATTGCAGTTCTTATAGAACTTAATCTGGCTACTGGTGAAAAATTTTCCTCAAAATCTATACCTTGTTTCTGTGAACACCCTTTGGCAACTAATCTGGCCTTAAATTTTTCAATTTGACCATCTGGTTTGAATTTTGTTTTTAAAACCCATTTACACCCAATTACCTTTTTATCTTTTGGTCTATCTACAATTTCCCAAGCGTTTTGCTTAACTAAAGAATCATATTCTAATTTCATCGCGTTTTCCCAATTTTTAGCATAATCTCCATTTAACGCGTCGATTACGCTGGGATTAATTTCATTAAATGAGTTATCAGCTAATTGAGAAGTTTCATCTTTATATTTTGTATCTGTAATATATTCCTTACAAGACTTTTGAAAGTTCCAACTTTTAATTTTTTTAGGTCTGCCGAGACCACGTTTAAAAATAGGATTGTTTTTATCAATCCCTTTCTCTTGTTTACATTTATCGTCAACACTCTCCTCCCCTCCACTCACATCTTCTACGTTCCCCCCTTCAGAAAGCGAGCCTTCCCCCCCTTTCCAAAAAGAGAAACTCTCTCCGTTGCATTCAGGGGGATAGGAAATCGATCCGCTGTTTTCCCCCCTGTCTGCGGTTTGAGTAGTGATAGGAGTTTCATTTTTAATATTACAATCATTGCATTTATTCTCAGACGGAAAAATTAATTCTAATTGATCAGTAGTAGCTGAATCATTTGTTTGAAACTCGTCTATAAATCGAACATCACGACTTATGACAATTTTTCTGGTATCCTTATTCCATAATCTGTAAGCGCGTGATTCATTTGAATAGCCAACGAATATATGTTCGTGTGACCTAGCTTCAAACTTTCCTTTTGATTTTTTATTTAGAACAAAACATTTCTGTCCGAAAATTTTAAAATAGTTAACAGTTGGTTTATAACCGAAAAACAATTCAAACGGTGTTTTATTTTCCTTAATTCCTTTAGTGGGACACCTGTTTCTAATATATGCAGCGCAATTTACTGCTTCAGCCCAGAATGTATTTGGAAGGTTTGATTGCATTAATAAACACCTCGCCATTTCGCATAATGTACGATTTTGTCTTTCAATTCTAGAATTTTGCTGAGGGGTCATTGGTGCTGAGAATTCGCGTTTAATACCGCATTCTTCAATATATTTATTGAATTCTTCGCCACAATATTCCAATCCATTATCAGTATGCAGTATTTTAATTTTTTTCCCTAATCGATTTTCGACTGCTGCTTTATATCTCCGGAACGCGTTCTTAGCTTGATCTTTTGTTTTTAGAAAATTTACTTCAATGTAACGAGATTTATCATCCAAAAAAGTAATAAAGTAACGTGATCCGCCATGGGATTTAACATTTATAGGGCCACATAAATCAGAATAAACTACTTCTAATAATTCATCACTATGAAATTTGTTTTCTTTACAAAATGGTTTCACAGTTTGTTTAGACCTAATACATACTTTACAATCTTTTAAGGAATCTTTTTCATTAAAATTTAAATCTCTTAACATATTTTCAGATTTTAATAATTTTAAATCTTTTTCATTTAAATGTCCTAATTTTAAATGCCATTTATGAAAGTTGCTTACCTGAGTTGTTGCAGCGATATCCACCTGCGGCTGAAAAAAATATAAATCACCTTTTCTCATAGCACTTATAATCAGAGAGCCGTCCTGCTCTGTGATTTTTGCACATTTTTCGGTAAATACAACTCGGCAGTTGTTTGCAGTAGCTTTTGATATAGACATTAAATTGCATTTCAATTTTGGAACGCACAAAACATTTGTTAACTTTAAATTTGTTACACCGTGATTACCGGGAACTTTTAATTTGACTGTTCCAACACCTGTGATCTCCGCTGTTTCATCTACAGCTAATTTTATAAATGATCCAATTCTAGGTTCGAAATCTATAAACAAATTCTTGTCATGAGCCATATGGGATGTCGTACCGCTATCGAGACACCACTCGGAATGTTCTTGGAAAGAGTTACTGGCTGCCATCGTGAACTCTGTACTATCTTCAACCATGAAAGATCTATCTTTATATTTATTCGATGAAGTGAATTTTCTGTCTGAGATCTTCTTTCTGCATTCTGAGGCTTTATGCCCTACTTTTGAACAGTAATTGCATTTGAAGATTGCATAATTTCTTTCGCCATACGTGTTCTTGTTCTGCACAGGCTTTAAGATTTCTCTTTTGTTCTTTTCAGGAAGATTTTTCTTGTGAGTCGTAAAATACGCATTTGATGATTCTTGATTCTTTTTATTTTTTCTTGACTCGTATTCTTCCATCATTTTAATTTTCAGAGCTTCAGGCTGCGGCAATTCATCTCTTGCTTCTATAGCGCACCTGAAATTTTCATAGCTGTCAGGAATACTGTATAAGAGCAAAATTGATAATAAATCTTCGGCTACGTGAATGTCCATTTCTTTTAGCTTGTCCACTATATCAAAGAAAATATTGAGGTGATCGGACATATTTTCACTGTCAGTCATTTTCTTAAAGAGTAGCTGTTTCAACAGGGTGGCTTTCTTCGCCGGTCCTCTCGATTCGTAAACTTCTTTTAATTTATTCCATACTTCATTTGAGGTGGTACAATGTTTAATATGACACAACTCACTTGGGGTAATTGCTAGGATTAAATCGGCTCTTGCTTTAAGATCAATTTCGAGCCATTTTTCTTCACCTTCGGCGCCTTCATCGGGCTTAATTTTCGTTCCGTTAGCATAACTCCAGTGATCATTCTTGATTAAAACAGCTTCTATCTGCAGCTTCCATGTGTCAAAATTATTTTTGGATAACTTTTCTATATTTAATACTTGCGACATATTTAATCAGCTATAGTAGCTTCTTTATAAAAATAGAATCAAAAATACTTTCGATTTCAGCCCTTAGGCTTAACAGTAAGTCGCACTTTCGTTTTAACGAATGTTAATTTAAATTTTTAAAAAGTCCGCAGTAAGATGCGTGTCTCTGGGCCCATAACCATTGTTGGTATAAATGGGTCCGCAGAGTGAAAAGCAGAGTCTTTTGAACAATCACAACATTTAATAATATAGAAAAGTAAAATAACATAATGCGGGCATTTCTTGCCGCTCGCTTAGTAAAGCTTTCTCGTACAGACTCTTATAAACATCTCTCTCTCAGGGAGCGAAGATGCGCCGTTGATTACGTAATACAGTTACGTCACATCTGACGTCATGACAGGTGTTCGCTGGTTAACAGCTGATATGAGAAACATGCATTGAAATCCTTCACGAATTTTCAGACCGAATACAATACTTCCATTACCTACGGTAGTAGGGTAATGGAAGTAATAAGTTTATTGTTAAGGTAAATTTCTGTTTGTGTTAGAAATGTTAATTTCTATAGGCGTAGTTGATCATTTTATATTGGAAGTAGATTGATTTACAAAGATATTTTGAAATTAAAAAAACTTTTGAAATAAAATTTTGAACTAAAAAAAAAAAAAAAAAAAACTCGTTTACCATTGCGAAGCTTTTTGATTAATATCACTGCTCGTTTCACCTTTTGTTTCAAATTGTCTCACCATAAATTTTTTTTAACTCGCATAAAAAAATATATTTATGAACTGATTGACAAGAAATTGTTATGTACTCAGCCCATATCAAGATTTCAACCTCATCGACAATATCAAGATGATTCATCATTTTTATTTTTTATTTTTATTTAATTATTATTATTATTATTATTATTATTATGGTTATATGAAAATAATAAAGAAATTACTCAACTTTTCAACTGAACAATTTTTTCCCCCTTATCTTACTTTTTTCCCCTTTTTTTCGTTTCTTTCTTTCTTTCCTTTTTTTTTTTTTTTTTTTTTTTTTGTTTAATAAAAATTATTAACTTTTTCTATCAAACGTTTTCTAGTCGCTGAATTACATACATGTATATATATATATATATATATATATAAAATAACTTTTTTAAAAAATATTTTTTGCAAATTTTATTATAAAATAAAAATTATTTTATTTATATATTTTTTGCCGCGGAATGTTTAGGGTTAACCTGGTTTAGAATAATGATACAGAAAGTATACCTAATATAGAATTGCAGGTGTACTGAAATGTAACTTTTATGACCTGTGCTAACATTCCATTCGTCTGCAGGTATTACGATGCATACACAAAGACATGCAATAGTCTTTCATTCCAGAAATAAATATAAGAGCGCATGACTCAAAGCCTCGAGTGTAACACACTCTTCGGAGAGACACAGCTGTTCATACATTGCGAAGCCGATCAGAAAACTTTTACGAAAGATTTTCTCCTAACAAAAACACTGAAATGGATAGGAAGACTATATTTCTATCTGCAACAATATTAATTAACTAAATAATTATTTTTGATTAAATATCTAATTTGCGTTTACATTATTATTTTGAGTGTTAAAGATATATTTTTTTCTGTTTAAAATAATTATTTCTGCAAAACCCATCTTATTTTTGGTTTGAATGTGCGAGAAAAATGAAAAATACTTTGAATCTTCCGACTTACTTTTAAATAAATTTTTTACGATTTCATTAGTCAGCAATTACTTCTTTTGGGGGATTGAAGATATGTTTTTGCCAATAAAAATATAAAAATTCTCTAAAATAAACCTTATGGTTATGATTTTACTTTGCGAGAAAAATAGAAAAATTAAATTATTACCCTCAAACTCCCCCCCCCCTTAAAAAAATAAATGAATTAAAAAAAAAAAAATTAATTAAAGGGCCGTATCTTAGCATCTGATGGTAAAATTAGCTCGAATCTGACTGTGAAAAATATTTATAGTAAAGTGCTAGGTTAATTAAATATTTGTAGAGATTAACCGGTAGGCGAGATTTATATGGAAGAAAATTTTGTGGTGAGCACAGCGTTCTTCTTTTAGGTATTTTTGTAATTTGTTTTATTTATCTATGAGGAATGTTAAGCAATAAAAGCCGAGATCAAAGTATTTCGAACACCCTCTGTATATATATTTGTGTTGAAACTTCACTAAATTATACACATATATAAAAATTTACTGATTATTTCATTAATACATCGCTGCTAAGGTAGGAGATAACTCGCAGTTTATAACGAGTTACTTAACTCGTAACTTAACAGTCAAAAATCAGTTTTACAATGATTTGTAAAATACACAAAAAAACCATTACAGTTAATTTTTTCTAATAATTACTCAAATCAAAGGAAATAAACTAGACTTCTTCCAATTTAACTTTAAGATAATTACTAAAATAATTATAAAACTCTTTATATATATAAAAAACTTTTTATATACCATGTTTTTATATTTTCTGTTGAATCATAGCATCATAGAACATTAGCACTTTATCAATGTGTATTAAAAAATTTTAAAGTGATAATGCCGTCCATTTTTGTGAGACGCATAATTTAACTTTTTATATTTTTTAACGTTCACGTTTAATTAAATATACTTATTTTTATGTGGGAAAAAAATGAACTCCTAATTTTTTTTATTTATTTATTTATTTTTTTTTTTTGGGGGGGGGGGGCAACCATTAAATTAATGGGATGGGGGACAAAATCTCGCGGGACAAAATCTTACGTGGACAAAATATCGCCTACATAAATGAATGGAAAGCAAAAAGGAGTTGGTAATTATTAATAATGTTGTATAAAATTTCATGACAGCACATGCCTTAGTCAGAGTCAGAGCATTGGTATACACACAAACCCACCAGAAAAATTGTTATAAATTTTGCTTAAAAGAGTTAAAAGACTATGTTTATTAACTTTTTTTAAAGATTAGTCATAAAGAATTCAATCGTGCTTATCTATTTTAAAATTTTTAATTAAGGTTTGTGAACAGTGTTCAGCTTTGATGTCAGCAGTGATGTACAATATTTTTAAAATGTATTTTGAATGGTGAAAAACAAATGATAAAATAACTTAAAATTAAATATAGATGAAATAATAAAATTCCATTCTATAATGTATTTATTTATTTATTTTAATTAATTAATCTATAAGGCCTTGTACCCTTCACCAGAGATCACACGCAACAGAAATACAAATTTTCAAATAGATCGTATTATTATTATTATTATTTTTTTTTTTTTTGACGCGATATTTTGTATCGCGGTATTATGTCCGGATCCCATAGCTATAACTAATATTTTAAAGGCTATTTTTAAAGCTATTAGGAGGTTATTATTTTCATATTTTAATTAATTAAAATAAAACTAATCAAAAATTCGAAAATCGGGCTTCGAAGTATTGTGTTGTCACCAGGTTCCTGAAAGTTTCAAATGTCTATCTAGTAGGGAAGTTAGTTAAAAATCGATTGCAAGATTTGTACCGAACAAACAAGAATCGAAGTTCATAAAAACATAGTAATTACATTTGTTTGCAGACAGATCATATACTAATTTCTCGTTCTGCATTTTCTTAAAAAAAAAATGATGGGGGGGGGGGGGGAGAAAGAGAGAGAGACAGAACAGTTATCATGAAAAGGGGATTGAATAATCAGTATTTTTCGTTGTTTTTAACTATCACTGTCCAACTTCCTTTGTAGTTGATTATTCAGGTTAACCTATTTCAACGATCCAGGAAGGGGAAATGTCGAAATTCTTGGACAAAAAAGACACAATATGCGAACTAAATATAATATGCGAACTAAAAATATAAAATATCAGCCTCGCGTAACGCTGTAGGGCATTAGGGTTATTTGACATAAATATGGGAAAACCGATGAAATATTGTGAAATAAGAGCGTAAAAATAAATAATTTCCAGTCTTTGAATTGTTTGAATAATTTGAAATTGGCTTGTATTATACATATGAGTAGCAATTTTACCCTGTCCTGATTTATAATTTTAGTACTTTCATTGAAAATTATTGCTTTTATTGGTTTACGTAGGAAATAGTGTGTGTTAAGTATTAGAAATATTATAGAAATTAAAGAAGATTACTATTAATACTTATTGTGCAAGTATTGGCGATTTGTTTAATTTACTTATTTTCTTTTTTTATTTCGATATTTTTTTACACAAATAATTATTTTAGTGTAATATAGAATTCTTTTAGCAAATTATCTAAATTAACTATGTAGTTATCTGAAAAAAAAACAATTGAGGGAAAAAAAAATCAATTAAAATTACAAAGTTGTGCCAGATTTTTGGAAATATTGTGGCAATATTAAAAGATTATTCGATTAATACTGTATCGCATATCTTCTATAACCATTACTGCTTTGAATAAACACCATAAAATATAATAAACTCCCAACAATTGTTTCGGGTCGAAAGAACACACGACCCTTCGCCAGGCGAACAAAGTAGGCACGAGTGCGTTGCCGCTTTGACTTTGTAATTATTACTTTTAAATGCCAGTTCTGTGGTGCTTTCTTATTATCATCACTGCTTGTTTTTTTTTTCTTTTTTTACCCTCCATATACTTTAACGAAATAAATTAGTGTTACTATTTAAGAAAAATTCAAAAATTATAGCAAATTACCAAAATTACCTGCATAGTTGTCTTATTGGAAACGTAAGAGATTAAGGAAATCAAATTTATTTTCAATGCTGTGCCAGTAATTTAGTAATGTTTTGGTAAAATTAAACGACAGTTCTATTGATACTATATGATGTTTATCAATATAATCATTGTTACTTATTACCTATACACATCTATAACATGTGAAATAAATTACTGCTACAACATAAAAAATATTGAAAATTTATTACAAATTAATCTGAATGACTACGTACTCTTTGGAAACATGGGTATAAATGAGAGAATTAAATTTAATTGAAATGTTAGTGTTTAATAAGATTGAACAAAGAACTCATATCTCGCCGGTGCCTCCAAAAAAATATGTTGTACTTTCAAAAGTATTTTCATTTGAAACAAATAGAAGTATTACTCTTGAGTTCCTTTTTTTTTATTTATTTAACGTACACCACAGTAACATTTGACACATTTCACAAAACAATTTGCATAGATAACTCATATTTCTTCATTGAACTGTATCATAGAACTTAAATTAATTAAAAAAAAAAAAAAAAAAAAAAAAAAAAAAAAAACAGCTTATTTAACTATATAGAACGCCAACTACATTGGGCGAAATAATCTCTTAAATTTTGATTATAGAATTTCTAAAATTCTTCCAGAAATGTCGCCGACTAAAGAGCGAAAAATGATGATAAACTTTGTTTTCTAAAAAGTAACCGACTCTGAATTCTAAAAAATTCCAAACTCATGACAAAAGTGGCAAATATCAAACTCAAGTTGAAAACTAAAGTATTGGTAGGAACTAAACCTATTTATAGATATAGTAATAAGACATAGATTGATCATTGGGGGGGGGGGGGGGGGGGGAGGGGGGAATGATTCCTTTTTTAGAAAAGTCCACAATATGGTCGTCTTTCTCCAAGTGAAAACACACAGATAATTTAGAAAATAAAATTTATGAATAATTTATCACCTTTAGTAAAAGGTGAATGAAAAACTGCAAATACAATTTCAAATTCATGTTTCTTTTTTCTTTCTTTTCTTTTATATATTTATTAATTTAGTTAATATTTGAAGTTAAACTCTTTTTATATACTAAAACTAACGTTCTTTACCTACACCGCTGCTAACTATATTTAAAAGAATTTTGAAAATTCTGTATTACTTAATATAAATTATTATTAATATAAATTATTTATTAATATAAAATCTTAAAAAAATATCAAACTTTAAAAAACGTAGTCCATTAAAAATCAAACCAGTTTTTATTTCATAATAATAACAAAGCAACTGATTATAAAAATTATATTTTTCATAATTTAGTCAAATATAACTTACTTTTATGACAACTTATCCATTTCTTTTCACAAATTTATTAGAAGAATTAAAAGACGCAATATTTCGACATTTTGAAAATTCATCAAAATTCTATTCTATTCTATTACAATTGCCGAGTTTCAATGGTTTCAATACCATTATATGGCTGATGTGGTATTGAAAATTACACATTAAAATGTTATTATTAAAAAATGTTGTTATTATTTTAAAACAATTTTAAATGTTGTTATTAAAGTTTTTGCATGATAACAATGGGATAATAGATCTATATAAATTACTATATCACAGAAGAACAATTGGCTAGATATTCAAGTGCAAAGACAACAACATGCATAACAAAATTACTACACATGCATTGGAGCGCTCACAACACAATTGTAGGGCATAAATCTACATTAAAATGAAAAAAAAAAGTGATAAATTGAAATTATTATATATATATTTCAGTGAAATTAAATTCTGTTATGATGTAAAATTATCTTTTACATGTTTGACAACATATGAATGTGAATGTATCTCATATTGTTGAAATTAAAATATCATTTAGATATATAATACGAATACATAAAATATTACATTTCAGACGAATACATAAAATAATGTGTATGTAAGAGAAAATATGTAGATATAGAATATTTGTAGCATTATTGAAAAAACAAATGCTGCAATGTGTACAAAATATCATAAAATATCTTTATTTATCCAATTAAAAATGTTTATAATATTTGTTCTATTCAATTTCAATGTATCAATGTTTATTATAATCAGCTTCAAAGTCAAAATTATTTTATGTATGATGTATGTATATGAAAGTGTGTCTGTACGTTTAAGAAAAACAAAGATTATCTCATATGCAAAAGTCAGAAGTAAATATTTTTTTTTTTTTACAGTTACTGAGCAAGGCAAATCAATCATGTAAACTTATGATTGATTCAAAATTTACCTTAACATAATTGTTAAGTTTTTTTTTTTTTTTAATCTACAATGTGTGAGAAAATATTTGTAAAATTGTGTGTATATGAATGTGTGTAGAGTGGAGAAACCCTGCCGAAAGTAACTTATAAATACTACAATACTAAACAATGCTTCGAGAAATCTTAGGTTTTTTTTTTTTTTTTTTTTTTTTTTAAATATCAATATATAAGAAATATAAGTGTGAAAGGCATAAAATATTATAATGAGTTGTAGAGAATAATGTGAAAAGTATCATGTTTGTTATAGTAGAAATGCAAGTGTAAAAACTCTCAGCAAATCATTAAAATACCATGTAGTAGCAAAAAATACATTGACAAATACCAAAAAATATGATAAAATAACATGAAATATCTCATATAGGTAAATAATGCAAATATGTTGTTAAGTAATGTTTGATATGTATTTTTTTTTTTTTTTTTTTTTTTTTTTTTTTTTAATATCATAATCATTATTATTCAAATAATCGTGTTTGTAAGAGAAACGTCTATAAAATCATGTGTGAAGTGTAATGTCAATATCTAAAAATAATTAAGTAGATTTGAAATGTATAAGAATAGATTACTACATTTCAGTGAGAATATTGATGTGTGAAGTATGCAGCAATGTGTCATAAATTTAAAGAAATGCAAAACAAAATAATGATTAAAATATAACAATGAGTAATGTGTAAATAACTAAATATTTAAAAATATTTATGGTTGCAGAAAACAATGAAAACTGAAGTAATTCTCAAATGAGTGAAGTCAATACATATAAGTGTGTGTGCAATTGGATTTTGAACACAATCTCTCATTTTCAAGAGATAAAGACAAATAAACACTGTATAGAAAGACTAATTGTTGATACTGCACAACGAAATTGCTATCAAACTAGAATGTGATCAAATATTACACATCTAAAATAATTATGTGATTATAAATATGATGTATGTAACTATTTTTTCAGAACACACTGAAAAAAAATGGTAATAAAATATTCCCGTATACAGAAACACAAATTTAATTTTAATCGAACAATTCCTAATTGTTATTGTTAAAAGTATATGAAGTTTTAAGACAAATTAACCAAAAATATGTCAATGAAATTAAATTATTTTGGCTGTATAAAGTAAACATTTCGAAACAACATAATAATAAAAAAATGTAGCATTTATAATTACCACAAATATTGAAAGCATTTTCCTTCACAAGTAAAAGAATTAATTTAATTTCAATTTATTTTATTTATCTATTTTCATCGATTTTTATTCAAATCATTAATTGTTATAAATGAAAGAAAAGTAAGCCATGTGAACTATATACAAAAAGATGTACTTGAAATTTGTATATTTTATCTTAAATAGTTAAATTTTATTATTATTATTATTATTATTATTATTACTTGGAAGGCTTTAAAACGTATGATAAGTATCTTGCCCCAAACATGATGTTATACATGTTCTGCTAAATTTCAAGTCAGATAAGAAAAATGTGTAAACTCAGTTATTACTATGTCTGATTAATAGGTCGTGAATCTATTATCACAACATAGATTACTGAGAAAAATGTGTGAATGTGTATGTGTAGGAGAAAAAGAAAACTATTGGAAAATTTGTTATTTAACTGCGCCCCGAAAACAGTTAAAAAACATGAAGGTCTGACTGAAATTAAAAGCGTATACGTAAAAAACATGCATGTTGTACTGCAAAACACTCATCAAAGCAAGAACAGATAGGTGTAAATTATTTATCTTAATAAAACAACTTCTGTAAGAAAATTATAGATATACATATTAAACAAATTATGAACTTCCACCTAATAATTTAATTTGTGCACTAATTGTAAAAAAATGAAACCAAGATGTGTATATAGAAAATAAATAAATATGTAGATAATTTAAAATGTATTAATTTTGAAGGAAGGATTATGTGTCGCATAAAAGAATGCTAGAAGGAGTGAAACTTTGACATCTATGACAGGAATAGAACAATTTAAAAATATCTTTGGCAACATTGACACATAACTGTGAAAATTCAAACATTCCTAAAAGACACACGTACCTTCAGATAATTTAAAATGTATTAAGTAAATTTTAAAGTGTATTTGTAACGTAACAATGGAAAAATATGTTGTAGGCATTGTTTTTGAGTATCAAAGACTACCTATAACAATAAATGTTATCATGTGGCTAAACAAGATATGTAAAATTATGAATTATCTTATGAATGAGTACATCAAATTATATACCCTTTTTTTTTTACAAAACCAAATTACCGGAGAATACATGTTGAGTTTAACAATCTGTAAAAATCATGTGCATGTATAAAAGTGTATTAGTTGTGTATATAAAGCACTAGTGAAACATCCAGATAACAAGAGCAAAGAAAAATATACACATAAAAATTGTGTACGTGTGATACATAAATGAAAGTTTGTAAATAACAAATAATTTTGTTTAACCTCCTGATAGAAAACACACATCATCAATGTGATGTTTGAACGTTGACAACAATGAAAATCGAAATAATTTCGATGAATAAACACTGAGAAAAATCTATGAGAACGTGCTATCTAACAAGAGATAAATAACGGAAGAAAAATCCTTAATACAAATAAATATTTGAACTGAATAAACCTTTTTTAAGAAAAAATAATGTGCGGTAATGTAGCATATGTGTAAACTGAGTGTGTGTGTGAATGTAAATAATTTAGGAAATTGTAAAAATTATGATGTAAACAAACTATTATTGGGATTTTCCAAAAATGTACTGTTGAAAGATTTCCGTTTATTTTCAATATGCATTTTGAAGGATCGACATGTAGATGAAAATGCAGGATGATTGGTCTTAAATTTATATTTTCCCGAATTATTATTCCTAACACAATTTATACACCTAGGAGGTTTTTCACAGTTGTGATTCATATGAGATTCACCACAAATAGCGCATACAGTGTCATTTATGCAAAATTTAGCTACATGTTCAAAATTCTGACATTTGAAACAACGCATAACCGTGATGAATTTCATTACCTGATATTGCTGTGTGTTAATTTCAAGAAAACCTTGTTTAATCAATTGCATAGCTATGTCATTAGAAACATCTACGATTAAATTATATTTGTTTCTATACAAAAGTTTGTCTTTTTTAATAAGTAGAATTTCCGAAGTATAATTTTGGACTGTCTCATAAATAGCATGACTCACACTAGATATATTAATTTCATTATCTATTTCATAAATAATGAGTCGCATTAACGATTTATTTGTAGAAGAATCCGATACATTAACCTTTAGAGGTATCGAATTTTGGTTATCACCCGACTGTCCAACAAGAAAATCATTATTAGTATCATTTTTAAAATTTCTTCCTGGTGATTTCTGAATCTTATAATTTATTTCAATCTGGCATTCTTTATCAGAAAACTTATTACACAATGGAAAATTTGATTTCGCAAATAAAGCGTTATTCTCCATAACTAACTGTTTGTTACGATCTAATAATTGAGAATATTCTTTTTGTATATTCTTAGACAAATCATATAAATTACCCAATTTGAAATTAATTTCTCTAAAACATTCATCCAATAAAAATTTTAATTGAACTTGGAATTATCTGATAATGCTGTATCTCTAACAGTGTTTATTTTATTAGGTATGCCTACTATATATCTACTTAGAGTTTCCGAAAAAAATTTTAAAGAAGAAATATTAAACATAATTTCTGAAAGTGCTTCAGACCGAGACATATTACCACGTTGGCTGAAATCAGCAGACTCACCTAATGAATTTCTAAACATTATTCAAATTACTCTGACTACTTTAAAAGTACATATATAATAGTAAATTATATACAAAAAACATGTAATAGGATACTAAAAATATTATAAAAAGAAAAGTGTATTTTAAAACATGTATAATAATTAAATTATTATTATTAATATTACTGTTATGTTGAGCCAAAAATATATTTTTATCTATATTATGCTCATTAAAAATAAAGAAAAAAAAACATTATGCAAATGAATAATGAGTATACATTAATGCACATTACATTTATTAAAGATCTTAGTTAAATTTTAATAAATTACCAGAAACAAAAATGAAAAACAAAAAAAAAAAAAATCACTTACCGATTCATGATGTATAATGAGATCACATACAAACCTTATTTATTTTTTATTTTTATTTTATTTTTTATTTTATTTTTTATTTTATTTTTTTATCTGCTATTTATTTCCTCCGATGCATTAATCTCCTTTCAGATAAGCTTAACTGAATATTCAAAATGAGTTTCACATTTAACATATAAATGTGCAGGGAAAAATAAATCAGTCTACAAATACTATGTTGAATTAAAAGAAAACATTAGTGTGGATACATTCACTAAGTCTGAAGTCCAATCTTGGAACAACTTTTAACTCTGAAAAATGAAATCGGTTCCTAAATCTATTTGCGGTTAGAATCACATGAATATAATTACTTGGACATTGTAACTGAGCAGCAACTAAAATGAGTTTTAAGTATAAACAATAAGGAGATATAATGTTCTTTCAGCATTATAAAATTTTGTACAGATTTCGGTATTCTAAATAAATTATCCAATCTAATGAAAAAAAAAAGAAAGCACTCACTTCTCAGGTATGCACTCAACAACAAATAGGTAAATTAATCTTGTAAAATATACATAATAAAATTTGCGGTTCTTTGATGTGATACGTTAAGCTTTCACTGTTTACTCCTATTTTCATCTCCGCCTGTGGCTTATCAAATGCAAAATTTCATATTTGCGAAGCTTTTCCTTTTTGATTAAAAAAAATCTGGAGTGACTCCACTCGACTTTCCGGACATTGAGTAATTAACAGTTTTGTAGATAAAGTAAAGAAAGAGGAGTTGTTAAACAAACAAAAGCGAGAAAACCATAATAGAGTGTTTGAGTATTTTTCTCCATCTATTACACGATGTTTTATTTAACGCTACTGAACTTTGAGCCCATAGATCATAATGATAAAGAATTTTTCGTTGTGTCCCTGTAAAAACCTATAAATGCTAAATTCACCAAAATGCTTATAGTTAGTGCAACAGTGATTTATAATACTCATATACATTTTCAGCTCAATTCAATAAGGCGTTTAGATGCTATCGTACTTTTAAAAATTTAGTCCCATAGGCCATAATGATAAAGAATTTTTCTTTGTGTCCCTGTAAAAAAACTATAAGTGCTAGATTCTCCAAAATCTATACAGATTGAGTATTTGTGACCTATAATATGTGTATAAATTTTTTGCTCAATTGAATAAGGCGTTTAGATGCTATCGCACTTTTAAGATTTTGCTCCCATAGGCCATAATGATAAAGAATTTTTCTTTGTGTCCCTGTAAAAAAACTATAAGTGCTAGATTCACCAAAATCTATAGGGTTCGTACTATGGTGACTTACAATATGCGTACCAACTTTCAGGTTAATTGAACAAAGCGTTTAGACGCTAGCGTGTTCACTCACAGACATACACACATACACACACACATACATATATCATCGTAAAAATAGTGAAAACGGACTCAGGGGACCTCAAAACGTATAGAAACATCAAAATCTCGAATTCGGATTTTTGACATGATTACAATACTTTCCTCACTATAGTGTTCGGAAAGTAAAAAGTAATTGAGTTAACACAGCTCGACTCGAAAACATGCAGTTAGGATAGTTTTCAAGAGTTATTTCACAGCTGTAAAGCTAATATGAGGAATAATTTTTTTTTTTATTTTTTTTAGGCGAAAAAGGACACCGCTTTACTCTGAAGAATAAGCATTTCTTCTTTAACACCACGGCTTGTCGCATACATCTTCTAAAAGATGTAACTTGAAAGTTCGTAATACAGGTCGATAAAATGTCAATGCAAAATAGTTTCGCTAAAAATCATTTCTCTTCTTCCTTATATCCACAACTTATTTATTTCCACACAGATGCTAGATGTTTACGGTCAGCGTATAAAAGCAGAATTTTGTCGAGCAAAACATCAATATAGTCGACAAAAAACGTAAAAATTCCTGGAAATCTTACTGGCGAAAACTCCACATAAAAAAACTTTTGAATGATAAAAGTAGTATAAATTCCAAAGCAAGTTGGTTCCATCCTCCCCCCACTCCATTAAATTAAATTAAAAATGCCTCTTTAAGGTATAGGCACCAGTATGTTGTATTGATAATTGATATCTGACGATGGATAGTTGCAGTTCAAGAATAATTAGAATCGATTTTGGCACTCCAGATTAAGCTGAAAAAAAAGGTTAAGTTTAATTAATTAAAGATGAAATTGATTACCCAAGAATGCATCCAAGAGGCAGTATATCGGTTAAAGTAAATTTATTAAATATTCCAAAGCATCTAATTTGGAGCGTGATCATAGTTGGAATAACAGTACAAAGCTTACAGCATGGAGTGGGGAAACAATCGCGAGAATCAGGCCGGGCCCTAGGCCCGAATCGCTCTTGAGTTGTTACGTGTTTGAAGATCAGAAAGAAAGTGTCCGCTCCTAAACTGAAGCAAAACAAATGACAATGCCTTTGGCGTTGAATTATACGCCAAGTTCAAAGTTCTAAGATAGAGAATGGTTGCATTACGTTAAGAACATTCACATGTATATTTTAAAAAAGCCACGAGTAATTTATTGACCGTTGTTAGGGAATGTTGGCATGATTTCGCCAAGATTTAGACCCTGGGAAAAATAACTAGCTAAGCAAATATTCTATTTAACCGTTGATGTAAAATTGGTGACAAGAGGTTGCAGGAGTTACATTTCGATGTGAGATTAAAACAGACCGAATTAATTATTTTCTGGTTTCCCAAAACAAAAAGATAGAAATAAGACAAAACATTATCATTTACAGAGCAAAAAGAATTCCCAGTACGTTAGGCTTGCTAAATGAATACTGGGAACAGATCAAAGATTTTGTTTCAGTTACATTGAAAAAGACATGAAAGGGAATATATAAAAATTAGAAAATACATATTGTAAAATTTATTATTTATAGGATAAAATCGTTATTCCATTATACTTTAAATAGTTGATTTAAGATTAAAGAATTTAATTTATAATTTTATTTAATTAGAGAATTTACCTATCCTTTAAAAATAAAAATAAATTTTATAATATGTGATAATCTATATCACAGTAGATGTGATGTAGAAATCACATATATTTTAAAATTTTCTATTTAGTTTTTATTCAAATTTATTTTATGGCTTTACATAATAATTTACTCGTGTATTCAATATAAATCTTTAATAATAATTATAAAATATACTTAAATATACTTTGTGTATATTTTTGTGTCGCTGTTTATTGATTTCTGGATTTTGCCCTTTTTAACACCTCTAGATAGAATCTTGGGTTTTTCAATGGCAGAGATATAAATCCGATGTCTGGCGGCGAACAACGCAAGAAAAGGAAAATTATACTTATACGAAAATATGGCCTAGTGGAAACCGTCGAATCTAACGGAGAATTATTATACCTGTATTGGTAAACTCCTTCATAGTAATTTGGCCACGCAATGATTAGGCATTGTTTACCCAAATGAACATATATTTATACAGAATTCAAGGATATTATTAAATTTAAAAGTTTATTCCCAAATTATTCAGATAACTTTCACTCGCAACTCATCTTAAAACTTACCAATAAACGTAGCAACCTCATATGAACGTAAACTTCGATGCACAATATTTAAACTACTTGCAGTTTTTTTGTTTTTAGGTTACGGTAATAACAGACATACACCAAGATTAACCGCTAAAAACTTGTTTTTAGTATTTAGGGAACCTCAAAACAATTATACAAAAAAAAAAAAAAAAAAAAAAACTAGTTACCATAGGTGGACTCTGCTCAGTTCCCCATCATATTTATGTTCTCATAAATTTCTAGTGCGAGACATATTATAATCATGTTAAAAGAAATGAATTTGACCAAAGCTTGATACAGTGACAGAATGAAATCCCCGCTCACTTCGATATTTTTATCTTATTCTAACCTATTAATTTATTTTATCAGGGTCAGTTCCGTTGTTTAGTTTTCATGCTACTATTTCCAATGCAAATAATCCTCAAAATTCATATTTATATGAAAAATTTACAATTGCACTATGTTGATAAAATCGTAAATTACGAATAATTTACGAAATTTTCCTATTAGAATATTTGTATTCAATCATGTTCAAACAAATATCATACATGTAATTTTGAAGTTGTATTTATGATCCTCTAAATGGAAGTTTATGCTCATATTTTGCCTTATTCTGACATGTTAAGTAAATCGTAAATTCCAAATAACTTACGAATTTTTTAAATTGGGAAAATCATAGTCTATGATATTCATGCCAGTATCCAAAATAATTTTTAAAAAGTGGTTTCTCAAAATTGACGTTTATGTGAAATTTTGCCCTATACTGCCATGTTAAGAAATTCGTAAATTTCCAATAACTTGCAAAATTTTCAAAGTAGCATATTTATAGTTACTGATGTTCATTCCGGCATCAAAACTAATATTTTAAAACTGGTACGACATTTTTAATGTAAAAAGTTTCCATTTAATGCACGTTTAAGTGAATTTTTGTCCTATTCTCCATGTTAAGAAAATCGTAAATTTCTAATAACTTACGAAGTTTTTAAATTCGAATATTGCAAATGAATAGGGTTCTTGCCAGTATCGAAAATAATAGTTTAAAACTGATCTGACCTCTCTGCGATCATTTGTCCGTGAGGTATCGTGTAAACAGACTAACAAACTAACGGACTAACACACTAACAGACACCATACAAATTTTGTCATTTTCGGATTCCTCACACCTGAAAACGTATAAAAAAGTCTGAAAAGTTTGGTCGAAATTTTTCACGATTACCTAAGTTCCCCATACCTATAGTATGATGGGGAACTAAAAGTACTAAAAAAAAAAAAAAAAAAAAAAAAACTTTGTTTACTGTATGGGTATGTGGAATTAATTTAATTGCTGAGCAGTATTCCCAGCCATGGCAAAATGTAGTGAAGCATGTGCACCAATAACATTCAATAAAAAAGAATGCTTTCGCTTAATTATTGCTGGCCCTGTATGTTTTCTACAAATTACGTACCCACCACATTGTGTACTTAAATATAGTTCTCTACATTGATAACGCAATGCACAACCTGGAATGCATTTCCAGCAATTTCCAACTATAGTCCTACTATATTCTAGTTACACTCTATAACAAAAAAAGTGACGCACCATGAAGGAGTAATGCAAACTGGACACAAGTTGACATACATACAGGTTTTGATGGAATCAAGCACCAATTCATCATTATCGTCGATCCTATGTGCAACTGGTACTTCAGTGTCTTCAAATACCCTTAATAGGCGGCTCAGTGAAATGGGGTTGAGCTCAGTCCCCGGATCTCTCTTCCACTGAGGACGTTTGGAGCATCGTAAAAAGGGTCCTACAACCGGCTCGGGATTTTACCAATCTAACGCAACAATTGGACAGAATTTGGCACGATACTTCACAGGAGCACATCTGCCACCACTATCAATTAATACCAAGCCGAATAACTGCGTACATAAGGGCCAGAAGTGGATCAACGCGTTATTGATTTGTTTACTTTGTGAGGCTCTTTCTCTTGATTAAATCACTCAAATTTTCTGAAACTGTAATCAATTGTTTTTCTCCACGTGTACATCACATCTACCAATTTTTGTCCTATTCGGACCACCCATTCCCCCCCCCCCCCCCCATCTACCAATTTTTGTCCCCACTCCTTCTTGGTGCGTCACTTTTTTTTTTATTATAGAGTATATTTTAAGTAGCTCTGCTAACGAATGGTGAATGGTTTTCATACCATATTCTACACGAAACATGCATTTTTGCATTAAAAAAAAAAAAAAATTATTCTATTTAGCAGAACAGTTTTCCTGCTGAATTCTTTTTATTTTATTCTGTTAGGTATTAAACTGTACCTAACAAAAAGTTTGCCCACAGATGCGTATTTGAATTCTTTTGGTTGTTCATCTGCATTAGCCATTTGCTTGAACTCAACGAAAAATTCAGTATATCATCCCTATAGGATACAGATTTTAAATTTCTAGTTTAGGTTTACTGCTACTACAGTGAAGTCTCGTATAACGCGGGTGCAAGTTTGCTTCATGAATATTACAATTTTATTTTTTAACACCACTAATTTTATATCAAAGCAACTGCTTTATAAAAAAACTAAATCGACTCTATGAACCAATACTCTAAACATTTAGTGGTGTTAAAAAATAAAACTGTTTTATTTATTTGTCATCTCTGGCACCGCGTTGTACGAGACTTTACTGTATTTGTCCTTCAGATATACCGATAACAGGCAGACACACAGATCAACCCCTAATAAACTGATTTTTGAATTCAGGGAACCTCAAAACGTGTAAATAAGAAAAATTCAAATTCGAAATTTTAAACCAGAAAAACAATACTTTCTCCATCTTATACTATATGGGTAAGACAAAGTAAAAATGAACTGACAATGTCTTTTCAGAATTTTTATTTTTAAAATACAAATATAAAACCTTTTTGCCTTTTTAGAAAAATATTGTATTTTCAACCATTTTATTAAAGTGTTGGCAAATTCATATGCATCGATGGGAAAAAAATCTATAATGTATCAAAAAGTAAACAGTTTTGATTTCAGGTTAGGTATTTTATCCAACTGAATACAAAGTTAGTGAAGAGAAGATATTCATTCTAGAAGACATCACAAACTAGATAGATGTTCTTCGGGCATATTCAATCTTCGAATCTTCTTCGAAGGCGTATTCAAAATGGAGATGCTGAAATAACCTCATTGGCCATAATTAACCAGGTAAATAAATATTCCGAAGAAGTTAGAAAAGGGTTTGGACTGTATTTCACTTATTATTTTCATTACTGATTTTTTTTTTTTTTTTTTTTCCATACTAATTTTGTGAGTGGCTTGCAGCAAGACTTGTTTAATGAGGGGATGATATTCCGCTCGTCGTCAATGGCAACGCAATGAGACCGGTTTCAATTTTAATTGGCGAGATTTTGATGCAGGTTAACAGTTAATGACATTGAAAATGAAGATTGAATAATAGAAGAGGCTTGACAGAAATAGATCCTCGATTTTTTTTTGGTCAATAAATGTGTGAGGTCAGAACTGTTCAGTCTTTTTTATGAACTTTGCTTCGAAATATTTTTTAATGTCTCATAGCAACCTCTAGAAACGCATGTGTAAAAATTTGCATTCTAAAAACAAATGTTTTAAGAAAGTCACGCCTTTCAAACATACGCTGTTGTTTTTATACAAATAAATAAAAATAAATAATAAAACAAATAAAGTAAAGAAAAGGAATAATATTAATAAAATAAACAATATAAAACAGTTAATGTGGAAAGACATGAAGACACACAATAGTGATGTAATATTATTTTTAATGTTCGATCCAGGTTAAAAATTTTGGAACCCATTTTTGTGAAAAAATAAATATTTTTGTAAAAATTCTATTTAATTGTGTAATACATGCATAGAGAGAAATATATAGTTATTACTAGCAGACCCGGCCACGCGTTGCTGCGGCTAAGTAATACGTTGATAATTTGATAAGGTATATAGTATTTCCCCACAACTGGATTTGGCGATTTTTTTTTCTTTTTTTTTTTGGCGCCTTTTTGAACGATAACGAAGTCGTTCTGGATTATTTGCAATGAAATATGTTAACCTGCATGCTTTTATTTTAGATTTATGATTTAGCCATAATCGCCAAATCCAGTTGTGGGGAAATACTATAGTTGTTACCCACAACTATAACTTATAATATAACTTCAGTAATTATATTCGGATAATTATAACTTCAGTATATCCCCACAGCTGAATTTGGCGATTTTTCTTTGGCGCCGTTTTGAACGATAACGATGTCGCTCTGGACTGTTTGTGATATAATATGGCAGCCTATATGTTGTTTATTTTGGATTTATTATTTTATGTTTTTGATTTATGATTTAGATTATCATTTATGATTTATAGATTTATGATTTAGCCATAATCGCCAACAAAAAATCGCCAAATATCGTTGTGGGGATATACTGATTAATATATTACTGAAAAGATTAATATATTTTAACGAAGTGGTGAGAAGATTCTGAGTATGTTAAAATTTTAATAGTAAATTCAAGTTAATCTAGAAGGAAAGCATTGAGGATTAAGATAAGAAAATTGCAAGATTTTACGATCGCATTTTCAGCAATAAATATGAGTCAAAATTTAATGCAAAATACATATATAAATCACAAATTTAATCAGGAACGTTAAATTGGTAAGTTATTAAAGAAAAAGTAAAGAGAAATAATTAACTAAAGTTTCGAACATCGATCATATAGATTAGCGTTACAAAACAAATAAACAGACTTAAACTCTTCCAGACTTTTAAATAAGTTTTAAATTAACTTTTAAAATTTAATGTTAAATAAAACAGACTTTTAAATAAGTTTTAAAATATTGAAATAATTACTTTTTATTTAGAACGTTATGTATAGATCACAAATTTCTTAAAGAAAACGAAGTGATACAGATTAGAATAATGCAACAAAAATTGAAAAAGCAAGGTTATGTCGTAAATAAATTTTTAACACACGTGTCACGTGAAATAAATTGTAGCATATACATAATGTAACTGACATAAGATATTAACATGTTGCAGCGGAATAAATTTCATATCTATCATCCTTGGCGGAAAAAAAATAATATCGCCAAATTATCTGGCGCACACATTTAATTCCTTTCAAAAATCATGGTTATTTTAACAACTTATATTAAGAGAGTAATGAATAATATGAAACAATATTTCGCACAATACATATTACGAAAATATACATCTAGCTTGTATATTTTCGTGTTACGTTTTTGATCGCCAAATACGAAAAACTCCAAGGACGACAGAGCTTTGAAATTAAAAATTAAAATTTTGTCAATTTGACAGCAAAATAACTCAATCTAACGTATGCACATGATAAATAATACATATCTATACAAAAATATGGGGATTAAAATCCGGAAATAATTTTCCTCGTTTTTTAATAATTTTTTATAAAAAATACAATGGGTGATTAACATAAGAAATCTTTTTCTTGATTTCACAGGCGGTCAGTGACGTCACACTTCGCTTGTGTATAACTACATACTTTATCAATGCGAATAAAATCTTTAAATTGATTATGACGTCAATTTTCGTGAGATGCATAATTTAACTTTTTATAATTTTTTAACGTTCACGTTTGATTAAATGTATTTACTTTTATGTCGAAAGAAAATGAACTCGTATTTTTTCTTTTTGGCAACAATTAAACTTATGGAACTCACAGATATTTTGGAGCAACTGTAACAAAGGTCTATAATTAACAAATAATTGCAATAAAACAGACAATAAATTGAGATAAAAACTATCCTATCTCTCAAGTTGGACCAAACTGCACACAGTGTGCAAAATTTCATTAAAATCGGTTCCTTAGTTTAGGAGTTTACCCCGGACAAACATCGTGACACGTAATTTATATATATATACTAGCAGACCCGGCCACGCGTTGCTGTGACTAAGTTATACGTTGAATTATACGGCTGTAAACTATTTAGTACAGTCAAATTATTATTTACGAACTGAGACGAAAACGTTGTAGCCGATGTAAAAACCCACAGGGTTGAGATTTAAAACTTAGGTCAAAATTTGGAAGCGATTGATAAAAATTTTCGTAGTGTTGATATTAAGCACAAATTAATTTTATTGTAGGGTCCTATAAATTTTAATGGAGAAGTGATATATATTATTTCTAATGCTACTTTGGATAAAATTGCTAAAATGACTAATATATAAATTAAATTCTATTAAAATTCTATTAAAATAAAAGTATAAAAGAAACAGACGATTTTAAAATCAATTTTTATGGAGGAGTGAAATATAATATATGCTATAATGGATAATTTTACTATAAAATGACCTCATCATTTTAAATATTTTAAAGAGGGCAACAGCTGTAGTTATAAAAAGGAAAACAATAAGGCTAAACCAGAAAAATAAGTAAATTTGATAAATATTTTAAAACTTTAAAATTGGAAATCTTATGAAATATTGGACATTTAAAGTAAATACATGTATCATTTTAAATAGAAAAAGATTTTGGAAAAGTTTAGTGTATTTTAACGAAGTGATGAGAAGTTTTTGAGTATGTTAAAATTTTAATAGTAAATTCAAGTTAATAAAGATGGGAAACATTGAGGATTAAGTTAAGAATAATTATAAGATAAAAAAAAAAAAAAAAAACTTTTTATATACCATGCTTTTAAATTTTAATATACTAATAATATACTAATTAAAAGGAAAATGATAAATATTCTATCATAGTTTGAAGTCTAATTTGTTTTCAAATGTCTAAATAAAATATCTGATGTAAGATACTAATATTTTGCAGCGGAATAGATTTCATTTCTGTCATCCTTGGCGAATAAAAAAGAATATCGCCAAATTATCTGGCGAAAATATTTAATTCCTTTCAAAAATCATGGTTATTTTAACAGCTTATATTAAAAGAGTAATGAATAATATGAAACAATATTTCGTACAATACATATTACATGTCATACATACGTACAATGAATAATACATATTACATTTCGTACAATGCATACATCTGGCATGTATATTTTCGTGTAACGCTTTTGATCGCCAAATAATAATAATAATAATAATAAAAGCCAAGGGCGACAGAGTTTTGAAATTTAAAATTAAAATTTTGTCAATTTGACAGCAAAATAATTCAATCTAACACCCGCGATAACTAATACATATCTATACCCAAATATAAGGATTAAAATCGGGAAATAAATTTCCTCGATTTTTAATAATTTCTTACAAAAAATCCAGTGGGCAATGAACATAGGAAATCTTTTTCTTGGCTGCACAGACGGTCAGTGAGTCACACTTCGCTTGCGTATAGAACTCATAGATATAGTATAGCATATATAGAATAGAGTGATCATTGGGGAGAAAAAAGTTATTCCTTTTCATTTGGGGAAAGACGACGTTTTTACCAAAATATGGCCGTCTTTCCCAGAGTGAATACACACGGGAATACATACTAATATTTTAGCAAATAAAATTTATGAATAATTTATTTGCTAAAGGGGAATGGAAGACTCCAGATACAGTTTCAAATTCATATTTCTTTCTTTCTTTTCTTTTCTTTTTCTTTTTCTTTTTTTTTTTTCAATACCGCTTAATGGCTGTTTCCAAAGCTTTTATTTATTTTTTTTTTTTTTTCGGCATCAAAAATCTTTGTACGATAACATGGGGATGAGAGATCTATATATATTACTATATCTATGATAGAACTACATTAGCACTTTATCAATGTGTATAAAATCTTTAAATTGATTATGACGTCAATTTTCGTGAGATGCATAATTTAACTTTTTATAATTTTTTAACGTTCACGTTTGATTAAATGTATTTATTTTTATGTCGAAAGAAAATGAACTCGTGTTTTTTTTTTTTTTTTTTTTTTTTTCTGGCAACAATTAAATTAATGGAACTCACAGATATTTTGGAGCAACTTTAATAAAGGTCTATAATTAACAAATAATTGCAATAAAACGATATTGTGACAATAAATTGAGATAAAAACTATCCTATCTCTCAAGTTGGACCTTTTAATTGTTATGTAGCTGCTTTAATTTTGTAAAGTATCTTTTTCCTTGACTTTGTGGATGGGGGGTAATCCCCCCATCCATGTGCTTACCTTTGGATATTTTTTTTTAGCATCTCTGTTTGGCGCAGTATGTCCTCCCTGGGACGTTGCGCCATAAAAAGACACTAACCAACCAACCAACCTCAAGTTGGACCAAACTGCACACAGTGTGCAAAATTTCATTAAAATCGGTTCCTTAGTTTAGGAGTTTACCCCGGACAAACATCGTGACACGTAATTTATATATATATATACAGATATATATATACAGATATACAGATAATGAGTAATTGGCCAGAAACTCGTTAAATTTACAGATCCATGATAACTTCTATAGTCAAAATTTAATGACATTACAATTAGATTTGGTTATTCTTGGAACATTTTCAGTTTTTAGTGCACTATTATTCATTACTCTTTATGCACAAGATCAAGTAATAAGATAATTTTTAAGCTTAATTATTTACTATGTTTCAGAAATCTTGGGCAATTTTAATATAGCCCTTTTAAAAAGTTACTGCCTCTGATGAGAAACTTTCCGAACTTATTTTGTTCTTCTAAATTCTGTGAAATTTTTGATCAGTGTTGATTTTTTCTTCTTCTCTGGATATGATTCAGATTGTGTAGCATGTGAGTATTCTGAATTAATGTAACATTTTTTTTTTTTTTTTTTTTTTCGATTTTAATTTCTCTGAATAATGGATGCAGATTTATATTTGGCATATGAATTCCTGCAGTCGGCAGCAAAAGTATCCGAGCACTAGCGAAAATTCCTATGTAAAAAAAGTACACTTAATACAATTTTGTTGAACAAATTATATTGTCAATGATTCGACAAGGTTTTATTTAGTAAAAGTATCAAGTGCACTATTTTACATAGGAATTTTTCCTAGAGCTCGGATACTTTTGCTGCCGACTGTATATAGGGTGATCGGAAAACGTCAGGCTAAAATTTAAAAGGGGTTAGAGGGGACGAATATAAAAGCAATCGCAGTACAAAACGCCACATGAAGGTGGTAGAGGGCACTGTACAGGGCAGTTCAAACAAGTCCGCAATGCTGGAATTCTTTTTGCGCTGTATGCTGCATGAAATCACAGCGGACAATGAGAGCTTTTCGCATTCATATTGCTGGCTTGTTTCGACTAGAAATCCTACATAAGGGACTGGACATGACCTGCCGGTCAATCGACCATGTTTGTTCAGGCTTTTATATATCATACCATAGCGCTATGAAAATGACTCTGAATGAGTTGTCTGATGATAAAGAAAACAATTTTAATTTAAAAAAAGTGTCAGACTCTGGTAAAAGTATATTATGTTCTAAAATGATCGAGTGATCATCGAGCGAACGACCTCCATTTTTGTTCAGTGTCCAGACTCTCTCTATTAAAGATCACTAGTTTCAACAGCCCTAAAAAGCGCCCTCTACCATCTTCACGCGCCGTTTCCGGACAAGCATGGTACTGTGAATCTTTTTATATTTATCCCTTCTAACCCTCTTTTGGCCAGAGATTTTCCGATCACCCTGTATATTGTGTAAAATGTTCCATTTTAACAGTCACTTTATTATATATTTAAATACCAAAATGTTTATTTGAGTTCATGGAACCAAGAATATACAGTAGGTGATCAAATGATTAGATTATTATTATTAGTAGTAATTTTACATTCTTTCGATTTTCTGAAAAAAATACTGGACGAAATGGCCCGGGACTTCAGACTTCCAAAGAACTTTTAAAAACTCGCATTTTCCTCTATCGATTGAGTTCAGAGTGCAATTGGGGTACCAATCACAAATTGAAGGAGAGCGCAAATACTTTGGGTCACTCTGTATCATAAAAATCTATAAATGACTTAACACTTTAATAGATTGTTGCACATACTATGTGCAGTATTTATATGTTTTATTGGGGAAATTACGCAACTATTTAGGCAGATACAAGTTTTTTTTCAAAAATTAATTTTTTTGAAAAGTTTTTTGCTTATAACTAGAAAGAATTTCCATAAAATTTTACAAAACTTGAAAAAAAAAAAATCGACAAAACATTAGAGAATCATTATTATGAAACATAAAATTTACACATGCAATATTCGCTGAGATATGAGCATTTATATTTTATATTAGTAAATGCGCGAAAGATAGAAATATTTTTATTACATAGGTTGAAAGAATAGAGTAAAAATTAAGCAAATTTCCGGCAAAAGAACGAGCTAGATTTTAGGTATTTTCCAGAGTTCTAATTTCATAAAGGATTTTTCACATGCCGCGTATTTAATTTGAAGATCCAATTATTTCAACCACGTTGCAAAAGTTCTTTTTTTTTTTTTTTTTTTCCTTTTTTTGTGAAAAACCCCTTATGAACTCTCAAATCTTAGTAAATAAATAAAAATATGTCAGAGTTAGGAGTTTTTCACAAAAAAGAACTTTTGCAACGTGGTTAAAAAAAATTGGGTCTTCAAATTCAATACGCGGCATGTCCCTTATGAAATTTCAACTCTGGAAAGTACCTAAAACTCTAGCTCATTCTTGTACCGACAATTTGCTTAATTTTTACTTTATTGAAATGAACTTTTGACAAAAGTTGCCCAATATATCTATCAATCTACGTAATAAAAATATTTCTATCTTTCGCGCATGCGCAGTAAAATAATATTTAGTAATATAAATTATAAATGTTTATATCTCAGCGAATATTACACGTGTAAATTTTTATGTTTCAGAATAATGTTTCTGTAATGTTTTGTCTTTTTTTTTTTTTTTTTTTTTTGTAAATTTTGTAAAGTTTTATGGAAATATGTTCTAGTTATAAGCAAAAACTTACACACACACACACACACACACACACATATATATATGTATATATATATATATATATATATATATATATATATATATGTATGTATTTGCCTAAATAATTGCGCAATTACCACAACAAAACATAAAAATATTATACATAGTAAGTGCAACAATGTGTTTAAGTAACAAGTCATTTATAGCTTTTTATGATACAGGGTAATCTAATATATGTGCGCTCTTTTTCAATCTGTGGTTGATCCCCTAATTGCAGTCTAAACTAAATCAATAGTGGAAGATGTAAGTTTTTAAACGTATACTTTGCATGTCTGAAGTCCCGGACCATTTTTCCTATATTTTTTTTAGAAAATCGAAAAAATGTTTAAAAATTTTTTTTTTCTAATAATTTGATTACCCATTGTATAGTAATTTGATGCAATCTATATATATAAAAGAGTACTTCCTGAGTGAGAGGGGGAGGGGGGTGATTCATCATCGCCCAGACCAAACCCCTGGACCTAGAAGCATGCAATTTCGTGACAATATTCTTTCTATGACGTAGGCATCCACGAAGAAGCGATTTTACAAAATTCGCCCCCCAAGGGGGGGAGGGGGGGCAAAACGGGATTTCACAAAATCCTTCATAGCTCCAACAAGAAAACAGATATCCGTAAAATTTTTGCTTTAAAATATAGCTAATACAAATGTCTAAAAACTAATTTCTGGAATTTTCCAAATTCGGTCCCCTAGGGGGGCGGGGGGAGGGCAAAACGTGATTTCACATGCGTAAAACGTGATTTCCCATAATCCTATATATCTCAAACAAAAAAATAGATATACGTGAAATTTTTGCCCTAAAATATAGCTAATGCAAATATCTAAAAACCAATTTTTGGAATTTTAGAAATTCAGCCCCCAGGTGGGGCAGCAGGGGGGGGAGGGGCTAAGGGGCAAAAACAAATAGAAATACAGTTAGGGCGTTCAAAATTGATACAGATAGGTTTTAGAGGCCTGCAAGTCGAAAGAGGATATTTTCGATTGTATAAAGCTATTAGGAGGGGCAGGAAAGGGGGGAGGGGAGAGGGGGGCAAAAAATAAAAATAGAGTTAGATCGTTCAAAATTGGTATATAGAGGTTTTCGATACCTACAAATCGATTGCGGATATTTTCGAATTTGCAAAATTATTAGGAGGGGCGGGAAGGGGGGTGGGACAGTAAGGGGGGGCTATGGGCAAAAACAAATAGAAATACAGTTAGGCCGTTCAAAATTGGCACAGATAGGTTTCAGAGGCCTGCAAGTCGAATGGGGATATTTTCGAAAGTGTAAAGTTATTAGGAGGGCCGGGAAAGGGGGAGGGGAGAGGGGGGCAAAAAATAAAAACAGAGTTAGATCGTTCAAAATTGGTATATAGAGGTTTTCGATACTTACAAATCGATTGCGGATATTTTCGAATTTGTAAAATTATTACGTGGGGCGGGAAGGGGGGGCTATGGGCAAAAACAAATAGAAATACAGTTAGGCAGTTCAAAATTGGTACAGATAAGTTTTAGAGGCCTGCAAGTCGAATGGGGATATTTTCGAAAGTGTAAAGTTATTAGGAGGGCCGGGAAGGGGGGGCAGAGGGGCAAAAAAATAAAATAGAGTTAGATCATTCAAAATTGGTACATAGAGGTTTCCAATACCTACAAATCGATTGCGGATATTTTCGAATTTTTAAAATTATTGGTAGAGGCGGGAAAGGGGGAGTGGTGGGGCAAGCATAGAGGCTTTTGATACTTACAAATCGATTGCGGATATTTTCGAATTTGTAAAATTATTAGGATAGACGGGAGGGGGGGCGAAGGGGGGAAATAATAGAAATAAGAGTTAGAGCATTTTGGGAATTTTTTCCGAAGGCAGTTAGAACCCGGTGCGACATTTTTCCTTATCAGATTTTGTTTCTCTTTTTTTTTCCACGTGATAAAAATTAATGCAATTTTGAGAATTCAGTAATTATAGTGATTCATTTAAAAATAGGGACCAGCGAAGCGGGCGTTGCCTGCTAGTCTATATATATAAAAGAGTACTTCCACTCACTCACACAGCAAAATCTACTGGAGCCACTGATTTGAAACTGGGTCAGATTATAGAACATACAGTGTAAGCACCCCCTAAGAAGCGATTTTGCGAAATTCGCCCCCCAAGGGGGTGTAGGGGGCAAAATGTGATTTCACGAAAACCTTCATATCTCAAAGAAAAAAACAGATAGCTGTAAAATTTTTGCTTTAAAATATAGCTAATTTAATTATCTAAAAAGCAATTTCTGGAATTTTAGAAGTTCAGTCCCCAAGGGGGGAAAGGGGGCAAAACGTGATTTCACATGCGCAAAATGTGGTTTCACATACTCCTATATATCTCAAACAGAAAAACAGATATATGTGAAATTTTTGCTCTAATATATAGCTAATACAAATACCTAAAAACTAATTTCTGGAATTTTCGAAATTCAGCCCCCAAGAAGGGAGGAGAGGGGGCAAAACGTGATTTGAAATAATCCTTTATATTGCAAAGAGAAAAAAATATATATGTAAGATATTTTTACTCTAAAATATAGCTCACCTAAATACATAAAAACTAATTTCTTTAATTTTAGAAATTCGTCCCAGGTGGGGCGGGAAGGGGGGCCCTATGGGGTAAAAAAATAGAAATATAGTTAGACCGTTCAAAATTGGTACATATAAGGTTTTAGAGACCTGCAAGTCAAATGAGGATATTTTTGAAAGTGTAAAGTTATTAGGAGGGTCAGAAAGGTGTCTGTGGGGGGGGGAGGGGGGGAGGGGCAAAAAAAATAAAAATAGAGTTAGACCGTTCAAAATTGGTACATAAATGTTTTTGATACCTACAAATCGATTGCGAATATTTTCGAATTTGTAAAGTTATTAGGAGGGGCAGGAGGAGGGAACGGTGGGGTAAAAAATAAAAATAGAGTTAGGTCGTTCAAAATTGGTACATAGAGGTTTTTGATACTTACAAATCGATTGCGGATATTTTCGAATTTGTAAAGTTATTAAATTGGTACATGGAGGTTTTTTATACCTATAAATCGATTGCGTATATTTTCGAATTTGTAAAATTATTAGGATAGACGGGAAGGGGAGGTGAAAGGGCAAAAATATATAAATAAGAGTTAGAGCGCTGAAAATTAGTGTTGTTAGGTTTTGCGGCCCGATTCATCGATTGAGGATATTTTCAAAAGTACAGAATTATTACGAAGGTCGGTACGAAAGTCGGGAAGGGATCGGGCGCAGGGGTAAAAATAAAGAAATTCAGATAAAATGTTGAAAATTAGTATTATTAGGTTTAAAAGCCAGAGAGAACGATTGCGAGTTTTTTTTAAAGTCTAACATAATTTGGAGGTGCGGGAATGGTAGGTGAAGGAGCATGCGAGCTTTGCGCGCCTGTATGCGCTGCCGCAGGCAGTGGTGGCCCGAATCGATTATTCCGCTGATGGGAGATTTTTTTTTTTTATGTTTTTATCTTACGATAATATAGTGATTCATTAAGAGTGTTGAACATAAATGCGCGCGCGCAGCGCACAATTGCCTGCGCTGCAAAAGGCAGTGGGGACCTGTTGTGACATTTTTTCCCAATAACATTTTTTTTTCTCTTTTTTTTTTCGCAAGATAAAAATTTATGCAATTTTAAGAATTCATTAACTATAGTGATTCATTTAAAAATAGTGACCAGCGAAGCGGGTGTAGCCTGCTAGTACTACTATAAAATATTCGCACACTATTTTACGGTCAGTGCCCAGCAAAATGTGTTCCAGTCGTAAAAATAAAGTGATGCCCGTAATGCTGCTGTGACATTTTTCGTGACGAAGAAGGGAAGTGGCTTGTAACAAACGATCAACACTCTGAATTTTACAGCAAATTGTTACAGATACAGCTACTGGACTTTTTTTTTTTTTTTTTTTTTTTCTCGAAGAAGGGTGCCGACTGTATAATTTAACGATTAATTCTTTGAATTTTACTAAAATTTCTTATAGTACGTAAAACAGGATTCGTGCGAGGGGGGGGGGGGGAGGGAGGAGGAATGTTTTAAAGAGATTATTTTTATAAAAGGAAATTGTGTGAAAGAGGCATTTTCAAGAATCAGAATTTTATTTAACGGCTCTTTTAATGAATCTTAATTTGTGAAGGGGATTTTGAATGAGGGGGAATTTTTTTAGGGGCAACGAAATGGTCTGAATTTTTGCCTGTACTGGATGCTAAAATTTATGGTACTTAAATTAAAATCTGTTACATTTGGAAACTCTATTGATGTACCAGTTATCAATTATTATTATTATTTCAGTTAATAATACATACATACCTAAAACAAGAATGTAAAACTGGTGAAGACATTCGAAAAGACTTCTTACTATGCAAATTTTCCACGTTCGAAATAAGCTGTATTGCCTAATGATTTATAATCTTTGAAAAGCATTGATTATTTTTAGCAAAATACTAATCTAAATATTTACTGAAAATGAAGCGATTTCTTTCTTTGCCTTTTTTTTTCTTTTAGGTTCAACCGTCTTACAGAATTTTTGTGTATGATCTGCTTTCTTTTGCAAAACAGGACAATGATGGATCCTATATCTCAGAAAATTCCATAATGTTCAAGCACTCCCCTACAAATAGAAATTTTAGTTGCATTATTTTACTAAATTAAACTTGGATTTCCAATTTAAAAAAAAAAGGGGGGGGGGTCGGCAAAATATGATATTTTCGAAAGACTGATTAAAGAAATTCTAAAATTTGAGGAAACAGTCTCTGCGATATATTACGGCATGTGGATATACATTTACATGTACATGTGTGTATAATTTGTTAAAACCAACACAGCACACCAGTTAAATTAATTCTCTCTCCAATCCTATGTAATTATACGGAAATTTTTGTTAATTCGTATTACAAGAATATTTAAAACTCTTTTTTTTTTTTTTTAATTAGTATTGAAGACTATTAGTCTGGTCTCAGTCTATGGATTTTTACGATACCGGTTTTACGATAGGTGGACATTTATCGAAAATATAATTGAATAATTTGAAAGCGATGTTTTAATTTCAAAAATGAAAAACTAATAGTCCTCCGTACTAAACTAAATTCTAGTTTTGCCAGAATTTCATTTTTTTTTTTTTTTTTTTTTTTTTTTTTTTAAAGAAAAAGGAAAGAAAATTAATAATAATCAGTAATAGGAAAATAATAATAATTTTGAATTAAGAAATAAAAAGCGCGCGTGCAAAATGAAGTAAAAAATAAAACACTATAATTAAGTTTGAGTAGGTAATTTTTTAATATTAAATTTAAAAATAAAATGAAATAAATAAAAATATTAGGTGTGCCGAAGAATGCTGTTGTTTTTTGAATTTAAAGAAACTGACCACGGAAAGTTTCCTGGACAACATTTAAATACGCTTTAAGAAGGTATTATTTATTTCATTTAATTTAAAATTTACATAATATGAAAGTTTTTATTAACGTAATTTTTATTTAATGTATTTAAGCATTGAATACTTCATTAAAAATGTAACTTTTTGCACATTACTAAGAATAAATAGAAAAGTATAACCTTTTTTAAATTTCTTTTTGCACGCGCGCTTTTTATTTCCTAATTCAAAATTATAAAACAATACTTTTTCGAAACTGATTATTATTAATTTTTAGGACTGAGGACTATTAGTCTCGATTTTTACGATACCAGTTTTACGATAGTTGGGCATTTATCGAAATCGAAAATTAATTTATAAGAAATATAATTGAAAATTTTGAAAACGATGTTATAATTAAAAAAAAAAAAAAAAAAAAAAAAAAAAAACTACTAGTCCTTTGTACTAAACTAAATTCTGCTTTTGCCAGAATTTCATCAAAGTCTTTTTTTTTTTTTTTTTTAAGAAAAAGAAACGAAAAGAAATTTAATAATAATCACTTTCGAAATGTTTTTCATAATAATTTTTAATTAGGAAATAAAAAGCACGCGTGCAAAATGAAATGAAAAAGTAAAACATGATAATTAAGTTTGAATTTGAGTTTTTTTTTTTTCTGGAACAGCTTTAGAATTGGACTTCTTTGACAAAATTTAAAATTTGGCTTTGAACTAGCTCGGACGTTTCTCGCCAAGACCTTTAGTTACGCAATTGCGATAATCATTTCAATTCATCACAAAAGTAGCCAAAAATATTTAAAGCCGCCTAGGGCTTCCCCTACTAAAGCTGTAAATTTTGTATTTATTCATTTGTTATTATTTATTTATTTATTTACAGAGACACAACAAGAAATTCTTTATCCTTATGCTTTATGGGCCGAAAATCGTTAATTTGCGATAGCGCCCAAACACATCATCCGATTGAGCTTAAAATTATATAATTTTTATAAGTCATCGTCGCACGAACTGTATGGATTGTAGAGAGTATAGCATTTATAGATTTTGACAGGGACACAACGAAAAAATCTTTATCATTAGGATCTATGGGCTTAAATTATTTGAAGGGCAAAAGCGTTAATTGAAATAACATACTATATAGAGAAAAATACTCAGATATCCTATTGTAATTTTCTTGTTTATTTTTATTTATTTTTTTTATCTCTATCTCAATCTGATCCCTATAACAGAAAAGTGCTTAATTTTCTTTTTCTTTCAAAAAAAAAAAAAAAAGAAAAATTTTGATGAAATTTTGGCAAAAGCAGAATTTTGTTTAGTACGGAGGACTATTAGTTTTTTTTTTTTTTTTTTTTTTTTTTTATAAGATCACTTTCGAAATATTTTTCTTCTGTTTTTTTTTTTTTTTCTTATTCCACTGTTTGAACATATCGCCATTAGTGAGCAACTTAAAAAAAAAAAAAAGATTAATCTAATTTTTTTTTTTTTTTTTTTTTTTTTCGAGATACAGTGAAACCCCCTCTATGTTATTACACAATGAAGTATTCACGACTTGTGTACAAAAAATCTGGAGTGACTCCACTCGACTTTCCGAACATTGAGTAATTAACAGTTTTGTAGATAAAGTAAAGAAAGAGGAGTTGTTTAACAAACAAAAGAGATAAAACAATAATAAAGTGTTTGAGTATTTTTTCCATATATTACACGATGTTTTATTGAACGCTACTGAACTTTGAGCCCATAGATCATAATGATAAAGAATTTTCGTTGTGTCCCTGTAAAAAACCTATAAATGCTAGATTCACCAAAATGCTTATAGTTAGAGCAACAGTGATTTATAATATTCATATAAATTTTCAGCTCAATTGAATAAGGCGTTTAGATGCTATCGAACTTTTAACTAGTATGTTGTGGCCACCACATGACTTTCTTCTATATTTTCCTATACAAATTCACTCAGTAAAAATAATTTATTAAAATTGTTATTTAAAAAAATTATCTTCCATGATAATGCAGATGATTTCTATATTAGAGAAGTAGTATAACACTAAATGTAAAAAAAAAAGTCAATTTTATTGCCAATATTACATTTATATATATATGTATATGTATATATATTGTTAAAAATGAAAAAAAAAAAAAATCGATAACTTCATTTTAAATTATCGCAGATCTATGGTTCAACCATTCGTTTTAACGGTACTGGTGAACTCTTTTGAAAGATACCCATCATGAAAATTTACTTCCCGGTTCCTACACATGCAAAAAATTTTTCCCAGTTGACTATCTCTTTTTTAAATAATTCTGGTATATTTAATAATGATTATTAAAAAATAATTCTCTTTATGCACATTTATACAAAGTTTTGTACTATACCACCATGTTAAAAATTTAGAAAAAGCGGGATGGCAACGAAACCTGTAAGACAATTTTTACCAAAAGTTGATAGGCACTAATTTATGTCAAGGTGCAACTACATACCAATTTGTATGAAATTCTGTGAAGTAGTTCCTGAGATACAGTTGCCACAAAAGTTTGTCACACACACACAGAGACTGACAGACAAACAGACATTTTCTAAAAATGGCCAAATCGTGGCCAATCTCTAAAAAGGTGTAAATGCACCAAAAACCCGAGGTCGAAAATTTTTATGAATCCAATACTTTCTTCTATTGAATATAGAAGAAAGTAAAAATTTGGTCCCACAGGCCATAATGATAAATTTTTCTTTGTGTCCCTGTAAAAAAACTGTAAGTGCTAAATTCACCAAAATCTATACAGTTCGTGCAACTGTGACCTATAACATGTGTACAAATTTTTTGTTCAGATTAAATAAGCGTTTAGACGCTATCGCACTTTTAAAAATTTGGCCCCATAGGCCATAATGATAAAGAATTTTTCTTTGTGCCCCTGTAAAAAAACTGTAAGTGTCAGATTCTCCAAACTCTATACAGATTGAGTAACTATGACTTATAATATGTGTATAAATTTTTTGCTCAATTGAATAAGGCGTTTAGATGCTATCGCACTTTTAATGTTTTGCTCCCATAGGCCATAATGATAAAGAATTTTTCTTTGTGTCCCTGTAAAAAAAAACTATAAGTGCTAGATTCACCAAAATCTATAGGGTTCGTACTATGGTGACTTACAATATACGCACCAACTTTCAGGTTATTCGAACAAAGCGTTTAGACGCTAGCGTGTTCACTCACAGACATACACACACACATACTCACACACATACATACATCATCGTAAGAATAGTGAAAACGGACTCAGGGGACCTCGAAACGTATAGAAACATCGAAATCTCGAATTCGGATTTTTGACATGATTACAATACTTTCCTCACTACAGTGTTCGGAAAGTAAAAATAATTAATTCACTAATTTAAAATCTAAAAAACTGGCATGTTTCGGTCATTACAGTACTTTCTTCTATAATTTTTCATATAACAGAGCCACCTACAAGTTAACATGCACAAAAAATTAATCAAGACAGTTTCTCACAATAAATATTTTGCATATGCATTTTGGCGGAATTTTATCTAATAGACGCTGAGATAGTCATATAAAAAATCGCAGGATATGAGTAAAAGTAGCACCTTCTGTCGGCTGATGTAAACCCAAATTAAGCTAACATTCACTTTCATATTGGCCGAGATTGGTGAATTTATTCGCTATAAAAACCGATATATAGTTTTCCCGTGAACGTGCATAACTTCAGCGTAGCAGCGACACCTGCCGGTTGATATGCACCCAAACTGAATCAACATCGATTTTTATTATAGACTTTTTACATATTACGTTTGATGTAATTATACACTCGATTTAAAATTCAGTAGGAAAAGTAAAAGGAACAAATGAAAAAGGAACCCTAACAACAGAGTATATTGTGCACAGCCCATTTACAAACATCCTAAGTCCAAATATGCCTGTAGGCTCTCTACTGGATATTTCCTGAAGAAAAGAACACGGACAATGCTTGAAAATTAATAAAAAGAAAGACTCTTGCATTATGCGCTCAATTGCAGTAACGTGTGACTATTTCAATTGAAGAAAAGAAATATTCTTTATAAGATAAGACAGAGGTGAATATATTGTGACAAGAAACATTGCTTTTTAGATATTTTCAACTATTTCTACAAGAGATAAGTAAAATTTCTAAAAAAAAGTGAGAAAATGGAAGTTTTATTTATTTATTTTATTTTATTTTTTCTGTCTCATCGGGTAAATGTGTTCAACTTCGGGCAATATTTCAATGTCCAACTTCCAAGTTTAAGGGGTGTCCAACTTAAAGAGGTTGGACATAATGTTAATCCTATGGGTGCATTCCGTTCCCTGAAAAAGTGTCCAACTCAGAAGGGTGTCCAACTTGCCAGGTTTTACTGTATTTACTAAACTAAAAGGCGACATGCTCAAAGAGGAACATTTAAAAAACAAATTTCTAAAAACTTCATTTTTGAACGAGATATCCTTGTAGAATGAAGTAACAAAAATTCCATAGAATAACATGGGATAGAAGAAATAGAAAATGCTGACTGATGTTCAGTCTTAAGAACACTACTAACACATTCTTCAAATTTCCTCTGTCACAGACGTTATATCACGTTTTTGAAGATTTTGTACTATTTTGACCTACGAGATCCTCAAAAATGATCTCACGACAGGAGGCGGATTGGAAAGAAATGAAGGATGAAAAATAAAATCGAGAGAGAGACGACGATCTTCACTCGGCCAGAGGGATCTTGATAATTCTACACGAACAAACACCTCAATTAAGACGTTGAGGTCATATGAACCCATCAAAGACAGTTTAAGAACGATCTGGAAAGACGCCAAGCCCCTCTCTAACATCAAAACACTTCAATTCTGTCTAATTACGATTACAAATAGACTGGGATTAAAAAACGACAGATGTGTCAGAGTTTGGAATAACAAACCTTCCTGGAAGAAATTTACTTATACTTGAATCACTTGTCATTGTTAGCTCGAACTCGAACATAACATACAGCTCACAGCAAAATTTCCCCAATACTGCATGAAAACATGTGGTATTTTGTCATTCATAACTCATTTTGAATACTATTAAATTTTAAGAACTTATTAATAATGAACGTCAATGATAAATATTTTGAGAGAGATTTAAATGAGAAATATTAATTATAATAATAATAATAAATATTATAAATGGTCTGAATTGAAAATTAGGAAGACACAGTTAAAATGTAATTATTTTTTTTTCTCTAATTCCTGGAAATGACAATTGCTGGCATTCCACATAAATTGGGTGCATTTACCAAAGAGCTTCTAAAAACAATCAAAACTTTCCATCACAAAAACTTTAACTGAATAATATTGTATATAAATATATAGGCGCCAGATTGTATATTTTTTAACAACACTATTTATTTATAAAAATTTTTATCACGTATAATCGCAGAAAACTGCTATAAATTAGTAAAAATAACTTCATCTATATTCATGATAATAACTGAAGAACTTTATAAATAAACAATGTTAAACTCACAAACATTTAACTATTGTTTCGGTTCGAAATAGTTAAACACGACCTATCCTCATGCGAAAGTAGTAGTCGCGAGTGAATCGCAGAATAGTAACGTTAAAGTAACGTTTATTATACTTTATCATTTAGAGTTTTTTGTTATTTTTTTCTCTAGGATAATAGTTATGTATTTATTTTCATATTTTTTGTTTCTATGTATATACAAAATATCTGATCAATAGATACATCAATGTATCACCATATTTTTAACGATATTAAAATAATATATATTAATATAATAATAATAATATATATATATGATCTTAGGATATATAATAAGTTATCAATTATCTGCTTTTGAAAACCTAACATTAACAACTTAAATTTTATTGATGAAAAAAAAAAAAAAAACTTTATAAAAAAAAAAAAATATTGATTTAGAAAAATAAATAAATAATTAAATCGTGTTATTCTCATCATTCTCTCGGCTACTTTTTCTGAAAAATAAATTTCTCTATTTAAGAAAAAAAAAGAAACCTTATGAAATAATTTTTTCAAGTTAAATTACTCCTGAGAGACTTGTAGTCGTACTCCGAAATGATTATCCAAAATAAAACAAATGAATTAGATCTGGGGAAAAAAAAGTATCAATATTTACGAAAGTAAAGTTAACGAGAACGAAAAATCATGCAATATGCATTGATTATTAACCCTTTCCAACTGTACGTATTTGTTGTATCATATAACTTTCAATATTCTTTGCCTACGTTATCACACAACAGACAGACAGAAGCACTGAAAAGTATACAGATAGACTAATTGAATTTAAAATCACTCTCAGACATTGTTGGAAAGTGTTAAAAAGGCATAAAAGGCAGCCGTTAGATTATAATTTCAGACCTTAATGTATCTGATTTTCGAGTGTCCCTGTACACAAACCACTGCTGGTATTTACTCCATTTTACATAAAAAACATCCGATAGTGAATTTGAATAACATATATCAGTTTCAAGAAATTACATAAATATTTACGGGAGTTAGACCGAAGTCATTAACACTTTTCAACCTTGTTGGGAAGTGATAAAAATTGAAAAGGAAAAGATATAAAGTGAGATGAAGTTTTTCGAATTCCGTGTTTTAAATATTACTTTTGAACATGTCGCCATTGAGATTAGGGAGCAAAGGCGACATTTAGAGAGTAAAGGAGTTCCAAGTTTACTTAGTGAAATAAAGTATTTAAATTTATTTATTTATTTATTTATTCTAAAAGTTGTTCACTAAGCTAAAGAGTGTAATTCCAAAAACAAAATTCGAAAAACTTCATTTTTTTTTTTTTTTTTTTATGAGATATTTTTATAATACAAATCAGCAAAAATCTCATAGGATAACATGGGAAGGAAGAATGAGATAATGAATAATGAATGAATAATGTGTAGTCTTATCCCCTAGCTTCCCTATTTATTTTCAATAAGCGTTTCAAAAATAACATTTACTCAGTTCAACGCAACCATAACACTCTTTCAACAAAAAATGAAACCTTATTCAATATACCTTCCTTCCCCAACAAGCATTCAAAATAGTTAAAAAAGACAAGTAATTCCATCAATTGGCTCTAGAAACGACTACAATAAATTTACTTGTGATGCTTCACCAGGACAATGAAAATAAATCTAGCCCGAGATAACTCGGGATAATAGTTTGAATCAAAATCTTCAACCCGAGTTAGCTCGTGATAGTAAAGTAGGGGGTTAAAGAAACCATACATATTTTTAAAAAAATGCAAGAAGAAATAAATTTTTACTTTATTGCAATTTTTACTTTATTGCAAAAATGTATCGCACAAATTCAAGAGTAAACTGTTAAAAGTTTGGGTTGTAGGTTGAACCAAAATTTGGTACTACTGTAGCTAAAAAAAAAAAATAAAATAAAAAATGCTATGTAAAACCAAGAATTCGTAACGGCAGCAGCTGCAACCATATGATGATGAAATTTTCTGTCTTTATTTAGTGTTTCTTGATGAAAAAATATCAAATAATGGTGAAAGATTTTACAAACTTGTGGTGCGAACTACTGTTTCAGCAAGTTTTGGTCCAACCAAGCACAAAATTCTTGACTGTGATGTAAATTATCACATATTATAAAATTACTTTATTCTTAAAAAAAATAAGCAAATATTCAAAATAAATAATGCACAAACTTAAAAGCCGTTTTCAATATAACGAAATGCCTATTGCGAATAACAGCTTAAATTCATATTCAACCCTTCAGGTATTGTTCCCTAATTTTTATATATTCTCTTATTATCACGTTTGCATCTTTTTTCCAATGCAACAGATGTTAAATTTACGACGTGTTCCTCATACTTTTATTAATGTAATGGAAATTCCAATAATTTGTGAACAATGTGTTATAACATTTTACCTTATTTTGCTTTGAGAAATGGTTATAAGTCGGTTTTCTTTCAGCTTGGATATAAAGGTAACTTTGATTTCTATTGCAGCAGTGACATGAGGCATATTTCGTTTCAAAGATTTATACAAAAATCTGCTTCATTTACTGATCAACACATTCGCAGTCGGCGAAATTGTGGCATTAATTAATTAACACTTTCCAACAAGGTTGAAAAGTGTTAATGACTTCGGTTTGTCAGTCTGTCCGCGCTCTAACTCCCGTAAATATTTATGGAATTTCTTGAAACTGATATATGTTATTCAAGTTCACTATCGAACGTTCCCTATTGAAAATGGAGTTTATACCTCTACTGGTTTGTGTACAGGGACTCCCGAAAATATTTCAAAGCATTGTGTTCTATAAGAGCTATTTCTATAAACCATATTTTCATACCCTTACTGTACACAAATCTTAATGAAACTGAAATATGTTATTCAAGTTCATTATCAAATGTTTCTTGTAAGAAATGGAGTAAATACTACAACTGGTTTGTGTACAGGGACACTCGAAAGTATTCCAAAGCATTGCGTTCTATGAGAGAGATTTCTATAAACCAAATTTTAATAGCTTTACTTTATAGGGCTACACTAAAATATTCAGATAAATTAAAAACTGTGATTATAATCCAATGGCTGCATTTTCTTTTGCGTTAAGCGTTTTTAACACTTTCCAAAATGCCTAAGAATGATTTTAAATTAATTAGACTATCTATATATTTTTCAGTCCTTTTGTCTGTTGTATGATAACGTAGGCAAAGAATATTAAATGTTATACAATACAAGAATTACGTACAGTTGGAAAGTGTTACTAATCAATGCGTACTGCATGATTGTTCTTTCTTATGTATATATATGTATATGAATTGGATTTTTCTAAAAGCCGATTTAAAGATTGCATGTATATGTGCATAACACAATAGAAACTATGTTGTTTCTAGAACTTTTAACTTGGCAAGTACAATAAATGTAACGGCAACAAGAATTGAGATAACAGCCATCGGACTCCACTTCGTGACGATTGCGAGCATGTAACGTGGTAAAGATGTTTATTATCCTGACTTGCACTCCACTCCACGCATATTTTATTCGATTCTTAATATTAATAATTTTTATACGGTCACACATAAATTGAATTTCATATATCTTTATAACGTTTAATGAATTAAATTGTATTTTCATTTCAATATAATGCGTTTTTATTAGATCTGAACCTGGTGATAGCTGTACTTTTAATTTTAAATGACCCATTATACGAAACTTCTCATTATTGACAGTGTAGGAATTAGAGTAAAAATCGGGCCGGGTCGAGCTCGGGCTCAGTATTTTTTTTACATTCACGGACCAAGTCGGGCTTGGGCTTTGTATTTTTTTACATTCACGGGCCAAGTCGGGCTCGGGCTCTTTTTTTGTGTGTGTGTGTGTCTATGTTCAGGCCAGGCTAGGTCTAGATTAAATATTTTTCGAGCAGCGTCGGCCCAGAAATTCTTTATACTTTCCTCATTAATTAACGAAGAAGGTAAATGATTAAAGACTTCGTTAGTAATTGATTTTATATAATTCTAAAAGTTAGTATGTCACATGAAATTTTGTTTTGTAATAAAGTGTTTGTAACTTGATTGTTTGACTCTCTGCCTGTAAGCGTTTTGTTTCCGTCAAATAATTTTAGCGTAAGTCTCGAAGTTGATACGTATTGTTTAAGTTTACAGTAGCTGTTTTCCTATTCAAAATGGTATGCATGTCACTACTAGTTTGCACACATGCACAAACAAAAGAAATTAGGTACGTTATTGCCTATAAGACTTTATATTCTACTTGCCTGTAGAATCTAGGGACTATGAAGAATATTTTTAAGCACTTTTCCGAGGGCACTTTAAATGTAATGAAATTAACATAATTTTTCGGATGAGCAATAGCATCTTTTCAATTGAAAATGAATGGATTCGAATTAATGTTTTGTTTACAGTTTAACACAGAAATTTTCGGATACGTTACGGGGTAACGGATGAAAATAGATTTTTAGTGGTATATTAACCATTTTTAATACCTTTTATATCGTTTGATGAATACTAATATTTTAGATTTGACTTTCTGTCTGTCCGTGAATCTTCGTTTATATACTTATAATTGTGTCATCTAAAAGAATCTGTAGTTTGATCAGTAGTTTCGTTAATGAATTTCCTATTACTTACCTATATTTAAAAAAAAAAAAAAAAAAAAACCTTCAGAAAAGTAGTTATTAAAATTTTTTTGCACAGATGCTTTTTTTTTTTTTTTTTTTGAGGGGGGGGGGGAATCGGGATGGGCTTCATTTTATCGGTTTTTGTCCGGGCCGGGCCGGGTAAGCAAAGCTTTCAGAAAAGCTGGGCGGGGCTAGAGCCGTAAAATCTAGGCCCGTGCTGGTCTCTAGTAGGAAGAAGGAAGGAATTCGATGAAGAGAAGGAATTCGATGAGACAGGGAGACAAATAGGAAATCATATCAAGCAGCTCACAAGATCACGAATGGATGGATGGAGGGATTTTACGTCGCACTAGTGCTGCGCAGATGGGCAATTTGCGACGGTCTGGGACACACCCCTAGAGGTGGTCCGGAGACATGCCATCACAATTTTGATCCTCCACGGAAGGGATGGCTCTCCCGAATCGGTGACCCCAAGAGGTATAATTTTTGATGGGAACATGGAAGACATTGCGGTCACGACAAATTTTACGTGCACCAGCCATCATTAGTGTACACGACGGTCTTTGGCCGGCTCGAGTACTGAAACCGCAATCTTCCAATTACGAGGCCGGCGCTCTACCGACTGGGCTACCGCAGCCCCGCAAGATTACGAAGAAAAGGAGGATTCAAACAAAGAATGAAAAACTGAATAAAATAAACAGAAATAAGGTAAGAATAATCAATTAAGGAAAATAAATAAATGGAAAGACAGACTTGGATTTAAAAAATATACTATTTTAACGTTTTTAGAAATTAAACCAGAAATAAGTTGTTACAAGGAAGGTATCATACAGCAAAACACAACGAAAAATATGTTATATTTTTAAAGTTCTGATTAATATGTATTTATTTACTTATCCGAACTTCATATATTTAATATAATAATATTAAAAGTTTTCATAATTAAGTTATCATAACTATAATATTTAAATAAAAATATATTCATAACTTATTTCTCACTACTCTTTTATATAAAACTGGCTATGGTCCAATGTTATTATACTGTTTCTGTAAAGAATGCTCTTGATTATAATTGTTACTTGAAGGACGAAATGTAATTAATTAGTGATGGGATAGTTAATAACCACTCATACATAATTCAATTAAATAACGAATAGTTAACGATGCAAATAAGGTTTTGACATTGAATTCAAACAATAAAAATGCACTTCCTTACACTACGACTCAATCGATGCATAAACAAGCAATTGAGACTGATTAATAATTAGTTTTAATTAAACATTTTTTTTTTTTTCATGTCATCCAATAAATATTAAATTAAAGCAATCGATACAGAGTGACAAGAACAATTGTTATACAGGCAACAAAGCTTGTTATTTATGATTTTTCTCTTATAAAAGGGAATTTTTTATTTCAATTTTCAGTTCCGAAATTAATTTAATAAATACACTGTTAAGGTTTCTGTTTTTAAATGCATAACGCATACGAGATAACGTTAATAAGAGATTTTACCAGAAATTTGTTTCTACGAAATATGAAATAAATTGCTCTCAAAAACGTAAAATTACACAGGGTCCTCCTAAAGTCCCACACCTCCCTCCTATCTCGGAAAAGCGTCAGAATTTTGAAAAATGGCGAAACGTGTATTCAATGAGTTCGAGAGGGATCTATTGGATGAAAATATTTTAAGATTGGGGAAAGGAGCTGCGGAGGTTGCCAGGAAGGCAACTTTAAAATTTAAAATGATCTTGTGATATATCCCTGAAAAAGTCTATTGAAAACAATGAATTTGATATAAATAGTTTTGTCCTGCGATGATTATTAAAGGAGATACATGAGCTTTTTAGAGTTTTGAAATGTGGATCTTATACTTATGTATCTTCCTTAATAATCATCGCAGGACAAATCTATTTATATCAAATTCATTGTTCTGAAGAGACGTTTACAGGGACGTATCACAAGACATAACTTCCTATTTGAAATTTCAAAGTTGCCCTCTCTAGCGTAGCGGCACCCTTAAAATAAAAAAATTTCACTAAAAGAGGCCCCCTCGAATTCATTGAACACATGTTTTGCCATTTTTCAAAATTCTCATGCATTTCTGAGATAGAAGGGGAGATTTATTGCTAACTCCTGTTATTCTGAAAAAAAAAAAAAAAAAAAGTCATAGATGCTACTTAAAAATGGGGTGCCACTTTTGGATTTAGCATCCTCGAAAATCTAAAGTTTATCGAAAAAAGTTCATGCAGCTGATTTTTTTTTTTTTTTTTTTTTAAATTCTTACCTGCGTTTTTACACAGTTGGTTTAAGAACAAATGTTATGGTTACCAAAATAATGGCAGTGTTATATTGCTTGTTGGTCTGTTTAGATATATTGTTTAGACGAAGAAATACTTTTTGATTCATAAATTCAGTTAGTTAATGAAGAGGTTTAATTCCAAAATAGAGAGAGAAACTTTTAATATCCTTTCAAGCAAATGGCCACAATTGCGTTGAGATACAAAAATCCAAGTTGAACTTGGTGACTTGAAATGTTTTATTTTACTTAAAATCTTGACAAAAATATTCCATTGTTGCATTAATTAATTATATATTGACAAAGAAATCATTTAAAAAAATTTTTCATGATAAAAAGTTGTTAATAAGGATGAGAACGGGGAGTACAGAGACAAATACGAAGAGTCCTTTTATCAGAAAAAACGAAGAAAAAGTGATCAAAGTTTGGCTCAGTTACTTTTCATCATAAAAACACAATATGATCACGATCGCCAAACCTAAATGTCAAAGTAACCAAGAGCAATACCCAATTTTTCAGTTACGCTGTCATCAGTGTAATTTTTTAAGAAATACATTGGCGGCCCTAATTTTAGCCAAAAATATCGTTAAAAGATCTTGAGAAAATGTAAGATGTACGTTAGAAATCTAATCTCAGGTATTTTATTTACAATAAATTTTTTAATTGTTATAGTTTCATAAACCTTTGAGGCGATACGAACTACATAACTTTCTTTTCAAAGAGGACATCTGTCCTTTGCTACAAATGAGAACGCCAGCGAAACTTATTCTATTTTATTTTATTGAGAAGATATGAAAACTATCGCAGCTAAAGATTTGCCTGTAATCTATTTTATTATTATTATTATTTATTTATTTCAAGAAATAGACATAGATTAAATTTGATATTTCGCCAGCTGAGAAACGATGTTAAATGCAATAAATGTTTTAGAATGAGATTTTTATAAAGATGAAAATTGAATTAAATTTTGAGGGATAATATATAATTTTGAATATTCGACATCACAAACAGAACAGTTTAACCCTACAAGGCACCCAGTTCCATATGTGGAACACCGACTTTAATCGTTCCTATAGCTATAAAACTATGAGTAGCGACATCTCTTGACATCTTGATAGAAGCTACTGACATTTTGCAATGGAGTCATACGAATCTTTACCTAAAGAGGTCGTTCGTGTTTTTGTTACAGTGCCCTCAGTGTGAAATTTGAATGAAAGTGATACGTTAGTCATTTGCCTAAATTCAAAAATAAAAAAAAAGAATAGTTATTGAATAGTTTTGACTCGGAAAAAAAAAAAAAAAAAAAAAAAATACTGTGTGTTATAATGAAGTGTCTATTTTGCAGAGGTAAGTTTTTTTTTTTTTTTTTTTTAATATTACAATAGTAAACGTATTAGTAAATCCTATTTTTATGTCTGTTCCACATACGGTACGTTGAGCTAAAAAGTTGATTTTTCCGTAAAATAGGGTTTTATTTTTATTTGTTTTCCCTATTTTCTGATCACTCATTACAACCTATATATTTTTGTCGCACACTAAAAAAAATTGAGCCTTGTAGGGTTAAAACATCGTCGACTCAAATGGATTTTACTGTAAGATGACAATCCAACAAGGATGAATGAGCATAATGAATATCAAGTGATCAAAATTCATTTTTAGTAAACCATTTTCAATTATAATATATGTTTGTTATTTTAATGTTAGTCATCAGCGTCATGCTCCAATAAATTTTACACTTACTTGAGAGGAATCCGACTTTAATCAAAATGTGACACGTATAACAGGTGTCTAATAATAGTCACACGGATTTGATTGATTTTAATGCGTCCTGTACAATGGATGCCATATTTCGTCACGATGTTGTAATTTAAGCATTCTAACAGGTTAATTATAAATCAAATAAGGCAGTTTCAAATCCATTTCCATTAAAAAAGGTATTGTTAATGTTGTAAAATAAAAAAAAACTTGGACAACTCCAATGATATAAACTGATATCTATATGATTAATCAGTCATTTTTTTTTTTTTCTTGTAATGGAGAAACATATTTAACCAGAACCAAATAATAGCAATCAGCGTTTCGTGATAGCCACAATTATAACAAGGGTGGAGATCAGTGATGCCAGATGGGCGAAAATTGTTTCCCCAAACAGGTCTTCAAATTTCCCCAAATCAGGGAGGTTTTCGAAAAAATTCCCAACTTGATTTCTACTAAAAAAGAAAAAAAAAAAAAAAAAAAAAAAAAAAAATCAAGCAGATTTAAGTGGATTTAAGCTCAGATTTTTTTCCCAAATGAAGGCAATTTTTGAAAAAAATCCCTAAATAACAATAAAGCTATTGAAAATCCCTGGTCGTAGGGATAAATCATTACGTTGCCAACATTGACAGAAAGTTGAAGAACTCCCCAGATTTGTCCCCAAAAATTTTAGAATTCCCCAAAAAAGTAACCACAAACATTTGGTCCCCAAAATTGGTCCCTGAAGCCTCAAAAATCCCCAATCTGGCATCATTGGTGGAGATGGAACATTCCCCCCCCCTTCCCATAAAATGCTTTTAATAATAATACAAAATTCCCCCTCCCCAATTTATCTTTGTTTTATTTTCTTAAGCTAGTTTGCAGCTAATATATACGGAGTTCAATGAACAACATAGTAGAACCATAATTATCACCGGGGTATTGGCGAAATACAATGCATCGTTCTTCTCTTTGAAATCATCTGTTAACGCCAGTGGCGACTTTAGACTGATAATGAAGTAAGATAAGGTCAGAAACCCTCGAGAAATAATCATAATAACAGATGAAAAAAAAAAAAAATCGTTCGTAAATTACAGAGAATACTTAAGAGTTCGAATTAAGAACAACTTGCAGTATTGTTTTTTTTTGGTCAGGAAGGATTGATCGATTATGATGGATGCTCCATACTCAGATCGGCTCTTAAGTATTGTTTTTTCAATCGTTCTTTCTTTTTCTGAGGTAAAACACACATAAAATTGTTGTGTAAGAGAAACTTTTTGGACACATTTGCATCGAAACAGTTGCGTAATTACACAGTCGCTTAGGAAGCAAGAATAACTCGAAACTAGATTTTCTAGTCTCTTATAAATTCTTATTTTTTCTAATATGTTCATCTGATATCATTTTGTCTGAGGTGTAAACAACAAAATGTAATAAAAGCCAAACTTTCTACATTTCGGAGCAATTTGACAGGGTGATGGTTGTACCGACCCGGATCGGTGAATATCTGTCTGGGTCGGTGAATATATATATCAGACACCGACCCGGCTCTGATATTCAAACTTTTCCTAAACCTCTTAATTTTCCTGACGTGTGCTGTCGAGAATATTGTTGAAGAATTTAATTTTACAGCGGAATTATTACAGATTCACCAATTGAATAGTATTCTTTACTTCGTATGAGGTGTAAAACGACATAATTATTTTACAAGTCAAATTTTAATTTTTTCACGCATTTTTACAGTGACAGTGACGACGCCTATAGAGTGGCTAAGGCACTGTAGATTTGGCATTAAACCTGCTTAGATTCATACTATGTGCAATTAAAAACTATGCCATGGAATTCAATTTTGCTTCGGAATCTTTACAGATTCGTCACTTGAAACGTATTCATTCTTATTATTTTCTGTGTGCGTGTGTGTGTGGCTGCGGTGTAAATGACATAACAGCATTCTAAATTCTAAACTATCAACTTTTTGGCGCATTTTCAGGCAAACAGTGGCGTACCATACACAACGGATAAGGTTAAAAATATTTAAAATTTTCTAAGCAACTTTTTATATTTTCAAATATGTGTGGGTCAATATAGAGTCTGACATTCTGACGAATTACTTTTGCCATCTAATCATTGCTATTATGTTATTGTGAATGCGTATAGTGGTGTCTACAAGCTGATCTAAATGTTTTGTGGTTTTTTAGGCTCAGAGGATCCTCAGGTAAGACATATGGTTATTTCAAATACGCAAGTTCTGTGGCTGCAATATGATCCCTTTTACTTCCTGAGAAGGTTGGTTGGTTGGGTTTTACGTCGCACTAGTGCTGCGCAATGGGCAATTGGCGACGGTCTGGGACTCACCCCTAAAAGTGGTCCGGAGACATGCAATCACAATTTTGATCCTCCACGGAGGGGATCCCCCTCCGTTTCGGTAACCCCCAGAGATATAATTTTGATGGGAACATGGAGGAGCTTGCGACCACGACAGATTTTACGTGCACCAGCCACCATCAGTGTACACGACGCGACGGTCTTTGGCCGGCTCGAGTACCGAACCCTCAATCTTCCGATTACAAGCCTGGCGCTCAACCGACTGGGCTACCGCGGCCTACTTCCTGAGAAGGACTTAGTAATAATTCTTAGTTAATAATAATATTTAAATATAAATAAATAAATAAATATATATATATATATATATATATATATATATATATATGTATATGTATATATTGTGTTATCATGTACTATGGTTAAATGTTTGAAACAGATACTTACTAATATTCTCGTATCATTCAATTGAATAACTTCATTCTGAAATCTTTCTCAACCACGGAAATAACTGGCTTTTCGAGATGGCCAAAATATTTCATTTTTATCCGGCGTATACTTATATAAAAGATATATTATTTTTTATATAATATGTACCAAATATTTTTTTTAATGTTTTGTCGTGCGTACTATTGTAAATTAATTCCTCAATATCGGTCAATAAAGAAAAGAGTGCCATCATTTCAAAGTGTTATGGATATGTTAGTATGTTTGTGGATCTATGAAAAATGAAAATGGACATAATTTGTAAATATCGAGTTTTAAATTATAAAATTCGACATTTTTCTCAAATACTGAATTAAAAATGCAAATAGATAAATAAATAAATTAAATTAAATTAAATTAAAAAAAAACTTTTTAATTTCTTATTATTCTAATTTTAAACTAATATAAAAACAAAGTATGATTTTCTTTCTAGGTTTTGCAATTTCAAATTTAAGGGGGTGGTATAAAATAATACTGATTAAATATATGCCAACATTTTTAAAACTGTTTACTACGAGGGTTGCTATTTATATTTCTGGCCTTGGCAACAGTAAGTGTTGTTAGGCGACCGCAGACGATTTTAATCGAAAGTTTGATATTTTTAAACGTAAATTCAGCAGACGATTTACCATTATAGCTTTATTTGTGTTGTTGACAGTAAATTGAAAAGTTCTTCTCTTTCAAAAAATGGAATTGAATCGTGAAAATTTTCGTGCGATTATTTTTCATAACTTTCGACGTGGATTGTCAAGACAAGAGTGCTTCAATGAACTTAATTCTTTATACAGCGATAAAGCGCCATCCTACAGCACTGTAAAAAATTGGTATAACGAATTTAATCGTGGTCGATGTTCGATCCAGGACGAATCCCGTGCAGGCCGTCCAAAATCCGTTGTTGTGCCAGAAAAGATCGATGCTGTGCGTGAACTGATAAAGCAAGATCGTCATGTGACATACCGTGAGATTGAGGCGTCTTTGGACATTAGTATGACTAGCATCAATAAAATATTGCATGAACATTTGAGCGTAAAAAAAATTTGTTCGCGTTGGATCCCGCATAATCTGACAAACGCTCAAAGAAAGGCTCGTGTCGATTGGTGCAAGGAAATGTTGGAAAAATACGTTCAAGGTACATCAAAGGCTGTGTATAACATCTACACAGGTGACGAATCATGGATCTATGCATATGAGCCGGAAACAAAACAGCAATCAACTGTATGGGTCTTCCAAGGCGAGGCAAAACCAACAAAAGTTGTTCGAGGAAGAAGCACGTCGAAACAAATGATTGCCTGTTTCTTCGGCATTAACGGTCATGTGGCAACAGTGGCGTTAGAGCAACGCAGGACGGTCAATTCTGAATGGTACACGACCATTTGTTTGCCAGAAGTCATCGGAGAAATTCGAAAAAAGCAGAAGAACAGGCGAATCATTCTTCATCATGACAATGCGAGCTCTCACACATCGACTCAAACAAATGCATTTCTGACTGAGCGAAAGATCGAACTGATGGGTCATCCGCCGTACAGCCCTGATTTGGCACCCAATGACTTCTTCTTATTCCCACACATCAAAAATAGATTACGTGGACAACGATTTTCGACCCCCGAAGAAGCGGTTGATGCATTCAAAACGCATGTTTTGGAGTTACCTCAATCGGACAGGAAAAAGTGCTTTGAAAATTGGTTCAAACGCATGCAAAAGTGTATTGATCATCATGGAGATTATTTTGAAAAACAATAAAACCAATTTCAATCCTACATATTTGTTTTTTCATTATTAGGCCAGAAATATAAATAGCAACCCTCGTAAAATAATAAATGTTGTCGTAGATTCGCTATTTTCATATTTAGCAATAACCTTAAAAAAAAAAAAAAAAAATCCTTTTTACAGTTCCATCCGATTCGAACAAATGTCGATAACTTAACACATCTTAAGCAGATAATTTCAAAAATCGATTTCGATTTTTTTTTTTTTTTTTTTTTTTTCAAAATTTACTCTAAAACGACTTTTAAATAACGTTTCTTTGAGAATTTAAGCATAATTTTAACGGTTTTTTAAAAGTACGAATAGTAATTATGAAGTAAGTAATTTGTTTATTATTATCATTACATAAAATAGGATATATCGCCAGCGATCACCTTCTATTCATCTTCTGTTTATTATAAATCAGATACATTTTTTTTCCTCGAATATACCGTATGCACAGAGCATATGTACAAAAAAAAGATTTCATCTTAAAGATGAAATTTTTCTATCTCACGTCACTTGCAACAAACGTTACATAAATGTGTTTCGAATCTGTTTTGTTTCCAAACCTTGAAAAACGTGTAAAATGATTTAAACTGCTGATAGTACAAATTTGTTTGTTTATTTATTTCTTTTCCTCGCTTGTTCTGATGATGTCATGGCAAGATTTAGATCATCATTCTGTAAGCATCTTTCTCAGTCCCATATGTTCTCTCAACTCCCAACGTCTTATTTCTTAAAAATAACTCTTTTCGGAATACTTTGTATGTTTGTTTTCACTGCTTGGCAGCTGGTTGGTTTACGTTTACAACAGTTTACACTAGAGAAACTGGTACAGAAATATTAACTTAAAGTTTATATTTTCCGAATATATACTATATATATGAGTATTGTAATCACGAAATATTCAACTGTAGAGATTTTGGTGTATCTGTATGTTTGGGGAAGTCCCGAATTAATTTAATTGTGGTTATTTTTAGGTAATGCATATATGTATATATGTCTGATTGAACGCGATAGAGTCTAAACGCTTTATTCGATTGAGCTGAAATTGGGTGGGTATGTTATAGGTCTCCGTCACTTCAACTCTATACATTTTTATGAGTGTAGGACTTATAGTTAATTTGCAGGAGCATAGAGAAGAATTCTTATTCGTTACGGCCTACGAACTCAAATTCTTTGAAGGGAATTAGCGTCTGAACTCTATACTCTATTAAATTGGATAGTCATATTATAGATTGTTGTCATGAAAACTATACAGATTTCTATTAATAAAGAATAGTATTTCTTTTAACCACTTCACCGGACATTGTAGTATGTGAAAGGCTACGTTTCCCTCGAGTTATCTCGGGATGGCCGGTGAAGTGGTTAAAGGATATAAATATAAAGTAAATGATCGATGACTCAATGTATTTAAAGTTCGTTTTTAGTGATGCTAATCGGTTTAAAAAAAAAAAAAAACTCTGATATAAACTATATTGCTTTGCTGAAGCATGATCATCATAGGTATGATTATATTACACTTCTTTTACAGGGAAACACGAAATAAATGCGTACATCCTATGCAGGGTTGTGAGGTAAAGCAAAGTTAGCTACAATTAAAATTCGCACTTTACGAGTAAAACATGAATGTGCAGAATTTAGGATTCAGTAGAGTAATAGAGTTAGTTCTCATCCTAAATTAAAATCGTAATTGGTCATATGCTAATAAGTTCAGAAAGTGAGATGGATAAAAGGCGATGTATTTCATAGTAAAGATATAATGGTAGAGAGGTAGCCGAGAGAGGTGGATGGTGAATTAGAAGTAGAAGGGGGTTCGAGGAGTTAGTTGTTAGCGGATATAGTTGAAGATAGTAAGTCGAGTAGTATCGTGGTGTCAGGGAATCCTCCCACATACGAAAGATTACTAAGCAGTAAGAGTTAATGAAGTTAAACGAAGTAATTGAAGTTATTTGTGGTTAATTAAGTAAAGTTAAAAGTATTTAAGAAGGCTGCCCATTGAAAGTTATAAAGATATTTAATGTAGTTATAGTCCAACGCCCACCTTTTCTTTAAGCTCTTACTAAAGCTCATTTATTTTATAAATCTGACTGTCATCACTTCATAATTCATGCTTGTGCTCATAAATTTAATTAAGTAATTAAGTTTCAGCTTCAATCTAAAGTTAAATTGAAGCATGGCCCACTTTCGTTCGTCACAGACGACTTTTATTATAATTATAATTATTACTATTATTTTTCGCACTTCTATTTCCATAACATAAAATTTAATAAATTTATGCAGGCAAAGTCGAGTTTTACCTGAGAAAATATATTATAAATTATATTTTTTGGAAATAGTGGTAGGAAAAAAGAATGTAAAAAAAAAAAAAAAAAAAAAATGCCTGTGGCAGTCCTACTATGAGAGGTGGAGTGTATTAAATTATTTAACCCTTTATCTACACATTTATTGAAGTTTCTAATCTCTTTTTTTTTATCTCTAGGTACAAATAGTACACTAAAAAACCATCTCTCTAAATCTTCATTCATTATTGTGATGGGGTGATGCGCATAGGATGCAGAAAAGATTTCGGATACATTACGGTCCATTGTACAAATATATAAACTTGGGAAGCACTAGAGTCAAACAACTTAGTTAAACATATATAATTTTCTTTTTACTGACGTATTCACTAATTTAAATTTATTTAAACGTTCGATAATGACTATAAGTGCTTTAGAATGTCGAGTGGAACCTCTCCAGATTTTCTTTTATATTAATATGTATTAACGTACATAGCCAAAAATTTGAAATGCCTCAGATAATGTCGATTCCGCATTTTGTAAATATGTGGCCATTAATTTTGGCATTAAAAGGTACAAAAAAAAAAAAAAAAAAAAAACTGATGTTGATGCTTAAAAGGTATTCAAGAAAGCATATGAACTTTGCAAGCAAACATTCTAAATTTCAAAAACACGAAAAAATTATTTTGGGACGAAGTAACAAAAGTATGACCTTTCATTAAGAGAAGAAAAGTAGGCATCGATACAGCAGAAAAGAAGGAGTGTTTTTTACAATTTACAAAATCAACTTATTTATTCATTCAAAACTTTAAAACTAATATCATAGAACAAGTAATATAATTATACGAAATTTATGAGATTTTTGTTCAAAATAAGCGTAATTTTCAAAAGACCGAAAATGCACTTATGATTAATTTTTAATAGCATGATTACAAACTATAGAGGCTGAGGTACGGATACTATGCTGCGAAAAGAAGAAACAGCAGCGTTACCTGTTGGGCGAATATGCACCAGAATTGAGTCAACGTTGTTTTTCATAACAAATACTTATCAAGTTTTGTGAGATTTTATGCTCTAGAGGCTGAAATATATCTATTATGAAAGGTGACCCACATGTGTTATTTTTCAATGACATTTAAAAAAAGAGAGAGAGAGAATCATTTTTACTTTCTTCTATACCATACCGGGTGCATATCGGCCGATAAGTGGCGCTGCTATAACGTAATTTTCCCCAAGAACGGAGTGGCTAAGTCTCTGATTCTATTGTATATAATTGCACAAAACTTGGTATATGAGACAGCCATTATGAAACACTACGCTGATTTAATCGGGTGTATATCGGTCAACAGAGAATGATGCTTTGCTGCAATTTACCCCGCGAATAAAAATTCTAAATCTCATCTTCTATCGCTTATAATTGCACGATACTTGATATGCGAGATAACCATTATGAAAAGGAATGTTGACTTAATTTAGGTGTATATCAGCCGACAGGTAACGCAACTATTGTGATTTTCCACATGGTTACATCTCAGAATCTGTTAGTTAAAACTGCCTCAAATTCTGTACGTAAAATCTTTATTGTGAGAAGCTATGGTTAAACTTTTGAGGATGTTAAACGGTAAGAATATAGAATTATATAGAAGAAAGTTTCGTGATGGCCACAACATACTAATTTTAGTTATTCTTATTAACCCATTATTTTCCAAAACTTTTATATGTAATTTTCTGTTAATTATTGAAATTTATAAGTTTTAGTAAAAAATATTGAAGGATTACAAAATATTTCAAGGAATTAAATGCTCTACAGATCGTCACATATTTGGGACAGTAGAAGAATGCAGTATCTAAAATTTTGTCTAAAATAATAAAAAATGTAACGTCCCAAAAGAAGGACAATGGTAAATTATGGATTACGAAATTATTTTGTATCTTTATTTTATTTATTTATTTATTATTATTATTTTTTATGACTTTAAGGGGGAAAAAAACTTATTATACAATCTATATAATATTTCTCTAATGTGGACCAGTTTCAATTATTTTTTGTCGAAACGATACGATACGCGAGGATAAAAAAAATAATATATTTATACATAGACAATATTTAAGTACGCGGACTAAGCCTAATGGACTGGCAAGAAAAAATTACGACATTTGTCTGGTGAGATTATTTTATGAAAAATGTATTTTTAACAGCTTTTTCTTCAGAACCTTTGCAAGCGTCATTTTAAACCCAGCAGTATTTTAAAGATGTATACCGAATATGAACTTTTGCGCCATAAATTGACTAAAAAACACAATCATAAAAAATATAATCAAAATAGGAATTATTTTATTTTATTATATATATATTTATATCAACAAAAAGAATATACCAAAATTAATAAAAAGTCATCGCCAACATGGCGACAAAAATTTAAAAGGCGTCGTGGTAGTCCTATATTAAAACTGTACTGCCTGTGGAAGTATGAAAATTGGGTCGTGAGCCATGAATTTTACTTGGAAACATTTCTCTGAATTATTTTGGTTTCACTATTGTACAATATTAATTTGGTTTTAATAATAAATTGGCTTCTGGTAAATTAAAATTTTGATTAGGTGGTGAAATTGGTATAACATTTATGAGTTTCAAATTTAGAAGGTAAATAAGAAAAGAAAGAAAGGGCGGATATTTCGCACGGGTTTGCTAGTATTTAATAAAAGTCCAAAATATTCATTCACCATTCAAATATAAAGATAATATATTTAAATGAAAGAAAAATTAGCGAGAAACATTAAACTGGTAGACAGATTTCTGAATGCAAACGAAATATAAAATCTGTACTTAAAAAACTAGTATGTTGTGGCCACCACAAGACTTTCTTCTATATTTACCTATACATATTCAATCAGTAACAATATTTAAAAAAAAAAAAAAAAAAAAAAAAAAAAAAAAAGTACGATTTTTTTTTTTTTTTTTTTTGTTAAAAGTAAAAAAAATCGATAACTTTGGTTTAAATTATCACAGATTTATCGTTCAACCATTCGTTTTAAAGGTATTGACGAGATCTTTCGAAAGATACCCATCTTGAAACTTTGCCCCCCCGGTGGGGGGGGAACCGATGCCCCCACATGCACAAAAATTTTTTCCTAGTTAACTACTACTATTATCAACCTGATCTTTCGAAAGATACCCAATGTGAAAATTTACCCCCCCTGGGGGGGTATTTCCCCCCTAGGGGGGGAAGCGATGCCCCCCCATGCAGAAAATTTTTTTCCTAGTTACATACTACTATTATCAATAATTCATATTAATTTTACAATCACAAGTTTAAAACAACTCAAATTATGCACATTTATACGAATTTTTGTCCTATGCTGCCATGTTAAAAATTTAGATAAAATGCTATCACAGTGCCACCTGTTGAGCTATTGATCCCCAAACATAATCAGCACCAGTTTATGTCGGGGACCAACTAAATACCAAGTTTGGTTAAATTTCGTAAAAAAAAAAAAAAAAAAAAATTGCGATATTTTAATGTTTTTTTTGTTAAAAGTAAAAAAAATCGATAACCTTGGTTTAAATTATCACAGATTTATCGTTCAACCATTCGTTTTAAAGGTATTGACGAGATCTTTCGAAAGATACCCATCTTGAAACTTTGCCCCCCGGGTCGGAACTTCCCCCCCCCGGTGGGGGGGGGGGGAACCGATGCCCCCACATGCACAAAAATTTTTTCCCAGTTAACTATTACTATTATCAACGAGACCTTTCGAAAGATACCCATCTTGAAAATTTACTTCCCCGGGGGGGATTTTCCCCCCTGGGGGGGGAACCGATGCCCCCCCATGCACAAAATTTGTTTCCTAGTTAACTACTACTATTATCAATAATTCATATTAATTTTACAATCGTAAGTTTAAAATAACTCTCATTATGCCCATTTATACGGTATTTTGTCCTATGCTGCCATGTTAAAAATTTGCATAAAATGCGATCACAACGCCACCTGTCGAGCTATTGATCCCCAAATCTAATGGGCACCAGTTCATGTCAGGGTGCAACTAAATACCAAGTTTGGTTAAATTTCATTCATTGGTTCGTGAGATACAGCGTCCACAAAAAAATGATACAGACACACAGACAGACAGACAGACAGACACACAGACAGACATTTTTTAAAAACTATCAATTCGTATTCAGGACATCCCAAAACGTGTAGATCCGTCAAAAAACGGAGGTCGAAAATTTTCGCGAATCCAATACTTTCTCTATATTACATATAGAAGAAAGTAAAAAAAAGGGGGGGGGGATTTTCTCTATATCTTTAAAACTTGAAGAGAGGTTGACATTTTTAAAATTTCAATGAAATTCTGCCATCTCACCTTGCGGATTAAATCAAGTTATCGTTTTCGAACAATAATTGGTTGATTTTGCAATTAATTGACGTAACTGGATAAACAAAAGATTGATTATCTAAAACAATTTTTTTCGGTTTCAATGGATTTCCATCGCGTACTTATTAACCATTTCTGGCACAGATAAGACACCACATGTTACATTCTACGGAAGAAAAAAAAAAAAAAAAGTGTTCTAAATAATTTCCGATGAAGATTCAATGACGAAAAAAGATACTTCTTATCTTTTATCGAGACACATATTGATTTCGCATAAATATGAAATATTATTTCTGTGTAACGTATTGACGTCCGTCCTATTTGGTCAAAAGAAATAAAAAGAAAAGAAATCCTGATGTAATATCGATAAAAATTATGTCAGAAAAACTCACACTTTTGTGAGTTTGGAAGGTAGGAAAAAAAACATGTTTTCTCCATTTTTACTTTCTCTCACCTATATATATACGTAGAGAAAGTATTGTTTTGGGGACAAATTTTCGAAATTGAGTTTTTATTATATTTACACGTTTTGAGGTGCTTTGAATCAAAAATAATATTTTTAGCGGTTAGTCTGTCTGTGTATGTGTATCAGCATATCTCAAAAACAAATAATAACAGAAATTCCAAAATTGATATTTTAAATGTGTATCATGTAGGGATGCTACACTAAACTTATCATGGAAATCAAGCAAATGGTTGGTGTATAGGGACGCCCAAGAGAATTCAAATACGTTACGTCTATGGGGAAAATTGCAGGTAAATAGAGTTTAAACATCTATAGAATGCACTAAATCATGTTGTGCCGTGTATTATTAATGTAGGATTCACCATCTGGTGTGTACGTAACCTTCAAAAGATATACAGGGCTGCCAATATTTAAGCCATAACATTCTTTTATATTGTTAGTGGAAATGCTTTATTATAATATTTTACTATGTCTAGGAAAGCTGCTCAGAAATTGAAATAAATTCCTCATAGCCATATGGTAAATAATACATTTAAGCTAAATATTAACGTTTGATCTTTGTGTCTCTGAGAATAAATTCAAAACAAATAATTTCAGGCGATCCAAATGTTGTATTTTGAAGTTAATACGTTTGTAAATACTAAAAAAGTTTGATCAAGGTTGATAAGTTTCAAGTAATGATGCGTGTGAAAGTTGCCGGGACAGTTTTAAATGAACTTTTGAATTTAACAAAAGGTTTGAATTCTGTATAAATGTAGGTACAATAATGAAACGGGGGGGTTAGGTTGATGGGGGCGAGAATTATTTGTCAAATAGAGCTGCTCTGAAGCCTAATTTGAATTGTTTTGACATAGGTTTACACAACCAGTACTCGCTATCTTATACCCTTTAATCTCCAATCAGTATATAGTATTCAATTTCAGGGTAAGAGTGACACACCAGATTATTTTTAAATATAATATATACAAATTTTAATTCAAAATTTTGAGCCTATAAAAGAGAAACATTTAACCAATATTTCGTGAAATTTCATTAAAAATTCAGAAATTCAGCCGTTAAGTCTTGATTTCCGGATAGCCTTCAGAAAAATGGTGGATACGATTTCTCTAAAACGAATGCAGCGATCTTATTGAAATTTCGCATACTTCTTCAAAGTACCAGTACCAGTTCTGCCAGTGCTTGAATGAAGTATTTTTCCTGTTTTCAATTACAACTTATTTTAGAAGGCTATGCGTGGGATAAAATGTATCAAATTTGTTACTGTTTCTGCATACATTCTGAGAAAAATTCAAATTTTTTTTTTCTTTAAATCCTTCGTACCTATACACTGAGTAAAAAATATATACCGCCTTCAACTTGAACGAATAAGTGGTCATTTTCTAATTCCCTAAACTGGAAATATAGATTTCCGAGCTATGCGTATAAGGCACCCCAATAAACTGAATAGACGAAATGATCGATAATTTCTAGTCTATACAATTCTAGATGATGAAACAATATTATAAATAAATTTGAATATTATGAATCCTTTGCATTGCGAGAAATTCTCGTTTCATTTTCTAGAATTGAGTCATAAACCAAGATTATAGTTGCTAAAACCCAACTCATGCGTTCGCATTTGTTTGCAGAGATTTTTAAATAAGTTTGACCTCGATAATATAGGCAAACGCTCTAGAAGTCTAATACGGATTTCTAGAACTCGCTTTCAAAGGGGACGAAAATTTATAAGGATGACATGGAACTTTTTTTTTCTAGAGCCACAGCTTAGATTCTAGACGTCAGTTACAAAATTTTTCCTCAATGTTCTAAAGCTATACCAAAGAAATTTTAAGAAATGAATATAGTAATGGTTGCAACGCAACACGGTTATCGCATGCTTTTATATAAAAGAACAGGCTTAAAAAAAAAACAAAAAAAAAAAAAAAAACTGTCGTATACTAAATTAAATTCTGTTTCGTACAGAATTTTATATCTATTAGTACGTAGAAAACAAAAATAGACTTTGGTTTTTTATGCAACTGAATTCAACCCATTGAAACAATCGAGAAATGTATAGACTATTAGATCTACATATCAAAATGGGTATGAACATAAGTACCCTCTTAATGGAATATTAACTAAAAATTGTGTAATTCATAATTCTAAAAACTTTCTTGAGTTAAAAATTAAATTAAAAGACACAGAAATACAATTCTTAACAATCTGTTTAAAATAAAAAATTGCGTTTATCTAAGAAAGTTTAAAAGTAAAAATATTAATAAAATTGTTTATGATATTTTTACTTTATCATAACTAAATATGATAAATCATGATATTAATTATAATATATGTTAAAATTATATTATATTTTAACATGTATCAATTTAGTTATGATATTGTATATTTATAAAAAAAAAAAAGGCATGTTAGAAAAACATGCTGTTTTTCTAACGAAACTTGTCTGTTCAAGAATATATACACAAGATGACGATCATTAATAAAATTTACATTTTAATTTAAATAAATTTTTCTTATATACAACTATTTTTATCATAAACTACCTCTCAACAGAACTCTTCTTATATATTTTAGTGTTTACATGAGACTTTTGAGCTATTTTAGTTACTTTGAACCGAAACAGCTGTTGTGTGTTTGTGCAATTTAGGGTGTCTGCCTTCAACATTTAATTTCTTTTTAGTAACTCATGGATGATTTCTTAAAAATTATAAAATTTATGCATGGTTCTGACATATTTGTGAGAACCATGCATAATACGCAGAGAGGAAAAAAAAAAAAAAAAAAAAAAAACAGATTTTGTCTTATATAGATTATATTAAGTTATACAATATAATTGTATATTCAAATATTATTATTCTAAATATTACCCATATTCATATATGAAAATTATTTTTACTCATGTATGAATAAAATGTATATGTATATCATAAATGTATTATTTTTATTCATATTTTCATATTTTTATTGTTTTTTAATTCATAGCCATTTAATTAAATTGTTCATACACGATTATTCATTATATAGTTATCCTTATTCAATATTATGTATGCGATCGTATATAAACAGTATTAATCAATCTTTCCAGCTTAATTTCATTATTACTAAAAAAAAAAAAATTCTTTGTTTCAATTTATTCTTTCATTAATAGGTTGCACACACACATAAAAACACTAAATATTACGTGCCATTGAAAGGTGAGTTAGATAATTTTGATGAAAGTTCTGTTATGAAAAAGACATCTCTTATCATAGTGACTACTACACACAGATTTCACGTGTATGTGAAATACTGATTGTATAACGTCCACTCAGTTGGTCAACAGAAAATAGCAAAGCACCCGGATCTTTCAAATTAGTTATGTAAATTACATCATAAGCAATATCAGCAGTATGATACCAAGCAGTTACTAGAATTATTTAAGGAACTTGAGCACACACCCTCCCCCTTTCTTTTATTATTTGATTTCTGATAACCCCATACTATTAAGATATATGTGTAACTCTATATGTACATCTAAATAATTCAAACAACCTCTCTGTCGAAAAAATAGATATCCTTATCTTATTTTAGAGCTATATTGATTTCACAAAAACATGAAATATCATTTATGTGATATATCGACTTCAGCATATTGGTCAGCGAAAATATGAGGCAAAACAAGTGGATTATTCATACTGGAAAACATGTTTGGACCTGGTTCAATTGTATGCTTTTACACAGATAGCATTCTTAAAAAAAAAAAAAAAGCACGTGAGTTTGTTTTAAATGTATACACGATTTTTTTTTTTTTTTTTCGCTCCCCTTTTCTCTCCTTTTCGTTTATTTATTTATTTTTACTTTTTTAAATCAAATTGTCATGATATGCATTTAAGGCTTCTTTCTAGATTTTAAAATTTCTCCGTCGTTGGCAGTCAAGTTCTCAATAAATGTTTCTTAATTCCATTTTTTACTCCAGGAAAATTTAAATCTGTTAAATTAGTTGTTATTTACCCAAAGATTGATCTATTTATTTTCAGTATTTAATTTTGAAGCTTTAAAGTGCGAAAAATGCATTTAATTCATTTTTCACACTGTAACTTTAAAATAAAATATAAAATTGCATGCTTATTACATACTATATTGCGTGCATAGTTAAAAATAAATTCAGAAAAAATAAAACGGGAAAAAAAAAAAAAAAAAAAAGGCACAATTTTTCAATACACGAGGGCCAACATTATCAACATTTTAGCTCTTTACTTTCTTCTACATATAAAGAAAGTGTAGGAGTCGGAAAAATTTCGACCTCCAGTTTTTGATAGATTTGAATTTTTTCAGATGGCAATTTTAAGAAAATGTATGTATGTATGCATGCATGCATGTCTATTGTTGTGTTACCAAAATTCTGTGAACGTTACATGTCATGAACCAGTGGACCAAATTGAATAAACATTTATATTTGATTAGACTTTGACAAAAACTGTTGCTGATAAGATTTTGGGACATATTGCCCAACAGGTGGCGTTGCTATGCTGCAATTTCCGTATTTAAGGGAAGGCTATATCACAGTTTCATAGTGAATAAGTGCATAAAACTTAACATATATGAGAATCACGATGAAAAACTATACTCATTGAATGGGGTGCACATCGGACAACGGGTGACGATGCTTTGAATCAATATTTCTCGCCTACAGGAAGACTACATCTTAGTTTCTATGGAATATAAATGGTGTGTGAGATACTACGAAAGATCATGCTGATCCAATATGTCGGAAGCTAGGTAGTGCTGCAGTTACTCGCTTTCTGCAATTTTTCAGATGGCTATATCTTAACCTCAATTGCTTACAATTACTGCATATGTAAAATCTTCATTGTAAAAAGCTATGTTAATTAAATTTTTGTGTGCGTTATCCAGTAGATAGCGGTGTTATATAGAATGATACAGAAAAATGTTTTGTGCTGCCTGCAGTATAGCTTTTCTTTTTCTTTTTTCGGAACATTGAAAGGTATACAGTCGTATAATGAAACAATATACCCCAGAATTAAAGATAACTTTTATTCCCAAATAGAAACGTGCTTCGATTTTAAACTTTCGACTTTGTACCGAAAGAAAAATAAATAAATAAATAATAATAATAATTCTTTAAAGTGTCCGACATAGCATTTTTGATATGGAGCTTGAAAAGTATGTCACAACGTGTTGTAAGCGAACCAAACTACCTTGTTAATTTTTCTTTCTTTTTTTTAAATTCACGCAAGATCAAAGAGCGAAGTGCAAATTTCTTTCTTTTTGATTTAAAAAAAAAGAAAGAAAAAAAATGTATATTTAGAACAGTGTGTTAAATAAAAATAAAAATGAATGAAACATAAAATCAAACTCAACAAATAAACTGATAAAAGATTAGCCAGCGTTAATCTCCAAATAAGATCCAGATAAGTTTAGAGATTACTAAGGGATAATTTAATAGACTTATTTTTTTCCCTAATTTATTATTTAAAAAATAGGACGTATGAAATATAAGTAAGTTAATTGTAAATTACATTTTTTTTTTTTTTTTTTTTTTTTTATGTTTAATCGATAAATGTTGACACAAGTATGTAGTTATCGTATCAACGTTACATTTAAGGTGAGTAAAATGAATTTCACTTTTTTTTTTCTTTCTTTTTTCAAGAATACTTTTTAAAAAAATTAGACATCTTTTTAAGGATTTCTATTATTTTTATTAAATTGTGATTAGTAATATATTTTAGAATTTAAATATTATACATCTTATACTATTAAGTGAGCAATATTTGTGTGTATATATATATATATCACTGTTCTCGAAAACGGTAGCTCGGACTGTCACGTGATTTAACACAAAGGTGCCCTCCAAAGGATCATTGTGCACATCGAAATCAGATTTTCGAATTTTTGATTAGTTTTCTTTTAATTGATAAAAATATGAAAATAAAAATTCCCATTACTATAATGACGCAGAATGGAGAATCTTAAGAGATATTTGATTGGTTTGTTTGATTTTCATTGTTTTGAGTGTATTTTACATTGAACTACAGCTACGTTATGAGGAATTACAAGAGATTTGATTGGTTTATTTGATTTTCATTGATTTGGGTGTATTTTACGTTGAACTAGAGCTACGTTATGAGGAATTACGAAAGATTTGATTGGTTTATTTGATTTTCATTGATTTGAGTGCATTTTACGTTGAACTAGAGCTACGTTATGAGGAATTACGAAAGATTTGATTGGTTTATTTGATTTTCGTTGCTTTGAGTGTATTTTACGTTGAACTAGAGCTACGTTATGAGGAATTACAAGAGATTTGATTGATTTGTTTGATTTTCATTGATTTGAGTGTATTTTACGTTGAGCTAGAGCTACGTTATGAGGAATTACGAGAGATTGGATTTAATTTTTAATATTTTAATATTATGCGACTATTACAGAGAACAAATTACGATTGGCACCGCAGTCGCCCGAGAGCATGTTTTTTGGTAAAAATGTTCATGGTTCTCTGGCCAGCTAGCTGGTGAAGCCAGCTAGTATATACATAACACAGGATGCCAATTAAAGTCTATTCTCCCTCATTTAAACGTGGCGCACTTTTAATTTAAGACACTACTTTTATTTTCATAAAAATAGTGTCTGGGTATAGTAAAGTGGCTATGCGCTATCACATGCGACTGTTTACAGAGCTATCTGGGGTGAGGGGTGGGGGGGATGGCGGAGTTATCACTCTTATCTCGAAAACGGTAGGAGATAGGACAAAAAATTGAATTAGAAAGTTGAAGAGGATCGTTGATTTAATAGGAGTAGACACTTGATAGGCATGAATACTAAAAGCGGAATTCTTAATTCGAATAAACAAATGTACATCATTTGTTCGAAATTTCCTGCACTGTGACGATCCGGAACGATTTTAGAAAGAAAAATCAAACTATTTATCACTAAATACCTTTATTTTCGATGTTCAAACTTTTGTCCGAAGGCTGCAATGCCCATTTGGACCCTTGTTTGAATTTAACGTTGCACACGTTGTAGCGTATGTGTAGCTGGTGACATGTACGCTACATAAAGTTCAGTTAGCGGGATCCATATGTGCATTGCAGCTGACAGAAGTTTGAACATCGAAATAATCTTGTAATAAATAGTTGTTTTTCTTTCTAAAGTAGTTCTTTTATTACGTCACAGTATAGGGAAACGAAGCCTTTTCAAAAACGGGGAGTATTGTAGAGTAACAGCGTCAACTGTAGGCTGATATGCAAAAATGTTAAATCAACTAAATTTTTCATTATGGCCTTTGATACGTATAAAGTTTTGTGCACTTATACATGTAGAAATTGAGACGTTTCAGCACATCAACGTCATCTGTGTGTTGGATGATATATCCCCCAATCTAATAAGCAAAATTTAAGTCAAGGTTCAACCAAAAATAAAGTTTTTTTGAATTTCGTCCATTGGTTCGAGAGATACAACAGCGTTCACAAAATTTTGCTAATATATACACAGACATTTTCTAGAAAGGGTCGAATCATTTTCAGGATTTCTTCAAACATGCAAATCCATCAAAAACCAGGGCCGCGGTAGCCCAGTCGGTAGAGCGCCGGCCTCGTAATTGGAAGATTGCGGGTTCGGTACTCGAGCCGACCAAAGACCTTCGTGTACACTAATGGTGGCTGGTGCACGTAAAATCTGTCGTGGCCGCAATGTCCTCCATGTTCCCATCAAAAATTATACCTCTGGGGGTCACCGAAGCGGGAGAGCCATCCCTTCCGTGGAGGATCAAAATTGTGATGGCATGTTTCCGGACCACCTCTAGGGGGTGTGTCCCAGACCGTCGCTAATTGCCTATCTGCGCAGCACTAGTGCGATGTAAAAAACCCATCGAAAACCAGAAAATAAAAACTTTACGAATCCAATGAAGAATCCGCATTTTTCTGCACCATCATTTTAACAACGCCATAACACACAATCGCTCATTAAACTTTTGTATAAAATTTAGCAACAGAACTAAATTTCAAATCAAATTTAAGGTAAATTCTCTCATGTTCATATTGCAAAAATGGATGACATGCCAACCGGTTACAGCTGTAATAACTATATTTATTCTTTTAAACATGTGTATATATATTTGAAATAAACCATACAAGAACAGTTTTGATTGTTAAAAAACACCCATCAAATTTAATATCTGTTTAACGATCATATCAACTAACAATTTTTTAGGTCAAGTTTACACGTTAAATTAAACTATGATTTCTTCTTTTTCCCGCTAAATGAATTTCATGAATAGCATTAATATTTTACACGTAGGAATAAGTGCTTCATTTTCTTTGTTTTCTTATCCCTAATATGTATCCTGGTAAAAGACAGAAGGAAAAAAAAAAGCTACCACCAGCAACAACTGGAGTCGTTGACCTGTACCTTAAATTTACAGCATTTTCTATTTAGCTCTAGTTAATTTGTTTCTAAACTTCGCTACAGGTGTGCATAATAAAACTACAAATATGAAATCAGGAACAAGCAACCTTTAAATAACATTTACATACATTTAATTAACTTTCAGAAACCCCTAGTGGCTTTTTAGGGATACCCCAGAGCTTCAGAGAAATACAGCTTTGTGCTGCATGAAAAGATTTAGTTGAATCATAATGTAAAATATATCTCGCAATAAATTATTATCCTCGAAAAGTAATAATGTATGCATTGAAACAGGTAAAATATATTTTAATGCAATCAGGACAAAATAGGAAATTGCTTTTCAATCCGGGTTAATTTTATTAGAGACGTAAAAAAATGGATGGGGAAGGGGCGGTGGGGGGGGGAGAAGAAGAAACAATTTTATTACTTGTAATTTAGTTACTTTTTACAACCCCCCCAGAGACTTATTTAGTGATACCCTAGTGTTTCCTAGTGATACCCTAGTGAAAAACGTGAAAGAGAAACACAGATTTGGTTTATGAAAAATTATAATGAAACTACGATTTGAATAACTGATATACCCGCAATAAATTATCATCTCCATTCATAATGTACAACTAAAATCGAGGGAAAGAAAATTCAGTGTGATTTCGCAAGATTCAAAATTGTTTTCCAGTTCAGATTGTTTTTATTCGAAATATAGGTAAAGGTAGAAGCAAGTAATACATCTATTTTTAATGTTGTTTAGCCAACTTTTAGAAACCCGTAATCACTTTTCAATGATACCCTTGGGATTTTGAGAAATAAGCTTGGTGCAATAAAAAGTTTAATTGAACAAACTATGTAAAATGTATTTCGCAATAAATTGTTTTGAAAAAATAATGTATATATTTAAACAGAGACAAAATTTGAAACATCTTTCAAGTTCAGTTTAATTTTATTTGAAAAAAAAAAGTAAAATGGAGGGGAAGAAAAAAACATCTGCTTTATGTGGAAACTAATCAATTTTTACAGTCATATTTCAGTGTTAAACGTGGCTGCGAAACAAGCTCATGTTCAACTGTGAAAAACGGTATTAGAACCGTGATATGTATATTAAAATGTTTCAACATATAAAATAAAGAATAACAAAAGTTTAAATGCCACCAAAACCTATAATAACCAAAATGAATAAATCTACAACTAATTTAAAACTAATTTAAATAACCTGTGAAGATTATATTGCAGATATGAAACCAGTTAATAGATATCAGCTTTAATTAATTAAAACACACACACATATATATTCTACTTAATTAGAGTCCTGGTTATCCGATAACCGTCTTACCCGTTTGTTTTCAAAAATCGTTAAATTAAAAGGCCGATTTTTGAAAAACGGATCTTCCTTTTAAGTTTTGTATTGAAAATATTATATATACAGTAGAACCTCGATTATCCGAACCTCGATTAACCGAAACTCACCTCGATTAACCGAAACTCTTCGTTAACCGAAGTCGGTTTCTTCTTCACTTTTTTTTTTCACTTTCTACTATCATCCAAAATTTTCTATTAACAAATATGTATTTTTAAAGTTTTTTTTTTTTTTTTCCACATTCCTTTTGTATGCAAGCCATCCTTTCCAAACTACGAGTGCTGATAAATATTTTAGATGATTATTGATGAATTCTCGATTATCCGAAAATTTCGATTATCCGAAGTAAGTTCGCTCCCAATTACTTCGGATAATCGAGGTTCTACAGTATATATATATATATATATATATATATAAGAATGAAATTACACCTACATTTATAGCTCTGAATGATACAAACTAAACATGATATATATTATAATCACAAAACTGAAAATTGATGATTATAATGAAGTGAACAGGAAGGAAGAAAAAAAAAAAAAAAAAAAAAAGCAAAATATATATTTTTATACATATATTATATTCTGGTTACTTAATGAAACAGGCAGTTATTTTTCTGTTCTGTTTATTCTCGGATCATTTCAAAGCTGCCTGTCACTTTAGAAGCCCTGTCCTGGCTCCAGCCGTTGCGAGACAGAACGAAAAATGCTTAAATATTAAAAAATCAAGTTTCCAAAATCGCTGCACAACAATTTAGCCTCTAGAAAGAACGTAAAATAATCCTATTAGATGACATCAATTTTATTAGACTACATAGATTTAGTGGCAAGATATAAGCACTGAAGCGTGTGAAAAATAAAAAATCTAATTATCGCCAAAATAAGAAATCAGTAATATCGCAAACACTGTTCCAACTACACCTACAGTCGACCCTTTTTATCTTCCTCATTTTAGCCAACACCTTCTATAACAATGCTTCCAAACTGTGCTTTACCATATCTGCCAAATTCTAATAAATTCCTCAAAATTGTTAGTATCCGCCCATTTTTCTGCACCACTTTATTTGTAGAGTAATTTTCTCCAAAAATCAATATGGTTCAATATAAGCTTCTTCGAAATCTACTAGAATGAACAAGTTTTGGGGGAAAAAATGATCATTGTAAGTTAGAACGGTGTTTGCGATATTGCCGATTTCAGAGTTTGGCGAAAATGGATGTACCATTTTTCACATGCTTTCAGATCGTATGGCACCATTAAATCTCGATATTCTAATCAAATCTGTTTCTAAATAAATTCTTAATTTTTGTGCCGCGTTTTTAAAAGCTTCAGAAAATCGGGATTTTTTAAGATTTGGGCATTTTTCGTTCAACAAGGACAAAAGAGTTGCGCTTTTTTTTTTTTTTTTTTTTTTTTTTTTCTGCTACTAGTATTTCTGTACAAAAAATTTTACCATACTTTTACAGTTATTTTTTTAGGGTAAAAGTTTTTTTTTTGAAAAAAACTGGTGGCAAGGAAAAAAAAAAAAAAAAAAAGAAGAAGAAGAAGAAGAAGAAGACGACGACTTTCATCCTTGGTTCAAGGGCATTTAGCTGGTCCCTTAATTGAACACCACTTTTTTATATAGAAAAATTCAATAATCGTTTATAGTGATTTTCTTCGAAAATCGCTCAAAGTTACTGCAAACGTTTTCTGAATTTTTCTATATGAAAGAAGTGATATTCAAGTAAGGCCCTGCTCTTAATGCCCTGCTTTTCTATCTGCAGTAAATTGCTAACAATCTCAGATAAAACTGGGTTTCTATTGTGATTTCTGTTCGACAAGAGCTCTTTTATTACCGCCTAAACTATGTTACACCAGTTCTGATACACCCTGTATATATACATAGATATAGTAATAAGACGTAGATTGATCAGCGAGAGGGAAAAAGTGATACCTTTTTTTTCGGGAAAAGTCACTCTAATGGCTGCCTTTCCCGGAGTAAATCACACACAGGAATACACACGGATAATTTAATAAATAAAATTTATGAATAATTTATTTACTTAAGGTGATTGAAAAACTCCAGATATAGTTTCAAATTCCTTTTTCTTTTTATTCTTTTTTTCAATACTCTCTAATGGCTGATTTTAGAACTTCTTTTCGGCATCAAAATTTTTTGCTCGATAACATGGGGATGATAGTTCTATATATATTACTATATCTATGTATATATAGGGTGATTCAAAACCCAATGTAGAAACTTTTAGGGGAGGCAGGGCACATCAGAAGGAGTGTGAAAATTGCGTAGGAAGTCATGGCCGCAAACGTCATTTTAATTTTTTAAGAACTGGATATTTTTGCAAGTATTTTTGCAAGGATATTTTTGATCAATTTTTAACACTAAAACTCGTAACTTTTAACACTAAAACTCGGCTTTTATAAAATTAATCTTAAGTTAAACGTTATATTACACGTTACATTAATATGCCAAATCTTTTTACGTAAATAACACCATCTCAAAACGTTAGTTAAAAATACAATATGCAAAAGCCACGTTCATTTGTGTGTTTTACTGTTAAAAATTATCCGAAAACACCTAGTTCTTAAAGGGTTAAAATGACTATCATATGGATTTATTGCTGGATGTAATTACTTGAATCATAGGGAGTCCCGGTTCGACAATTTCCTTCAAAATGGCCGTGAAGAAACAACACTCCTGAATGTCAATTAAAAAAATGCTTTTTATTTAGCGATCCAAAAGAGCTGTAAGACAACATCAGGAAAAATATAGTGGAATGATAATCACTTTAAATAACAGTACATTCTGTTTGGGAACCGCAAAAACGGAGAGAGAGAGAGCGATTTTAATCCTCTATTACGAGATGCTTGCTTTAGAGATGAGACGGGCTCAGCCCGAGCCCGTAAGCCCGAGCCCGATCGGGCTCAAATCTTACGCAAGTCTTCGGGCTCCGGGCGGGCTCGGATTCAAGCTAAAAGTTCCATTTATTTTATTCTTCACTAGCTGGAAAATGTAAAAAAAAAAAAAAGAAATTTTATTCATTTTGAGAGCACCTTTAGTAATGTCATAATAGTCATGATATGTTATAAATTACAAAATAATCTTGCAAACCTTAGTAGCTTTGACTTTCCTTTTTCTAAATAGAACTCTTTTTAATTTTACTAATGTGTATGCGTTGCATAGCGTACCACTTTCAATATCGGGCTCGGGCGGGCTCGGGCTCTGATCACACAAAATTTTTCGGGCTCGGGCGGGCTCAGTTCAAAAATGTTTCGGTCCCGGGCGGGCTCGGATTGCCAAAATAGAGCCCGAACTCACCTCTAGCTTGCTTGACGGTGATCAGTGAGAGAGTGTCCAAACCAAATGTTTAGCCAAAAACGAAAATCATGAACATGTTGGCACACAATATTTCGCCGCAAAGATCACCCAAACAACGGTTTCCTTAGATCCGTTGTACATTCATTTAGTTAATAATTTTTGAATGCAGCGAGCAGGTTTACCCTATTACATTAACCCGAGTCTTATGCCAAGCTTTAGTTATGAGAACTAAAAAACCACATACGGCAAATAATACATAGGAAAGAAATGTAATTAATTCTTTTTCAAGGATAATTTTGAGAAACAGATTAAAAGTATGTTAGCCGTTAAACTTTGATTTACACAGAAAATAAGAATGGCCATGTGGTATTCTTTTAACACCGAAATGAAAGAATGAGGTTTTTGATAACAGCAAGATTTTCTTTTCCACATACTTTTTATTTTATTTTATTGAGAGGAAAAGGATTCAGCGGTTCATTAAAGGCTATTATTGTATGCACGAATATATTATTATATAAAACACTAATATAGATTTAAATTTAAGTAAAAGGGAAAAATTCATTAAAAATATGGGATTTCTATATCACAATGACGTTTGGGGTTATAGTTGCCCACTCGGCACCTTTCTGCAACCGGAAAATTGTAATAATTTTTTCTATTTTACTTGAACAGGGAAAACCGTTACAGTTCCCTGATTAAATATAACAAATATTTCTATTCCGTTTTTCCAGTAGCCAAAAGGTGCTAAAGGGCAACTATGTTCACGGTCATGGATTTCTATGTAATTTTTTTAAAAATTCTTTGATCTGCCCTACCTCTCTTAAAAGATTGTACGTTGGGTTTTGAATCACCCGGTATATACATATAAGATATCGCACCAAATTATCTTAAAACGCAATGCAAAAGTAAAGTCATTTGTAACAAAATTCAGGATAATCTGACAAGATTCAAAATTGATTTCCAGTTTAAATTACTTTTATTGGAAGTGAAGGTGAAGAAAAAAGAGAGTTATGTTGTTCAGCCAACCCTAATGACTTTTTAGTGAAACAGAAACGTGGATTTGAATCCCGGTTTTTGTATTTTCATCGAAATTTTTTGTTGAAAGATGCTATAAAAATGATCTCGCATTAAATTATCTTTCCAAAATGGAATGTGCATACAATTAAACAAGTTCCGACTTTAGCGTAATTAAACAAAATCAGCATATATAGTTACCCTCCTTGGACTCAGTCTCCTAATTTTCATACTTTACTTAATTTTTACTTTCTTCTATATGTAATATAGAGAAAGTATTGGATTCGCGAAAATTTTCTACCTCCGTTTTTTGACGGATCTACACGCTTTGGGGTGTCCTGAACACGAATTGATAGTTTTTAGAAAATGTCTGTCTGTCTGTCTGTCTGTATCATTTTTTTGTGGACACTGTATCTCACGAACCAATGAATGAAATTTAACCAAACTTGGTATTGAGTTGCACCCTGACATGAACTGGTGCTGATTAGATTTGGGGATCAATAGCTCAACAGGTGGCGCTGTGATCGCATTTTATGCAAATTTTTAACATTGCAGCATAGGATAAATAAAAATTGCGTATAAATGGGCATAATGAGAGTTATTTTAAACTTGTGATTGTAAAATTAATATGAATTATTGATAATAGTAGTAGTTAACTAGAAAAAAAATTTTGTGCATGTTGGGGCATCGGTTCCCCCCCTGGGGGGGAAGTACCCCCCGGGGAAGTAAATTTTCAAGATGGGTATCTTTCGAAAGGTCTCGTTGATAATAGTAATAGTTAACTGGGAAGAAAATTTTGTGCATGTGGGGGCATCGGTTCCCCCCTACCGGGGGGGCAAAGTTTCAAGATGGGTATCTTTCGAAAGGTCTCGTCAATACCTTTAAAACGAATGGTTGAACCATAAATCTGTGACAATTTAAAACAAAGTTATCGATTTTTTTAACTTTTAACGAAAAGAACTTGGTATTTAGTTGGTCCACGACATAAAGTGGTGCTGATTACATTTGGGGATCAATAGATCAACAGGTGGCGCTGTGATCGTATTTTTTCTAAATTTTTAACATGGCAGTATAGGACCAAAATTCGTATAAATGTACATAATGAGAGTTATTTTTAACTTGTGATTGTAAAATTAATATGAGTTATTGATAATAGTAATAGTTAACTAGGAAAAAAATTCTGTGCATGTGGAGGCATCGCTTCCCCCCCTGGGGGGGAAGTACCCCCCGGGGGGGGGGGGTAAATTTTCAAGATGGGTATCTTTCGAAAGATCTCGTCAATACCTTTAAAACGAATGGTTGAACTATAAATCTGTGATAATTTAAAACAAAATTATCGATTTTTACTTTTAACAAAAAAAAAAAAAAAAAAAAAAAAAAAAAAAAATCGTATTTTTTTTTTTTTTTTTTTTAATATTGTTACTGATTGAATATGTATAGGAAAATGTAGAAGAAAGTCTTGTGGTGGCCACAACATACTAGTCAAAAATGTAATTGGCCGATCGATAAACTGTTTAAATAGACGTATTCAGAAAAATTGCACCTTTCATTGGGTACATTATTTGTAACGAATATATAATTACATTTTTTTAAATTAAAATATCAAAATAAAAGCTTTAAAATACATTTAAATTTTTAATTGTTGCCATTTTTTTTCAGCATAAAATGAAATATGCTTTCCCGTAAAAAATAAAATAAAATAAAAATAAATTTGCTCATGCATATGAAAAAAAAATGACGTCTATAAAATAATAATTTTAAAGGTAACGAAGAGATAAACAAAGTGAGAAAGTTTCGCACGGGCTTGCTAGCAAATGAATTATTTAAAATGAGAAATAAATAAAATGAAACGATTATTTTTCAACGGGCGCCTAAATCGCCCTACAACAAACTAGTTAAAAATAGTTTATGATTTTTTTTTTTTTTTTTTTTTTTTTACCTTGAAGCTCAGTAGTGATACTCTGGTGTTCAAGAGAAACATGGATGTGAAACACGAGTTTGTACTCGCATGTAAAGCTTTCTCCGATATAAAATCGATCCCACGCTCAGGCACCTTTTCGCAATAGAGTAGTACGTTAGTGTAATCCGTAAATTCTCAAAATCATTCACTCATTCACTATTTTAATTTGAAACCTTAGTTAAATAAGGGGAAAATATTAAAATAATCCTTTGTCAATTTTCAGAAATACTTAATTATTTTTTTAGTGATAAATTGGTGTTGCAAGAAATAGTATATGACAAACGCTGTTTTATGTTACTATCAAAACTTCTACCGAACAACGATATACATATATAAAAAAGAAATTTCTTTAAAATAGCATTTTAAAACAATGTAATAAGGTGAAGAAGTGGGATCAATATTAATATTATCAGATGAAATACAAAACTTTTATCTTCTAGCTAAGAAAGAAAGAAAGAAAAAGAAAAGAAGAAAGAAAAGAAAAAGAAATATAAATAAACAGGAAAAATCTTCGAAACATTTAAAAAGGTATTAAGCCCAAATATTTAAGCTTTTTAAGCCTAAATTATCAAATTTATAATACGCATTTAATAGTTTATTTATTTTTTTATTTTTAAAGAGTGAAATTTGAAGCAATTTAATTGAGATATTTTAGCTTAGAATTATAAGGCGACCAACTTTTTGAAACCGAATTTGAGGACAAATTTGTAAATTCGAGGACGTTTGACCTCAAATGATTTTCAAAGTGCTGAGGACATAGGTCGAAATTCGAGGACGTTTGGTCAGCTTATTAGAATATTATTTCAAAGTAGCCTTTTCCACGCAGAATATCTGCCTGATAGTAGTTACATACCTAATATGATTTTGCTTTTATAATCTCGTAAATAAAAAACAAATATCATAAATAAAATTACTCACTGGAAGATTTCAGCCCCCCCCCTTTTTTTTTTCAGAAAAATAGATTAAAACTTTGATATTTGCATTATAATTTCATTTTTTAAAAATAATGTTTTTTCACTGAAAAATTAAAAATTTTTAAAATTATATATTATTTATTCATTTTTATTTATTTTTCAAAACATTTTTTTAAAGAAAATGTGCATTTAAAATGGATTAAATTTTTGTAGCTGAAATATCCAGGAGCCCAATTTATATTTTCATGAATCCGAACTGGATTGACCACCCTATGTTATTAGCGTATCGTTTCGACAAAATTTAATCGTAACTGGTCCACGTTAAAGAAATATTATATAGATTTTCTTAGAAAAGCAAAAAAAAATTATAAATTATTGTTAAAATGGGCAGATGATTTTTGCTAGTTTCTGTATTAAGAGGAGTCGATATCGCTAAGCAATTTTTTCTTATCAGAGTTATCAAAAAAAAAAAAAAATACCGCCTCCAATAAGATCAATAATAATATTAACAAATTTCATGCCCTTCCGTCGAAAAACGACTCCGGAAATGTGTCAAAACTCTGAGCGGAATTTTTTTTAGGGCTAGAGGCTGACTTTCCTTCAGTGTTATTTCCATTTTGTAGACCACCGGGAGAAAAACCACATCATTTTATCGTTGAGAAAAATTATATTTCATTGATAACTAGCTCTTTAAGGGATAAAACATTACAGATAGTAAACGGTTTTAACTATTTTCCGAAAAACCAAGGACGGAGAGCTTTAGAAAGATTAAAAGTCGCCGTGACACATTGTTTGTGTATTTATTATTATTATTATTTTGTGTGTGTTCATGCATAGATATTGATCTGATAGGTTGTTATTTAATTAAAAAAAAAAAAAAAACAGCTTTTACTGCTGGCCCACTCATCAACAAGGGGGGTGGGGGAAATCTCAATAATTAACTGCAGTTACCTTATTGATAAAATGCTTTTTAATGAAAGACGTTTGCTGAATAATAGTTTCCGTGAATCAGTCGCTATTTTACTATATATGAAACGCCGTAGACGTCTTCTAGCAATAAAATGAAATATGTTAAAGATTTTTCAATAGTTTTATTTATACGTATATATACATATTGAGTGTGTGGTGTACAGATTAAATCTGATTTTCTATGCTTGGAACCAGTGTTGGGCATAACTGCGATTAAAAAGTAATTGAATTTGAATTACAATTATTTTACTGTCAATCGATTAACAAGCAATTGATTACAAAAATATTGAATTTATAATTATTTTACTGTCAATCGATTAACAAGTAATTGATTACAAAAATATTGAATTTATAATTATTTTACTGTCAATCGATTAACAAGTAATTGATTACAAAAATATTGAATTTATAATTATTTTACTGTCAATCGATTAACAAGTAATTGATTACAAATAAATTGAATTACTATTCAATTTATTTGTAATCAATTACTTGTTAATCGATTGACAGTAAAATAGTTACAATTGCAATTTAATTGCAATTCAATTACTTTTTAATCAATTATGCCCAACACTGCTTGGAACCTAAGCCTATGCGTAATGCCCCTTACGAGAGTCTTTCTAAGGGAACATAGCCTGTATTCACATGAGTTCCGAAGAAAATTAGGATTATTTAACTATTCTTTTAGTGATACCTCAGTGTTTCAGATAATCTTAATTGTGAGAAACGACTTTGTTCGGCCATGTAAATTTTCCACTGAATTACGAACAAAATAAGATTTACCATTAAATGATCATCCCCCAAAAACAATATATGGGTTTATACAGGTGCGGCGGTGTAACGAATCAAAATTCAAAATTGTTTCCCCAGTCCACATTGTGTTTTATTTGTAACGAAAGAAAGAAAAACTAAATGCATCATTAATCGTTAACGGGATACACAAAAGATGATGTTGGAACATTACTGTACCTATAAAATTTAGATATTAAAGGGTGTTGACCAAGCAACCCTTTGAACCCGATAATCACGTGTTTGTCCCGGTTTTTTCCCCAATGCGCTAGGGTGTGTTTGACCTGCTGCTTTTTTCCCATTCAACCGATGGAAGTGAGTTTTCCTCCTGAATTTACTTTTCAGAGAATGGCAACAATAGTCCCATTGGAGATAAATGATTTTTTTTTTTTCCTTTACCTCTTTTTTTCTTTCTTTTATGTTTCCCTGTTGCAGATAGCCTGAGTAAAGCCCATTAGCTTTTTTTAAATGCAATGGGTCATTACGCCTTTAGAAAAATAGCCACAGATGTCGTTGAAGGCTTTATATTTAGTTCACTTTTATTGCATAGGGGAAGTTTTTATTACATCCTTAATGTCAATTAAGGTGTATAGTTTAGATGAGAGAAAAGACGATTGAATCGTCAGTAAGTTTTTTTTTAATGGCTCAGCTGAAGTGACAAAAAAGAAAAAAAATCCATGCATCCAAAAGGAAGATATTATTATTATTATTACTAGACAAACAGTAATTTACGTAATAATATTTAAAATTGTTATTGTCCAAACAATGCATATATGATCTAATAGATTTAAAAAAAAAAAAAAAAAAACTTATTAATTTAAACACCTGCAAAAGATATTATTTGCACAAGCAGACAAGTGTAGTCCTAATCACTTTAAAACAGTGTTGGAAATCATTGGAAAAAGAAGCAGAAAAGAAAAATCAAGTATTGTACATTGTTTATAGTGTCATGAATGCAGAAGCTTCGATAAATGACACCTTACCAGGAACGGGTCACTCTAATTAAAACTAAGCCCCCCCCCCCCCCAAAAAAAAAAAAAAAAAAAAAAAAAAAAAAACAAAAAAAAACGGGCAGTTATTGCGGACTGCCGATAGAAGTGAAAACTAAGTAACTTGGGAATTGTATCGTCGAGCTATTAGATTATTATTTTTGAATTACTTTTGGTTTGTAAAGAAGTTTTAATATTGTAATATGACTAAAATTATTTTCATTTTTTTATTATTTCAAAATTTATATTGAAAGCAAAAAGAAGAATATAACAGTCTGTATAAAAACACGTGCTTGTACTTTGTGAACTATGTATATACTGTGGAAAAAGTACATACATACATAGAGTATAGAACTAGAAAGAGACAGATGCCAGTAGTTAGTATACTACTCGTATTAGTATACATTTTATACATATATATATATATATGTATATGAGGCATGCCGCACCGTGCGCTACATATATGGATATATATGTAGAGAGATATGCTCTTTGTATATATATATAATGTATACTAATAACGCACGGAGGTATATCTATGTACATATATACACAGTATACATATAGCTCATGGAAAGCGTTCGGTGACGATGACGCGAGTTCCATGATTTTTGTTCACCCAAAAAGTGCTCAACGCGCCTAAAGAAGTTTTCACTTGAAAAAAAAAAAAAAAAAAAAACTGACCCTAATTTGATAGAGTAAATTATCTCCAAAAGAATCCGACAAAAAGAAAAAAGAAAATACGAAATGAGAGAAAATGTTAGTTTATCTAAATTTAGTTGTATGGCATAGTGAACAGTAAAATTAGTATAATTTTTATGTTTTAGGGATTATAATGAATGATAACAAGTTGTTGATTCTTATAACATAATATTTTATTCTAAAATATGGAGACTGTTCTTTTTTTTTTTATGTAATTTATTCGAATCCGAAAATTATATAAACAAACCGTAACAGACATACAACAAAGCCGGGTTCGGCTGCAATCGGGTTACGAGGATTTTACATCGTTGTTGGGGTGGTTTAAATGGAATTTACAAATTTCGTGAAGGTTGATGTTGGATTCGTTTTCAGATGATGACTAGAAATAGAGGAAGCTTAGTCGAATCCGAAGAAAAACTTGTGATTAACAAATTAAATATTAAAAATATTCTGAAATACTTAACCTTTACGTCGTGATCTGCCGATGTAGGGATTAAAGCATCAGTCAGATTCACCATTTCTTCTTCACTATGCAATTCTATGGAATTTTTTATTGCTTCAAATTATGAGGATATCTAATTCAAAAACAAAACGAGTTTCGGAGAAAAACATGGTAAATTAGCTCGGCTGGGTTGACGAGCGCGATTTGGAATTGAAACCGGCACTATATATCCTTCTACCAGCTTTGAGAGTACAACTTTCAGGCAACTTAAAATGGGTCTCTGTGAAATGGAATAGCACAGAAAGAAGTGCTGGAAATAACGATCATTACAGCTTTAGATTTTTAATGAATCCAGAATATACTGGCAGTGCATACGGTGCTACTAATCAGATGGCAGCGAGCTTCTAGCACTTATCCTTTGCTTCTTTCGTTTATCAAATTGTCACATTTCAGTAAAACATACAACTAAAAGATATTTTTGTACAGCAAAATAAATAAAAAACATTATTCTATTACGAAAAAAATTCTAAAACTGTCTTATGAACAAATAACATATCATTTATTTAGTCCTATTATAAATCACTGTTTTTCCACCCTCTCACGTTGCATAGTTTGTCCTATTTTATTTAATTATTTGCCTGTTATGAGAATAATTTATTTTCTTTAACAATAGGGTTGAAATCAACGTCAGGTGCGACAAAAATAAGATAGGTATTTTTAGATATCTCTTGGGGGAGAAAATATGGATCTCTGTTAATTCTACGTTTCTTTTTTCTTTTTTAGAATATAATTTTTTTCTTTTATCGCTATAAATAAACTGATCTATAAATGAATCATAAAATGCGCTGTGCACAGGAACAAAACCTCTTGCATTTTGTTCGTTTTCTGATCAGCACCTAATATCGATTACTTTTTTTTTATGAATGTTATGTAATAATGATAATAATAATTGCATTGCAACTAATTGAAATTATTCAAATTTGAAATCTCTTCAAAAATATACTTTTTTAAAAAATGGATAAGATTACATAATATATAAAAATAATATATTGAAATATATTATCTAATTTAATATAAATGAATAAAATTCAAGAAATCCTCCACAAAACTGCACTGTAAAAAAATGTTGTAATTTTTCCTGCACTTTCTGCGGTATATTTTCAAGTATTTATGCTGTGAAATAAATTCAAGCACTAAATGCTGTAAAATCGACTTCCTGTGGACTTTAGACAGGAACATCTGCTTGTGGAAGCATAACATCTGCGTCTCTGAACTCAGATGCAGATGAACCATGAACGAGGAATGAACAACGTGAAGAGCATGGAATGAAGAATGTCCATTCATCAGAAAGGTTAGTTTTTAATTTTTATATTAACATTTTGTATTGATTAATTAAAATTTTGTTAAAACGCATTAGTTATAAACATATTGTAGCATGTCTAGTTCATGACATCAATAACTTTTCTTTTAACGATTCACAATTAATTTAAAAAAAAATGTTTCTTATTAATCATTCAGTATAGTCATTTTAAAGGTTTTCCACACAATTACATTTATCAAGTTATATGCTGGCCAAGGAAGTGCTAAATGCACTTTTTTATATGAACAGATTTATGTTAACGTGTATAAACTTGCACTCATGAAATTCAACAAAAAATATTAATTACTTATTAAGCAATTTATCATAACAAATTGAATATGTTTATGATTACAAATTAATGTTTAACCCTAGAACACTAGTGGTACGTAAATTTTACGTGCGGTCTTCATTTAATAGTTTTTTTCTGCACTTTCCCTACTATCGATATACTTGTTTGAGTTTGAGTGCTTCGAAATAATTATTCAGATAATGAAAAATTAGTAATATTGGGTAAAACAGCAAATAATTAAACATATTTAAAAACAATATTAATGTAATATAAGCAAATAAAACGACTTTTATATGAGCGCGTCAATTTTAGGTATCTCTAGTGATAGAGTATTTATGAACACGCTAGTGTTCTAGGGTTAAAAGAAGATTTTCTTAACTTGAACTTGAAATGTATTCCCTTTGACTTCAAGATAAATAATATAACAAGTATAAAAACATAGTTCTTAAGATATTATTTGACTTTTTTTTTTTTTTTTAATAGCAAAGAATGTTCACATGACAGTATGATGCACATAGTTTATTTTAAAAATTAAAAGAGGTATATTTCTGGGGCCGAATCAGTGCAAAAATTGGGAGCGCTTTAGGGTCATATTCAATGACTTTGACCTTGAATGTTCCTTGTCATATTCAATTTCATATTAAACTTAATTTGTGTAGAGATCCTTAGAGCTTAATTTGAAGATTTCATTAGGTCATTTTACACGAAATTCTAATTTTACATTACAATTTTCTTTATTTTAAGAATTTTAATACCAATTTAAATAGAGGTAGAATTATAAAAAAAAAATTAAATAATTAATTTAAAATTAAATAATTAATTTAAATCAGGATGAAAGTTCTTTTGTTTCAGTATAGCTTACAAATTCGCCTTCGGCGACCAGTGGGTTTGCGATCCTTCAGAAAACTCACCGTATTAAACTTCTGCTCGGTGACGTCTTCGACGTTGTTTTCCTGTTTCAAAATCTACGACCACCTGTTCACTCATCCTGCAAACACATGCCTGTAGCAAATTTCGACAATCAGCCGAAATTTGGCGCCAGTTGCATTCTATGCCCGTTTTATAATCTGAACCTGGATGTTTGCTCACCATCCAAACGACCTTTGAAAAATTTGGCCAGACAACTACGCTAGTTTAAATTTATGTGTATATCGGCCGACAGGTAGCGCTGCTGTTAATTAACTGTGATCCGATAGTGGGGTTTTTGAATCCCGGAAGATTTTTCTCTCTTTTTTATTTATTGAATTTATTTTATTTTGTGCATTTATTTATTTATTTTCAAAATCGATATCTGCTATAACAGATATACCTCTTGAAATTAGATTTTATATTATATTTATCTGCTTTTTTAAATAATCTTACGTTTACTGTTTCCAGAATTTTTAATTTCTGTAGAATTCGAAACACCCTCCTTTTTTTCAGGACATTTTCCAGCCATTATTCAGTAACGATAATTTTTTGGTTTATTTTATGGAAAAAATTGCCATTCAGATTTTGAAAATATCTTGAAGAAAGACGGAAACTTCCAGCCATGAACTTTTGTCATGAAATAAGCTATTAGAACGAGAGATCTATTTCTTTCGGACAAAGTAGAGTAAATGAAAGCAATTTTTTTCTTTTTCCCTTTGGCACCAAATAGAAATAGCATAAAAGAAATTTTAAAACATTAATATATATGTAACTGCTGCTAAAGAACGCAATTTCATATTTTAAGGAAAAGAATGTGCTATTTTTATTTTTATTGATTTATTTATTGCGCTTTTTAAATATTTTGACCAAATGAAATAATAATAATAAATAAATAAATAAATAAATAAGGATTTTATTTTATTTTTCTCGTTTTTTTGAAAAATCAATATAAACGAGAAAAAAATACATATATTGGATTCGTAAAAATTTTCGATCTCCGTTTTTCGATGGATTTAAACGTTTTCGGATGTCTTGAACACGATTAGTTAACTTTTAGAAAAATTGCTAAAGAAAAAGATTTACTTTTCTCCCCCCACCTCCACCCCATACAAAATAATTTGCGTTTAAAATGCGCTCAAAAAAACCCCCAAAACCTGTATCGACCGACTACTGCAATTCGATTTACCCGTAATAATCTGTATATATATATACGGTAAACTCTCGATTATCCGCAAACGGATTACACACGTTGTGGATAATTCGTGGAGCGGGAAATGGGCGAAATCAGAAGAAAGTTTTTTTTTTTTTTTAAATCATCAACAATAAACAGATACAAATGATAGGTTTAAAAAAAAAGAAAAAAGTAAATATAAAGAATTATGTGGTTTTAGCTTTATTTGTTCTCCAGTAGAATACGCTACCAAACAAGTCAAGATTTCAATTTATTTCAAAATATTGATGTGACCGCTTTTTATTTTATTTTATTTTATTTTTTTTTTCACACCAGTTTACCTGGCGGGTACTTTCTTTAATATTCAATCGTAATTAAATATTGGAGAATATTTTTCTACAAATAAAGTGGTGTGAAAATGTGGCGGTTGTTCACAATTCTGTGGAATAAACTAAATGTTTGCATGTCTGCGGTACTGTTTAATTTAGAGCATAAATTAAATTACAAATTGAACCATGGCTTCATCTTAAGTTCACTTTTTTTCTTTATGTTTTTTACATCCTATAGTATATGAAGTACAGTCAAACCTCGTTGACGTGAATTACTTTTAACATGAACTGTTTCCACAATCCCCGTCAAAAAGAAGATTAGTTACTGATAACATGAACTACTGATAACATGAACAAATTTTTTATCCCCCATGAGATTCACGTTAATGAGGTTTGACTGTACAAATAATTTTACTTTTTATAAATATTTTAATTGTTTGTATTATGTTTTATATACGATACATTCAAGTTTTTAAGCTAGAATGCATTTTATGTCATTTCAATTTCATGTTCAGCCTTTTTGCGGTTTATGTACGAAACCCATGGCTCTCAATTTTGCGGATAATTAATTATGCTGTATCTATATACATGTATGTCGGATATCAACCGGTATGTTTATATCAACCCTTCAAAATCATTTAGAATTTCTGTAATCGCTTTTAAGAGTATTATGGCTGACACAAAGAAATCTCCCCCCCCCCCCACACACACACCTTTTTTTCCCGTTTAACCCATATCCTACCAAGCATTGAAAAAATGTTTTTCAATGTCTGTGTATACACACAAAATCAAAAAACTTACCAACTTTTCATTAGTTTAATCGGTACAGGCTGTCCTAAAAGTAGGACAATAATTTAGGACATTTGGAAATATAAGGAAAACAGACCATCTATATATATAATAATAACAGGAGACTTGGCGTTGGAACATTAAAACCCGAATAAACTACTACGTCAGAAACGCCAAAGAAAAATATTGGAAATGCATACAGCTGTTTCGGTAGCCTATAGCGTACCGTCTTCAGTGCAAAAAGGATTCTGAATCAGGAGAAGTGCTCGTATAGTTCTCGTATAGTGCTCGTTCAGGAGAAGTGCTCGTATACGAGCACTTCTCCTGATTCAGAATCCTTTTTGCACTGAAGACGGTGCGCTAGAGGCCACCGAAACAGCTGTATGCATTTCCAATATTTTTCTTTGGCGTTTCTGACGTAGAAGTTTATTCGGGTTTTAACATCTCTCTCTCTCTCTCTCTCTCTCTCTCTCTCTCTCTCTCTCTCTATATATATATATATATATATATATATATATATATATATATACTTATATAATTGTTTTACCAGTACAAAGTGTAGAATATTACTTCAATAAATTTGTATATCCATTATTCTTGAATGTAAAACCTTTTAAGTAATAATATGTTGAAAATGTAATGAATAAATCTTTAAAAATCGTCATTTTAAAAATTAAAAAACATATATTAAACGTTAATTTAAACTAACGATAAAGACACATATGTATTTATTGGACTTTTAATAATATATCGTCTTTAATTTGAATTAAAATATTCAAAAGAATTTATATAAACATCACTTATGCATGGTGTCCTATTTTAGGACGAGGGTGAAATATGGGTTAAACAGTTTCACACACTTTTATAAAAAAATATTAGTCTTTAAGTTTACATAAAAAAAAAAAAAAAAAAAAAAAAAATGCTGTGAGATATTTTAGTGCATGAATAAGAAATAACAAAAAGGATTTTTATTATTATTATTTTTTTTTTTTTCAAGCATGTCAAAAAGTAATGGATTCAGGTTTCATAATGGCCTGGCCTTAGTATATATATACATATATATTCTAAAAAAGGAATTCTGAGTATAAATAATAACCAAATGAACCTAATAAAAATTTCCAATATTTTATTCAGTGTCTATTTGTGGACTAATTTAAACATTTCGGTTATAATGTGAGAATTGAAGGTGTTTGTCTGCCCTTGGGACCTAGGTTCGAGGGGAGTACACTCAATAGCAGTTTTCCTGTGAGTTTTGGAGAAAAAACACAGAAAATTCCGTACGGCTGTGCGAATGGACATGACCTGGTTTGAACTAGCTTTCTACGAGTCGGGTCGACTTGAGAACATCATTCAAAAAAAAATTTACAATTGAAAGCATAAATTTGTAGACATAATTATAGATCTTTAACTGATTTTAGACACGTGTCGGAGCTCCGTTTTCCTATACGCGGATACCCACCTGAAAAAAAAAAAAAAAAAAAAAAAAAATCCGTGTAAGCATGACAAAAAAATATCCGTATACGTTTTCTTTTCTTCAACAAATCGAAAACTGATCATCTATAGAAATTGTATGAAAATTTTAAAGTACTGTATTAAAATTTTTATTTACTATTGTTAATATATGTATATATATAAATACACATATAAGAAATACAACATAACCTTGCTTTTACGTTTTGAGAATTTAAATTATTTCTTAATTTACATTTTTTTTTTTTTTTTTTTAAGATATCTTTATTTTCAATGAATTTTAATCCTCGCTTTTATGTTAATGAAATTTTGAATTTTCTTCCATTTGCATTTGTATATGCAGAAAATATACAGGGAATACTTGTTGTAATTTAATTAAAAAAAGTAATGTAAAATAAACACATAAAGGAAACGAATGCCATCAAGGCAGATCTTTATCGCCTTCTCTAGAACAAATAAATAATGCACCAAGCAAAACTATCACCGGAGGAAGCTAAGTTGCTGATTATGGGAATTTAAAGTGATCAATGATCCTTAAATAGCAGATGTTTAACTGTGAATCACATACATGCTACACAAATTATTATAGTAAAGTTAAACATCCACATTGGAAAAAAGCAATAAAGAATAATACATCATTTTTTCCCCAGACTATAAGTATTAAACAATAAATTACGAACATTTAAATTGAAGTGCATTTTTTACTTTCTTCTATATTCAATACAAGAATTGGATTCATAAAAATTTTCGACTTCGAGTTTTCGACGGATTTACACGTTTTGAGAGGTCTAGAACACGATTTTATCATTTATAGAAAATGTCTGTCTGCCTGTGTGTGTGTGACAAAAATTTTGTGGCGACTGTATCTCCGGAACTACTGTTCAGAATTATATATGAATTTATATGTAGAGGCATCTTGACCTAAATTAGTGCCCATCAATTTTTGTCAACCGATCAACAGGTGGCGCTGCTATCAGCAATTTTCGAGATTTAGGAGGAGGCTATATCTCAGGTTCTATTGCGTATAATCAAACAAAGCTTGAAGTGTGAAAAGGCTATTACGAGACATTATGATGATCCAATTTGAATTCTTATCGGGTTATAAAAATGTACTTTTTAAGATGCCATTTATAGGCAATGCATACTTTGGATATTTAGTGTTAGTTGTCTCTTAAGATGCAAATCGTTTGCATTCATCCTGCTAGATAATAATAATAAAAATAAATAAATAAATAAATTATTTGCACTTAGTAAAATATAGGAAAGTATAAAAGAAAGTCTTGTGGTGGCCACAACATACTAGTTTACTCTTGAAGTTAACAATTTACATAAATCGTTAAAAATTATCATTGATCTATTTTTCAGATTTTTTAATTTTTAAACTAAACAATTAGTGATTACATTTCAAATTATTTTTTAAATAATTTACCAACTGTATGACAATGAAAATTTACCTTATTTTATAATTTAAAAAAGTTTTGTATGATTTTTAGATGAATAAGTAATTTTTATTTAATTTTCGGCTTTCGGGTCTAAAGACAGCGGGTTTGGGTCGGGTCCGGGTCGTAAAAGTTTCTCTACTGTGGGTTCGGGTCGGGTTTCGGGTTGATATAAAATTCATCTGTCGGGTTCGGGTCGGGTGTGCAGGACTCTAGGTTAGACCTTAAAATTTCATAGCAATGAGTGAAAAGACAAAGTATAAACAGAAAGCAACCTGATAGCTACGAAGAAACCGAAACTAATTACTAAACGCTTATTCTACGCTTACGTCATCAATAATCGATTGTAAAATCATTCGATTATTAAAATCATTCGAAAGCAAATCACTCGATTATCAAAATCATTCGATTATTCCCATCTCTACCGCCTACACTCAGTGATGCCAGATGGTCGAAAATTATTTCCCCAAACAGGTCTTCAAATTTTCCCAAATCAGGGTGTTTTTTTTTTCGAAAAAATCCCCAGCTTGATTTCTACTAAAGAAGAAAAATAAAAATTTCTTCAAAAAAAAAAAAAATCAAGCTGATTTTTCTATGATTTAAGCTCAGATTGTTCCCCAAATGAAGGACATTTTTTAAAAGATCCCCAAATAACAATAAAGCTATTGAAAGTCTCTAGTCGTAGGGATAAATGATTATGTTGCCAACATTGACAGAAAGTTGAAGAACTCCCCAAAATAGTCCCCACAAACATTTGGTCCCCAAAATTGTCCCCAGAAGTCTCGAAAATCCCCAATCTGGCATCACTGCCTACACTGTAAGAAAAAAAAAAAAAAAAAAAAAAAAAAAAAACATTATTTTACAACAAAAGGTGCTGGCACCGCGGCTGCCAACACAGTTGCTGTAAAATTTACAAGCTGCTGCTTTTACGGTGCTGTAAAATTTACTGCACTTTGCTGTGAATTTTTCAAGATGTTGATTTTAGTAGTGCTGTAAAATTAACTGCACTTTGCTGTGAATTTCACAAGATGCTGTTTTAAAAAGTGTTGTAAAATTAACTACACTTTGTTGTAAATTTTACAACACTTTTTAAAACAGCATCTTGTAAAATTCACAGCAAAATGCAGTTAATTTTACAGCACTACTAAAAACAGCATCTTGTAAAATTCACAGCAAAGTGCAGTAAATTTTACAGCACCATAAAAAACAGCAGTTTGTAAATTTTACAGCAACTGTGCTGGCAGCCGCGGTGCCAGCACCTTTTGTTGTAAAATACTGAAATTTTTTTTTACAGTGTGACACAATGAAGTAGAAACGTAATACGAAGAAAAGTCAATAGTAAAGAAATTCAAAATTATATTGAATGACTTACCAATAACAGACTCCTATGAGATACACAAATCATCCGGCGTCACAGTCTGAGCAAAATTACATCAGAAAAACTCTCTATATCAAAGACGAAGAAGAAAAAAAAAATGTAGAAATAAATCGCGCCCCGGCAAGAAAAGTGACACAAAATAAATAAATAAATAACAATTTTAAGTTTATGCCGTTAAAATGTGTATGAAGTGCCCCAACGTGCATGAAAAGCGTCCCAGCTCTAGTTCGCATTTTATCCACCTGAAAAACAGGTGCGTCAGTTCCATTGTAGGCTAGTCAATGCTTTAATAATAAGAAAGCACCACAGAACTGGCGTTTTAAAGTAATCAAAACTTTGAGTACACACCATGAAATGCAATGAACTCGCAACAATTGTTTCGGGTCGAAAAACCACACGACCCAGGCGAACAAAGTAGGCACGAGTGCTGCAATCAAAGCGGATACTATCGGATATATAGAAAAAAATTATTAAAAAAAGAGGATCCGGGTTCGAAATTTGAGGAGTGAACATATATTTATTTTTATTAAAACATCAAATTTTATTATCTCATTAAAAAAAAAAAAAGAAAGAAAGAAAGAAAAGAAAAGAAATCCGATTTTTTAGAATGGCTTATTCCAAAACGTTCAGAAAAATTAAAACAAGTTACATTAATATAAAAAAAAAAATTCTCCTTGACATACTTTATTTATCCGAAACACCAACTAAGACTTAAAAAAAAAAGGTTTTTTAAAAAAAAATATTATTTAATTTATTTTTATACTCTGTAAATGACTCATTCGCCAAGATCACTTGTTTTATTATTTACAGCATGTAAATACAATATGCCAATATGCAATTTTTTTTTTTTTTTTTTTTTTTTAGAAATTATATTTTGATATGGAATTAAAAACATCAAATTATCCGATTTATATTAAGTGAAACAAGAGCGAAAAATCATGCGCTTCGCATTGAATGCTAACACTTTCCAACAGTACGTACTCGTTGTATCTTTTATTTTTCAATGTCCTTTGGTTACATTATCACACAACGGTAAGACAGAAGGACAGAAAGGCAGACAGATAGACTAATTGAACCTATCATCAATCTTAAGCACTGTTAGAAAATGTTAAAATGTAAAAATGAAAATGCAATTCCAGCTATTTCCTTATACAACCCTTAATGTATCTGAATATTTTTATAGGGTCCTGTAAATATTATTGCTATTTGTAGTATTATAAAAAGCATCTTTACTTTCTCTTACCCATAAGGAGGAGAAATTATTATTTTTGGGTCAAATTTTCAAAATTGAATTTTTGCTTTATTTACACGTTTTGAGGTCCCCTGAATCCAAAAATCACGTTTTTAGCTGTTGGTCTGTGTGCGTATCTGTTCGTTATCAGCATATCTCAAAAACAAATTATAGCAGAAAGTTCAAATTTGGTGAATGATATAGGGATGATACACTAAACTTTTCGTTGAGATCAAGAAAATGGTTTGTGTACAGGGACACCCAAGAGAATTCAAATACATTACGTCTATGGAGAAAAATGCAGGTAAGCAGAGTTTAAAATCTATAGACTGCACTAAACCAAATGAAACGAATATATATACATTATATACGTAAAAACATGTTTCGTGTTGAATATGGTACAGAAATCATTCACTACTGATTTACAGAGCTACACAAAAGAACTGGATTATAGTACGAAAATACTTGAAAATGGATGGAAGTGTACTTCAGGTTGTGCCGTGTGTTATTAATATAGAATTACATTTATGTCCTGCTCCACATGATGTGTACATAACTTTTAGAAGATATACAGGGCTGCCAATATTTAAGCCATAACATTCTTTTTTATTGTTAGTGTAAAAGTGCTTTACTGCAATATTTTACCATGTCCAGGAAAGCTTCTCAGGAATTGAAATTAATTCCTCATAGACATATGGTAAATAATGTATTTTTTTTTTTAAGCTAACTATTCATCGCTTCGTTTTTTGTATATTTAGACGTTTTGAGGCGTTCCTGATTACCTAAGTCAAGTTTTTGATGTTTGACCTTTGTGTCTGTTTGAATAAATTAAAAACAAATAATTTCAGGCGATCCAAATGCTGTATTTTGAAGTTAATGTGTTTGTTACTAGAAAAGTTTGATCAAGATTGATAAGTTTCAAGGAATGTTGTTGTGAAAGTTGCCTCAATAATTTTAAATGAACTTTTGAATTTAATAACAGATTCGAATTCTATATAAATGTAGGTACAGTAGTGAAATGGGAGGTTGAGGTGGGCGGTAGCCTCCCTCACACAGAATTACTTGGCAAATAAAGCTGCTCCGAAGCCTGATTTGAATTGTTTCAACATAGGTTTGCGTAACAGTCTTTGTTATCTTACCCCTTAATCTCCAATCTGTAATTACAGTATTAAATTTCAGGGTAAGAGAAAGTCGTGTGAGTGACACACCAGATTATTTTATTCATATGAATAACATATTTCAATTTCATTAAGATTTGTTTAAAATAAGGTATTAAAATAGGGTTTGTAGAAATACTTCTCGTAGAACGCAATGATTTGAAATACATTCGGGTGTCACTGTACACAAACCGATGGTAGCATTTATTTTATTTTCAATGGGAAACATCCAATAGTAAACATGAATAACATGTTTCAATTTCATTAACATTTGTGCAAAGTAAAGGTATTAAAATAGGGTTATTGGAAATACCTCTCATAGAATGCAAAATGCTTTGGAATATTTTTCGGTGTCCCTGATAGTTGTGGTATTTACTCCATTTTCAATAGCAGATGGTTAACTTGAATAAAATAAATCAGTTTCAAGATATTCCATAAATATTTATGGGAGTGCGGACAGATTGATGTCATAAAACATTTTTTAACTTTCTCGGAAAGTGTTAAAAAGCAAATCATGAGCATTTTTTTAATTTTTGATAGCTTTATATATATATATATATATACATATATACACTTTGTATGCAAACAAAAAACTCAAATTTGAAAAACTTAAGTTGGCAATTGCCAACTTTAAGTGTTGAATTAATAGTCAACAATCTTTCAAATTGAAATCAAACAGAAAAAGATAAAAAGTATATAACCAAAAGGGTACATTCAAACATATGTGTATATAATATTCATTTTCTTTTTTGTTTATTTGGGATACACCGAGGAAAATTTTTAGAATTTTGTCCTTGTACGAATTGTTTATTATTAAATCGTAATATTAGACCTATAATGTAACGTAATGCAGAATACATATATATTATCAAGTGCCAAATTTAGCCATAAGATTCAATATAAATGAATACATCCAGGAATAGTTACAAGTAGTATAAGATATATGAATATTTACATACTAGATTATCTGTGCAATATGATTTTCAGAAAAATATCACAAATAAAATCATTTACTGGAAAATTTCAGTTGTTTTTTTTTTTTTTTTTTTTTTTTTTTTTTAATATCAGAGATTTAAATATTTGTTGTTTGTGTTGCAATTTTAATTTTAGAAATTTTTGTTTTTCCGCTGTTAAGTTAAAAATTCTTAGAATTAAATTAAATTGTTGCTAGATTAAAATTCTATCTTAATAGGATGATTTCGTTTTCGATCAATACATGGCAGCACCACCTTCCTGCCGAATAGCCAACTATGAAATGGGAGACCTAGCTGGCTTTAAATTCTTCCAAATATACTTCTATTGAGGAGATTTTGAGCATACGTTTCAGCACAAAAAGGTATTTATTTACTTTCCAATTCCTTTAAGAAAAATGTGCATTTCAAGTGTGTTAAATCAAATTTTGTCGACGAAATATCTGACAGTCGAATTTATGATTTGATCTGGGTTGACCAACCATAAAACACTTTACGTGTCACTATGGTATCCGTCAAATTCACCCTTTCTTCTTTTCCCATGTTATCCTATTCCCATTTTCCTATAGGATTTTTATTGTTTCGAATACAAGGATGTCTCATTCAAAACTGAAGTTTTTCGAATTTTCCTTTTTGAATATTGCTCTTTGAATAGGTCGTCTTTTAGCTTAATGAGCAATTTTTTGAAAATAATTATAGTAATAATAATTTAACTATTTTATTTGATTAACAAGGAAACATTCAAAAGGTGTCGTCTTTAAAAAATAATGAAAAAATATATGTGATACTACTCTTCTTAAATCACCGGAAAGTGATAAAATTATCGGCTGAAATGAACTACAGCGACCACAAAAAATTATCAAAATTAAGCATATTGGGCGATTTAGCGTTGTTAGGCGATAAGTTTGCTGGCACCGAGATTGCTGTGCACGAACAAAACCGTGTTTTGCTTCTTCGCCAAGTACTCAAAATCAATCGCCTAACAGTGTGAAATCGCCAAATATGCTTAATTTTGATAATTTTTTTGTGGTCGCTGTAATTCATTTCAGCCAATAATTTTTTCACTTTCTGGTGTTTTAGGAAGAGTTGAATCACATATATTTTTTTCAATATTTTTTGAAGACGCCTTTTGAATGTTTCCTTGTTAGACCTTTCACTGACTTTTGTAACTAATTTAATAAATTACAATGTAAGCTTGTAAATAAAACGTACAAAATAATAATAAGTAATAATATCGAGCTATTCTTTATAATTCCTTTTAATAGCTAAGTTTATACAGTATAGTACATAGTTATATACATTTTTTCCTCCTTTTAATTTAGAAAAAGAACTTCAACAAAGAATGTCGATCGTTTTTTCCGAACTGCCCTATCAAGAACAGCAATGTTAAAGAAAGCAAGGAATTTCTGTCGAGCTGGCCTAAGACTTGCGCCTGAATCCAGGCCATCAACCAGAGTTTTATTAAGTCATAAACTGTTTGAAGACACTGGATCGCTACTAGAAAAAGAATGGGTATGGAAAAAACTTTTCAAATCGAAATTCTTCAGAGAAAAATGTAAAAAATATAATGCGTTTTCTGGAAATAGTAATCGACACTCATGCACTAAAGCTATTCAAGCTGATGGCCATGAAATTACCACGAAAAATGATTCAAGTCCTCAATACCAACTTCCGCTATTAAAGAAAAATGAATCTTCAGATCAAAAACTGTTAATTTCTAAAGCCAGTCAAAGTGATATCCACACGGAAAAGGATGCAATTTTTCAATGTCCTCTATCATTTTTCCATAAAGTTGAATCTTCAGATCAATTGCAGTCAAGTTGATATCCAAGTCATTAGCATGGAAAGCGATAAAATCTCTCAATCAACTTCACCTCTAGAGATAAATGAATCTTTTCATCAAGTATTCCGTAAGGATCTGAATTTGCCATTTTTGCAAGAAATGTTCAGTCAAACAGTGACGAAGCATTGCCGAGAGAATATGATATGTAGAATGTTACACACAGAAACCGTTGTAAAATCCTTGCGAAGATTTGTAGAATGTGGAAGAAAATCTATGCCTGAAGTACTGTATTTCAAAAATATGGATCATGGGAAATCTTCATCTAGAATGAACAGCATTGGCTTCACAATCGCATCAAGAATTTTCGATTTTTTCGTATAATATTGCAGACTAATTCTGTACTGATAAGTATAAAGGATTTAAGTCCATATTCTTGATTTTTCAGGAGACGAAAAATAAAGTTAAACTAACTAAACACTAATCAGAAGAATCGATTAGGAAAATGTTATGTTGATTTATACCCTTTATACCATTCAGTGATTGTCAACCTTCATTTAATAAAGGGAAAAAAATCGAATTAAATATTTCATACCAAACATGGACGCTAAATTTCTGACTTGAATCTTTTTTTACCAATGGATTTTCTCAGACAGTAAATGACATGGATTTAAATCCTTAGAAAATCGATAGAAAATTTTGTTTCTAAGTCTGACTATGTACTTAACTCAAAATCGACATTTTTGGACTTTAATCCTTTATACTTATCAGTACAGAATTTATATAAAGCATAATGTATTGTCATTTAGATCATTTCAGGAAAAATCGTGAACTATATCTTTCATAAAAACTATTTAACACATTTTCGCTGTCGTTTACATATTGTAATAATTATTTTAGTCAATTATTTATGTACTGAATCTTTTTTTTTTTTTTTTTTTTTTTTTTTTAAACAAAACAAATGATGCAATAATTTTTACATTTTTGCAACACTCACCCATTTAGTCTGCACATCCGCCAAATTCACCCTTTCTTCTTTTCCCATGTTATCCTATCATGTTTATTGTTTCGAATTACAAGGATGTCTCCATGAAGCTATATATAAGATATTCTATTACCATGGATGTCTCATTCAAAAAGGAAGATTTTCGAATTCTCCTTTTTGAATATTGCTCTTTGAATAGGTCGCCTTTTAGCTTAGTGAGCAATTTTTTGAAAATAATAACAATAATTTAACTATTTTATTTGATTAACAAGAAAACATTCAAAAGGTGTCGTCTTTAAAAAATAATGAAAAAAATATATGTGATACTACTCTTCATAAAATACCGGAAACTGAAAAAAATATCGGCTGAAATGAATTACAGCGACCTCAAAAAATTATCAAAATTAAGCATTTTTGGCGATTTACAGTTGTTAGGCGATAAGTTCGCTGGCACCGAGATTGTCGTGTACGAACAAAACCGCGTTTTGCTTCGCCAAGTACTCAAAATCAATCGCCTAATAGTGTGAAATTGCCTAATATGCTTAATTTTGACAATTTTTTCTGGTCGCTGTAATTCATTTCAGACGATATTTTTTTTCACTTTCTGGTGTTTTAGGAAGAGTAGAATCACATATATTTTTTTTAATATTTTTTGAAGACGACACTTTTGAATGTTTCCTTGTAATTTGAATGTTCCTTCCGTTTAGGAAGGAATTTTGAATGTTCCTTGATTATTCCTTTTGAATGTCCCCTTCCATTTAGGACTCTAAACGGAAGATTTAATTTGAATTTATTTTTTCAAAAAATTGCTCACTAAGCAGCAAGGCGACCTATTCCAAGAGCAATATTAAAAAAAAAAAAAAAAAAAAAAGATTCGAAAAACATTTTTTTTTAAATGAGATTATAAAACGAAGCAACGAAAATCCCATTGGATAATATGGGAAGAAAGAAAGAAATAATCTACAGCCTTAAGCGAAAACATTCTTTTATATTGCGTGTAGGTGATGGAAATGCTTTACTTTAATTTGCCATGTCAGCGAAAAATGCTTAGAAATGAAAAATTAATTTATCAGAATTCCGTTTAACCCGCAAGAAAAGTGTAAGTAGACTTTAATATAAAATGATTTCGATATAATGACCTGTTATTTTTCCAGATAGAAATGAAAAAGAACAACAATGTATTTAATATTCAGTTAAAAATAAATAAATAAATAAATAAATAAAATCACACATCTTGCCTAAATGATCTTTTCTCTCGAATACGTGTTAAGTTCACTTTTAACTTTAGTTTAATATATAAGTAAATGTTTTATCATTTTTTTAAGTAAAACAATAGACGTGCGGTTTTCCATATCAGAATGACTAATTTTTTACAAGATTAAATTTATATAGATAATCTCTACATATAAAATCGTTTGTCCTGAGTGAGTGAGTGACTGATTCATCATCGTCCAGCCCCAGCCCAAACCCCTGCACCTAGAAGCATGAAATTTTGTGACAATGTTCCTTCTGTTACGTAGACACTCACTAAGAAGCGATTTTACAAAATTCGCTACCCAAGGGGGGGAGGGAGGGCAAAACGTGATTTCACAAAATCCTTCATACCTCAAACATAGATATCCATAAAACTTTTGCTTTAAAATATAGCTAACACAAATATCTAAAAATCAATTTCTGGAATTTTAGAAATTCGGTCCCTAAGGGGCGGGAGGAAGGGGACAAAACGTTATTTCACATAATCCTATATATCTCAAACAAACAAAAAAAAAAAAAAAAATGATACACGTGAAATATTTGCTCTAAAATATAGCTAATACAAATACCTAAAAATCAATTTCTGGAATTTTAGAAATTCAGCCCCTAAAAGGAGGGTGGGGGCAAAATGTGATTTTAAATAATTCTTTATATCGCAAACAAACAAACAAAAAACGATATATGTGAGATTTTTGCTCTAATATATAGCTCACACAAATATCTAAAAATCAATTTCTGGAATTTTAGAAATTCGTCCCAGGTGTGTGTGTTTGGGATGGGGGGGGGGGGGGGAGGGAGAACACAGTTAGAAAGTTCAAAATTCGTACAGATAGGTTTTCGAGGCCTGAAAGTTGAATGAGGATATTTTCGATAGTGTAAAGTTATTGGGGGGAGGGGGGGGGAAATAAAAATAGAGTTAGATCTTCCAAAATTGGTACATAAAGGTTTTGATACCTACAAATCGATTGCGGATATTTTCGAATTTGTAAATTTTTTAGGAGAGCTGGGAAGGGGGGGGGGACGAAGGGGCAGAACAATAGGAATAGAGTTAGACCGTTCAAAATTAGCATGTATTGGTTTTTGGACCTACAAATCGATTGTAGATATTTTCAAAAGAAAAAAATTATAGTATTAGGATAAACGGGAAGGGGGGGGGGCGGTGAAGGGACAAAAACATAGAAAAAAGAGTTAGAGCGTTGAAAATTAGTATTGTTAAGTTTTAAGGCTCGATAAATCGATTACGGATATTTTCGAAAGTGTAGAATTATTACGAGGGGCGGGAAGGGGAGCGGACGCAGGGGCAAAAATAAAGAAATTCAGATAGAACGTTGGAAATTAGTATTATTACGTTTAAAAACCCGAGAAAACGACTGCGGATATTTTTGAAATGGTAAAATAATTAGAAGGTGCGGGAACGGTGGATGAAGGAACACACGCGCCGTGCGCGTGTCTATACGCTGCCGCAGGCAGTGGAGGCCCGGACCGATTATTACACCGATGAGAGAAGAATTTTCTTGTATTTTATATTTACGTTTTTTCCTTACGATAATATAGTGATTCCTTAAGAGAGTCGAACATAAATGCGAGCGCTCAGCCTGCACTGCCGAAGGCAGTGGGGACCCGGTACGACATTTATCCCGATCAGAATTTTTTTTCTCTTTTTTTCACATGATAAAAGTTCATGTAATTTTGAGAATTCGTTAATTATAGTGATTTATTTAAAAATAGTGACCAGCGAAGCGGGCGTAGCCTGCTAGTTATAATATAAAAGTGACTTAATTATTACAACAGAAAAAAAATAAAAATAAAATAAAATAAAAAATAAAGTATTTAAAACATTTTGGCGGGCCAAATTTGTCAAACAAGGCTAAGTTTCGCGCCACAATTCTAAAGAATGGAAATAACGATTAATGAAAAAAAGACTACCATTTTCTATTGAATATACCATCGTGGAATTATGACGTAAACATACCAGGAAGTGATCCGAACCATACATTGCCACAATTTATCACTAACTCTAGTCAACCATTACTTGTGGTTTCTTAGGTATATGGATCCTGGTTGTCTCCTACTCAAATTTGTCATTATTCTAATAATTCAGGTTCACGAATCAATGAGTACCATTCAGCAAAACCACACATCACTTCCTTTGAAATAATTTTCACTGAACTGCGATAAAATTGCTTCAATATCATTGTCTTTTTTAAAGAGTATTTTTACATTTCTCGAATATCCTAAATTTTAGGTTAAGGGCCTTCACTCACCGCCGCCGGAAGCCGAAGCTAATGTTATTCTATGGGAAATTTTTCTTTACAAATAACTTATTAACTAATATATTTTTTTAAATTGTGTTTTAACATTCTGAAAATTCCCAGCCTTTTTTTTGAAAATTATTTTTTTAATTATTTATATTTTATTTTTAAGCTGCAAAATACGAATTTTCAACAGTATGTGAATTTTTTTCATTTTGCAATTTCAAAATAAAATATTAAAACTTAAAATTAACATCAGTATAATTTCTAATAAACCATTAAAAAAAAGAAAGAAAGAAATACAAATATTATCGAGATTTTTCTGCGGACCACCAAAATTTTGTCACGGACCACCAGTTGGTGACCACTGCTCTAGAGGATTTTTTTCTTAGAGGCCATTTTCAGTAAACGCGACATTAAAAGAAAGATAGAAAGAAAGGAAGAAAATAAAGGAATCTGTGCTGAGGTGTTGTATTGTCGCTGTGTACAGGCGCCAGTACCTGGCGATAGTTTAGCGATAAGCTCCGTAGAAACATCTATCGACACTGAAATTATGATGGATGGGTTGTGTCCGAGACCAAATTTCTAATTACGAAAAAAACAACAACAACAAAAAAAAAAAAAAAAAATGTAGCCGATGTTCTGATTTCGCAAGGAGATGAAGGTGACATCCTAAAAAGAATGAGTTGTTTGAGAAGGAAAGGGGATTATCGATCCTATCGCATGCAGAATGTTTAGATTCTAGGTTTCCCTTCTTCCAATCTTTATTTTTTTCTTTTTTCTTTCTTTCTACATCAGTCCCTCTCTTTTTTAAAGATAGTTTTTATAATGTATACTAGATAGAATTTTTTCTTCAAAACGGAACCTACCACTTAAATTTTTCTAGTTCGAGAGCAGAAATTTAATAAGCACATATTTCTCTTTTTTCATTTACGTAGAAATATCTGTTTCAGGTGGTTTAGTTTTACACGAGTAAAAATCACATAAAAAGAGTCTGTTAATACAAAAGAAAAAATATATATTGGTTTAAAAAAAAAAAAAAAAGCTGTTATTAAACTGGTATAAGTTGGTTCTTGAAATTTTCTTTTGCTAGGTTTTCACCAATTTGGTGATATTTCTGCTACATTTCTTTAAATCTTGTTGATATCTCAAGACTGGTTGAACACTTGAGTCAATGTCTATAATACAACTTTGCAATATTTCGCCTATAATTAAAGAATTTTATAAAGATTTTCTGCAGTGAATGTTATTATCATTATTATTTATTTTATTTTTTCTTCCCGGTCACTGCAACTTTCACAGTTAGAATTGATTTTAGACATTATATAAATTAAGGGGGGGGGGGGGGGGAAGAAAAAGAAAAAAAAAAGAAATAATTATAGGATTTTTTTTTCCGGTCACTGTAACTTTCACAATTAGAATCGGTTTTGACATTATATAAATTAAGAAAAAAAAAAAAAAAAGAAAGAAAAGAAAAAATTATAAGCTTATTTTATTTTATTTTTTCCGGTCACTGTAACTTTCACAATTAAAATCAGTTTTAGACATTACATAAATTAAGAAAAAAAAAATTATAAGCTTATTTTATATTTTTTTCCCGGTCACTGTAACTTTCACAATTAAAATCGGTTTTAGACGTTATATAAATTAAGAAAAAGAAAAAAAAAAGAAAAAATTATAAGCTTATTTTATTTTTTTTCCCGGTCACTGTAACTTTCACAATTAGAATCGGTTTTAGACATTATATAAATTAAGAAAAAAAAAATTATAAGTTTATTTTATTTTTTTCCTGGTCACTGTAACTTTCACAATTAAAATCGGTTTTAGACATTATATAAATTAAGGAAAAAAAAAATATATAAGCTTATTTTATTTTATTTTTCCCGGTCACTGTAACTTTCACAATTAGAATCGGTTTTAGACATTATATAAATTAAGGGGGAAAAAAAAAGAAAAAAATATAAGCTTTTTTTTTTTTTTTTTTTTTCCCGGTCACTGTAACTTTCACAATTAAAATCGTTTTTAGACATAATTAAGGAAAAATAAAAAATTATAAGCTTATTTTATTTTTTTATCCCGGTCACTATAGCTTTCACAATTAGAATCGGTTTTAGACATTATATAAATTAAGAAATATATATATATATATATAAGCTTATTTATTTATTTTTTTTTTTCCGGTCACTGTAACTTTCACAATTAAAATCGGTTTTAGACATAATTAAGGAAAAAGAAAAAATATATAAGCTTATTTATTTTTTTTTTTCCCGGTCACTGTAACTTTCACAATTAGAATCGGTTTTAAACATTATAAAAATAAATAAAAAAAAAAAAAAAAAGAAAGAAAAAATTATAAGCTTATTATTATTATTTTTATTTATTTATTTATTTATTTTTTCTGGGTCACTGTAACTTTCACAATTAAAATCGGTTTTAGACATTATATAAATTAAGAAAAATATATATATATATATAAGCAGTTTTTTTTTAATGATTTTTTTTTTTTTTTTAATCGTTCTTATTTATATCGGCAATGTCCTCGTTCTATTGTCAGAACAGCAGTACGTGGTGCAACGACTTGTAGCCACAATACTTTCCAGCGTGTAAAATAGAAAGTGTTATAAATATAGTTAAATATTTAGTAGCGGTTCATTCACTGGGGAAAAAAAAAATCCATAAATGATTATTCAGTAGAAATGAAGATAATTTAGCCTTTTCATATTGTAATTTATTGAAAGCAAGAAAGATTAGAAAGAAGTGGGAAAGTTTAGCTGATTTTTGTTAAATTCGCGTTCTCGTTTACAAGACGCGTTCAAAGAAGTTTTCAATTACATTTGGAATAAAAATGGGTAAAGAGAGAAAGAGAGAAAAAAAATTAGATTCCTACTGTTTTTAATAATTATGTCTAGAAATTTACAAATTTTACACGTTTACATTTGAAATATAATTTAAAAATGCGCATTTTTTTTTTTTTTTTCTTTCTTTTTAAATATTTAAAAGTCAATATTTTTACTAAAAAAGATCTATTTCTATTTAGTATTTTATATAATACTCACATTTTAAAGACCAGATCCAAGAGATTATTATTACTATTATTGTTATTTTTATTCCGTATTTAAAAAAAAACAATTGTTTCGAATTAAAAAAAAAATTGCTTACGAGCATCGGTTAGGAGTTCAGATTACAGGTGCACTGAGTAATAATACCCTATTTAAAACTAAATGTCTACTTTTTTTTTTCAATACTGTTTTCTTATTATTAAACTTTTTCTAATTTATTATTATTGGTGAGGATCTTTTTTTTTCTTTTTCTTTTTTTTTTTTTTTTTTTTTTTTTTTCTCAAACTCTGAGTAATTAACCACAAAAAAAAAAAAAAAAAAAAAAATCTCAGAAAATATTTTAAACAAAATTTAGTATATAATAATACACATATCACTTAGTATATAATAATACACATATCACACACCCAAATTCTCGCAAGAGGTCTTGGATATTTTTCTTTTTAGACAAATTAATCATGTGCTTAATATGAATCACTACATATATTCATTTTTATTCATAACAAATTAATTTCATATCAGATTCATGATTGGGAGCTTATTCCACCATAATTTTTATGCACCATTCATTTTCTTTCATTTGAGGTCTGGTTTGAATTAGACCATAGTTAAAATTTTTCTGAAAGGAGATACAGGAGTCTTGTATATTTTAATATACAAGTTGTTGTATATTTTATTCTTGTGTATCTTGTATATTTTAAGCTGCAGTGTTGAAAAATAATGTGCAAATCATGTTCATTCATTCAAAAGCTGCTGCCGCCGTTGCTTTTAAATGAATGTACACCACATAAGCCAGATTTTTTTACACTTATTTCAAGAGTCACCTATCTGTTCCCCCTTCCTCCCACTCCCCACTTTCTTTCAGTAACCGAGAGTTTCCATTGAGTATCTTCTAGCCGATGCAGTTTTTTTTTTTTTTTTTTTAAATTCAATAATCACCAAAAATGTTTAGAAGTGGCATATATTCTTAAAATTATTGGTGACAGTTGAATAAAAAGTGCGCAATCTGTACCAGGTGGCGCTGTCTATAGCGACTATTAACCAGTGGCGGATTTAAGGGGGGGGGGGGGCTAGGAGGCTGAACCCCCCCCCCCCCCAAAAAAAAAAAAAAAAAAAAAAACACTGACATTCACAATTGAATATTGCAATTGTAAATTTTTTATTGGTCTAGAATAACACTTTGAAAAATCTTAGCCCCCCCTCCAAAAGTCAAGTTCTGGATCCGCCACTGCTACTAACGTGTTAAGAATTTTGTAATTTGCTAATGTATCGAAACAAATGACAAAAAGGATAGTTTTAAGCACGTATATTCTTCAATTATGACTCCTGATCCCGTATTAAATGGGGGCTATGCAGGATGCAAAATAACCAAGACATTTTGCCACCTAATAAAATATATCCTAACTAATGCGCAATGCAAATTTAATTTTTCTCTTATGTTACCTTTCTGAGTGAAACAGAAAATATATTCAAGTCCACTTCTCAGTGTTTTGCGTGACCTATCGCAATAGCTTCATTCAAATTCAATTCAGTACCTCTGAAAGAAATTTACAGAGGGGGCTAAACAGGGCGATAATCTTCTCTTCATCAGCCCCTATATAAGTATTATTGATTAAAGTCCGATTTCCATTTGAGCTCACTGGGCGGCTTCTATTCAGAATCCTTTGATGTGGTCACCTCGGCTCACGCCAGCTCACGCCAGCTGAAAACCCTGGAACGGGGTCCCCTGCTGAGATAATTGCGGGGCTGGGGGTAGATTTCTTTGTCAATTTTGCATGCTTTCCTTTGAGGTAACTGCCCAATCTGATAAGATAGGGCTACAACTGATGACAAGACATTTGGTTCTTTGTGTCGGAAGCGTGATTAATGACATTTTGAGCGTTGATCTTGAGCCTAAATGGAAACCGGCCTTTAGAAGTAGCTATTCGGTAAATCCTCACGAATTCATGTGCATGACAAAAGATCCCTTATGGTCGGGGGACTTCCTCTCGACTTGCCCCACATCTTTGCCATACATATTCCCTAATTTATCTGCTATCTGCTCGCCGCCCTTGTCGGCTTGTTTTGATGTAGAATCCTTCAGAAATAATCCCATGGGGGTGGGGGAATCTCCCGCGACACTAAATTTAACTGCACATCCCCCTGTTTTCGAAAAGTTTGGCTTCCGGAAAAAAAAGCAGAACGTGTGCGCGAAATGATCACCGAATTTCATTTTTATCACAGACGGAATTGTCATGTGATGTCATCGTATCATGGTCAATAAGTGAGGAAGAAATAGTACAGGGTTTTTCGGTTCTATTTAAGTGAAATTCAATTTATAGATGGTTGCCTTTGGGGGTTGGATATTCGATAATATCGGCACGTGTCTATAGGATTCAGTACCCTTTGTGCTGATTGAAGTGGCAAATATTATGATCGTCCCAAGGAGATATAAGGGGTGCGAAATGCACACTGAAATGAAATTGCATTGGGATATATTTATAGCAGCCTACGTGATATTTGGTAATAGTTCAGTCAGGAGCGTAGCAATTCCAAAATCATGGGAGGAGCCCCAAAAAATTTATTTTGAAAATGGTTTAAAAATATTTTCAACAAAATCAATTACTATTTTAATGTTGATTAATCTTCACTAATTATTAATATTAATTACAAAAAACTCCGATAATAAACAGACTTAAAATGTGTGTTATGACTTAAAATTTTATTTTAAAAGAGTGATTATTTTATTTAGCATTAAAAGAAAATTAGTGTTATCCAATACGATTAGATACGATTCCATGTATAGTATACCCGTGCATGATCAATAAAAATGGTGTGTAGATTAAGGCCGATAGTCTTACGAGGAACACCTAAATCTGGGTAGAATGCTCTCTGTGTTAGTCTTTCTATGAAGTCCTTAGTCGCGCACGTTTCGGAGAAAAACACGAAATATTTCTATACGCTAGATTGAGGAGCGCGACTTGAGTTCTAATACGGCACCATCTATCTATCAGCTATGAGAGCTCGATTCCTCAGGCACTGATGGGACGCTCACTAAAAAATGTCGAATTAGATTTTTTTAATTTGAAATCATTTTTTTTTTCTTTCTGAACCAATAAAAAATTGATTTTTTTTTTTTTTTTTTTTTTTTTTTTTCGCATGTTGATTATATTATTGCTTGTTTATTTCCAGCGATACATAACGTAATAGTTAAAAGTAAAACCGGTTATTAAGATGAGTGCTAGTTTTTAAGCTTAAGTTTGTACGTGCAGCTAATTTTAGATTCTTCTTCTTTTTTTTTTACTGTCACATGGATGAAAAGTGATTAGATAATAGACTAAGAATATACCCACCAATTAATCAAAAACAAAAACACAAGAGCGAATTTTCCAATTAACTGCGCACATTATTGTGCATGCAGATAGATTTAAGAAAACAAAAATCACCAACGGAAGTTTACAAAAAAAAAATCCGAAGGCAAAGAAACGAAACAAAAACCTGTTCTCAGACCGGTTAGCACCGGTTGATGCTGTAATTAGTTATCTACAAAACGTCACAGCGAACCGTGTAATTCTCGAGATTTGGGATGTTAAATCATTTCTTAAATAATAGATTTAAAGATTTTTTTTTTTGTTTTGATTTCTCCTTTATATCATCTTTGTGATGTTTACGTGCGATGTTATCTATCACCACGTCTGTCAATTCTTCATCGGGTTTCAAGTTCATTCCAGCGTTTCCAAGCCTACCTGCATCACTTAATTACGTCCATTTGACGGTTTAAGGACGCAATTTCTTTTTATTTTTAATCCTTTGTTTCAACCAGATAAAGTTTTGTAAAGGATGGCATTAGTTATAGTAGTTAGTCAATCTTTCCAGAATTATGAGCTATACTGATCAGTAACTTGTATTATCGTAACAATTCTTTTTCCGAACTGATTTAAGACCACTCCCAGACAGTCACCAATTGCCTATTTCGTAGCTCTTATGCGATGTTAATGCAAATACACTCATACATACAGAAGAAGTGATGGTTGGTTGGGTTTTACGTAGCACTAGTGATGCGCCGTGGGCAATTGGCGACGATTTGGGACTCAGACAGGGCGGTCCGGAGACATGCCATCGCAATTTTGATCCTCCATGAAGGGGATACAAAAGGAGTGAAATGAAGGAAAATAAAAAGTTTCACACGCATGGTTTTTATAAATTTGCCATTATTATATACAATAATGCCGATAGCATTAGCTGTATTTTTTCAAATTTATGAATTATAATGATTGCTTAATGTTTAAAACGCATTTAGTATTTCGTGAAATATTTTTGTTATTCTGTCTGAACAAACTGCTTCCCTCCCGAAAATTTCCACTTGCTTCAAGCGTAAAAAAGCACTTCGTAATTATATCACATTTTTTTTTTTTTTTTTTCAAACAACAAGTAAAAGCTATTTTTTTTTATGCCGTCTATAAATTTTTTAAAACTCATTTTTATCAGTGTATATAAATTTTGTTCATTTTTCTTCGACAAAATCTGATGAACAGCATTAATAATGCTTAGTACAAATACAAACTCGATTCATAGCAGCGCCCCTTGTTTAATCATCCAAGGCAAAATCGAATAAGTAACTTTTTATCTATTAATCACATTATTTGTCATGTTTGGTGAAATGCCGAATGTGACATCATGCTGAACCCAACTACAATCATCACAAAAAAACTGAACAATATCGTATATAGGGTAATTTGGGGGTCAAAATCTGAACAAAGATACTTTTTTTTTTTTTAATAACACTGCTCTGCATGAAAATTGTCCCCAACACCATTTTTGCGAATTCTTGTGTAAAATGACCTCCTGAATCCGAATAGGACGCCCATTTTGCTCTATCACCCACCGCTTTTTAGAGACGGCCTCCTATTTTTATCACTTTTCGGTGATTTTATGGCTATAAATTTTATTTTTAGGCGGGGGGGGGAGGATTATTTTAACTGTTAAATATCTTCTGAGGTGCTACAGAGTTGGAAAATTCTAAAACATGAACATTTGTGACAAGGGGAAAATTTAGGAGGAAGGAGAGGGGGGGGGGTGTTGCCACTGAAATTATGTATTGCATTTCTTTTTTTTTTAATCTATTATTAATATTATTTATTAAACATTTTAATTTTTTTGTTTTTAGGTGTTAAATTAATTCTTTTTCATTCTCCAAATCAAATTCAGGGTCATAAAATGACCGTACAGTGATATTGAGGGAAGGGGTGGTGTCCCTAGAAAATGGTGGGTGACAGGGTAAAATGGGAATCCTATTCGGATTCAGGAGGTCATTTTACATAAGAATAAGCAAGAATGGTATCAGAGCTCGATTTTTTTCTTCTTTTTTTTTTCAGCGCAGTGTAATTAAATTTGGTGTAATTGCATTTAACAGATGCCGAAGAGTACAGCTCATGCCAAAAAGTGAAAAGTGAACGGTACAACTAACTTTAATCAACAACAGCTTCAATTAAATATGAAGATTTATTGAATTACGTGCATCAATTCTTGAGATACAGTGTTTAGAAAATTTCAATAGCACAGATGCATAGAGAAACATTTTCTAAAATGTGCCAAACAGTTTCTAAAACATGCCAAATTGAGTTCAAGACGTCTAAAATTGTGTAAATTCATCAAAAATAAAAACTTTTTTTTTTTTTTTATGAATTTATATATAATATATATTATAAGGCAAAATAATAATTTTACATATTCATGTTTTATAGGATGAATTTTACGTGAAGTTAAAATTATCCATAATTCTATAATTTATCATTTTCAGGAAAAAATATAAATAAATAAGTAAGTAAAAAAATTATCATTTACTAGACTTAGTTTACGACAACATGGAATAAATATTTTAGCATATATTTTAACGGGTAAAGCTTAAAAAATATAGGCAGGTAAAATCAATAGCAAGCAGATTCCCTATTTTTGCACTTAAAAGAAAAGGGGAAGGAATACATTTTTTAAATGAGAAGGGTGTTTAGCCTTCAAAGGTGTTTAGCCTTGATCAATAAGCTAATGAAAAAAATTGTAACGTATAGAAAACAAATAAACAAAAATCATAAACGAAATTCAAAGTGCAGTTCGGTAGCAGTAAACGTATCGTCATCAGTGCAGTATAATTAACATTTTTTGTATATTATTATTATTATAATATAATTATTATATTTGGTGTTCTATACATAGAGATCTTTTCCTGACTTACCCAACATGTTTACACAGTTCGTTTCAGGTGTTGTTGTTGTGGATTAATGCCAATTGTCTACACGAAGGGTCCAGGCATATTTGAAATGCTATCTAGCAGAGTCTTTCTAAGGAGTCATAGACTATATTTGTGCTAGTTTCAAGAGAAAACCACGAAAATACGGCCCACCAGCGGCCGAGCAGTTCTGCGCTGAAAGCTGATAGACGTGAGGTGCCGGAATCGATCCCAGGTCGCGGTCGTCGCCCTAGCCGTTCGGAGTTTTTCGTGGTTTTCTCCGAAATTTGCGTAAACACGGGATAAGACCCCTTAGACAGACCCCCCACGGAGGGCACTACCCCTCAGGCCTAGGACCCTAGTGCAGGCAATCGGTTTACCTCGATAAAGCTAATCAGAAAAGAAAGCAATTAAAGTTTTAATTCTTACACTTTGAAATAACAATAACGAATAATTATAATATGTAGGGCTGTAAAAGAGATAAATAAAATTAATCTGTTAATACAAAAAGTTAGAGTAACGATTAGGAGAGGGGAGGCAGATGTTCTGAAACAGAGAAAAATTAAACCTATCAATGTATAAAATTGAAAGGTGATATATCTTTTTGCATATAATACTAACCCATTTTCTATGTATATATGCCATATACATACACATACACACACACACACACATACATATATATATATATATATATATTTCTATACTGTACGTTCTGATTATCTATCTATATATGAATATAAGAAGGTTTAGATTAACAAAGATTATATCTCCTTACCAATTTTTTTTTTTTTCGATTACATTCCCAAATGGGGGAAATTGAATATATACAGGAAAATATATATGATGTCCATAATTATGAACGCGGATATAATTCTTAAATGAAAAAAAAATTAAAAAATGCAGATATAGATGCTTCTAATAACATCTCTACTGCGAAATGAAAGAAATGTTTAAAAAGCGATAAAAGTGCCAACAGTACGGTTGAATGAGACCCTATATTACCTGGGGAACACAGATTTTCACGGTTCATATATCGAAATGAATCTTTTATTTATTTCGGGTACAATTTTCTTAATATAACAATTTCATCTTTAGGTTTATTACAGACTGCCTGTAAAATTTTCAAGCTTTTTGAATACGCGTTTTCCTTTTTCGGCACGTTCTATGTAAACAACTTAAAATTATATATTCCTTTCACGTTTATTTTCCTTTTCAACCTTGGCTGTGTCGTATAGGCGCATAACACTATGAAAAACGCCTTCAATAAAAAGAACAAGTTATTTAAAGCTTATATATACAAATCGATAAAAATTTACATGCAATGAACTTAAAGATATTTTTGCACATAGCTGTATTTCTGGTCGTGGAAAACTATCGTATACAGAATATTCCCTTTAACGACAGGCGATAGGTAATTTCTAAATTTAAATTTGTCCAGTCCTGATAAACTTTAATCTTAAGATACATATTTATTGTAGATGGAGCTAGTTTTGATAAAGTGATTCCACAAAAAATTGCAAATTTAATGTGATAATCACTTTGCATTAAATTTTAATGTGTTATCATTTACGACCTCCATGAAAAGGGCTTGAGAAATGTAAAAAAAGAAAGTTTCGATTTGATTACGATAATATCTTTTTATTTAAAATTAATTAATCCTTTGCCGGTCCTATTTCATTTCGCTTTTCTGATCAGTGTTGCCAAAATTAGGAACTCTTTTATTCACTCAATTTTAATTGTTTTAAACGTTATTCGCCCATTATATATATCAAATATCACCCCTCAAAATTATTGGTGGTAGTTGAATAAAAGAGTGCCTAAATTTGGCCGGCAAAGGGTTAATATTTCTGATTATCATTGCTGCAGTAATTTTAATTGCACTTATTCTGCAAAACCGCTTTTATATAATAGCTTATTGATATTAAAATGTCGTAAACAGGCTGGTAACCTGTTGTGAAGATACAAAAAGTACAAACACATTTAATTACCATACACAAAACATATATACATAAATTTAAATCGTTATACAATATCAAAAGAATTTTGCGTTTCTAAAGACTTACAAAGGAGGAACTTCAAAATGTAGACATTGTCGTTTAGGATAGAATTTTTAACCAAGCAATCGTACGTGAAATAGAATTACTCATCATTTTTAAATTCTAGTTTCAAAATATACAGCCTAAATTAGTACTCACTCGTTTTCCAAAAATTGATTTTTCTTTTTTCTTTTTCTTTTTTTAAGTATTTTATTTTGAAGCTAAAGCATGAGATAAATGTAATTAGTGAATTTTTCGCAATTTTAAACTCAAAATAAAAATTTTAAAAATTAAAAAATCAATTTTTGTAAAATGAGTACTAATTTAACTGTAGTAAATTTTCATATTGTGAAATTGGAATTTAAAAAATTGCATTAGTTAACGTGCAAATTTATAAACGAATTTCCCTATAGAATAATATGGGCTTTGGCTATGGTGACGATAGCGAGAGAGTCTCTTTAATATAGTGCTTTAATATCTTCAATGTAAATTTTGTCTGTTATAAAGTGAATAAAATATATGAACTTTCTCGTATACAAAACACTGTAATTTTTATTTGGATATTAATTTTTCCCTTTCTGGATGCATCAAGATCCTAATCCACCTCAAATCCAAACTAAAATCTATCCTAATCTGTCATAAAAATGACACAAAATTGTTTTGAAATGAAATTAGAGAAGTAATTAAAAAAAAAAAAAAAAGGGGGGGTTAACAGGAATTCAAATTTGACATAAGAGTTTGTACAAATTCGAATACAGTAACCACCGCTTAATAAATTCACTGGTTAATAAAATCAGCCACTTAATCTGATCAAATTGCCAGGACCGGAATCAAATCAACACAAGCTACTTTTAAAGCCGCAGCTTAATAAAATCAGCATCGCCGGTTCAAACATACTCAAAAATATCTCCTCAATCATCAACTCAAAAATATCTCCTCAGCAGCTAAAAATATCATTTATGCACACTAATTTTTTTTTTTTTTACTTCCATTACCCTACTACCGTAGGGTAATGGAAGTATTGTATTCGGTCCAAAAATTCGATATCGAGTTCTCACCTGATTTGCGCGTTTTAAGGTCCCCTATGTCCAACAAAGTGGTTTTTGGCAATTGGTCAGTGTATGTGAGTGTGTGTATGTATGTGTGTGGGGAATCTTTTGGCTATCATACCTCCGAAACTAATAAAGATAGAACTACGAAACTTCAGAACTGATACAGGTCTGGTGTACAGATGAATTCTCCAAATTTTGGTGAAAATTGGAAAACCAGAAGCGGGACATTGTAAACCGGAAGTGGCACCGTAAGTCCGCATCTCGAAAATGGCTCAAATGATTTTCTCCAAATTTGCTATATAAACACTCTATTAGATGTCCTTTCGAATGACATAGTTGGTCAGTTCAGGAAAATGGATAGGCGTCCTCTATAAATAGCTCAATATCAGGTCTCGCAAGTGCGTTTCTTTAAAAACGGCTGCACAGTTTTTTTACAAACTCACCATATTAACATCCTTTTGTATGTAATTATTGTTTTCCGGTCAATAATTGATTTTTTGTAAATGTTGGCATCTCAGAAACGGCTCTAACGATTTTCTTGAAAATTGTTATATAAATCCATTTCTTTCTCATGCATTACGTGGTTATTAGAAAAAAAATAACAGTCATCCTGCTTAGGTAGGTCATATTCAGATATCGGAAATTTGTTTAAAAAAATAACTCTACCATTTTTTTTCTCTTATTTTTTACCTCGCTATATGTAAGCTTTGTTTTATATGTGTATAAAGTTTCTCTTACCGGAAAAATTTTAGGTTTCTACTTCTTTAGGTCACTTTTATGTTTTCTGATCACATTATCACCCAAAAAAGCATATAATACGTGCAATAGTGGGTAATGGAAGTCGTGTGGTTGTTTCACACCAGATTTTTTAAATTTACATTGTGATTTTTTTTTTTTTTTTTTTTTAAATAGAAAAAGGAATTACAGCACATGAAACCCTCCGTTATCGCGCATTGTCGAAGATTTTACACTTGCACCACAATTACAAATTAAACACGTCCCCCCCCCCCCCCCCGTAACTTATCTCCGTAACAATTTCAAGGAACGTGTTCTTCAAAACACAGTCATAAGTTACAAATTTGATTTGAAATGATATATATATGCATATTTTAATTTCTAATTATTAAAAGGCAATTTCTAGTTCTTATTTTGAAATTACTATAATTCATGAGGTTTAAACGGAAAGATTTAAAATTTATAAGAACAGCGTGAACTTTTGGTAAAGTAATGATGATTTTCTTCAAACTAAAGTGCATGGGAACTTAGAATGCGTTTAATTTACTTATATCGAAGAAACAATTAATTAATTATCTATCAAAAATTAATTAATATTGTTTACTATTTCCATTATTCGTTACCTTTTGAAGTTTCTTTCCAAATTCAGGGAAGTAATACCTTTTCTTTCAGTGCAGGAACGTTCGCCGGATATAAAAATCAACCGCTTAATAAAATCACTTTGGCTCAGAACTGAAGTGATTTTAAAACCTTTTACAGGCCCAATTTAGATCCAGGTATATTTTTCATTAGTTTTTTGCCTATTTTACCTTATGCTTTAGTTAAGAGGTATTAACAATTGAAATGAGAAAAAATGTATACATAAATATTAATTATCATTAATAATAATTAAGATTATTATATTATTAAGATTAATATTATAGATTATTAATATCATTTGATTAATATTATCATGTTTGATGTCCTTTTTGATAATAAGAGCTGTTTAAAATAATCCAACTGATTTTCAGAAGCATCAGACACTTCCAAATTTTTACGCATTTTTTAAGTTATACTCCGTAAAAAAATATGAAAATGATAATTTTTAACATTTTTGTACAGTTACCAACTAATGATAGGAATGTTGCTTCTGTTTTAAAAAAATCAAGTCATCTTTTTAAATACGTCTGCTAATTTTTTCAAGTTAATATTGGAGCAATTTAATTTTTTAAATAAGTTTTAATTTGATGTTCCCAGTTGGGAACATTGGCCTGTAAAAGGTTTAATAAGCGGCGGGAACTGTATATTCAAATATTTTTGACCCAAAACAGTATTCAAAACTTCACCAAAGGAATAGTAACTAACAAGACCGAGCTCCCTCGTTGCTCAACCTCCCCCCCCCCCTTCCTTACAACTACCAGTATTAACATCATTTTCTTTATTATTATGTTTTTGCCTTTTATAGCTATATGCTAATGCGTTTGAGTGCACTTTTGCCGAGTAAACAAGTAGGAAATTAAAAATTCTCCACACGACTGCTTCCCCTGTGTTGATCTTTTTCTAACCTTGGTCCGCCTGGCATAATGTGTAACTAACGCAGGCAAAACATTATGCAGATTTCTTTCTCTTCGTAAAAGGACAAACGCGATAGAGGAGTTTTGTTCGGGACCGAAAATAAATGACTTTGTCGGAAGACATGTTGTCATCGGTTATTTTGTTATGTAGCTATTCATTTCGCGTTTAATTTTTTTGCGTAACAAAAACTAATAAAGGCAGTTTGGCGGTCACAAGGAAATTAGCCTATTCCACTGATTTTATTCATGGGTTTAAAAAATGAAGGAAAGAGAGAAAAAGAAATCGAAGTCTGAGAAGTAGATATAAAATTTTGTACAAAACAGAATATAATTTAGTACCGTAGGACATCAGACTCTTCTTCCATATAAAGACATGTGGAAAATGTATTGAGTTTCTTAGCAACGGTTATAATATTCACTTCTTAAAGTTTCTCTCGCATGTCTTATCTTAATTTTACTTTTATTTCAGTTGATCTAAATATAAAAGGAAAGAAAGAAAAAAAACTTTACTTTAAAACTGAAGTTGCATACCTTGGCAACTGTTACTATACTTATTTCTTAGAACTTCTTTTGCACGTTTCCTATTAATTTTATTTATTTTTTTAAATATAGGATAGGTGCTCCAGTGATTGGCATACTCCAGTAATTGACACCTATCCCGAAATAATTAATAAATAATAAAAATAATAAAATCATATATTTTACATATAAGAATTTTAACATTTTATGTCAAACACTGGAGCATAGGGTGCTCATAACTGGTAAAATCAATCACTAGCAGTGTCAAACACTGGAACATAGGGGGCCAATTACTGATAAAACGAAAAACTGGCAGTGTCAATGACCAGAACATAGAGTGGGTGTCAAATAAAAATTCATGAAAAAAAAAATTGTTATCAAATGTATATATTTTAACATATATGTAGTTCTGAATGTCTTTCATACCTATGTAGTAACTTAAGATTTCTAAAAATATTTTCTGATGACTAGAACATTAAAAACATCAGAGATTGCTCTAAAAGTGTCAATCACTGGTGTACTTACCCTATATTAAAAAAAAAAAAAAAAAAAAAAAAAAAAGAGGGGTTGGGGGGGGAAGAAAAAAAAAGTAAAGAAAAAATCGTTTTCAGTGGTTTATTTTGTTTGAAAATATAATACTATATGTATATACTCCTGTCTTTCTTTCTTTTTAACATTAAATAAAAAAAGGAGTGAGGTATAAAAATAATTTTTTTTAATAAAAAAACAGAAACAGAAATTCGTCGTTTGACATGAAAGTAGTAATAAGGGTCATTCCATGTGGAAATGCAACAGTTATCAGACATCAGCATATTAATTTTGATAGCTATCATAATCCTTGAGTGAAACCTTGCTTTTCATGATTTCTGAACATCCTAAAATATTATAAGATAAAGAAGTTGCAAGATGTTTCAACAGAGTTTTAATATCACATTTATTTAATCTGTTTATAAGCAAAACAACTAATATATATATATATATATATATATAATTTGTCACAAATGTTACGTTCATCACTATGAATGACCCATAAGATGAAATATTTTCTAACTCTAAAATGTCTACTTCTAAACATACAGTTGAAGATTTTTTTTTTTTTTTTTTTAACGTAAACTTATAAAACGTCCTCGAATAGTGTTTTACATTTAACTAGGAATGCAAAAGATTATTTACAAAAATCGGTTCGAATTGGATAGCAGAAATCGATTTGATACTAACCCCTCCCTCCCTCCAATTTATTAATGGTGATGGTGGTGCAGCAGTGTTATCAGATTTGGGGACCTTTTTTTCATTCAATATCCATCACTAAATTTTAATTGTTTCGGTTGCCTATTACTTCGAATCGCCTGTTATGTATATCAAATATCACTTCTTGAAGTTACTGTTGACTAAGTCTGGAAACACTTTGGAGTACGGTTAAAACCAACATCATGCTACGGTTACGCTTTTTCAATCAATGCTTTACAAAAGCTGGCCTTTTAACAATAACTCTATATTTTGTGTTTAATATGAAGTTAGTAACGTTTCGTCGAATCAAATACAGACAGTTACCTTAAAAAAAAAAAAGTAATTTCTGATAATTTTCATACCATTACTTTGATAAAAAATTCTTTTTCGTATTTTTACAGTTTTTTTTTTTTTTAAGCAGAGTATTTTTTTTTTTTTTTTTTTTTTTTTTTAAGGAAATAGTGATATTATTGTTAGAAAATACTGGCAGGAAACAAATGCGGAAATAACATCTCTTCCTAGAGTAATTCTCAAAGCATGAAATAACTTTAGAACAGAATCTTTTTTACAAAATATAATTTTGTGAAAAGGGTCATTTTTATGAATTTGAATTTTGTGAAGGGGTGCCCATTTTATAAATTTGAATTTTTTGCAAGACTTGTTTTAATAAATTTGAATTTTGTGATGATACACATTTGATGAATTTTAATTTTGTCAAGGAGCAGCTTTAAAGGTCTCCAATTTCTGCCTGAATCGAACGTTACCTTTCCTTCTTCTTTAACCCCATGATGGGAATGCCATCAAGGTTAGGATCCTAAAGTAGTGAAAATGGCCTTAACCTGATATCCACCTTTTACATTTAACTATTATTTTCATTTATTATTATTTTCATTTACTATTATTTTCAGGTGTAAATCGATTTCGCACATGTGTTAACCATCTTATTTACGAAGAAAAAAAAAAAAAAAAAAAAAAAAAAGGCTAACCTGTTTATTATTCGAACTAGATTAGGTGTCTGTCTAAGGGGGAAAAAATTAAATGTTATAAATTATTAAGCTATTCATTTATTAATTATTATTATTAGTGCCTGAGACATGTGTAAATTTATTCCGATCTTAGATTTAATACAACTATACTAATAAAAAAAAAAAAAATAAATAAAAAATGCGTCTTATGTTTGGAATTTATATTTCAAACTAATGTTTTGAACAAGAAAATATGCAATCTGTTATATATATTGTTGAACTTGCTTTGATGTAAGGATTAGACATAGGTGCAATTTTTGACGATGCTAAAATTTCTAATATTTTTGATGAAGCGATGCAATGATAAAATGGAGAAGAATTGTTCAGTCTAATTTAAAGTGATGGCCGTAGATTTTACACTGCGAAGACAATTACCCAGGAAGCAGGTGCTGACTTCAATTATATTATTTATTTGAAATTCGTGACAAAAATATTCTTTATAAAATATTCCAATATTATAAGATTACAGCAGGGCAAAGATTTTCTTGAAAACATCAAGATGAAAGTTTTTTTTTTTTTTTTTTTTTTTTTTTTACGAATAAATGGACACGGGAGTTTCGGAGAGAACTCGGAGCTTCTTACTTATCCAAGAGCAGCGGCAAAAGTGATCAAAGTTCGGCTCATTTACTTCACATCAAAACCACAAGATATATCGTCAAACTTCATTCTGACAGACACCTGAACAACACCCACTTTTTTCAGTTGCGCATAAATCAGTATATCTTTAAAAAAATATATTGGCGATTCTGTTTCTTAGCCAAAAATACCGTTATTAATTCGTGAGAAGATTGGAAATGTACGTTAGAAACTCAGTCACAAAAATTTATGGTTAAAGCCTTATCTTCAGTCTTTTAGCCGATACAAAGTACATAATTTCTATTCAATGAGCGAATACATCTGTTCTATGTTCAAAAGTGACACATCAGGAAATATTTTATTCTATTTTACTTTACTGGGATGAAAAGATTTGCACTTTACAGAACATTATGCGAGCGAAACCACATCTCTTACTTTTATTTTTATTTATTGAAAGAAACAGAGAGAGAAAGAATTTGATATTTTGCTAGAAGGGAAACCGCAGATTTTAGATCGTTTTTTATAAAGATAGAAAATGAATTGGAAGAGAATTAAATTTTGAAATCTAATATATAATTTAGAATATGTGATTTTCGATATCACACAATCAAAAATACATCATGTGTGTGTAGGAAGTAAAAAAAAAAAAAAAATTGGTTCTATTTAAAAACTTAAATGAGTATATCGGAAATTGCTTCGTGATTGAGGAGGTATATTTATTCGAAAACACATTTGCAAGAAAAGCAAGAAAATAAACGGTTTGAGAACAACTGAGGCCTTTTACAAATTTACTTTTTATTATGGACCACCTGGTGGAGATGTAAATAATACTGCCCATTCTATCTAAATATTTTCTTATAATAAATGGTTGTCAAAGTTCGTGCAACACGTGCATGACGATTCTTGACTGTAGTTCTGTAGTTAGAACGAATTACGTGGATGAAAAGAAAGAGGGATTTTTTAAAACTAAATGTCTGACACGGAACAAAGGGAAAAAAGAGAGGAAAGAAAAAGTAAATTTCTGAAGACCTGTTTATAGATGTTAAGAATTATACGTACCAACACAGAGAAAAGATATTTCGATTGGTGCACAAACAAATCAGCTTCTTTTGGTAATCCAGGTGCTGTCTGCAGCTAGGCAACAGCTAAAAAGCAAAAACTACTTTGTATTCCAAATTTACTGCCACTGGAGCAATCTCCATTTAGCAACAAATCATTGAAGAATATAAAATTGCAAACTTCGTTAAAGGTTAGTAAATGTGCTAAAGACTTCCCCATTTCACAAAAAAAAGTTACAATTATGTATACACCCCCCCCCCTCAAACAAAAAAAAAAAAAAAAAAAAAAAAAAAACTGGGATTTTGGTGTTTGATACAAATTTTTAGAGAAAATTACTCAGACAAGGATGCTATGAAGCATCAACCAATATTGACCACACACTAGTATTTTGGGAAAAGTTATCTCCGACAGCCAAATCCCCCAATTCTGTGGGAAGTTTTTTTTTTTTTTTTTAAATGTAAATTACTCATTTTATAATATATTTAAATTTCGTCTTCACATTATGAAAATTCCCAACCATATGCGCCAACTAATGGTAAGGCCATCCGTCTAGCCTACGGCCATTTATAACCATTGGCTAATAAAAAGAAAAACAAAGCAGCAGTTGTTGCAATATTGGCCCGTATAAATTTAATTTGTAGGGGAGAAATTGATTGCGCAAACTTTCAAAACTGCAAAATTATTAAAGGGGAGATGGGGCTGATATTTAAAAATACTAAATTTACTTATAGTCTGCGTTATAAAAAGAGAGAAAATCGTCGAATGAAGTCAGAGATTGTGTCGTCCATTGCAGCATAGTAGCGCCACTCGTCGCCTGATTATCCAAATTAAAATATTTATGAGGCAACACAATTGTTTTGCACATAAACAGGTGGAGGACGCCACAAATGCCACCCATCGGGAGTTTGCTACAGTGAAAATTTCAAAGGTCGTTAACACGGTGAGCGAACAGGCTGTTGTATATGTTTGAATCGGGATAAGTCCCCTCTTCTCCCTAAGCACGGCACCGATAGTGCGTAAATAAATTAGGCCAGATATTTTTATATTATTATAAAAAATGTCATAATAACCAATATCTTAATGCCTCCATTTATTATTATTATTATTATTTATTTATTACTTTCTCTTACCCATAAGATAGAGAAAGTATTGTTTTTGGCTCAAATTTTCGAACGCGAGATTTTGTTATATTTACACGTTTTGAGGTCCCCTGAATACGAAAATCATGTTTTTAGCAAATGGTCTGTGTGTCTGGGTGTGTGTGTGTGTCTGTGTGTGTGTCTGTCTGTTATCAGCATAACTCAAAAACAAATTATGGCAGAAAGTTCAAACTTGGTATTCTAAATGTGTATCATATAGGGATGCTACAGTAAGCTTTTCGTTAAGATCAAGCAAATGGTTCGTGTACAGGGACAATCAGGAGAATTCTAATACATTACGTCTATGGGGGAAATTGCAGGAAAATAGAGTTTAACGTCTATAGACTGCACTAAACCAAATGAAACGAATATATATTTTTTGTAATAGAGACAGTTAACTGGGAAAAAAATTTTGTGTATGTAGGAGCCTCGCCTCCCCCCCTTCGAGGGGAGTAAATTTTCATGATGGGTATCTTTCAAAAGAGCTCGAAAATACCTTTAAAACGAATGGTTGAACCATCGATCTGCGATAATTTAAAACAAAGTTATCGATTTATTTTTACTTTTAACGAAAAAAAAAAACTTAGAAAAAAAATCGTACTTTTTTTTTTTAATATTGAGAATAAAATGGACTTCTTTTGGATATTTGGTGTTAAACTACTTCTCTAATATGGAAATCGTCTGCCTTATCATAAAAGATAATTTTTTTAAATAATAATTTTAATAAATTATTTTTTAAAAAGTGAAATATTTTTTAATAACCGAATTAAATTCTATATAAATGTAGGTGCATTAATGAAACGGGCGGTTGAGGGGGGCGGTAGCCCCCCTCACACATAACTAATTATCATATAAAACTCTTCAGAAGCCTAATATGAATTGTTTAACATAGGTTTACATAACAGTACTCGTTATCTTATCTCTTAATCTCCAACCTGTATTTATAGTATTAAATTTCAGGGTAAGAGAAAGTCGTGTGAGTGACACACCAGATTATTTTTAGTTTGCAATGATTTGACCAAAGTCGGAAAATAATAATACTCTGTCACAAAAATGACAATATTTCCTAAAACATTAAGTAATAAACGCTTCACTCATTCTGGAACATCCATTCTGATTCAGTGTAATATTTTTAGTTAATGAATCAAGTCTCATTGTCAGACGATATTATTTCCTGTATAGATAACGTTTACTTCTATGTCTTTTTCAGGGACATCTTTATACACTGACGAAATGTGGGGAAACGAATTTGATATGACAAAAATAAAGGAAGTCTGCTCTGAAACGATATGTATATTTATCGTTTCACTTTTACCGTTTATTTTATTTATTTAGGACATCACTACAGATTTAAAACATTTTAATAGACATTTTACCCTCAATTAAGAAAGTAATAGCCTGTATGGGTCAAAAGTGCATTGAATAGTAGGTGAAATAGCGCAAAAAATAGGAGAAAAATAATATCAAGCACAACAGAGAATCGCAATCTTAAATATCTGCTTTCATATATCATGAAGAATTGTTCGATAATAGAAAAGAAAAGAGTGGGTAAATTGTTTACATGCATATAAATATGTAGGATAGTTTAACTTTGTATATCTGCCAACAGTATATTGATTGTGCAGTCAGAACCCATTCTAACGAAAATTAGGGAATAAAATGATGTTCATATTAAGCATTTAAAAATAATATTAATTGTTAAATAATATGCGCAGATTAAGCTTTGGAGGGTCATCTTCACGTAGAAATTCGCACTAATTTAAAAAAATTCTGTAAGAACACACATTACTATTATTATTATTATTTATGGAAATTACCAGAAATTAAATTTCACATTATTTATGTAAAAAAAAAAGTTTTAGAACATAAAATTATATCGAGAAATTTAATTTTATATGATTTATGCAAAAAAAAAAAAAAAAAAAAAAATACAATTTAAAATTTTGTCTCCAAAATTATGAGAAATTATCGAATCGAATAAAAACACTTCAAACGATTACTGAGTTTTTCTGTTTAAAAAAGTGGTACTCAGAGATTGCTAAAAGCCCTGGACATAAGATATAAGTAGGTAAGAAATGAGAGTTGACCATCATGCGGGTGGTGCACCGGTGCACCGGCGGAGCGAACGGAGCCGTGCGGATGCCGCACCACCCCCTGAGGGGTGTAGATGACTTGGTATTGACCTTGAGACATCTTCTAACTTAATCGTAAAAGATGACGAGGGTTAGATGATGAGGAAATTTAATTAAAAAAATTAATTAGTGATTTTTTGTAAAAGGTGACGATAGTTTTAAAAAGGGATGTTTTGTATGGTTGTGTGCAGGCTATTGTTTATGAGTAATGAATTATAAAAATTAAAAAAGAGAATTATAAGGACCATTGAATGAATTATAAGGACTAATGAATTATAAGGACCATTTTAATTTTAAAATTCCTACCAACTTCACATTTTCTCAATTTTTTTTTTTTTTTTTTTTTTTTTTTTGTTTCATTGAATTATGGTGAGATATAAAATTTTACTACGTTTAGGCAAAGTTTTAAACAAAAATTATTCAAATTTGTCTCATTAAATAGGCAAACATGCCCCATGTTAATTCTAGTGATAAACATATGGCATAGGAATGATAATAGTGTGAATCGATTGCAAAGAAAATGTTTGCTTTTAAACAGTGTGCATAAATTGTGCTTTGGGGATGTCTCCATTAAAGCTCTAATTTTTATCTTTCAGGGGAAAAAAAAGGTTCCTTTTTCAGGAAATACATTAGGTAAAATTACGCCTGGAGAGTTAATTTTACCTTATTTATGCAAAAAGCTATTTACTTAATTTAAAAAAAAAAAAAAAAAAAGAGAGAAGTTGCTCCTTTAATTAAAATTACTGTAACAATGTTTTATAAAACAGTAATTTTAATGTGCTGCCTGCACTGAAAAAAAAAAAAAAAAATGATAGACCGCCTTCATCAGAACGGATGTCATTTTCTGAACTAAATACATATTAGGTTTTCGAGTTATGCGTATAAGGTAAACAAATGAACTGAATAAACGAAATGATCGAGCATTTCTAGTCTGTACTTTTCTAGAGGATGAAACAATACATTAAATTTTTAATCCTTTGTATTGCTAGAAAATCTCGTTTTGATTTCTAGAATTGATTCATAAAGTAGAATTATAATTACTAGAACTCGCCTCTTGTTTACGTATTTATTTGCAGATATTTTTAAAAAGATTTGACCACGATAATAGGAGAAAACACAATAGAATTTCAACAGGGGTGTCCACAACTCGCTAGTAAAGTGAAGTAGAATTTAGAAGGTTGACATGGAACTATTTTTACCAGAGCTACAATGTATTTTCTAGATGTCAGTCGCAGAATTTTTTGAGTGCGATTTCTTACGTTTCCCCCCCCCCCTTTTTTTTTTTTTCTTTTCATGAAACCCAATCTAATTGAAATATGAATTTTGACATTAATATAAAAAAAAAAAAAAAAAAAAAAAAAAAAAAACTTTTATATCTTCGCCAAATTGTTTGTGAGCTAGCTACCTTTAAAATTCATCATAATATAAAGGTAGGGTAGGTTATACGAAAATTTCATTATCATGGTTAAGTCTATTATGAGTAAGTAATTGCATTTAAAAAACCCATTCTTTATATAAAAAAATAAAATAAAAATCAAAGCCGCACATCTAACCGAGTGTTTTTATACTCGAAGCTTGGAGACTAGAGATGCTGGGTTCGAGCCCAAGTCGTGCTCATTGGAATATCCATTTACAGCTTTCCGTAATTTTCACAAAAACTCGTTTTAATACGGGCAAAGATCCTTTAGAAATATATCCACGGAGATTCTTCACTTAGGCCTAGGACCCTCACGTATTTTTAACACCTGCATTTATACCACATTTATAAAATAGTTAAAGCTCGAGATTTAAAAGTTTTCAAAATTGTTCACAAGCAGCCTTTGTTTAGATGACTAAAAATTTGTTATGGTATCAAATTTGTAGGTTTACGGTCAGAAAAAAAAAAAAAAAAAAAGTTTTTTAACAATACGCCAAATACATGCAAATAAAATCAGTAGTATAATAATTAGGTTTTTTATGAATTTTATAAAATAGTGCACTACTCTCTATGAATTATATAGGGTTTTAAAGACTTTAATAGCCAAAAATATTATCGTGTATAGAATCTTCCATATTATAAGCCATTTTATATAATGTTTAATATCAATTTAATACTAATGTTTCATTGAACCAAATGCAGGCAAGTCAGTTGAAATAATGTTAAAAATAACTTTATAAAAAGAAATTTTGTAGAAGGACCGTTTTTATAAATTTGAATTTTGTGAAGGGGCCCATTTTAAGGATTTGAATTTTGTGAAAAGGTCCATTTTATGAAGGGGCAACTGAAAGGCATTATTTTTCTTCGGGAGGGATCCCTGACTTTCATAGTACTGTACATTGCTTTAAAATACTATTAACCTTGAAGGGGGGAGGGGGGGACTGAAGTTTATATTTTTGTGATAACAGATTTGTAAAACAACCATTAATAAAATTTATTCATAATGTTATTACTAACAAAATACACATTAAAAAATGAAAAACAGCCATTAAAATTTCAAAATAACATTATCTAATTCTTGTTTAGATAGCAAAATCCAAACATTCCTCTGAAAATAACCGGAAGAATACGTAAATATTAAGGAAATTTCATATTTAAATAGATATTTAAAGATAACAATAATACATAATCATCTACTCACTCCTGCTATATTAAGTATGTTTTGATGACATAATCAAAATTTATTTTCTCGAAAAATATAATGTTATGGAGCACGACACGTGTCACGGTTCGCTGATGATACAACATGTGTTTCATAAGTATAAAATCAGTTATATTTATGTCGAGTGATCATCCACATAAATCTTTAAATAATTTAAAAATTCAATAAAGACTGAAAGAAGTGGTGTAATTCAATGCAGTTTTCAAAAAAGTGTTTTCACGAAGGGAGATTTATTTTTTACTGAAATAAATAAATAAATTTTTGTCAATGCAAGCAGTTTTTGGACTCGAGTAATCATCGGAAATATTCAAATCAAAAGCCTTATAAAATGAACTCATATGATTGAGTGATCATTTTCCATGCTTGTAAATAAATGTCATTCTTAAATGAAACACATTTACTGTGTATAGTGCCCTCTTTCAACGAAAATGTAAACTATATTTTTTTCTTTACTAAAAAGAAAAAAAGAAATATCTTTCGTGAGAATTTCCTATTTCGCAAACCGTATACCCTATCCTTCCGTTTTTGCAATTTTTAAAACTATTTAAGACTTTATGGGTGACATTTCGTTTTGTCGTCAGTTTGATATATTTTTTTAATATGTTCCTTAATGGTGAGTGTGGGTATTTCTGGTTTTTTAAACCGTGAATATTGTTTATATATATATATATATATATATATATATATATATATATATATATATCAATACACCAGGATGGATTGTGTCTAAATTGCCTCTCTTTCATTTCTGGGTGATTTTTTCTTGCGGGTTTAGGTTTAGGTTTTGTTTTTATTACTATTTAGGTTCATGGTGTGTTTTTGTTTTTCTGGAGAGTTTTATGTTTTGTTTCTGGAAAATAATTTGTCATTGTTTCATTTGATTCATTTCGGGGTTCTTTTTTATTGTGTGTTCGCAGTCAATAAATTTCAAGGTTTCATTGTTCTTTATTTGCTATGGGGTTTTGCTTTTTTTTTTTTTTTTTTTTTCATCCATGTGTCTCCTAATCTGGTCTTGGCAGGCTGGGGGAGCGTTGCCGGCGTAAAACTAGTTTAACCCCACAGGCAAGTCACAAGTCTTGCCGCTTGCCTCCATCCTTCCTTTCTTGGGTTGTTTTTTTCCCCTGGATTTTGATTTAGTTTGAGTTTTTCTCTTGGGATTTGGTTGAGTTTTTTCGTTGTATCGTTTGTTTTGCGGGCTGTTAAAAATTAAATTTGGTTTTTTTTAAATATGTGTATTTCCTCCCCTGATGATTTTTTTTTTTTCACCTTTCTGAGCTTTTTCTACATAGAGAAATTGTTCATTCTTATTGGTCTTTGTGGTTTCGGTGATCTTGTGTCTGTTGCTTGGCTTCTACCGCGCTTAATCGGTCATTTTTGTTCATTACAGTGTTCTCTTTTTTCACTTTGAAATATTGTCCTAGAGTCAACCTTCTTTTCATCAGAGTCTAATTAAACGGTCCTATTTTAGTTTTCAACAGGTATTGTTGTACAGTGGATTGGCGTCAGCGCTATTATTGAACTTGATAATTGAATCGATTTGGGAAATCCTGTTATGCTTTGTTTGGCGATGTCTCTTTGGTGAATTGTTTGACTAACTATTCTTCGTTCTCATTCTTTGCTTCTACTATCAAAAGGATTATATATGTATATATATATACATTAATTACTGAATATATCTATTTTGGTTCTTACATATAAATTTAGCATTTGATCGTATATATTTCTCTTGCATTCTATCTTGTAATATTAAATATATATTTATGTTTAAATTTAGACTGCCGAATTCCTGCACATTATTTTAAAGTATATTGGTTAATTTTAATTTATTTGTGATGCAACGAGATGCTAATGATAGTTGTAATGTCATCCCTCTCATCTGAACACACACTGTTTAACTTTATAAGAACATATGAATACTCGCATATCCTAATGCCATGAGTTTTGCTAATTTCAGGTGTAATACTTATATACATATATACATATACCATCAGACTTAGGACTTATACATATATTTATATACACACAGTAAAACACCGCTTATACGTCTCTCGTTTACACATCTTTTTACATTTATACGTCCTTTTAGTGAAGTCCCGATTCATTCCTTCAATGTAAATTTTTTTCGTTCGTTTATGTTTATACGACTCTGAATGTCGGTTATTTGTCTTTTCCACTTTTCTAAAAGTCACAAAATTTCTCAAACGGTTATAGTTTTTTCGTTCTAAATATCAATTCTGATGAGTATGTGAACAGTGATACTGATATTATGACTTCGAAATGATTCACAATCGATTATCTAATTGAAAACAAATTGTCTTATGATAATTTAAGGATGATGATGTATAATGTGAAGACGTTATTCCATTTTCCTTTAAAGAAGCGATGAATGGCATTGAAAAACTTTGAACTTATTTTGTTTCTCAAAACACAAGTAAAAAAACATTTAATGAACTTAATTCATTTTGCATTACAGTTCTTGATACTTATAGACAATTAGCATGAGCATGTCAGACGATTATTAAATATATTTTTTAATGTAATTAAAATAACTACCTGTATGGACATAAATCGTATAATACTTATGATTATTACTATATCGTATTACTTTATCGTATCGGATTATTATCATCATATAATACTTATGATTATTACTTATATTATTACTAATTTGTAATATGCAATATATATAATTAATAATGAATATGTGTTTATGGTATTTAAGATATGTAATATAATACTCAAGACATGAGGTATAATTAGGACTCAAGTCATGCATAAATAATATGGTTTTTCTCACTTTTTACAATAAATTTTTTTCTAATTTAATTATCTTCAAATATAAATTCTACTATAAAGTAATATGATAATTATAATCTTAAAAAACTTATTAGCCTTTTAACATAAATTTTGCTGCAATGCCATTAAACTATTTGTAGTAATCAAAGTTTTATTATTATTCTTATTTTCGTTTATGCGTCTTTACATTTATAACGTCCTTTTTACAGTCCCTTGATAGAGGTATAAATGATGTCTTATTGTATATGTATATCAAATATTTATAAAATTAACAATATTGTATAATCACCAATAAATTTCAACCTTATAAAGTTTACTTAAAATATGTTATATCTATTAAGATTGTACAATTTGATCGTGCTATTAAGCACGATACGTGTCATGATACGTTGATGATACACCATGTTTTCTTAGATGAATTAGAACTTATAATAATCTAGCATAAATAAATAAAAGTTGATGCATTATCAGCTATAAATTGCTGTTGTTTCGAATGAATTTTCATGACTATTATTTTCAAAAATGTATTAAAATATTTATATTTTTTATAAGAATTTTTCCCTTATTTTGTTGAGCCTTTTTCTTTCCTTTCTTCTGAGAAGCAATCGTATGAATAAAAATTATTTCAGAAAACTTGTCAATACTTATCATTTTCTTTTTAAAATTTGGTTTTCACTATACAACTTGAAATAAATAAAATTTTTAATACAACAAATACACATCTTTATAAAACAGTTTAAAAACACAAACTAAATTTTTAGTACAGTTTTAAAATTTACTAAACTATACATTTAACTATTTGACTAAAATACATTTTTTTTTTTTTTTAATTATTTAAATAAACAATTGAAGATGTATCAATTTTTATGTACTTAAAATTTCAGGAGAGTATTTAAATTTACATATACTGACAGTTCAGTTTTTGAATTTAAAAAAAAAAAAAAAAAAAAAAAGTTGTAATTTTATTTTTAACTTTTAAGCGTGTAACTGAGGTATTTCAGAAGTTTTCTCGTACTTTTTCTTTCCAAAACATAGGATTTTGGGCTACGCGAAAATAACTGATGCACCCCCCAAGTAGATACAACGCAAAATATTATAAATTGCTCTGTTTATGCCTCTCCAGCAGAATTAATTACAGTTCTATTTCTATTCAAGGGGGCAGGGGACAGAGAAAAGGTGTTCAACAAATAAATAATCAACTCTGTGAATTCAGACATTTGGTGGGGAAGAGAATAGTGTAGTGCATGATATTGATCATGAAGATGAAGCTGAGAATTATAAAGTAGCGACAAAAAATATGAAAATAAGGGAAACTGAAAAGATGCGTCATGTTCCGGAGAATGCAATTTGTTTCTGACTTGAAATGACTGGCCTTGCTGGAATTCCTCTTCAATTTAAAAATGTTTTAGTCTATGATTAGCTTCATGTTTCATCTTTACTTTGTAATATAATTTTAAAAATTGGTTTTCTTTCTACAAGATAATATTCTGAATAAATAAATTTATAAATTAAATTATTCGATATAAAAAAACAGTTTTTAATATAACGAAATAACTCTTTTGGCCTGTAAATAATAATTAGCTTAAATTCACACACGATCTTCACGTATTTTTCCTAAATTTTTATAGCTACTCTTTCTGCACATTCTAATTCTCATGCAACATGTGTGAAATCTTTGATCAGTTCTCATTTTCAGCAACGTAACATAAATTTCAATCGCTCGTGTATAATATAGGCTATGTTTTTTTACTAGATTTTATTTTGAAAATACAGATGGTCTTATTTCGGCTTTTTTTTTTTTTTTTTTTTTTTTTTTTTAAGGCTTGAATGTAAATATAATTTTAATTTCCATTTAGGCATTCACAAGTCGCATATTTTCTTTCAAAGAATTTATACAAAAATCTGCTTATTTTGTTGATTCATACAATCCCAGTTTGGCGAAAGCAATAACCGTTTAAATTGGATTTTTCTAGAAACCTATTCAAGAAATTGTATATGTATATTTATAACAGAACAGCAATCATATTGTCTCTAGAATTTTAAGTTTGACGAGTATAATAAGTATATAGCTAACAAGAATTAAGATAACAGCTATGAGATTTCACTTCATGACGAACATGTACAGTCGGTAACAAAAATGTCCGAACACTAGCAAAAATTCCTATATAAAAAAAGTACACTTCATACGGTTTTGTTAAATAAATCCTTATCGAATCATGTTCTTACACTGACTAAGAACAGAATTCGACAAGGATTTATTTAACAAAACCGTATGAAGTGTACTTTTTTTACATAGGAATTTTTGCTAGTGTTCGGACACTTTTGTTACTGACTGTAATCTATCAAGATGGTCATTGTCCTGACCACCGTTACACTTCACGTATTATTCGACGTTTAATATTAATACATTTTAACACGGTCACCTTAACATTTCATGTATCTTCAAAAACTTTCTAACATAATTATATAATATTTCTCTTACAGCCGAAAATATTTTAAATTATGGTATACACATTGCAATGAGATGCATCGGGGAATTGTAGTTGAATGAGAAACTGCAAAAACATTGTAAGCAAACATTATAAAGTCCTTACAAATTTCTTATTCTTCATGATATTCAAGTTCTCTTCTTTTTCTTGTCGAAGCGGCAATATACGCTTACGCATTGTTTACAAATGTCCATTTTATAAATCGATTATAATATAATAGTAAAATCATTTTAAAATAGTCTATGAATAGTTTTATTTTTACTTATTTCACATTTCTCTTACAACTGAAAGCGTTTTTAATTATAATGTATGCACGTTGTAATGAAATGCATCGGAAAACTATAGTTGAATGATGAAGAATAAGAATATTGTAAGCAAATACCAGAAATTGCTCAAAATGTTCTTATTCATTATGACATGCAAATTCCCTTTTTCGTATTAAAGCGACAATATACACGCGCATGCATGATTGGCAAAATGTTCATTTTTAAAATCCATTTTAATACCCTCGGAAAATAATTTTAAAATATTCTAGTCGATGGTTAGTTTCATTCTTACCTTTTGCATTTCTCTAACACAACGATGTTAGATGGTCGAAAATTATTTCCCCAAACAGGTCTTCAAATTTCCCCAAATCAGGTTTTTTTTTTTTTCGAAAAAATCCCCAACTTGATTTCTACTAAAAAGGGAAAATAAAAAATTTTCCAGAAAAAAAAAAAAAAAAAAAAAAAAAATCTTTATTTATCAAGCAGATTTAAGCTCAGATTTTTTCCCAAATGAAGGCAATTTTTGAAAAAAATCTCCAAATAACAATAAAGCTATTGAAAGTCTCTAGTCGTAGGGATAAATCATTACGTTGCCAACATTGTGACAGAAAGTTGAACTCCCCAGATTTGTCTCCAAAAATTTTAGAATTCCCCAAAAAAAGTGACCACAAACATTTGGTCCCCAAAATTGTCCCCAGAAGCCTCAAAAATCCCCAATCTGGCATCACTGCTCTTACAACCGAAATTTTTCTGTAATATGCACGCTGCACTGAAGTGAATCGAAAAAACTGATGATAAACCACAAAAAACATTGCAAGCAAAAAATCACGAACTGCTTCGAAAATTCTTATTCCTTATGATATTGAAGTTCTCTTTTTTTTTTTTTTTCCTTTTTCTCTTTTAAATTAAATAGACGCGCATGCATTATTGGTAAAATGTCCGTTTTCGAAATGCATTATAAACCCCTGCCCACCATTCTCAAGAAACTTGCGAAAAATAAGGTATTGATAGCTTTTATGGTATAGCTGCTTTCATCAGATTTTAAATCTTGCTGCATGCATAAAAGTTGGGACAAGAAGAATGGAATTGATACTTCTCACCTTCCTCCCTCCATCCAAACGAATGAAACTCCTCAACTCTGATATACGATCTACGAACATAGTACTCCTCTGTGTATACATATTCCCGACTTTTTGTATTCATAGTCCCTAGATTTCACAGGGGTGCACGACAAAGATAACCATTAACGGTTAGCCGAGTGTTTCCTTTCTGTTTATCTAATTGATGGAGGAAGATTTCTTATGGCTTCCTAGAGATTTTAGTGTGTCTTTGATTTCTCCTAAGCAAAAAGGACTTCTTAAAATAACAATAAAACACCTGGTTTTGTTTCAATAAACAATATACGACTGGATTTAAAGTGAAGTAAGAATATGAAGCTCTACGGCTTCCACACAAGGAAGGACTTTCGAAATAGACTAAAATTGGCAGCTTAGTGAGGGGAAGGGAGGCGATCTATTATGCATGCCCTAGGCGCTACTCGTTGAGGGTCGCAAAATGGTCCTTAATTTCATTTTATATACAAATATTACTATATTTTATTTCAAAGGGAGGGAGGGAGGAGGGTGCGCCAAGAAACGTATTATGCACCGGGTGCCAAATAGGCTCCCTGCTCTACTGAAAATTGGTAGGCTACATTTTAGGCTTAAAATAATACAAGATTTATATAAACAAGTTATATTATACGAAATTGTGAATTAAACTGCCCAAAGAAAGTAAATGAACAATAGCAAGGATGATGAGCACTGTAAAAAATATAGTTAGTCTTTTACGGCTCAAATGAGATTCAATGGGCATTAATATTCACTTCTTAAAGGAAAATGGTGATAGCATTTTTTCAATTATTCAATTAAGTTTTTTTTTTTTTTTTTTCCCGGGAGATATTTTTATTTAACAGGGTGGGAGAATATTTTCCAGTTCCGGGGAGATTTTATATTAATGGGTAATGAATTTAGGAAGTGAGCAGAGAATGTGAAATATCCCCTTGGTGATTTTTCGAGGTCTCTTCAGGCAAATAGTATTTTAGTTCAGCAGTGTTTTTAGTTAATCAAAAAGCAAAAAATGTAAAAGATGTTAAAAGGCCAAATTTTGGTCCCTGATTTCGCTTTCATGCCATCTTGTCAGTTTGTGATCACATCTACTTCATGAAGCATTTTATCAGAATTAATGTACATTTCATACATAAACTGTGCCATGTTGAAGTATGATATTAATTATCACCAACCTGATCATTCTTTAAAAATTATTTTTATGCTTTTGGCACTTTCGATGGAGGTAAGCATTGGTTGCGACCCTATGCAGGTACTCCGAAGCAACTATGTTGACGTTGAGAAACTCACTAGGCCAATGCATAAACTCGGTAACATCAGAACTGATAATTTGATATTCTTTGGCAGAGTCTTCTTCTTCTTCGTCTTTTTTCTCTCTAAAATATGCACAAAAAATTACTGTTTGCAGCTCTTAACCGAGCACCAAAGTTGCAAGGAGAAAAAATTTCGTGGCCATCTAGCATCAGAAATATACAAAACAGAATACTTGATAATGGGTGGCTGATTGACGTTATAAACTTTAAATAACGGGTATCCATAATAACCGTAATTGGGGGAGGGAAATGTATTTTTAGTGCTTGATGTGATGTAGATTATCACATATTATAAAATTTATATTTTCTCTTTAAAAGATAGGTAAATTCACTAAATAAATTAAATGATAAATAAAATTATTTAATCTTAAACAACTATTTAAAATATAATGATATAACTGTTTTTAACCTATAAAAAATAAATTTACAATATACGTTTTGAAATTTTTATTTCTTCCCTTTCATATATTTTTCGGTGTAACTGAAACAAATGCTTTGATCCATTCCCAGTACTCACTTAGCAATCCTAACGTAATGAAAATTCTTTTCGCGCTGGAAAGGATATGTTTTGACTTATTTCTATCCTTTTGTTTTGTGAAACCAGAAACAAATTAATTCGGTTTCTTTTAATATTACATCGAAATATAACTCAAGTTCCCTCTTGTCGCCTAATTTACATCATCAGCTAGATAAAATATTTGCTTAGCAGGTTATTTCCCAAGATCTAAAATCTTGGCGAAACCATGCCAGCACTCACTAACAACGGTCAATAAACTACTGGTCGCCTTTTCAAAATAATTCATAGGAATATTCATAACGTACCGAAATCATTCTCTATCTCAAACTTTGAACTTGGCGTGTGTAAAATTAAACGACAAGTGCAATGTCATTTTTCGCTCCAGTTTTTGGAGAGGATTTACTTATTTACTGACTTACTACCATGATGTAGCTCAAAAAAGATTAGGGCCTGGGGCCCGGCCGTGTGCCCGGTACTGTTTCCTCACTCCATGCTTCACACTCCATATTGTTATTCCGTGATTCCGTCTATTGTCATGCAACAAATTAGCTTCTTTGAAATAATCAATAATTTTACCTGAACCAATATACTGCCTCATGGATCCGTTCTTGGGTGATGCATTTTCATCTAGAATTAATTTTTAACTTGACATTTTTTACAGCTTATCCTGTGTGGCCAACGCAATAATATCTTTTCGAAGCCAAAAAATTCGTCTTTAGATACTGGGAAAAATAATCATTAGACTTGATAGTTCAAGTTAGAATTATATAGGTGGAATTTTCTTTAGGTGAGTATGTGTGTTTGGGAAGGGGGGGGGGGGGGGCGAACAGTAAATTTTTTCCGAGGTAGCACTGCCTTCACGCGCCGATATTTAAAGGAAACACTGGTATTACCTTAAGACGGGAAAAAATAGGGAAAGTTTAAATACAAAAAATTTAAATACACAAATTCTTATTCAAACGATTTTTTGCAAAGTTCTGGCTCAGAAATTCTCTCACTATCAAAGGATTAAAGTATTCTTTACAACTTTTTGTGTTACCTCACCGACATTTTTAATCATCTTCGGGTTTTTCGTCTATTCAAAAACCGAAACCATATCTTATTTTTGTTATGCACGATCCGATAAATGACAATAGGCAGCACAAAGCCTTATATTTTTACTCCAGCTAAAGCGTTCTTTTTAACTTTTGGTTCTCTACACAATGCCTTTTCTACGCTTCTGACGTCAGGAACTCTGCTGGGGGCAAGTTCCATCGTTGGTTACGTCACCCTGCGATTCCCCCCCCCCCCCTCTTTTTCCATCCCAGGCAAGTCTTCAAAACGAGGCCAAACGAAGAAAAAAAATGAAAATAAAATATTAAAAAAGTTGTATAGGGAGAATCTCGGGAGATACTTGAAGGTTTTTTCTTTTTTTTTTTTTTTTGTGGGTTCAATGTCGTGTTCTCTAACATAAAAATGGTTGTTGCTAGGGGGCAAAAGGGGCACTTTTCTCGCCCTGACCCCTCGATTTCTTTTTTTCTATATGTTTGAGGCTGTTTCTATTATGAAAATTATAATGTGTTTGTATGTGGAATATAAATCAGATTTTTGTTATCACCCTTGGGGAAATGAAAAATTATGAGGACATTAACTACAGCGTAGAGAATAGTTAATATATGGTTTTGTTTATGTCATCAAAATTTTTGCTTTTCCGAATTGCGTTACTTAGAAAGCGAGGGTTATTTTCCTTACAAAGTCACAGCATGAGTCACGAAAATGTTCCCGATACAGAAAACTGTGGCTATATAGAATAAAAATAGTTTAAATGCTGTAAAATTTACGACGAAAAGATAAAACCCCGACAGCTTGGAAGGAAATTCATGAATTAAGGTCTCATATAAATTTTACATATCTTATCAAGCAAAAAAATTATTACGTATATCTCGGATAACATGATTATCAATATATGAAAAAAATCTTCCGAAGAGGGAAGAGGTTATACAAATGAAGATAATGAAACATTGCAATAAAATTTAAAATAAATCATTAATTCATAAAGTGATAACCCCAGTATCGAACACAATAAGAAAATTTTTATCAATTACTTTTGACCTGCATAACCTAGACTGATTATTAAAAACTATTTGTTTTGCACCTCTATCCTTTCCCAACATCTATAATTTTTAATTATTATTATTTTTGTAACTACATGCAATTTGAAAGAATTCTAATTGGAGTCTTAAATTTTATAATGTTATTTATAGAGCAAAAAATTTTCAAGAAAACAGTTTAAAATTTAAATTTCAAACTGATTTTCAATCCAATTTTCCCAGCCAATTTTTTCGCCAAAATGCATGTCTATAACACCATGCACTGTGTTAATTATTTTCACAGAAATATGAAATTTGGGAATTTTTTCATTGAAATAATTTAAAACAATGATATTTTCCATTTTTTTTTTTATTATGGAAAGCGAATTATCAGGAAATTCGCATCAAAGTGAGCAATCTTCTGTTGATTATCGTGTTCAAGATACTGTCTCACAAATACAATCGCGATCAATATCTAATTACGTACGCTTTCATGCATCAGAGAGGAAAATATAATTATCAATAATTCATAACAAAAGCGGCACAGCAGTGCCACTTGTTAGGCGATATCCACTAAAATGGAAGGGTTACTTTCTGTCAGTGATGCCAGATGGTCGAAAATTATTTCCCCAAACAGGTGTTCAAATTTCCCCAAATCAGGGTTTTTTTTTTTCGATAAAATCCCCAACTTAATTTTTGCTAAAAAGGGAAAAGAATAATTAAAAATAATAATAATAATATCAAGCAGATTTATGTGGATTTAAGCTCAGATTTTTCCCCAAATGAAGGCAATTTTTGAAAAAAATCCGCAACTAACAATAAAGCTATTGAAAATCCCTGGTCGTAGGGATAAATCATTGCCAACATTGACAGAAAGTTGAAGAACTCCCGAGATTTGTTCCCCAAAAAAGTTTGAATTTCCCAAAAAGTCCTCACAAACATTTGGTCCCCAAAATTGTCCCCAGAAGCCTCAAAAATCCCCAAAATGGGGACAAAATCCCCAATCTGGCATCACTGCTTTCTGTGCATATCTCGCACGTCAGATTTGGTGAGATGCATGATGATGAAAAGTGCTTCAAAGGTTACTTCACTTGTTATGTAGGGTGTGGATTTTCGTCCTAAAATTTAATCTGCACCAATTTATCTCAAGAATGAATCAAATTTAAAGTTTAGGAAATTTCATGCATTATTTCTTAACATCCAACGCCCATCAGAACTTCGATAACAATATTCTCCTGTAACATTTAAAAATGCATCGAAAGACTAGTGTTGGAATAAAATAAAAATCTTTGGGGGGGGGGGGAACTCGTTACAATTGTTTTGAGTTGAACTTTTAGCACGACCATTCATCAGGTGAAAATACACACACACACACACGCACGCATATATATATATACATATATATATATATATATATTACGAGTGCATAGCTGCACATATGCCTACTTTTTCGTCTAATAAAGGCTCATAATATTATTTCGACCCGAAGCAATTGTCACGAGTTTTTTTGCAATTCAGGGTTAGTTGAGTGGATCTGACGTCACACTATAGCTAGGCAGTGGGTAATTGGCTTGGCTCATGATTTATATTCATATGGTAGTCTAAAGAAATGCCATCACAATTTTAATCTTCTGTGAAGAGCAACACAATTTATTTCTTCTTACGTATATAGAAGAAAGTAAGAAGAATAAAGACAACATGAGCAAAAATAGATTTTATTTACGAAATTCTTCCGTTCTTATAAATACTTTTTATTTTTCTTTTCAGAGTTTTCTCCTATAAAATTTGACTGCATTTACTTTTACCGAAATTCGAATCCCTTGCACGGGCCATAAATTTCTACGATGTTCTTGTATTTTGAATGTTTACGACTTAACGGGAAAACAGTGAATGTCACAATCAGAAGAAACATAATCCACAATTTTCGTCCCCTAAAGATATAAATCACGTTGCCACTTAATAAAAAAACAAAACAAATAATGAAATAAAAATATGTGACAGTAGGGAAAAAAATATGAAAAAAAGAAATATAAATTATTATTTTGTTTACAACACGAATGTCTTTTTATCCTCTCTTTTGCTCTCTGACTCTTCTTGCATGAATGATCCTAAATGGATGATCCCCATATAAATAATCGACTTTGTTACATTGGATAGCCACCAAGGCCAAACTAGGATGTGGCCTGCCTGAATTTTTTTTAGCGCATTTAAACACGAGGGAAAAAAAAAAAAATCTTTCAACAAAGAAGAGCTGCCAAAAGGAAAAATAAAATTAATCTCTGCAAATTAGCTGCCAACAAAAGAAACGAGGAAGACAGTTTGGACAAAGAGTTTTGGATTTTCTATTATTGTTGATTTTTTTTAATATTTAGGTCAAAAGTCATTCAGTAGTTGATAACTTATGCTTTCTGAAATATTTTTAGACTATCTTTCTACAAGTATTCCAGAAACATTTATCTATATCTAATATTTAATCCTCTAAATTTGTTTAGAAAGTCTTTTTAAATGTCTTTATCTATGGAACACCTGATGTATCCTAAGTTAGATGATTTTTAGATTTTATAATATTGACTAATATATATATTGAACCTATATTTAAATTTGCGTTAAAAGTTATTTAGATGCTTATACACTGTTAAAATTTTCAACAGAAAACTCTGTGTAATCTATTATCTTAAGTCTTACGTAAAATTACAGAGAAAAATAAACGCAGATGTTAAAAAACGTATTTTATACATTCATTTTAATAACTCATATTTAATTAATTAATTATTGTTGAGAATATATTTCGGACTTGGAATGCTTTTTCTAAAGTAGAAAAAGTCATTTTTAAAGTTAATTAAAAAATTAAATAATAAAATTAAGTAAAAATTGCAGAATAAAGATTGAGAGAATCTCAATTATTCACTTTTAACAAAGTGTCTCTGTAAATTTACAGAGACTCTGGATAAATATTTACATTAAATTTACAGAAATTTTCAACAGTGTATCACATTTAAAAATTCAATAATAACAATAATACAAATGATAGCAATACTAAATATCACATAATTTATATTTTAAGATATCTATAATTTTCATTTTTTTTTTATTTTGAGAATTAATTTAAAGTTATTTAAATGACTGACAACTTAAAGATTCTTTTGAAAATGTATGTAATTTCTATTTCTTCAATAAATTATCTATAATTAACAGTAGAATCCGTGATATTTACATATTTTTTTCTTAAGATAAAAGTAAGATATGTAGAAAAAATCGAGTATGAGAAAGGTATTTCGACAGCCAAATAAAGTGACTAACAGTACAAACGGAAATAGTATATTACAATTATAAGTAGATATCTGAAAAAATACAAGAGAGTATAACGCACACAAACTAAATATTTTAAACCAATGAATTTATAAAATTTTGTCTCTGAAAAGCATTTTCTTACCACATCAAAAATAAAAATATTATGAAAGAATCAACATGAATGACATTCACATTAAATTTAAATGAAGGAAATCGAATCAAAAAATATTTATACATTGCACAATGCGAGCGTAATAATTTCTTTGAAAAAAATTTTGGACTTTTTTTTGTAAAATATTTGATGTATGCTATCTCATCCAGAAAAAATATATCGATAAATAAAAATCGAATTACAGAACATAAAGTATACGCCAGACAACACACATACATACACACCATAAGAGCAGACTTACATAAAATAAAAAACTTTCTGAGAACATAACTTACGTATTAAAAGAATTCTGTAAGAAAATTATAACAGGTAAAAGATTAAATAACACGTAAAACGACAAGTATATCGATACATAAAAAGAAAATTACAGAGCATAAAATATACGCCAGACAACGCACACACACACCTAAGAGCAGACTTAAAATGAAAAACTCTTTGAGAACATAATATATATACAGTAACCGCCGCTTAATAAATTCACTGGATCAAATTGTCAGGACCGTAATCAAATCAATACAAACTACTTTTAAAACCGCCGCTTAATAAAATCAGCATCGCCGGTTAATAAAACACAAAAAAAAAAAAAAAATCTCATCAGCAGCAAAAATGCTATTTATGCAAGCTATTTTTTTCTTCTTCTAAATTTACCCTGTTTTTTTATTTTATTTTTCAAATAAAATAATCTGGTGTGTCACTCACACAACTTTCTCTTACCCTGGAATTTAATACTATAAATACAGGTTGCAGATTAAGAGGTAAGATAACGAGTACTGTTATGTAAACCTGTGTTAAACAATTCAAATTAGGCTTCGGAAGAGTTTTATATGATAATTAATTCTGTGTGAGGGGGGCTACCGCCCCCCTCAATCCCCCGTTGCATTAATGCACCTACATTTATATAGAATTTAATTCGGTTATTAAAAAATAAATCTGTTTTTAAAAAATAATTTATTAAAATTATTATTTAAAAAAATTATCTTTTATGATAATACAGACGATTTCTATATTAGAGAAGTAGTATAACACTAAATATATATTTAAAAAAAAAAAAAAAAAGTTTAATTTATTCTCAATATTACATTAAAAAAAAAAAAAAAAAAAAAAATCGATAACTTTATTTTAAATTATCGCAGATCGATGGTTCAACCATTCGTTTTAAAAGTATTGGCGAGTTCTTTCGAAAGATACCCATCATGAAAATTTACTCCCTCGAGGGGGGACTTCCCCCCTGGGAGGGGGGGAGGCGGGGCTCCTACGTACACAATTTTTTTTTCCCCAGTTGACTATCTCTATTACAAAAAATAAATATTCGTTTCACTTGGTTTAGTGCAGTCTATAGGTGTTAAACTCTACTTAACTGCAAATTGCCCCATAGACGTAATGTATTTGAATACTTTTGAGTGTCCCTGTACGCGAACCATTTGCTTCATCTCAAAGAACACACAGAACTAATTATCATATAAAACTCTCCCGAAGCCTAATTTGAATTGTTTAACATAGGTTTACATAACATCGTTATCTTACCTCTTAATCTCCAACCTGTATTTATAGTATTAAATTTCAGGGTAAGAGAAAGTCGTGTGAGTGACACACCAGATTATTTACTTTCCGAACATACATATGTAAGGAAAGTATTGTAATCATGTCAAAAATCCGATTTCGAGATTTTGGTGTTTCTATACGTTTTGAGATCCCCTGAGTCCGTTTTCACTATTTTTACGATGATATATGTATGTGTATGTGTATGTATGTGAGTGAACACGCTAGCGTCTAAACGCTTTGTTCGAGTGTGCTGTAAGTTGGTACGCATGTTGCAAGTCACCATAGCACGAACCCTATTGATTTTGGTGAATCTGGCACTTATAGTTTTTTTACAGGGACACAAAGAAAAATTCTTTATCATTATGGTCTATGGGACTAACTTTTAAAAAGTGCGATAGCGTCTAAACGCCTTATTCAATTGAACAAAAAACTTATACACATATTATAGGTCACAGTTTCACGATCTATATAGGTTTTGGTGAATCTAGCACTTCTAGTTTTTTTTACAGGGACACAACAAATAACTCTGTATCATTATGGCCTATGGGGTGAAATTATTTAAAGTGCGATAGCACCTAAGTGCCTTATCCGTTTGAGTGAAAAATTTATATACGATTTATAGGTCACAATCACACAAACTGTATAGATTTTGGTGACTCTAGCACTTAACGAGTTTTACAGGGACACAATTAAAAATTGTTCATCATTAATACCTATAGGCTTAAATTATTTAAAGTGCGAAAGCGACTAAACTCCTTATTCAAATGAACTGAGAATTTATATACATGTTATACGTTACCGTCATACGAACTTTATGAACTTTAGAGAATCTAGCACTTATGCTTCTTTTAACAGAGACAAAATGCAAATTTCTTTATAATTGTGGCATATGGACTCAAATTTTAAAGTGCGATACCGTCTAAATGCCTTATCCGATGGAGCTGAAAATTTATATAAATATTATATGTCACTCTTGCAGTAACTATAAGAATTTTGGTCAATCTAACATTTGTAGGATTTTACAGGGACACAATGAATTATTCTTTATGATTAGGATCTACGTGTTTGGTAAAATAGCGTTAAATTAAACATCGTGTACTATATAAAGAAAAATACCCAAACACCCTATTATAATTTTCTTTTTTGTTTATTTAACAACTCCTCTTACTTTATTTTATCTACAAAACCGCTAATCACTCAATGTTAGGAAATTTGAGTGGAGTCAGTCCAGATTTTTTACGAATAGTATACTATTAGTTCAAAAAAAGATTTTTAGTTTATTTTTATTATGAGTAATGCAAAAAAAAAAATTCTGCAAAGAAGAAGAAAAATTTCTGCGAACGGCGTTCCTGTGTGTATTGTGCATATCTGATGCATAAGAGCAAAATAAAATACAGAAAGTTTGTCAACCGTAATTTTTTGCGATAGGAACGTTTGTTAATAGTATTTAGAATACGGTCAAACCATCTATTACGCATCTTTAAACTAACAAATTAACAGAATGATGCTAATTTTTCAGTTATTTTTCTTTTCACAATATTCCAATTTATAAACTTTTCAGCAGGCCTGAATTACACAGCTTTGGTCAATTTTCTATTCCACTGATTTTCTAGTTCAGAGATTTTTCACTAGATTCATGTATTGAATTCGAGCATTGTCTAAAACGTCATTACAAAATTAAACACTTGTTTTTCAATTCTTTTTTTTTTCCTCTCTCTGAATGTTAATTTGATGAAGCGACGAAAGATAATGATTCATTTTTCAGCTTTATAAATTGTGTCGATGAATCAATTTTGTATGTTTTGAAAAGAGGCACAAAATTTACAGCTAAAATTAAGTATTACTTGAAAAAATGTTTTTATAAAAAATTGTTAAATTGGATCAACAGATGAAATTGTTTTATTTAACGTTTTAATATAAATTTGAGCCCACCAGCGGCTGTGAAATTCTGTGCTCGAAGCTGGTAGACGTGAGGTGCTGGGTTCGATCCCAGGTCGAGGTCGTTGGACTAGCCGATCGGGGTTTTCCATGGTTTTCGCAAAAGCTCGCATAAATACAGTCTGTCAAAAAATTAAATGAACACGAAACCTTTCTCAGAATTTATAAAGAATAAGTCTAATTTTTTGACAGACGAAAAAAGGAAACGTTAAAAATATCTTTTTTTACTATAATAAAACATGGAGATTCAATTATTTATATACAATAACAATTTTATTTTTACAGATTGCTTCGTGTTATGAAGCCGGGCTGGTATCAGAATTTTGCCAATTATCCTTGTTATATATCTTTTGATCAAAGAAACATGATTATATCCTTACGTTATTTCCAATATGCGAGCCTAACATTACTCTGTCAAAAGTTTTAGTGTACACAAAACCTTTCTCTAAACAAAATTCTGCTATTCTGCTTTTGCCAGCATTTAGTAAAGTGACGCAACTCAAAAATGCAGCATTTTAGGGGCTCCCCAATAAAAAGCTTCTATTAATAAAAATGCGTTTTTATTTAAATTTTTATTTAAATCATAAATAATCAACATACCATACTTAAAAATAAACCTTCGTATAATGTATTCGTTTGATTCGTGTCTTCCTATAATGTATTCGTTCGGGCTAGGGTCCCTTAAGAAAGTCACTCACACAGGGCACTCTCCCCTGAATTATACTACCATCACCAATACTCATAAATTTGAGCTGATGAATTAAATTTTTATTAATGGAGCATTATAGTGGAGTTCCATTCTAAATAAACTATTAATATGACCTTACATATGTAATATTCGATATGCAAAATAACACATTATATTTTTTATAATAGACAATTGAGGTGCGCGCCTCTTTTTTTTTTAACTAAATCCTGCTTTACCTGTAGATCAAACGAACGAAGTTTAAATCTGTATTCATTCTAAAAAAATAAAAAATAAAATAAATGTTATTTTATGTTACTACTGTAGTTCAAACTAATATGTACTTGTGGGTTAATCAATGGGCAGCTCATCATTTACCGCAATTATTTTGAGGTATTTATTTCAAGTTCATATAATGGAAATTTATATGTTTCATTTTTCATAGAACTTAGAATATATATATATTTTCTGAATGTGGTTTTACGTATTATCACCAGTTCAAAATTATATGATTTTAAAATAGGTTTAATTTATAATTAATTCAAATAAATACGTATTTATTTATGTATATCTGTGAAACAAATATTAAAAATAAATGTTGGAGCAACGGACGATAAAACTTTTATGAAATAAAACAATAATTTTCACTAATTCAAAGTTAGTCAAATGTTAATATCGATGGATCAAAAATCAGGAAAATTGAATTTTATAAAGGAAGTGAAATTCCATATTAATTGTATGAGAGTATTCATTATATAATATGTGTAACAACTCTTACAGATTTTAAAATATATGTTAATTGAGATTTTCGAAATCTATACTTTATAATTTTAAATTCATGTTTCACTAGTTTTAGAGACATTGTATTCTATTTACTTCATACTTTAAGAAAATCAGAAATATTTGTTATAATACTAAAAAAATTGTACAGGAACTTATTTTAGAGCTAGTCTTGTTGAAATTGTGCTGTGGTGTGGTGTATGTATGTGAAAGTGCATCGTCTACATAAACCACATAAGCCGGATTGAAATGTTTTCCATGCGGTCTTTCTAAAGGGTACGAGCCAAAAAATCATGCCAATTTTTGGAGAAAATCTTAGGAAATTCTAACGATCTGATTTTTGATCTGACAAGCATGACCTGGATTCGAATTCGATACTTTCCCCTAATACTGTTGAATACTGTAAGATGCAAGAGGAATAAAAATATAAAAATGGTACGGATTTTCTTCAGCTTTATTTGCTTATTTTTACATTTTTAATAGTTATAAAGCATTTTTAGGATTCGATAACAAAGAAAAAATAACCCCGTAACGATCTGAATGTGATGTAGATTATCGCATATTTTAAAATTTGTTTTCTTTCTAAAAGATAGGTAAATTCTTTAAACAAATAAAATTATAAATAAAATTATTCAATCTTAAACAACTATTCAAAATATAACGATATAACTTTTTAACCTATAAATAACAGACTTGCAATATACTTTTTCTAATTTTTATGTGTTCCCTTTTATATCTTTTTCAGTGTAGCTGAAATAAAAATCTTTGATCTATTTCCAGTATTCATATAACAATCCTAACGTAATGAAAATTCTTTTTGGGCTAGAAAGGATATGTTTTGACTCACTTCCCACATAGTAATTTTAGTTTGCAGCAAAACTGCAGCAGTCTTGCTTTGTAAGCCAACAAACTTGTAGCAAGTTCAGCGTGACAAGCTTATAAGTTCATAACAAGACAGAAGCAAGATAGCGCAAACTTCGAAGTCACCATACGCAAAATTTGCAGCAAACTTGTCGTGCAAGTTTCACTCTTACTGTATCAAATTTGTTGCAAACTAGTAGAAAAGTTAGCAGTGTCGTATTAGAATTACTGCAAATTCATTGCAAAAAGCAAACTTGTCATGTCACACCAACTGCTGAAGCATTGCAAACTCAGATTTTTGTTACGTCACACTATTTGCAAATACGCATAGAAATATGTAAACATAACACATACCTCACAGAAGCCTTGTCAATACAAGACTTCGAACATTTTGGAAGCTACGTGGACAACGCCACGCTCCTTCCTCCAATAAACAACACGCGGAAGAAAACGTGGCGGAACCTCTTCTATATCAGTCTTCAAACGCTGTTGAATTTCAAATACTTACATAGTAATTTTAGTTTGCAGCATAAACGGTGTGAAAAGAAAAAAACAAACAAATATTAATTAAAACGAAAGATTGATTTACATTCTGTCTACTTTGCGGCAGTTTCACAGCAAATTGGTCGCATCAAATTTGTCATGGCAAGATAATATCAAGAAAAATCCAACTTGCTGCAAATGTGCTTGCTATCTGGGTTCTTTCCCTTGTTTTGTGAAACCAGAAAATAATTAATTCGGCTTCTTTTAATCTTACATCGAAATATAACTCATGTGCCCTCTTGTCACTTAATTTACCTCAACAGCTAGATAAAACATTTGATTAGCTGGTTATTTCCCAGGAATTAAAATACTTGGCGAAATCATGCCAACATTCACTAACAACGGCCATTAATGTAGTGGTCACCTTTTCAAAATTTACATAAAAATATTCGCAACGATTACCGCAACCATCTTAAACTTTGAACTTGGCGTCTGTAAAATTAAACGCCAAATGAAATGTCTTTTTTCGCTCCCGTTTTGGACGGCACTTACGATCCTGCTGTAGCACAAGAAAGTTAGGGTCTCGTGCTCGGTACTGTTCCTCCACTCCATGCTCCACACTCCATACTGTTATTGCCATCTATTGTTCACGCAACAAATTAGCTTCTTTGGAACAATCAGTAAATGTACCTGAACCAATATACTGCCTCATGGATCCGTTCTTGGGTGTTCTTCTTTCATCTATAAATAACTTTTAATTTGATTTTTTTATAGCTTATCCTGAGTCAGTGGCGGCTCGTGAACCGAAAATAGGTGAAGAACTCAAAAATAATATTTAATTATTTTTAATCATAATTTTTATTAAGCGTAGTCTTAACTAATATTAACTAAGAATACGTATTTAAATGTAAAACTGTATTCTATAAATGAACACAGTGTAAAATACAATGTGCCTCTTCACCAATTTTCGGTGTACGAGCCGCGCCTGTCCTGAGTTGCCAACGCAATAATTTTATCTTTCCCACAGCAATTCACAATCATCAGATAATGGAATTACCATCATTAGACTGAATAGGATAGTTCTTAAAACACAAAGCCTTATTTTTAATTAAATTATGTTTAATTTTTTAAAAACTTTCTACAAAAAAAAAAAAAAAAAAAAAAAAAAAAAAAAGAAGAAGGAAAGAAAGAAAAAGAAAAGTAACTGCCTTGCAAGTGAAAAAGTTCTGAGGAAAAAAAAAAAATCGTAATATCTGGTGACTATGAATATATAAAATTGAAAAATTGCTGTTTGTTATTGAAAAGTAAAACTTCGTAAGGAAACTGCAAAATCATGGAAAAATTAGCTTTGGTTAAAAGGAATTAAATAGCTCCCTTCATCAGGCAAAACATTGGTCACCGTGAAAGCAACCACTTAAACTTCGAATATACAGTGCAACCACATGTTTTAAAACTATCAGTGAGGACGCGTCCAAAATGTTGGAGGGATGCCAGCTTGACCGACAGTTTCAAATTTGGAAAACATCTAGTAATTCCGCGCTCTGTGTTATTGCTCATTTTCTCTGAGTCAGATAACTGTCACCCCTATTTTAGCATTGGACTCGTTGAGTTAGCACTTGCGCAGATGCTTCCATGGTTTCATGAAATGTGGTCGAAGAATACCTTTATTTCGCGAGGGAAGATATCATAGGTGCAAAGTCTTCATACCGGAATTTTTTATAAATGTTTTCACCAGCTTATTTAATTTTATTTATCCGTCGTTGGCAGCTGTGGGGCATACAGTTTATGCATTTATACAGATTTATTTCGGCCTATTTGCTCGTTCATTAATATTTCGATAATATGAAAGAGCTGATGAAATAAATGCAACAACAAGTTGGTATTTAGCTAATAAAATTTAATATATATACACAATAGGATTCTTGACGAAACGTCACTGTATTAGAAATACAGAATATAGAGTCTTTTTAACTTTAGCAGTATATCATTTTTGCTTTAGCCTTGAAAATTTAAAAGTCGGATACTTACTCGTTGAGAGGCGTATCAATTCTTCACACTGGGTGGTCCTTCACATCTTTGGAACGCGACTGAGTGCAGATAGATTATTTTTGCCTTACTGTTTGGATTTAAAATAAAAATAAATTTATTATTGGATTTGTAATAATTATCATTTCAAGCATTATTTTTATTTTACGTCACTAAAATTATAATCCGATTGACATAATCACAGTATCGGATGATTTATTTATTTTATGCGTCCCTTATGTAAATGAATAAATAAATATTAATAGGGATTGGTTTCTCAGCTATATGAGCAGATGATTGAGTGATTTTATGTGAATAATATACAATAAATAAATGAATGTGTCTTTTTATTTTGAATTTAGCAGGAGCAATATATGTTGATAAAAAGTGTATTTCTCATTTGATTTTTTTCTTCTTTCTCTTTGAGTTTCAATTATTTTCATGTCTTATGGATAAATATAGGACATAGAGTGCTGTAAATTTTTAGCAATATGCATTATAGAAATATTAACCTATTCACATGCAACATTCATTCTTTGCCTTTGATAAAGTAAGGATGTTGTCTGTTTCAATCTCAGTTTGCTCATATTTTCGTCATGTTTATTCAAATTTTTTCTACTTCTTCATGTGATACTTGGTTACTTCTGTTGCAAAGTTTGAGAGGTTTTCAATACATATACATTATATTATACCCAGATATTTATTTATTTTTAAAATGTTCCACTTGCAAGGCAGTTTTTTTTTTTTTTTTTTTTTTTTTTTTTTTTTTAAATACATATAGAAAGTTTCTTAAAAATTAAAAATAAAACTTTGCGTTTTAAGAACTGTCCTATTCAGATCATTACGGAAAATTTTTGTCTTTGCTCTCGGGTGCTTGATAACCATTAGAAGTATAAGAATAAGCAAACAAAGCCGAGGAAAATTCGCACGATTTTTATATTTTTATCACATCTATTGACAACATTCAACATTATTATTTGGAGTATCGAATTCGAACCCAGGTGACGCTTGTCAAACCAAACTGTCAGAATTTCCTGAAACTTTCTTGGAAAATTGACGGGATTATTGGCTCGGGCCCTTTAGAAAGACCCTACGGAAGTCGTTTCAATCCGGCTAATGTCGTTCATGTAGAGTTATAGTCAATGGGTTTTCACCTACCTATACCACATTTTCAACATGACTAGCTCTACAATAAGTTCCGCTACAATACTTTCAGTATAACTAATTTTTTTCAAATTTTCACAAGCATGAAGTAATTTTTTACAATATCTCTAAAACTAATGGAATATGAACTTAAAATTATAAAGTGTAGATTTTAAAAATTCCAATTAACATGTATCTAAAAATCTGTTCTATTAAATGTTAGAAATATATATTTTATGATCAAATACTCATACAATTCATATGGATTTTCACTATCTTCAGAAAATTTAGTTTTATTTTCTTTCATCCATATTGATATCTGACGATTTGGACATCTAGCATTTGGATAAAGCTGAAATTTTGATAAGTAAATTCCGTTACCTATAATATAATGAAACTTTAAAATCCGCGTGTGCAATTAAAAAAGAGAATATTATTATTTTATTTCAGACATTTTATTTGCTCTTTTTTCCCCCTTTTGAAAAAAAAAAAAGTTTCTCAAATATACATGAATAAACACATTTATATGAATTTTTTATAAAGAGAGCATATCAGCCCCTTTTCAAACAGAATAATAGGGTATTGACACTTTTAGAGCAACCTCTGATGTTTTTAATGTTCTAGTCATCAGAAAATATTTTTAGAAATCTTAAGTTAGTACATAGGGCATGAAAGACATTCAGAACGACATAAATGTTAAAATATATACATTTGATATCAATTATTTTTTTTTTTTATGAATTTTTATTTGACACCCACTCAATGTTCCAGTCATTGACACTAAAAGTTTTTTCTTTTATCAGTCATTGGCACCCTATGTTTCAGTGTTTGACACTGCTAGTGATTCATTTTACCAGTTATTAGCACCCTATGCTCCAATGTTTGACATAAAATGTTAAAATTCTTACATGTAAAATATATGATTTTATTATTTTTCTTATTAATTATTTCGGGATAGATGTCAATTGATGGAGCATGCCAATCACTAGAACACCTAACTTATGTCAAAACGTTTTATTTTTACTAATTGAGTAAATTTTTCTAGATTGGTCATATAAAAATTTAAGAAGCATAAGTTTTTTTAAAAAAACGAGAAGAAAATTACCGTTTAGTGTTGCCAGACTTGGGGATTTCCTCCCCCCCCCCCCCCAAAAAAAAAAAAAAAAAAAAAAAACTGGTGTGTCACTCACACGACTTTCTCTTACCCTGAAATTTAATACTATAAATACAGGTTACAGATTAATAGGTAAGATAACGAGTACTGTTATGTAAACCTGTGTTAAACAATTCATATTAGGCTTCTGAAGAGTTTTATATGATAATTAGTTCTGTGGGAGGGGGGCTACCACTCCCCTCAAACCCCCGTTTCATTAATGCACCTACATTTATATAGAATTTAATTCGGTTATTAAAATATATTTCTCTTTTTTAAAAAAAAAAAATTATTAAAATTATTATTTAAAAAAATTATCTTTTACGATAAGGCAGACGATTTCCATATTAGAGAAGTAGTATAACACCAAATATCCAAAAAAAGTCCATTTTATCCTCAATATTTAAAAAAAAAAAAAAAGTACTATTTTTTTTCAAAGTTTTTTTTTTTTTTCGTTAAAAGTAAAAAAAAAAATCGATAACTTTGTTTTAAGTTATCGCAGATCGATGGTTCAACCATTCGTTTTAAAGTTATTGGCTAGCTCTTTTGAAAGATACCCATCATGAAAGTTTACTCCCCTCGAGGGGGGACTTCCCCCCCAGGGGGGGAGGTGAGGCTCCTACATACACAAAAAAAATTTCCCAGTTAACTGTCTCTATTACAAAAAATATATATTTGTTTCATTTGGTTTAGTGCAGTCTACAGACGTTAAACTCTATTTTCCTGCAATTTCCCCCATAGACGTAATGTATTAGAATTCTCCTGATTGTCCCTGTACACGAACCATTTGCTTGATCTTAACGAAAACCTTACTGTAGCATCCCTATATGATACACTTTTAGAATACCAAATTTGAACTTTCTGCCATAATTTGTTTTTGAGATATGCTGATAACAGGCAGACACACAGACAGACGCACAGACGCGCAGACCATTTGCTAAAAACATGATTTTCGTATTCAGGGGACCTCAAAACGTGTAATTATAACAAAATCTCGCGTTCAAAAATTTGACCCGAAAACAATACTTTCTCTACCTTATGGGTAAGAGAAAGTAAAAATTAAACTATAGAATGTTTCTGTAACAAATTTATCCGATGATGATGCAATGGTACTCGATGCGCGATTCTACATTTTAAATCTTTCGCATATAAAATTTCTCTTAATTTTGGCTTTTGTATTTCTTGATGTGAGGTTGAGTGTGGGTGTAGCGTCACTCGAGAGCTACACAGTAGGTAATTAGGGAGGATTTGGGATTCGCCCCTAGGGCTCATTCGGAGACATGCCATTACAATATTGATCCTCCGAAGGGGGTTTCCTGATTTCAAGAAATAACCCTTTAAGAAATGTTAAACATTATATTGCACCGAATAATTAATCATTGTTATAGTTAAATGCGATAATTGTTCTGTTTATAAGTGCTTTTTCTTAACCCTCTTCTTCATGCATTATATAGTCAGCAAAATTTCTTTCATACACGTATGGAATTATTAATGATTAGTAAAATGATTACTTATATATAATTTATTAGTAAAAGATTACTTATATATAATTTAACTGGTACTGATGAAGCTATACTATCAAATGTTCAGTCAGATTAAAAAAAATTCGATAACGTATTTGTTAAAAAATATTTTTGTAAATGGGAATTTTTTTTCAAAAAAGAGCTTAATTTAGAAAAAAATATGAATCTGAATTTGTTAAATATTTTTTGAACTTTCTCTAAAATTTTATTTTTACAACAGTAGAAATTGAGTTGGGGATTTTTTCGGAAAAATACCCTGATTTGGGGAAATTTGAAAACTATTTGGGGAAATTGGCTTTAAACAATCTGGCAACACTGACCATGATCTTATTTCGTACCCTATTTTAAACATTTACGCATTTCTGAACGTGTATTTTGAGCATTTGGCAATTTATGTTACCTATTACTTAGCTATAACGCGTAAAGAATTAAATCGCGTCTCAATCTTTTTTGAACACACACGCACACGTAAAATTGTATAATTTTACTTTGTACTCGTAAGTTGAAATTTAGTTCTTAATCATTTTTTGGATATATTCCCCGCATATTTCTAAGTCGTTTGATGGTGGTGCTTAAAAGAAAGAAAAAAGTAAAAGAATAAAATAAAACAATTCCTGCCACCTGCAAATGTGTTTTTTGGGATCGTGATAGCATGGAATGAAATACGCCCCAGCAACACCGGTAACGCCCAAGTGAGGTGAGTTAATAGCACCTCTACACGAGCAAAAATAAGAACCCTGAAAACAACCAAGGATAAAAATAACAGATTCATCTTTTCTTATTTCTTATTACTATCATTATTTTTGCATGAACTGAGAGACTTGTTTAGAAGAAGTGAAATCATGTACTATACCCCCACTCGAAAATTCTATAAATAATAATGGACTTAAAAATTATGTATATATTTATTTATTTCAGTGTTCATATAGTCCATATTTTCCAGAATAATTATTTTTATGCGTAGTAAACTTTTGCAGTGTGTTTGTTCCCAAGACCAATTAAGGAATAAAACACTAAACAAAATATAGCTGTTCTAGAAAATATGGGACCTAGCACCCGCGTTTGCAGCATAAAATTTCTTTTTCATGTATACTTATTCAATTTCAATTATTTTTCAAATCAATCTCGCAGAGAGAAAAAAAAATCGCTTAACTTTTTACTAGTCGACTTACATCCCAGTAAATTTTTGATAGAACAAAAATACCGTTTAGAGTTAAAACATTTATATCCCTTCCCCCATCTCACCCGGCGCGAGATCTACATTAAAAATCTATAAAAAGAAATTTGCTGTACAGTCGGTAACAAAAGTCTCCCCAAGTTAAAATCCATGCTAGTACCAGCAAAGAAAATAGGCTAGTTATTGCTATGTTTTGCTTTGTCTGCTAGATTTTCATGCTGTTATATGCTTTATAATGCTAGCCAGCATAAAATGCTATATTAGCTAGCTTACACAGCAATAGCACGACAATAGCTATATACAAGCAATAGCTATATACACAGCAATAGCTATATACAAGCATTTTATGCTTATTTGTTGTTTAAGCTTTTCCAAAGCCTGGAGAGGTATGTACCTTAACAAGCTATTATGTGCTTTTCTATGCTTGCCAGCGTAATATGTAATGTCGGCAGCTTAAGTAGAAATAGCATGGCATGCTAGATGCCAGTGAGAAGTGAGAAAATAGCAACAAAAAAGCATCTGTTGGTTGTGAATTACTGCTAGTATAGCAAAAATTTCAAGCAAATAGTAGTCATAATTACTGCTGGACCAGCAACATACTATTCAAGCAACAGAAGCTGGATTATGTATGCTGGACAAGCAATAAACTGTGCCAATACACACCATGACTTGCTGGTAATTTTGGTGGAACCAGCAAATATTTTTGGTATTTTATGCTATTTTACTTGCTGGGATACAGCATTTAATGCTAGACTAGCAAACAAATACCAGCAAGAATTTTAACTTGGGTCCGAACACTAGCGAAAATTCCTATATAAAAAAAGTACACTTAATACAGTTTTGTTAAATAACTCCTTGTCGAATCCTGTTCTTAGTCAGTCTAAAAACAGGATTCGACAAGGATTTATTTAACAAAACTGTATTATGTGTACTTTTTTTATATAGGAATTTTCGCTAGTGTTCGGAGACTTTTGTTACCGACTGTACATAAAACAAATGAAATGAAATTAACTAACTAAATAAAATATATATAAACTTTAATTTATTACTTTAAGTTTCGATAGTTAATTTTTAGAATTTTTATTATATATTTCAATTAATTATATGAGTAGGAGGACCGAAGCCAAGAAAATCTTATATGCCTGAAAATGGAATAAGCTATTGTTGAACTAAATTAAATATATTTTGGCGGTTAAACTATATTATATATCAAACTATATTAACATAGTCTATAAGAAATATAAACACAAAGTTGCTTGAATTTTAATGTAACATATTTGAAAATAACAATAAAATTTTATAAAAATTTCGTTGTAAATCATATAATATATAAAATCCATTCAATCCATTGTTGAAAATTAACCAGTGGCCTTGACTCGAAATATTTCCGTCTTTTTTTTTTTTTTTCGGAAAATTATTGTATTTGAATACTAAACTTAAAATAATTTAAATTATAGTAAATATTTCATCGAATTCGTAGTGGTAAAATTTTCCTAATCAGCAATAATGAGTAAACTTTTCATTATTTATTTAGCTGGGAAAAAAAAGGAAAAAAATGCTTGATTACTGTTTGATTAGAATTTTCAAGGAAACTGTACCCTCATTACAATTAAATAAACTTAAAATGAATAAATCCTCAGTATGAAAGCGTGATAAAGAAATACACAAACGTTCGTAAAATAAGTCTCCTCCAATCAACTTGTCAAAATAAGTTTGGATTCAAGATAACAATCGTTTATTGTATTTGCTTCATAAGAGGATGCTTATCTCTGGGGCTCTGACAAGATAATTCTCTTCCAATCCCAGAAATTAGATATTCCAAACCATGCAGAATAAAGTGAATTATTTTTGACCTTCATATTTTTAGATTAGTTTTCATGATGATTACTTGGTAATTTTATTTTCCAAATTGTTAACACATAAGAATTTTTTTTTTTTTTTGTTTGTTTTTTTGTTTTTTTTCCGCATCTAAATTTTGGAATAGTTTGGAATGTATTTATTTTTTGATTCACTTAATGAAAACCAAAGAAGAAGAAAGAAAAGAAAGAAAGAAAAGAAAAACACTTATCAATTAGATGAGTCCATATAGTATCATGGAAGTGTGTTGCTCGACTATTTTTGTTTCGCTTGATTCTTGTGTCCCTTATAGGCACATATGAGAGATGTACAAAACAACTTTTTTTTTTTTTTTTCTCTCTCTCTCTACCACCGACCTAGGATTTTAGACAAGTCATCAAAAGTGGTTCTAGTGGTTAAAAATGGGGTTATTAGACCTTTATATTTTGGGTCAAATCTTCTTGAATTAAATTTATGAGTGCTAAATTAAATATTAGTATTAAAGTACATAAGGTAAAGGTGTCGCATACTTAGCTATACTGCTGTAAGTTAATAACTAAAATAATTACAATAGGTCAAAGTTCAAGGTCAAACAAACTTTTTACTAATTTCTGTAGTGCAATAACTCTTCCAGAGGACAAAAACCACAAAATAAAATATGACGCAAATTAATTTCTGGAATCACACAGATGAGAAAATTTAGTTGTGATTGTGTAGTTTTTAACCCTTTATAGTTTACTCTGAAATTTTATTGAATTTCTCAGAAAATGAACATTTATACCCTGAAATATCAGAAAAAGGACCAAAAATACATTTCAAGACCCCCATAAACCGAAAGGGGATGAAATTAAAAAATAAAATAAAATAAATAAGTAGTATATAGAATTTCTTTACCAATTTATTAATCTATTAAAGTATTATGTATATTGTGTGTATTGTTTTGTGGTTTCGATTACAAAAATAACCTATAAAAAATTGCTTAAATATTTATGAAAAATAATGAGCAATTTTTTTAGTATTTTATCATAATTAGTAATTTTGCATTATAAAAAAGCAAACTTTAATAATAATAATAATAACAAAAAATAATCTGTAATTATTTAATTCAATTTTTAATTTTCTACTTTAACGTGCATTAATTAGCCGAACTGCGCAATTTAAAAAACTATACTTTTTTTTTTTAATCATAACTACAAAACAATACACACAGTATACACAATACTTTAACAGTTAATTGAATTGGCAAAGATTTATTTATTTATTTTTATTCCCTTTTGATTTATGGGGATTTTAAAATGTCATTTTTATCTTCTTCTTCTTCTTCTTTTTTTTTTTTTTTTTTTTTTTTTAAATCATAACTACAAAACAATACACACAGTATACACAATACTTTAACAGTTAAATGAATTGGCAAAGATTTATTTATTTATTTATTTTCATTCCCTTTCGATTTATGGGGATTTGAAAATGTCATTTTTATCGATTTTTTTTTTTTAAATCATAACTACAAAACAATGCACACAGTACTTTAACAGTTAAATAAATTGGCAAATATTTATTTATTTATTTTCATTCCCTTTTGATTTAAGGGGATTTTAAAATTCACTCACTTAGTATTAAAAAAAAAAAAAAAAAGCAGAAAGGATTGCATATACTTAGCGGAACTGGGGATGGGGGCGTCTAGGAAAGAAAATAATTGTTTTTATATAACTTTCTTTCCGGTTTTAATAAACCTTAAATGAACACGTACAATTATAAAAAAAATACAGTAAGTGTCACACATATTTTTTTTTTTTTTTTTTTTTTTAGGTGGTGGTGGTGGTGTGGGGGGGGGGTCTATGAGGGGGCAGAGGAAAATAAAATGATTTTTTTTATATCACCATTTCACCGATTTTAATGATAAATTGTATAACTATCACTTACTCTTTATGAAAATCCCACTGAGTATTATATATACCTGGGGTAGAGGCAAGGGGGAAGGCAATGCAAATAAAATATTAAAAAAAAAAAAAAACCCTATTATTGATTTAAATAAAACTTTGTGCAAATACCACTTACTGTTTAAGAAAAATTGCAGTGAGCGTTACACAACTTGGGGGGGGGGGGGGGATAGCGAAAAATAAAATGGTTGTTTTTATATCACCATGTTACTTATTTATATGAAGCATTTTATAACGACCATTTACTTTTTATTAAAATTACAATCAGTGTTACATGTAGTTGGAATAAAGGGGCAAGTGGGGAGGCAGATGGAAATAAAATACTTTTTTTTAAACAATCCCTATTATCGATTTTTTACTTTCTCTTATACCCATAAAGTAGAGAAAGTATTGTTTTAGGGTCAAATTTTCGAACGTGAGTTTTTGTTATATTTACATGTTCTGAGGTCCCCTGAATACGAAAATCATGCTTTTAGCGGTTGGTCTGTGTGTATGTCTCAAGAACAAATAGTAGCAGAAATTCCAAACTCGGTATTCTAAATGTGTATCATTAGGAATGCTACACAAAGCTTTTCGTTGAGACGAAGCAAATGGTTCGTGTACAGGGACACACAAGAGAATTCAAATACATTACGTATGGGGGAAAGTGCAAATAAGTAGATTTTAACATCTATAGACTGCACTAACCAAATGAAACGAATACATATTATTTAATATGCTTGGAAACATGCTTCATGTAGAATATGGTATAGAAATCATTTCCCGTTTGTTTACAGCGCTACACAAAAGAACTAGATTATAAAGCGACAATACTTGAAAATTGATGGAAGTGCCGTGTGTTATTAATATATGATTATATTTATGTGCATCATATGATGTGTACATATCTTTCAGAATATATACAGGGCTGCCAATATTTAAGCCATAACATTCTATTTTATTTGCTAGCAGAAGTGCATTTTACCACGTCCAGGGAAGCTGCTCAGGAATTGAAATTAACTCCTCATAGCCATATGGTGAATAATGTATGTTTTTAAGCTAAATATTCATTGCTTGTTTATTGTATATTGGTACGTTTTGATTCTTCATGAATACCGAAGTCAAGTTTTATAATTTGATCTTTGTGTCTGTTAGAGTAAATTAAAAACAAATAATTTCAGGTGATCCAAATGATGTACTTTGAAGTTAATACCTTTGTTACTAGAAAAGTTTGTTTAAGATTGATAAATTTCAAGGAATGATGCGTGTGAAAGTTGTCTGAATAATTTTAAATGAACTTTTGAACTTAACAATAGATTTGAATTCCATATAAGTGAAGATACAATAATTAAACGGAGGGTTGAGGAAGGGGGGGGGGGGCTCAAATAAAGCTGTTTCGAAGCCTAATTTGAATTGTTTTAACATAAGTTTATATAACAGTACTCGTTATCTTAACCCTTAATCTCTAATCTGTATTTATTGTATTAAATTTTCAGGTAAGAGAAAGTCGTGTGAGTGACACACCAGATTATTGTATAACATTTTGTGTAAATATCACTTACTGTCAATGAAAAATTACAGTGAAGGTTGCATATGCTTAGGTAGTTGGGGGGGGGGAGGGGTGCCGGAGGACAGAGGGAATGAAAATGAATGTTTCATGTCACTTCATTTTAATAAAATTTATCATAAATATCATTTAATGTTTAGGAAAATTTACGCTAATTGTTGTATATAGATTGTGGGCTATGGGGGACAGAAAGGAAATGGATTGTTTAAATATCACAATGTTATAATTTTTAATTAAAGTTTGTACAAATATCAATTATTTAATTAAAAATTACAATGTGTTTTACATATATCAGGAAGAGGGGGTGAGTGAAAGAAAACGATTGTTTTTGTATCACTTCGCCTCACGATTGTAGGAAACTTTGTGTAAATATCTCTTATTATCTATCAAAAATTGCAGAAAGGGTTAGCTTATCCGGGGGAAGCTAGTGTCTGAGGGGGGGGGACCTGTAAAAAATATGATGTTTTTAATACCTCTCACTGCAAATTCATGTGTCTTAAATTCAGACACATAAGCGTCTGAAATGGGTGTCATTATTTTCAGACACGAATTCGCGTCTTAAATTTTAAGACACGTGAAGCGTCTTAAATTAAGACGGGAACGTAACTGAATTTAAGACACGTGAAGTGTCTTAAAAGGCAGCCATTGTTAACCACTTATTTAAGCTGCCATTTTTTACCACTTGTTTTTTTTTTTTTTTTCCTTGGCAGCCATTGTTGACCACTGATTTCAGCTGCCATTTTTAACCACTTGTTTTTTTTTGTTTTTTTTCTTGGCAGCCATTGTTGACCACTGATTTCAGCTGCCATTTTTAACCACTTTTTTTTTTTTTTTTTTTTTTTTTTTTTCTTGGCAACCATTGTTGACAAAATCCAAAAAAAGTATTTAAAAAAATATTATAAGGACCTGGCACCATTAAAGTAGGCTTCATATAAAAGCTTACATTTCCATTTAATATTTTTAAGTTTAACTATATTAGATTTGTTCAATGAAACATATTTAAGGAACAATAATTTTTTATACATTTTTTACAGATCTGAAATCCTCAAATTTCGAATTATTAGTTTTCCCTTTTTTTTTTTTTTTTTAAGGAATTCATGATCTTCAAATTGCTAAAACCTACACAAATATTTAAGAAAATATGCATTTTTTTTTTTTTTTTAATGATTAATACAACCTACTAAAAAGAATTTGGGATGGATTTTGAAATTTATTAATTAGTTTTAAAGAAAGAAAAAAAAATAATAATAATAATAATGCATGCTCATGTAATAACCTTTTTTTTTTTTTTTTTTTTTTGAGGGGGGGGGGGGTAAATATTTATTTTTAATATGGTTTGTTTTTAAAGATATTGCAAAATTCATCCCTGATAATTCTTTTAAGTAGTTTCATATAAACATAAAAAAAAATATTAAGTCTTTCTTAAATATTTGTAGAAGTTTCAGCATTTTGTAGATCACAAATTTATGAAAAAATGCAATTAAAAAATTTCAAATCTGTAAAATATATATATACATATAAAACCACAATAATTATTGACTAAATGTATATTTTATGGAACAAACAAAATATAGTTCAATTTATTTTAAAAATGTTATATGGAAAAATAAGTTTTTTTTAATTTTTTTTTTTTTATGTAAACTACTTTAATGGTGCTAAGCTACTTTAAGAAAAGACAATATCTAATCTCACTGACAGCCAAAGCCTATGTTATTCTATGGGGAAATTTGTTTATAAATTGAACTATATTAAGTTTGTTAAATAAAATACGTATTCAAGGAACAATTATTATGGATTTTGATCTATTTTTTACAGATCTGAAATCGTCAAAATTGCATAGTCTCAGTTTTCATATTTCTTTTTTTTAAAGGAATCATCATCTACATATTTAGCTCTGGTATTTTTCACATAGTTGGTATAAAAATCATCCTTCCACTCCAAATTTTCTAAATTAATTAAGGTTGATAAATAAAGACTTTCTAAACATCTACATATATTTAAGAAAAGACTACTTTTTCAGGATGTTTAATAAAACCTAATTCTTTTAAGTAAGTTCTTATAAACATCCAAAAATTATCAACTATTTTTAAATATTTATAGAAGTTTTAACATTTTGAAAATCATGAACTTATGAAAAAATGCAAACTGACAAAAACCATTAAAAGATTTCAAGTCTATAAAAAATGAATAAAAAACCATAATTGTTGCCTGAATATATATTTTATTGAACAAACCTAATATACTTCAATTTGTAAATATTAAATGGAATATTATATGAAAACTACATCAGTGGTATCAAGTCTTATTAAAAACAAACAATGCATAATCTCACCAGCAGCCAAAACCCATGTTATTCTATGGGGAAATTTTTTTTTCATGAATAATTGTTAATATAATAATGTAATTTTTTTAAAATTCTGTTTTCACATTTTTAACATTTTACCTTGCTAAAAAAATCGAAAAATGCACTTAGTGATTTTTTTTTTTTTAACTTTAAAAGTGAAATATTAAAAATTTAAAAAATAAATACTAATTTAACAATTGTGAATTTTCTGAATATGAAGAAAGATTTAAAAAAAAATAAATATATAATACGTTAGCTAATGAGTAATTGTAGACACAAATTTTCCTATAAAATAACATACACTTTGACTATGAATGAGATTAGATATTATCTGCTCTTAAATGAAAATAAGCAGAGAAAACAATTGAAATGTTGTCATAAGAGAAATTATTGAAAAAAGGCCCTTCGCCTTTCTAAAACCTCAACTAAAATTAATCTTTAGAATTTTCTAGAATGTGCTTTAAAAGATATATTGGAAAAAAAAAGAAAAGAAAAGGATTATATGAATGGAGTTGCACCGATCCCCCCTCAACAATCAAAAGTTAGAGTTAGTTTCAAACTGGGAAAAAAAAAAAAAAAGACAAGTTTACCTTTTTAAAAATACCTTTTTCTTATAGGACTTATATTTCCATTTAATATTTTTAAATTGTAAATAATTAGGTTTTGTAAATAAAATATATATCAGGGGTCGATCCAGGCAAAATTTGGGTCCCTTTTGCGGACCCTTCACAAAATTCTCCATAGTAAAAAGAGACCCTTCACAAAATTCAAATTCATAAAAAGGGACCCTTCACAAAATTCAAATCCATGAAAAGGGACCCTTCACAAAATTCAAATTCATAAAATGAGTCCCTTCACAAGATTTTTTTTTTTTTTTAAATGATCCTTTTATTAAATGTTTTCAGTATTATTTTTAATTAATGCCTTAATTTGGCTCAACGAAACTATTAACTTGATATTAAACATTACATAAAGTGATTGTAAAAACGAAAAATTTTACACAATGTTTTACTTTTTCACAAAAATATTTTGTTTTTCACAAAAAAGGGACCCAAAAATTAAAACCTGGATCGACCCCTGTATATTCAGGGAATAATTATATTATGGTTTTTGATATACTTTTTAGATATATGAAAACTTTAAATTGCATATTCCCAGTTTTCATTTTTTTTTTTTTTTTGGGGGGGGGGGGGGGGGAATTTATGATCTTCAAAACACTAAAACTTCTACAAGAAGACTTATTTTTTTGGATGTTTAATACAACCTCCTAAAAAGAATTAGGGATGGATTTTGAAATTTATTAACAACTAGTTTTTAAGAAAATAATAATAATGCATGTGTTTATGTAAAATTTTGATTTTTTTTTTTTTAATGATACTGCGAAATCCTTTAAGTAGATTCTTATAAACATCCAAAAAAATATTTAGTCTTCCTTAAATATTTGTAGAAAATTTAGCATTTTTAAGATCATGAATTTATGAAAAAATGCAATTAAAAGATTTCAAGTCTCTAAAAAAATGTATCACAAACTACAATAATTCTTGACTAAATATATATTTTATGGAACAAACATAATATAGTTCAATTTATCATATAAATATTACATGGAAAAATAAGTTTTAATCTGAAAACTACTTCTGTGGTGCCAAGCTCCTTTAAGAACAGGCAATATCTAATCTCACCGACAAACAAAGCCTAAGTTATTCTATGGGGAAATTTGTTTCTAAAATTATTTGTTATATAATGTATATATATATTTCACATTCAGAAAATTCACAATAGTTAGATTAGTACTCATTTAAAAAAAAATTATTTTTCACATTTTTAATATTTTATTTTCTGGCTAAAAACCACAAAAAATGCACTTAGTTGTTTACTTATGCTATAAAAACTGTAGTATGCAAAATTTCTTTCTTTTCTCTGGACTGTTTGATACATATTTTGCAGAAAAAAAAAATATTTCATCAACAGGCATTTCTTTTTAACATTTCACCTTCTACTGCAAATTATTATTATTATTTACTTTATTTATTTATTTATTGACACAAAACATCAAGTTATGAGATAATAGATATATCTTTTACATTGAACATATTATCTTAAAAACTCATATATATTTTACTTTAAAGTAATATTTTTAATTTTTTATTAAAACAGTGAATCCGAATAATACAAAACTTTAACAGCATACAGATTAACATAGGGGGAAAAAAATGAAAATAATGTTCAAACAAGAACGATTTAAGAAAAATAAATAAATAAAACAATTTATTCAGTAAATTTAAAGATTTATTTAACAATATAAAGTGCTTCTTTTCTAATTTTAGCATTTCTTCATAATATTTCTAGAATCACATTCTTTAAAGTTTCTTTCCTTCTTCTTAAAGTCTGATGTGATGGACCTGAAACAGATGAAATAATGATAATAATATGAAACGATTCTACCCGACTTTCCAAACAAACAATAAATGCTTGGTAATTAAATACATTTCAAGCATGGAATATTTCAGTAAATAAGTAAAAAATCACAAAAGAATGTTTAAGTATATATTTCAACTCAAATTCACATGTTTGTATGGACAATATTTGAACAAACATTCTGGGTATTAATCAGGGCTCATTTCAGAGGGTGAAATTGTGAGAATCCCACTATGTTTTAAAAAGTCACACTCGAAAATATATTACCCCCAAATTTTTCACATGGTTCAACAAATAATAATAGTGGCAATATTGAAATAAAATTGCAAGACGAAGCTGAATAATGTGATAACAACATCCAAAGATTAATAAAAATACAAAATCATTAAAAAATTCACACTAAGTTTTTTTTTTTACCCTCAATATATCAATAAAAATGTAACTGTAACAAAATTATTGAAAAAGCTTCATGATTAAAGTATTAAAAAATAAATAAATAAAAGCATTAAAAATAATAATAATAAGCAGAAAAAATGATTTATTCAGCATTACTGTTGTGCTTCTTTTTTTTTTTTTATCTTGATATTTCACTTTGAATAATTTCTTCTATCACAAGACTTCTTTCAGAGTCTAAATTCTAAAATTAAACCTTTTTCGCTTTTTTTAATTTTCAGGAAAATTGGAAAATTATCATAATAAATTCTATTTCTGTTCACGATTGTAGTGATATAAAACAAGTGATTATTTTTGAAAAAAAAAAGAAAAAAAGAAACCTTTGATTTAAATCACTTCTTTTTAAAATCAAAGTTATTGGTTTTAATGGCTTGCCACACTTACCACTACTGGAAGCCCAAGCCAATGTTATTCTATGCAGAGGTCGATCCAGACAAAAATTGGGACCCTTTTGCTGCCCCTTCACAAAATTCAAATTTCTAAAATGGACCCCTTCACAAAATTCAAACTCATAAAAATGGGCTCCTTCATGAAAATAAGATTCATAATAATTACAAGATAAAAAACAAAAATTTTATATACCATGTTTCTAAATTTTCTGTTGACTCATATAAACGCTACCGAAAGCAGCAGGAAACCGGAACAATTGGCTAAATGTATTAAAAAAATTCATTGCTATCGTGTTTTGAGATCTTATAAAAGTTTCAAATGTAAGTCGGGAAGTTAGTGAAAAATCGTTTGCAAGCTTTGTACTGGTAACGCTGCCGAAGGCAGCAGAGTCCCGAAGCAGTTGGTTAAAAGTATTTTTTAAAATGCATTTTCACCGTGTTCTGAACTAGTCTGAAAGTTTCAAATGTCTAGCTAGTCGGGAAGTTAGTTAAATAAATTTTCCGTTGAATCATATAAACGCTGCCGAAGGCAGTAGGGACCTAAAACAACTGACTAAAAGTAGTACAAAAATGCATTGTCACTGTGTTCTGAGCTATCATGAAAGTTTCAAATGTTTAGCTAATCGAGAAATGTGAAAAATTGATTGCAAGCTTTGTATTGGTAACACTGCCGAAGGCAGCAGAAACACGAAACAGTTGGCTAAAAGCATTTAAAAAATGCATTTTCACCATGTTCCGAACAATTCTGAAAGTTTCAAATGTCTAGCTAGTTGGGAAGATAGTTGAATAAATTTTCTGTCGAATCATATAAAAGCAAAAATGAGCCCCAAAAATTAAAACCTGGATCGACCCTTTCTATGGGAAATTTTGTTTACTTATAACTCATTAACTAATACATATTTTTAAATTCTGTTTTGACATTCAAAAAATTGTCAGCTGTTAAATATATAGATTTTTTTAAAAAGGAATTTTTTTTTTTTTTTATACTTTATTTTGAAACAGTATAATGAAAAATGATGAGTGTAATCTATATAATATTTCTCTAACGTGGACCAGTTTCAATTATTTTTTGTCGAAAGGATTCGGTACGCGAGAATAAAAAATAATTATACATGGACAATATTTAAGCACGCGGACTTGGCTCAATGGACTAACAAGAAAAGATGACGAGATTTGTCTGATGAGACTATTTTAAGAAAAACAAAGGATTTTTAACAATTGTTTCTTCAAAATCTTTGCAAGTGTCATTTTAAACCTAGCAATAATTTAAAGATATATATAGATTATGAACTTTTGTGTCATAAATTGACTAAAAAACACAATCATAAAAAAATTATAATCAAAATAGGAATTATTTTATTTTATTTATTTATTTATTTTTAAACAAAACAACAACAACAAAAAAAAATTATACCAAAATTAATAGAAAGTTATCTCCAACATGATGACAAAAATTTAAAAGGCGTCGTGGGTGTCCTATATTAAAGCTGTACTGCCAGTGGAATAATGAAAATTGAATCATGAACAATGAATTTCATTTGGAAACCTTTCTTTGAATGATTTTGGCTTCCCTATTGTACAATATTAATTTGGTTTTAATAATAATTTGGCTTCTGGTAAATTAAAATTTTAATTAGGTGGTGAAATTGGTATAACATTTATGAGTTTCAACTTTCAAATTTTAAAGATAAATAAGAAAAGAAAGAAAGTGCGAATATCTCCCATGGGTTTGCTAGTATAATATTTTATCCCCCCCCCCCCATTTGCTGATGATCAGAGATCAAACGTCCTGCAGAAGCATTGTGATTACTAATCTTTCTCCATCTACAATACAAATGTCAATGTTCATTTTAAACTTGCTTTATTAGATTCTGGAACCCATAATGAGGTAGAATTGTTCAATATCTTTCACTTGAATAATTTTTTTGTGGGTCCTTTTAAATTTAATTGTGCTTTTCAATTCTTCACCCTTCCAACAATCGGCGATCAAATGCCATCTGTAATCCTTGCAATTTCTAATTTTTCTCCATCTACAAACAAATGCCAACTTTTTTTAAACTTACCTAATTAGATTCCAGAGAAGAAAAATAATAAAGAAGAAGAATTGTTCAATATCACTCACTCATATGTTTTATCCCCCCCCCCCCCACACACACACACACTTTCTTCTAATGATCTGCGAAGCACTGCGATTTCTAATTTTTCTTCATATACAATACAACATAAATATCAATATTCTTTTTGAACTAACTTTAATGCATTCTAAAACTTATAATTAGAACTGCTCAATAACACTCACTCATAAAAAAAAAAAAAAATTGTGCGACCCCCCTCCTCTATCCCTAACGATTGCTGATCAAGCGCTCTACAGAAATTTTGTGCTTTTCAATCCTTCATTCGCAGCATAAATAAATTTCGATAGGGATCACATATGACATGAAGTCTTCATACAAAAAAACCCGTTGGTGATCTTTAAAAGAAAATACTTGTACTTATTAAGTCACTTATACACACAATTCCAATATCAGAAGCTTCCTGTAAAAGTTGGGATTTGGTCACTGAGAAAGTGAGCAAAATGCAATTTAAGATAATGTACAGATGGCAATGACGAACAAACTGGAATTGTTGATAAGAGTGTGTTTATATTTCTTAATGGTTCTACATCTAGTTATAATTTTTGAAAGCTGCATTAATTTCAATTTGGAGTCCCTTACATACAAACATTTTACTGGAGCTATGAACAAAATCATGGACATATTTCTTCTTGTGTGATATCAAGAATAATGAATAATGTCAACACTTTACCTTAACTAAAATTTTAATATTACAATGCTTTGATCATATCTGGTTAACTAACATTAGATAAATACAAACTTGGGATCAAAAATATGTTTACTGAATCTGGCAATATTTTTTTCAGTTAATTATTATTGCAAAATTATGATGCAGATTATTTTCTGATACCTAAATAGCTGTCGCAGATTGGCAGATAAAATTCTGCTACTGGGGGATTGAGCAATGAGCATGTTTTAAAAAATATATATTAGAACATATATAAGAGTAGTATTAAAAATAACTAGGATTTATGAAGGATCCATTTAATGACTGTGTTATAAGTATACAAATATTTAAATTTATTTTAAATATAAAGTGAAATATTTAGCATATTAATAAATATAGAAAAATTCAAGAAAATTTTAAATTATACATAAATACCTATCACTAATATCATTTTTACTGTTTTACTAATTGAAAATTGATGACACAAAAACAAAAAAAGGGGAAGGGGATTAGCTAGCACAAACTGCTAATGACAGAGGGGAAGAAAGAATTCGAACAAAAATATTAATAAACAATTGAATATTGATATTAGTGTACCTAGAAATATTATAATATTCAAAAATTTAAAAATATATACAGTACACTCCCAGAAATCTGCACAGTTTGGAACCAGAGATTGTGCAGATTTTAGAATATTGTGGATTTTGGGTATTTTATTGTTTGCATATTTAAATTAAAATTTTAAAGCCGTAATGCATTAAAAATGACAGTGAAGACATATGAGCAAGCATATAAGACACATGAAATATTTAAAAATAAATGAAGGCAAGTAAAAAGTATAAATATAGTATACATATAAAATTCAATGTAAATATTTTTCTTTTCACTTAACAAATTAAAAATTGTTCCATAAGGCAAAATACAAAATTGAGTATATGTAAACATCTGATATAATAACTTTTATTATAAACTTGCAATTTTTATTATAGTTTAGAATTATAGGTAAAGCCAAATGATTTTTTTTTTTTTTTTTTCAGTATATGAAATCATTTTTTGTTCAAGCACAAATACTACTGGTTTAAAAGAATTTAGATATTTACCTTGAAGATCTGGATCTTGCTTAAAATAAACTTTCTTTAATTTTATTAGATTCAATTTCTAAAATACCACCACTAAAATAAGTTCTACCTCGTTTTTTTTTTTTCCTTTTCTTGAAAACTATAAATTTCATTGTTTACATTTGTTTTGATGTGTGGATTTCTGGTTTTATTTATGTTGAACGTTTCAACATATACATCAGTTTACAACTCTAAATACAGGTTAAATTATTTATAGAAAAATGAAAACACTCTTTGATTTTTGCTTCAATGTAAATAATTGCTTCAATGTAAAGAAAAAACTGACACGTTTGTGCATTTAAAATTTTGTCCCTGATTATGCAGAAAGTTTAAAATATTTATGAAAAGGCTTTTAAGTAACTTAAAAAATAAATAAATAAAATTTTAATAATATAAAATAATAAAAATCTTACCTTGAATTGAGTCTGTAATATTGCAGGGGATGAAAGCATTTCAGATTACTCCTGAAATTTATCTCTAATATACTGAAAATACAGGTAATTCTTCAGCTGCAACATTTGTTGTATCTAGAAAAGAATATTGTTAATATTAGAAATACAATAAAAATATTACAAGATAAAAACAACTTTTTTTTATATCATGTTTTAAATTTTCTGTTGAATCATATGAATGCTACCAAAGGCAGCGGGGACCTGAAACAGTTGGTTAAAAGTATGAAAAAAAAAATGCATTTCCACCGTGTTTTGAGCTATTTTTAAATGTCTAGCTAGTCGGGAAGTTAGTAAAATAAATTTTTTGCTGAATCATATCAGTGGTGGATCCAGAACTTCACTTTAAAGGGGGGGGGGGGGGCAAAGATTTTTAAAACTGTTATTCTAGACCAATAAAAAATTTACAATTGCAATATTCAATTGTAAATGTCAGTGTTTTGGGGGGGGGGGGAGCCCCCCCCTTCAATCCGCCACTGAATCATATAAACGCTACCAAAGGCAGCAGGGTACTGAAACAGTTGGCTAAACGTATTAAAAAAAGTATTGTCACCCTGTTCTGAGCTATTCTGAAAGTTTAAAATGTTTAGCTAGTTGGGAAATTAAATGATCTTTGAAGCATATGATAAACGCTGCCAAAGGCAGGTGGGACCCGTAACCGTTAGCTAAAAGTATTTAAAAATGCATTTTCACCATGTTCTGAGATATTCTGAAAGTTTCAAATGTCTAGCTAGTCGGGAAGTTACATATTTGTTGAACCACATAATAAACGCTACCGAAGGCAGTGGGGACCCAAAACAGTTGGCTAAAATTATTAAAAAAATGCATTGTAGTCGTGTTTTGAACTATTCTGAAAATTTCAAATGTCTAGCTAGTCGGGAAGTTAGTTAAATAAATTCTTTGTCGAATCACATAAACGCTGCTGAGGGCAGCGGGGACCAGAACCAGTTGACTAAAAGTATTTAAAAAATGCATTGTCACCATGTTCTGAGCTATTTTGAAAGTTTCAAATGTCTAGCTAGTTGGGAAGTTAGTTAAAAATCGATTGCAAGATTTGTACTGGACAAACAAACAAAACAAGAATCGAAGTTAATAAAAACACGGTAAAAAGTCTAAAGACTTTTCACTAAAAAAAGAAAAAGTGAAAAAAAAAAAGAGAAAGAAAGAAAAGATTACCAAATCACCATGAAATTAAATAAGGAAATAAAGAAGTCAATACTTCATTCTTATATAATGTAGCTTGCAAAACAGAAATTTCCTGCCAAATATTATTAAATACAGTTGAACCTTGTTAACATGAATTACTTTTAACATAATGTTTCCATAATAACTTTCAAAATGAAGATTAGTTTAATTACATAAAGATTAGTTACCGAAGCAGGTACAAATTTTTATCCCCTTTGAGATTCACGTTAACAAGGTTCGACTGTATAACATTTATATAACTATATATCATTTCTCTTGCCTTTTCAAAGTTTTAATTTTTATTTTAAAAACTTTCACTGTTTTATTGATACTTAATTTCACATACTTAGGAAAAATATCTACTTTTTATCATATATTATATTTTATCTGCTGTTTTCCCATTTAATATGTATCTTACAGGGGTCTGTCCAGAGGTAAAACTGGTTCTGTTAAAGGACCCTTCACAAAATTTTATACATTAAAAAAGGATCTTTCACAGATTTTTTTTATCCTCAAACAGGACCCTTCACAAAAATTTTTCTCGTAAAAACAAACCTTTGATAAATTTCTTTTACTTCGAAACCTAATTTTCTACGGAGCGAAAGGCCACTTGAGTAATCGTATGTGCTTTGCTGTATTTCCCCTAAACAGCTGCTATTCAATTTCTAATTTATGAAAGGTTTCTGTGTGTATGTGTGAGTTTAATTCTACAAAAGTGAACTTTGATTGTCTAAAATGATTGCAAAATTACCTTTAAAAAAATAAAAAAAAAAAGAGAGAGAGAGAAAAAAGTTCGGCCAAAGTTAGCCAAAAAGTTCAGTAGGACTTGATTTTTATATTACAGGGATGAGATTATCAAAAATACAAAAAAGCTGAAACTGTACGCAAAGACAAGACGTTAAGATTAAACATTAGAATTTTGATGACAAAATCTATTATATTAGAGTAATAAATATTTATTTTAACCTTAAATGTATAAAAAAAGAAGAAATGCACATTAGAAACATAAAAAAAGCTAAAAAAAATTTAAAAGCTGAAAAGCTAAATGTACAAAAAAGCTGAAATCATCTGAAAAATCTCATCCCTGATATTACTATTTGATTCACAAAATTATGTGTAGATTTTTCACAATTTCTCAATAACAGGTCTCTGTCTGAAAAGTCTAGACAGACCCCTAATCTGCTTATAAAATAATAATAATTAAAGATGCATGCAATTTAAATGTTTCAGACACTTTATTATTGAATTTAGCTATATATCAGATTTGAGAGATAAATAGGAATAGGCATATACTGTAACATTGTTGGTATTACAGTATCCTCCTAAACATATTTATTAAACTTCATTTCGATAAAAGCATATACTACTAAATGAAATAACAAACAGAAAAGAAAATGTCTCATAACTTAAATTCTTTAACAGCAATTGCTGAAATATCACAAGAAAACGTTTCTTAAACTTTTATTTGATTGTACAATGTAATGTATAAGCATTTTATACATTACTTGTCTACATTAAATTACTTCTGGAAGATAATACTAAACTTTATGCACACGCAACAACGATTAAACAATGAACTAATTATTTACTGATTTTTTTTTTTTTTTTTTTTTGGAAATTGTGTAAAATGTTATACTTTGATTAACAAGACTCCCTTATTTGTATGCATGCATGTTTAATCCTTAATTATTAACAATCAGTTATCGTATTAATCATCTCTGAACAAAAGGAAATAAATATCACTTACCAAAATGACTTCCGTCTCGATTGCTTCATATTTTTGCAGAAATTCAAAAAAGCACACAAGCATCAATTATTTATGGCGCGGCGCTTACTTCTAGTTGCTATAATCATCTCTGAACAAAAGGAAAATAATGTCACTTTTAAAATTTTACACTGTTATGGTGGGATCATCGATTGATATATCCATTACGCAGTTTCAAAGTAAGCTTCCGGCATTGCAAACAACGCCATGTTTTTGTTTACAATCCGTGAACTGCGATTACAAGGGAATTGTGGGTAAAATACCGGTTGCCAAGAGGATCGTCTCTTATCCTAGTAATTTCCTCTTTTGACCAGGGAGTTGAACTTTATTAAAACTGAATTGTAAATGGGATCTAAAAGTTTTTCCTTGCGAGGAGTCCGCCATAACTGTAGTCGTGATGCATGCTGGGTAGGTTGTTTTGCACATGCTCTCAGCAGAGATTAAGACACTACCGTTACGTGACTGAAATTAAGACACTTGTCGTGTCTTAATTCTTTTTAAGACGCTTATGTGACTGATTTTAAGACACGTGAATTTGCAGTGTATATTTTAAGACACATAACTGACTGAAATTAAGACGGCATCATGTCTTACTTATATTTTAAGACACATAAGTGACTGAAATTTTTTCGTTTAAGACACTTTGATGTCTTAAATCTATTTTAAGACGCTTATATGACTGAATTTAAGACACGTGAATTTGCAGTGATGCCCTGTTGCCGATCTATGGTGGTGTATAAGTATACAAAAAATTCTTAAGGAGTATGTTATTTGTAATTTGTATATGTATTATTAAAAATAAATGGAAATGGCTTTGTACATTCCTATTTATATATCCCGTCTCTAATTATTCATTAAATAATATATATATATATATATATATATATATATATATATATATATATATATATATATATGTATATATATTATAGTAAGCTTTTAGGGATTCTGCCTTTTACTGTCCTAGTAAGCTATTAAATATCTATTGGCAGACCATAATAAACGGAAATCGTAACAGAATGACAATCTATTACTTTTATCCTCAAATATTTTTATTTTGCTTATAACACACCGTACAATAAAATAAAGATTGGAGAATCATAAAATTCATCATATTAATTGTTAGTATATTATTTTTAAGTTAAAGCACTTATAAATAAGAAAACGTAACACAAATGATGAGATCGAAATTATAGGATGCCTAATCATAAATAAATAACATTTTACCATTATATGTATAAGACCATAAATTTATGTATGTTTATAAGCAAACAGAAATTTGGACTAATAAGAGAATTTTTTCTTCTCTACACATAAAAAAAAAAAAAAAAAAAAATACATTAAGACATCGAAGCAATTTCATAATCTGGTTGTCCTTGAAATAAAACACCCCCTTGAGACGCTAGGCCTCCGAAATACGAGTCTCTGTTTTTATTCTAAGAAAAGTCATTTTCTAGTTGTGCATAGATCTATGCACACATATGACGTCTATAAATTGTCGACTATCACGCGATCTTATTATAGACGTCTTATTTTATTTTTTATTTTTCTGCTAGCGTACAGGTTGGATTCTTACAGGTTCTACTGATGGCTATCGTATAATGGATTACAGGTAGGGGGGTGCTCTGGAGCTTAATAAATGATGCATTGCCTAGACTGGGTGTTGGAAACCTGAAAACTTGATATATTGCTAAATTAACGAATACGTTCTGCATGTACAGAACCGATGAGGTTTTAGAAAAACGACCCTGCAATTTAACGATTATCTGTTTTTAAAATTAAGAAGTTACAGATGGTTTCGGCAGAGGAAATATATATTCTATTATATATATGCCGATAATATATGTCTCTTATAAAAAAAAAAAAAAAAAAAAAAAAAAAAAAAAATAAAAAAATATAGTTATGAGATTGCAGATTTTATATACACACGAGATCAGTGAAATATTTATATTAATAGTATTAATAAATTCTTAAAAAAAAAAAAAAAAAAAACAAGAAGAAGAAGAAACATGATATTAACGAATTAACATATGCAAGATAAATATGCAAGTTCATTAATGGAATTCAGATTACATTTTACATGCACTATTATATTAATGCAAATATGAATTAAAATATTTAGAATAATTAGTTAAAACGGTCTCTTATACTCATTACTTAATAGAAATACAAATGCTTTCTTTATATAGAGAGATGTGCAAAAAGTAATTAAATATACTAGCATTAATAAAAGACAGGTTTTTCGCGTGGCATGTATAATTTACTTAGTGGTAGAAAGCTGTTTTCTCTAAGACGGATTTATTTAAACTTATATTTACATCCATGTTGGGAGATTATCAATGAGATATGGATATACATGCTATCATAGCTTTAGAGCCTGAATCCCTTTTGTATATTTTTCCAATTACATGTCAAAGGATACATTAAAGTCTTAAATTTCAAGTGAAATATATATATATATATATGTGTGTGTGTGTACTACACATGTATAGAAGTGTATATTAAAATATTTTGTTTTGTATTAATATTTTTGTTTTGTACACATTTATATTAATTTTGTTAATAATAAATGTCCAGACATTAAACGAATGTAGTCTGTCATTGTCGACGAGCATTTGAATAACTTACCTAAATTTCAATGAGTCAGCCGTCCCTGTTGATTAAAAAAGTTTTCAGTATCTGGATATATCTCTGTATCTATATGTACCGTACAGTTCTGTGCGTTCTGACCGCCCTCAAAATGTTTCTCGACCCACAACCCATAATAATGTAAAGTTAAATTTAATTTATGATACACTGAATTAAAATTCTATTACACTAAATTCACTTACATTATTAAGTACATCTTTCGGAGTATAAAGTGTATCAAAAAATTACACCTATATTTATCTAACAATAAACAACACTTCAGTGTACAATATAAAAAAATTCAAATGTATTAAAACTTACTTTTAAAAAATATAGTTCCAAATATTTTGATAGTATAGAAAAAATAAATAAATAAATAGATAAGGACGATAAGGAGGTCAGTTATTATTTAAGAATTACGTTTTTCGGACACATATTTCTCGGACAGATTATCATCTTCATTATGTGACAATAAATGATGGCAGCTCAGATAAGCTCCCCCAGCTTTAAAAATTTTACTTAATTAAAAAATAAAAAAATAAATAAATAAATAAACTAACCAGAAGTTCTTATCTTTTTGTGAAATAAGTTAATCGTATATCCATAATAACGAACTCCTTAATAACGAATAATGCAAATTTTACGTTGACACACCTGATCTGTATATTCAGTAGCCAATTTATATGTACGAGCTGACATTCTTAGGCACGCATATTTCTAAATAGGCGCATCTATGTTTTGCGTATTAAAGAATTTTTTAATTATAATGCGATTTATTCTTTGTAAGAATAAAATTTAATATCACAGTTTTACATAATTTTTAATGGATATAGTATTTGTGGATTGTGTACAGGGACAAACAAACACACACACAGAAAAAAAGAAGAAAAAGAAGAAGATACATTACAGTTTTCATTATCAAGGTGGGATAAGAATAATACTCTGTTATTCAGTATACTATGAATTCTATTGGTCCTGGTAATAAATTACCAGATTTTATATCGCATAATTCATGGAAAGGAAAATTAAGCTGTTTTCCTCTAAAATGAAAATAAAATGTATGTAAGTAAATATATATATATATATATATATATATATCGGCGTATACGCATGTTAGAAGGGAAAAAAATTAAATGGCTTGTATTTTATTTTTATTTATTATTATTATTACTATTATTATTATTATTATTATTGAGCATAAAATAGCGGCCAGACAAATATCTATCATTTATATTTACCTTCATGTTTTATCCTATTAAAACCGATTGCAAAAGAGATATACATTAGATGATAAATAAATCATAATAATAAGCCAGAATAAAGTAATATTCATTCTCATGTGAATAAGTGGTATTATTTCTTATATGAAAAGAGTATTCATATTAACGTAGTATTTAATATTAAAGAAATAAAAAATACGCACGCGAGAAGTTTTTTGCTTTCAACTGATCAACGCATTTACTGTAAAAATGGGTCGTACTCATAACTCAAATGCAGCAGCGAATATATATGTATATATATGTATATTGCGTAAAAAAATATAATGTATATTTTCATATAATGAATCGGCAAAGAAAACAAACCTCAATAATTTTTAAGTCATTTTCTCCCCGGAAAAAAAGAATCTTTTACAAGCGAAATGACTCATAGGACATAAGGAAATATCCAACTACATCAACAAATGTATATTAATTAATAAGATGGCCAAATGTAAAGAAAAATATTATTATTAAACAGCAATCTTTATACATTTCAAATGAGAATGAAAAATAGTGTTGCATTTTTTGCCTCGTTGATTAATGTAAAAAATTGAAAATGGAGAAATGCTTTGAGTTTTTTAGAAAAGTAATTATTTTTGTCTGTTTGTCTTTTTTTTTTTTAAAGTCATGTTTTTGTAGACTCGGGTCAATACACTTTTTTAGCTTATTTTACTATAGATTTTCCTGCTCCCAAAATAGAATCTACACTTCGAAAAAGGAAATTCAAAGAAAATATATTGAAAATATTATCATAAATGTTATTTAATTATTCAACCGCTTACTTATGTCGTTAGTCTCTAAGATAACAATCTGAAAGATAATTTAAACACACCATTATACATAATATTCTTTATGTGTGTGTATAATATGCTTATTAATTAAATGTTTTTTTTTATTTTTATTTATTTAGTTATTTTGGTGAAAACAAAGGTTTTTTTTTTTTTTCCTTTCTTTTATGCACACCTGTATGTACAAATAAAATTTCTTAAAATTCTTATTAAAAAAAAAAAAAAAAAAAAAAAAAGTTTAAAAGAAGAAGAAGAAGAAAACAGTGATTTACCTTCAAAATTCGTTTTTAATGATAATGTTATTACATGAACGACAAACATTTCACGAGACAGTCAAAAAAAAAAAAAAGAAAAGAAAAAAATAGTGCACAGCAATAACAGCACTTTTGTGTGTGTCAGAGAGAATGAGAGAGAGAGAGAAAGGGGGAGGGGGGAGGAAAAGAGAGAAAATAGGCGAAGTAAGTAAGAAATATATATATATATATATATATATAAAAGACAAATTATTTAATGTAAAAAAATAACATCGACCAATACTAGAATTATGTGTTGTCCTATTCAAAAAGATTTATTTTTAATAATATCTCTGTTAATTAAAGGCAATTTTATTATAACAAAATATTGTTAATCTAATCTAAATAGATCTTTTTTTCTTTTTTTTTTTAAACAGAGTATCAACTCTTCTTGTCAGGTAGAGATTTTTTTAGCTTTTGCTTTCTTAGATTCTTTAGGGGTTAGAATAGGGATTAAAGCAACTGACTACACTAAGATCCTAGAAATGGGTGGAGTGCCTTCAGTGAGGTCTTTCTACGAAGCCTCAGCCAGTATTTACGCGAGTTTAAAAGAAAACCCCAGAAAAATCCAAATGGCTAGGTCGACGAGCGTGACAATTTCTTTTGATTATTGAAAGCCGTTCCAAAACTGTGACAGTGAACTATACCGTCCAAAGTTAATTTAATACATAAGAAAAAATAATGTCACAAAAATTTGTTTTTCTGTAACCATTATTAGATTAAGTAAAAAGGTTTCATTTTTAGGCAAAAATTAACAAGCAAACAAAGCTAACAACTTTTTTTTTTTTTTGACTTTCTTTAAAATTTTGACACCTTATTGTTCTTAATAATAAATTAGAGAGAAAAAGAGAGAAAAAAAAAAAAAAAAATAGGAAATACTTAAAATGGACTATTCTCAGAATTATTGAAACTTATATGTATGTTGGAAATTATTCCAATTGCACAAATTAACATTAATAGTAATGAAAATCTTTACGTATTGAGATATCGAAAATCACATATTCTAAATTATGTATTACATTTCTGATAAATTTAATTCCTTTTCCAATTCATTTTCTATCTTTATAAAAAAGAGAGTTAATATATGCGGTCTCGAATCTTCGAAAAAGAGCAAGTCATTCTATTCCTTTCATTAAAAAAAAAATAATAATAATAATAATAAAAGCAAGAAATGAGGTTTCAATCGCTTAATTCTGTGGAGGACAATTCGTTTCATCTCAATTAAATAAAACAGAATAAAATGTTTCCTGATGTCATTTTTGAACATTGAACAGAGCGCACATATGCTTAAAATAGAAATAACGTATTCTGTTTCGACTAAAGTCTGTAAATAAGAATTTAACGATAAATTCTTGTGGTTAAGATTTAAGGTTAGTTCGCTTGTGTTCTCACGAAGTGATAACGGTTTTTTGGCTAAGAAATCAATCGCCAATATATTTTAAAAAGTTATACTAAATTAGCTGTAACTGAAAAAGTTGGGTGTTGTTCTTGGCATCAAAATTCTGTGGTTTTGTGTAATGTATCCAGCCAACAATTTCACCACTTCTGCCTCTTCGCTGTTGCTGTAAAGACGTTCCTTTTGATTGCTTCTCTCCCCGTGTCCATCCCGTTCATTTTCATGCATTCATCCATTGTATTAGAAAACGAACACCATCCTGATTCTTTTCAAGTGGATATTTCTGATGTATCTCAATAGTGTTGAATTATTTAATTATAAGCATTATTGTTACAAAGTTGAAGATAAATAAAACATTTTAACGTCAGCAACGAATCTTGGGTCATTGTGTTAACAATGCAATGTTCACGGCCAACCACCTCAACGACTTTGATCCTTTATCACTATTTTACCAGTGTATTGCTTCATAATAATATAAGAAATTTAAGCATCGTCAAAAGTGCTAATTTCATCAATTTGTTTCTACAAAAATAGTGCAACAAACTCTATAGCACAAATATAGAGAGAGAAAAAAGAAATGGTTTATCTTTTTTTTTTTTTTTTTTTAAATCAAAGTTTCTGCTTTTGAAATAAATCATTTGTTATGTTGCCATCTATAATATTCCATGCAATTACTCTACTTATAAACAAACAAACAAACCGAAAAACAAAGATAGATGCCTGCTTAAAAACATAATGCATGCTGGTAAACTATACGAGAATTCAGTTATAATAACAGTAATAATAATAATAATAAAAGAGGGTTCAACTATTTAAAAAATTGTTTTCATACACGAATAATTCGTCAATTTCATAAGACGAATAAATAATAAACCAGATTTCAAAAATAAAAACAATTGACAAAACTAGTCTTTCTTTTTAAAGCCTATTAGAAAATCGTTTATTAATTGTTACTGTACTTTTAAGTGATATATTGTATACATATATATATATATAAATGAAAGGGATAAAAATAAATGGTTTTTTTAATAATTTAAAACAAATTTAAAAGTGTGAAAATCGCGAATCGAAATTATAATCGCGCTTTAAAGTTTGTTTTCTAGCAGAAGACTTTATAACTCAGAAATCAGAAAAAGAACGAAATTATAAGTCGAAATTCGCTGACGCTAGTGCATCTTGCAAGGGTTGCGGCATTGAGCTGCATATTAATTAATCCCAGAAATTCCTTTTAAGAGCCCAGACGATCTAATGAACCAATCACCAGCTCAGAAAAGTAGGTATAAAAGCCCAAACATTAAACAAACAGAGACTTCTTGCCACGAATTTGTCTGGTTAAATAACTCCACGTTGCCACCTTCCTCTGAAATTACGTGAGTCTAACAAGCCTCCCCAACGGATTTCGCGGCCCGCGGGTCGCTTGAACCGCCGGCGCGGATCGGCAGGGCGTCGGAATTCAGACTCCATTCGCCTTCCCCTGTCCCGACTTAGAAATCTGAAGCAATAAAGATGTTTCCTGAAAGAAAGCCTAGTCGTCATTGTGTGCTACGCCTGTCATCTCTCTTTCATGAAGTAATTAAATACGTCACAAATGATAGATATTTTAACCTTAATTATTTAGCAATTAACAGATACATGTCAAAACCAACTCAATAAAAATAAAACTGATTGTAACACATTCCTAAAACTAGCACAAAAATGTGGCGATACATGTTAAGATCCAATAGGAGACAAAACCAATATAAATTACTTACGCCCGCTTGAGTAAAAAAGGTATAGTGCGACCACGTTTCCTACGACTGGCAGTGAGGCCGAGTCCAAAAGTTTAGAGGGATACAAAATTGGCCGAGAGATAGTTATTTGGAAAACATCCAGTTATTCGGTGTTCCCTTATCACTTGTTTTCTCTCAGTCACCCCTATTTTAACACTGGACTCGTTCAATCCGCACTTGCGCAGAGGCTTCCATGGTCGCAAGAAATGTGGTTAAAGAATATATATATATTTTTTTCAATAATAATTTTTTAAGTGTTTTTTGGATTATTATTTGTAGTGGTGAGTTTATTTTGATCTGCGTTTTTAAATGGTTATTGGATTATCATTTTTAGTGAGGAGTTTTGTTGTGATCTTCGTTTTTTTTTTTTTTTTTTTTTTTTTTTTCCAATGGGTGTTTCGGGCCTGTGAACAAAGTAATTCTTAGCTTTTGCTTTCTTTGTGACAGGAAAACATCCATTTTTTAGCTTATTTGCATTGTACCAGGCCCTTGGAAACGTTAGAATGCAAATAATGTTTTTTTCTCATACCAATTTGCTATGATTCGTTTAGATATTGCTTTATTTTATTTTAATTTTATTTTATTTATTTGGGTGGTCTTCGTTTTTGATCAGAATAAATGTTTGAATGCTGAAATTGAATCACCTTTAAATTTCAAATGTTTGCACTGATAATATTATATTACTATATTATATATATATATATATAATTTGAAAATTGGTGTTTTCATTTATAAGTTACTCGAATTCACCATATTTTTCTTTTTTTTAGTAAATTATTCTTAAATACTAAAAAATATTATCTATGATTTACTAATAAACCAATACCACGTAAAAAATTATACATTAACTATCTAACTAAGTCAAAACTTTCTTTAGATTAAATAAGTTGATTAGAGGTTCAGAGAGTATCCACACCCTATAACAACTTACGCAATTAGAAACAAACATTTAAAAGAAAGAAAAAAGAGTGCTGTTTGCGTTTGATTCCGAAGACGTACTCAAGCAGATTACTATTTTGTGTGGACCACCTGTTGAGAACCGCTGTTCCAGAAAGTTGTTAACAATGAACAGTGTTGTTTTAGAATGCTGAAATTAGTTGAATGAATTTCTCCCTGCTAATTATGTACTCGATATAACGAAATAAGTTTGGCGAATAAATTACTTACCGCAGAAAGCAAATAAATTAAATTTTTTAATGCAGAAGTGTCGTGGCAAAAAAACACCTTAGCTAGTTATATTTCCAGAAATTTGAATTCATTTATTTACTTTTATTTATTTATTTACAGGGTGATTGTCATTAAAGTTGCAATTTCAGAATGACTTGATATTTTACCAGAACAAATGGAATTTTGTTCGACGAAGGAAAAAAAAATGTTATCAAATGTGCCGATTGATGGCGCTGTCAGCTTTCAATTTGATGTTGTGGAAGTATGCAAATTACTAAGATGGATACCTAAAAAATGTTGTTTACAGTAGTGTTGGGCATAATTGATTAAAAAGTAATTGAATTACAATTATAATTATTTTACTGTCAATCAATTAACAAGTAACTGATAACAAATAAATTGAATTACTTATTCAGTTTATTTGTAATAATTCAATTTATTTGTAATCAATTACTTGTTAATCGATTGACAGTAAAATAATTATAATTGTAATTATAATTGTAATTCAATTACTTTTTAATCAATTATGCCCAACACTGGTTTACAGTGGCAGAATGGGAATCCTACTATTTGAAGGCAAGCATATCCTAGCTAAAGAAAAAAAGAATTCAGAAAAAGAAAAAAAAAAAAAAATGCACAAAACTGCAGATAATCTGAAGGCATAAGAAAAAAAGAATTCAGAAAAAGAATTTTAAAAAAAGAAAAAGAAAAAAATGCCCAAAACTGCAGATAATCTGAAGGCATTTGGAACAATAAAAAGTTTAAGGACAAAAAAAAAAAAAAAAATCTGTAAATTTTGTGCTTCCAAACTGCAGTTTTTCTGCAGATTTTATGATTCTTGTTAATCTTGATTCTTAATAATCTGAAGGTATTTAGATACCTTCAGATTATCAAAATTTTTTAAAAATAGTTTTTTCTGCAGATTTTCTTCATTCCCTCCGATCTGTTGTTGAAGATACCATTTGTGGAACATGCCTTCCATCTAAAAAAGTAGCGGAACAAGGCGCAGGGCATATTAAACAACTTATAGCGATAACCATCCGCAAGGCGTTCGTTTCGTGGAGCTCCTCTTTTTCTCTTGTCATTATCACTATTTCCTCTGTAAACACGTATTCTTGTCTTTTCGCTGATACATTTGTCATAAACCTATTGAGTTCATTCCTGTGTTTAACGCTTTAACGAATCCATTTGGGCTTTCCCCTCCTCGACATTACTCTGACAGCGCCATCTACAAGCACATTTTGGAACAATTTTTTTTTCCTTGGACAAACGAAATTCCATTGCCTCACAACTCTTCAGGTAAGGTCATTCTAACCGACAGTTTTAAAGTTAAATTTTAATTATAATCTGCTTGTAGTATTTATTTTGTAATGCCGAATATTCGGTCCGTAATTTTAGAATGTTATTTTTCAGTCTGTTTGTAAACAAATATATGTTACATCATTGAATTAAAAATCTAATTAGTTTTAATAAACTAGTATATTTGATTTTTTTTTTTTTTTAAGTAATGTCAAAAGGTTAAAAAAAAAAAGCATTTTTTACATAAAGTATCATGTACAAATGCACTCACAAGGAAACATTCAAAAGGTGTCGTCTTCAAAAAATATTGAAAAAAATATATATGTGATTCTACTCTTCATAAAACACAAGAAAGTGAAAAAATTATCGGCTGAAATGAATTACAGCGACCACAAAAAATTATCAAAATTAAGCATATTTGGCGATTTAGCGCTGTTAGGCGTTCAGTTCGCTAGCACCGAGATTGCCGTGTTTTGTTTCTCCGCCAAGTACTCAAAATCAATTGCCTAACAATGTGAAATCGCCAAATATGCTTAATTTTGATAATTTTTTGTGGTCGCGGTAATTCATTTCAGCCGATATTTTTTTCACTTTCTTGTGTTTTATGAAGAGTAGAATCACATATATATATTTCAATATTTTTTGAAGATGACACCTTTTGAATGTTTCCTTGTCAGATAAGAAAGTTTTGGAACTTATTAAAATTTTATAATTATACAAAATTAATTGCTCACAATTTCGTTTAGCATTTAATTATATGTATAAAGCTTCTCAATAATACGTCCATGAATTCCTTATTAATATATTCTTGAAAGGAATTTCACTTTCCTTCGATATAATGACAAGGCTGTGATATCCAGGGAAATTTACAGTTTATTAATTTTTTTTAAATTTTTAAATTTTTTTATTGATTGTTAAGTAGGCTGTGGAGCTATGCACTTTAAATCGTCTGTATTTCATCTCTTTCAAACTATAAATCCATAATGTAAATTAATAACAGTCTCCATCTCGAAAATTTGTGCACTTTGTTTTTTAATTTTCAACACTATTATAGAAATTAATTTAAACAATTGTTGAAATGGCAAGATTTTAATTATCTTTCCCGTTCTCTCTCTCTCTAATACTTTTCAATAAAATTAAAAAGTATTAATGATTTCGGTTTGTCTGCCTTCCTGACCGCGCTTTAACGCCTGGAATTTCGTGAAATTTCTTGAAATTAATATATATTATTCAAGTTCACTATGGGACGTTCCCAATTAAAAATGGGGTTAATACCAACACTGGTTTGTGTACAGGGATACCCGGAAGAATTCCAAAAACATTGCGTTATATAAAAATTATTTCTATAAATTATATTTTAATAACTTTATTTTGCATAAATCGTAATGAAATTGACATATATTTTTTACTGCCCCTAAAAATATTCTCTATAGACTATAGAATACGATTACCATTTACAGGGCAACCACACGAAAATATATGGATACATTAAGGATAGTAATTAATTAGGAATTGCTGGGAAGGTTATTATTATTATTATTAAACTCATTTTAAGAAATTTTTAAAAGTTATTATTATTTTTTATTATTATTGTTGTTATTAAAAGGTCAATTGATCTGCATTTTTTTCCTCATTTTTAAATCAATAAAATTTTTAACCCGTTGAGCGCCACGCAAATTCTTAAAATCCATTAAAATTCCATTAAAATTCCATAATGATTTCTCCTGTAATAAATAAAAATTAAGCAAATTTTCAATAAATTTTTAATCACTAAATGTAATATTTTTAGTTTTATATCCTATTTTATATCCGCCACCGATGACTGACGCGGCTTTATATCCTATTGGACACTGTCAGCCACCGATGGCTGACAGGGCGCTCAACCTTTTAAATTTTTTATTGGTACTGCTTTCACTTTCGGGGTAAAACTTTCACTGAAATGTTTGAAGTATAACATGTTCTGCACACTCCTAAAGTTTCAAGATGATTCCTTCTGTACTTAGAGATATATGACAAAATGTCTAGAATCTAGAATGGCTGACATGCGCTCAACGTGTTAATAACGATTTGTTGTAAATATCAACAAACAACAGTCTTTAATAATAATAATAATAAAAAAGAAAGAAAGAAAGAAAAAAAAAAACAATTCATGGAAATATACGGTACACGAACCATTTCAGCGAAAAACCGCTGCTCTAACAAAACATTTTTATCTCCTATACCCCGTTCTGAAACCTAAAACTGTATAAATAAACAATTATACATATATATATATATATATAAAAAAAAACACATTATTATGATTCACCTGCGATTCACCTGCTTTCAAGAATTATTTCTCGTCATTAACTGTTAGGCATACATCAAAACACGAAAAAAAAAAACTTTGGAAAAACAAAAACAACAGGAATTCAAAGGAAATAAAAATCCTGCACTCCCTGAATATATAGATATAAAAAAAAGGAACCTGTTCCTCCCTATAGGTGTACCTGAGCTGCCAGTTCTAGCAGAAGACAATCGGCCTTGTCCTTGGAATGATATCTATGCCCGTACAGCGGCGTAAGCTATAGTTACACAGGTGAACGCGATACCCCTTTGCCTTTTTAGAGATCGCCCCGTTTTTCCCTCCCCGCTCGTTTGAAGATCACGCGATACTTCTGTTTTTTTTTTTTTTTTTTTGAGTTGTTTCTGAAATTAGGGGTAAAATGATAAAAGATTTAATGGTGTTTGTAAGGACTGGATCGTGCCCGAGGAGTGAATATTAAAAATTTCTCGTTAAATTAAAACGTGATTTTTTTTTTTTTTTTAATTTTTTTTATTACGTGTTATGATTTATGTAAATGGAGGCTTTCGAAGGGGACTAAAAATGAAGGAAAAATTCGAAGTTGATTTAACGATAGTAAAAAAAAAAAAAAAAATAAATAAATAAATATTTGTTCTTCAACAACGTTTAATTTCCAGGCAGTTAGCAATTTATATGATTACAACGTTATTTCCAGACGAAAATCGGAAATGCGTTTAAGTTGTAGGTATTGCACATAAAAGAACAACGAATTGATTTCTATTGCTCGTTTTTCTTTAAACGGTGTAGACATTTTTTTAAATTATTATTATTATTATTATTATTATTTTTTTTTTTTTTTTCACATTTGTATATTTATGATCAGTGATGCGTCTAAGAGTCATTTTTTAAATTAATTTCACAATTTTAAAAAGGAAATATGTAGCGAACTTTTAAGGGTTAAACAAACATTGAAAATGGAAATGGTGCACAAGAATTTTTTTCTGATCGAAATAACTAATTACGGACCTTCACCCCCCCCCCCCCAAAAAAAAAAAAAAATTAACCATGAGCAAAAGCAGCAATGCATCATTTTCCCAACTTTTTTTTTTTTTTTTTGCCTGATGTGAAGTCGTGCCGCATTATTTCGACTCGAAATAATAATTGTTTTTGCAATTTATACTATTTTAATTTAAAAAAAAAATCTCATTCTTCAGCATCCAACGCCATCTTTTTTATGTGTATTAGTATAATTATGCAATACTATTAAATATTTTCACGGTATCAATTGAAGGGGTCGGGGAAGGAGAGTGATAAACCACATTTGTGAATTTAGATACATCGATTTGACAGCTACATCAAATCAGAATATATAATGTAACATTTTTTGCCAGTTTCTTAGAAACATTAGGAGATATTCAGAATAACAATATGACATTCATTTAATTTATTATTGTTATGTATTTATTATTTCTTCCCAATAAAAAAATAAAAATAAAAAAGTAAAAATAAAATAAAATAAAAAGTTCTGTTTGGGGCAAAAGCGAAACTTTTAGATTGATTTATTTAGAAATCGACCTATTGCAAGCACTTCGTTTATTTTTATATACTTCCATTACATAATGGAAATTTTGTCATTAAGATAACTCCCGGAATAATGAACTTAATTGAATCAAAGTTGGTCAGATTGTAAAAAGCATATTTAAGACCAGATTTGCCTAAATTTTGATGTACACGTAGACCACATAAGGGTCTCAACGAAGTTTATGAATGAACTTGATCTGCCATTTTGAAACAAAATGGCAGATACTTTAAATTAAAGAGTCACTTGAAATCAGACTGCCACTTAAAAATTTATCATCAAGATAACTTTTGAGATACTGAATTAATTCGAACCTAATTTGTAGATTAGACATATCTTAGAAATGCATTGGATATGTTCGTTGCCCAACTTGATCCGTAATCTTGTTTCCACAAGTGCTGGACACTTAAAAATTTCAAATTCAAATAAAAAAGGAATTTATGAATCGATTTATTTGAAACTCCATGCGTACAAAAAATCAATATCCAAAAATCAATATCAAACCAAGTCCATTAATAAATTTTATCCGTAATTTTGTTTGAAAATGACGACCATTTCATACGGGGAGAAAAGAAAAAAAAATCAACCTACCTTTCGAAATAGCCGGAAGGACTTGTTTATACATCTTGCCACCTAGTGACTTTACAAGCATATAATATGTCGGATATTATAATTTACTATAAGCAACATTTAAGATTTAAATTACTTAAAATGTAGCTTGTCCCTTTCTTGCCCTAATCCTTAACTGTATGCCTATTTCCTTAAAATTCTCTTGCCTTTAAATTGAAAAAGACTATTCGATTTTATATAAAATCGAATAAAAAAGAATCGAATAAAAAAGATCCAATAAAAAAGAATGCTATTAGAAACATTAGACTGTTTCATTAGTGCGTTCAACTGTTTCATCTGTTTTCATGAATAATAACTATAACCGTAATATGGTTCTTTTGTATATATAATTAAACTGTTACTGTACTTCTAGTTAAAATGGCTCTGTCCTGATGATGCCCTGATGCTCAGGGCGAAAGGCTTTGACACGATGTCATTTTAATGATTTTAATTAAATTTATTGTTTTATACGTGTTTTAAAGTGGATTTTTTAATAAAAATTGTGGTATTCGATTTTAAGTTACCTTAATTAGAAATTCTTCCAAATTTCCCGCCTTCACGAAAAAGTGTGTAGTCAAAAGAGAATCCTATAATTAGCAATTTTGATTCAAAAAAAGCTTTGAATTTCGGAAATGAAGCATCGACATATATAAGATTTAATGATTTTATTTTTATTTTTTCATCCTTGTGCAGACTTGTTTTCGACCGACAAAGCGTAGCAATTAATTATTTAGATCTGAAACAGTTGTTGCATGTATTTTTTGCAATTTATGGCGTTTCCTTACAATTTTCTGATTCTTTATGATTTAACATCAGTTTTATGTTGTATTTTGCTGCAAATAAGTAAGATTATTCCAATATAAAGTAAGGGGCAAATACGGAGGCCGTAAATAACACTATTTTATTTGTACGCCGTAAGCTAAGTTTTTTCTCACAAATGTGTAATTACATACTGTTCTCCGAAAATACCGAATTTAGCCCGACAAATTACTCTGCATTCATCTCTAGGTTTAATAACTTGACGCTTTTATTTCTAAGCGTTTGTTTGTAATTTCTATGTGCATATTACCATAATTTATGCACATACCTAGCAATATTTATAATTTATTCCGGAGTAGTAGTTTATTACCCGCCTTTTTCTTACGCCGTTATTTTTTAATAGCATTATTCTTCTTATTTTATCGTATTGGGGAAAAATTTATCTTTAAGCAAAGTGGTGTGAAAAAAAGGCGGGATTTACAACACTTTGGAATAAATTATAAATATTACCAGGTATGTATGTGCCAGGGAAGGTGACCTTCCTTCCATGTTCTTTCGAACAAATCAATTTCCCCTCTTTAGAAAACCTTTCCATAGTGCAGATCTTTTTTTCAGTTATTCCATAACAAATTTTACAACCAACACATTTCACCAAATCAACAGGTTTCTCGTTTGTTACGATCCTCTAAAATTTCCACATTTTCTATTTTGTCAATGATCCGAAAAACAAAAATTTCCTTTAGAGTATATATAATTATTATAGTTATATACTGTTTGTTCACCGCATATAAAGAATTTTCCCCAGGAAAAAACAGATTACTCTGCATTCAACCCCCAAATTTAGTAAACTGACGCTTTATTTATTTTCTAAGTGCTTGCTTTAAATTGCTATGCATGCATAAAACTAAAATTTATGGCCCTTCGGCCATAAATTCGGTAAGGTGACCTTCGTCTTTTATTCCTTCCAACAAATCTATTTCTCCTCTGGAGGAAACCTTTGCAAAGTCCAGATCTTTCTAATTCAGTTATTCCAGAACAAATTTTACAACTCTGAAACCCTTTGACCGACCAACACATTTCGTCGTTTGTTACTTTTTATACGACCCTCCAAAGAATCAAAATCTCCGGTGCCATGCTGTACTATTACCGGGAGAACGGCAGATGGTCACTTGATTCAATGACCACCCCTCCCATAAATATTCCTCGATGGACGTTCCACCGCACAGAGAGTATAATCGAAACAGGGTTGTAATTAAATGAGAACGCTCCCTGAATTAAGTACGTCCTTTGTTATGTTTATTATAATGTTTTCACAGTTTATTACGCCTGAATCATACAAGATTTATTGGTGGAGTGGTCAGTGTTACCCTATTGATACTTTTATATTATAAGAAATAAAAATGTATCTATTAGCAGTTAACAGGACACAGAAATATCTCACCTTTTTTTTCCCCCTTTTTCTTAAAATGTATTTTCCTCAGTAAAATGTAAACTTCCTCAAAATTTTTTACTAATTTAATGATGTAGCAGAAAATAATATGCAACTCTTTTTTTTTTTTTTTTTTTTTTTTTTTTTTTTAATTTTTGATAATTTAGTCATATGCCATATACATTATCATTATATGTAAAAGTATTTCTGCATTAAAAAGGATGGGGGGGGGGGGAGAAATACCACTCGTTTTACAATTATTTTTAATACAATACACGTCATTTTACAAGTCTTCTCTTCTAAAATATTTCGAAATAATGATTCTTTTAATTGCAGGTATTCATGAATTTCATTACGAGTAATTACGTATTTAGTACCGCACGAGCGGTTATACGCTCAAAACTGGTAGACGGGAGATACCAGGTTCGATCCCAGGTCGCGCTCGTTGGCCTAGCCGTTCGGAATTTTCCATGGTTTTCTCCGAAACTTCCGTAAATAGAGCTAGGACCCATTAGAAAGATCCTCACGGAAGGCACTCCCCATCAGGCCTAGGAACCTAGTGCATTCAACTGGCCTTAACTTCCATAACCCAACCAAACCTACCTTCCATTCTTATGATTAGAGCTCATCAATAAACGATTAAAAAAAAGTATATATATCATTTATGCGCAGGAATGAAATTAAGTAAAATTTATCTAAAGTATTTTTTAAAAGATAGATAATTCTCAAGACATATAGACTCGGAGATATTTATACTCAGTTACGTTTATATAGATTGATATCTTTAGACTTAAAAAATAATGGTTTAATTAAAAAAAAAAAAAAAAAAAAAAAAAAAAAATTATTATGCAGTATTAGGCAGCTTTTGTTTTTTAAATAGTAGATTTTTATGTTTAGATCAAAGCGGTTAATCCTACTTGGGTTGTGATTTGTGAAGAATTTATAACTAATATAATCAAAATTATTAACTTGATGTGTATAATACTAACAATAAATACATAACTAAAATAAATAAATGAAAATAAATAAAATAAGTAAATAAATAAAATAACTGGTTTGAGAAATGTGTAAATATATATATATATATAAATAATAGATAACGTAATAAAATTTAATCTTAAAATTTAGCAATTAATAGAACCAAAACAATAACAGCACACAAAAATATAGAACTGAATTTTACATAGAGGAAAGACTGACACAAAAAATTGCGAGATAGATTAAGAACCAATCAGTTACATTAATAACTTAAACTACATACGCCGACCTGAATGATAATACTTTAAATAAAAGCGATTTAAATTCACAAAGAAATGTGTCTGAAAAACCGATTAATACACAAAAATGTCTAAAGCTTTATAAATGGAACGAGTCTGATCCGATACGAGTTCCTTTTATTAAAATTACATAAGTTACGTCAAAAATTATTTTTGCATTCATTACTTATTTAATGCTGCACTTGTGCTTATTATTATTAAGAATTAAACTTATCCCAGATTTTTATAGATTTTTCGAATTTTTTTAATTTAAGTTTAAATTTTGAGATTTCTTTTTTCTCTCGAAGAAAAAGCCTACGCAAAGAAATATGAAACTAGTTTAGACGAAGTGAACAGTAGTAATTTTTAATATTATATAGCAGTAGTCTCTATAGCAGTCTTCTAGTCTAACAGCTTCTAGATCTAACATACACTATAATTATATTTACCGCCCTGGGCAAAATTTGTTTCTGACTACAGTTTTGTTTTATTAAATTTTATTTCAAATTAAAGTTGATGTTTGTTGATGTAAAAAAGTAATTTCATTATCATTTTGAAGAGAAATATCCTGAACGATAATTATTTCTTCTCTGTCACCAAACTTATTAAAAAAACAAAAATCGAAAATTATGCAAACCAAATGCTGAAACGTAGAGACCGACTGACCATTCTGTCAGTCATTTATTCTGTCATTGACTTCTGTCATAATTTGCAGTTATCAAACTTTTATTCCTCAGAAAAAAATCTCCGACATGCTTATAGAGTATAATGCTGAAAAAGGAAACAAGCCTTAAACGTTTTCTAGTAGTTTCTAGTTCTAATACATAATGTTAATATTTAACCTCCCCCCCCCCCCACACACACACCCATAGACCTTATATAGACGGACTACACCACCAATAGGACTTACCATTATAGTGCATGTCTTCAACATGAGGGTGTAATCTGAAACCTTCATCCTTTGCGGTCAGCACCGTATGTCACGTGACATAGAGTTGAGGGCGATTCTTCCATAAGAAAGCATTTATTTTTGTAAGAATTCAAACAAAAAATTCTCCCCTTCAGAATGGTTTCTCACAAAAGAATCTTTTTATAATTAATCTATGACATTTTAGCTTTCCAACGATGCGTAAATCTAAAGGCTTAAATAAAAAGTATGTGTACAATACAGAAATTAAAAAACTCTAAACTACTTTCTTTCCTATGGAAAAATCACATAATATTTATTCTCGTCTCTTTCTCCTGGTCTACATCACGTGATAATTTCGCTGGGGAAGCTACTTCATGTCGCAGACAGATAATGAGGAGGGATGCGTGGTCTATTATATAAGGTCTATGCACACATCCCTAAAAAAAAAAAAAAAAAAAAAAAAAAAAAAAAGACTACAGTTTTTTTAATAGATTAAACTTGTTTCAAATTAAAGTTGAAGGATAACATAAAAGGATATTTCATTATCACTTTGATGAGAAAGTGTCCTGAATTGTGACTGTTGTTTGTCTGTCACCAAACATATAATGTTTTATAAGGGGGGAAAAAAGAAGCCATAAAAGTCAAACCAAATACTGAAACGTAGTGATTTACTAACCATTTCCCTCTTCTCTCAAAATTTACTATTACCGTACTTTAACCCTCTGAAAAATATCAAATTCTTCTCCCACTTGTTTACCGTATATATGCTGAAAAACGAAATCTGTCTCGCAGGTTGTTTCAGAAGGCGAATATTTATTACATTATATGTTTCTAACATCTGACTGGGAGATAGATATTATGTTACAGCGTAGGCGTTCGTTACGCTTCCTTCTTCAGTTGTTCAGGAGGCCCCCTTTAAATGCACCCTCGACCCCTAGGTTGCCTATAGTTTCTGACATCAAAAGCAGCAGGAAAGGGAGGGGGACATCAGGGGAAGACTTTCATCTAATTAAGTACAGTACGCACACAGAGAAAAATATAAGAAGGTTTAGAGAAACTTTATACTTAGGAAAAGCCTCCAATATTCCAGAGGTCAGAAGGCACAGGGAAAAAAAATAATAAAATAAAAGGGGATGCTCATCGGCCTTGAGATCTTGTCGCTAAAAACAGGGAAGGAAAAAAAAAAAGGTCGTTGCACGTGCAGGACATTTCCAGCAGTAGAAAATTTAGTAGGACGTGCAGAAAAAGTTAACTGAAACCGTCAATTATTACAGAAACTCAATCCTGTAGAAAGGAATAACCAGAAATGCTGTTGATGAGTCCAACTACTTATTTGAAGCAATTTTAAACGCATGAAATTAACTGTGTAAATTAACACATTATCTGGGTGCTGTAATTCAGATAATGTGTAAAAGAGAGCGATATTTTCAATTTCCGATAATAGGAAAGATCATCTTATAGCCAAAAGTTTGACGCTCTTGCTTACAATTGCGAGGTGCTGGGTTCGAATCCCGGTTCAAGGACTGATGTTCGTAGTTGTTCCGTATCCACTTTAATCCTCATCCTGAATGTACAAAAAATGACCGTTAAGAACGACACCTCAAAATCCTCCAAATCCTAAAATGAGGGTTGGGGAAGGGGCAACGGTCTTTTGCTAAGCCCTGATTACCCAATAGGCACGAAAAGCATGTGCTTCCCCGGAAAAATTTTGAAAAGGCTCCAAATTAAGCAAAAAAAAAATGGGCCCCGAATTGTAAACTTGTGGTCTAAAAGCATTGTCTGATTATAAAACGTCACAGTCCTACCTGACTGCACAACTACCATTTCTAGATATTGTGGTGACTATAGGCTTTCATCAGTTTATATCTTGGTACAAAAATCAAGTGAATTTGCTTGTCTATGTTTGAAGCGAATTTACTTGTCCTCAATTCCAGATAACTACAAAATTTAATGAAAAATTTATAAATTTTTCAAGATGTTTTGCATGAATCTTTAGACCAAGAAATCAGTGGGGGCCCCAAAATGGATTTGTGCCTCCCCTCAATTGTAAGGTTAATCGGGCCCTGCATTTTACGTCAAAATTTGATTTTGAGGTAATTTACAACAAAAAATTGTTTAACTTTTGTATACCTGGCTTTTTTTTTTTTTTTTCCCCTTCCTAACTGAGTGATTTTTTTTTTAAATGATAAGACAACACAAAGGAAAAGAAAATACATAAAAGAGAAAAATAACGCAATGTAGTACAACAAAGTTGGCCGAAGTCATTACCTTAAGAATTCTCTAGCTTGTCAATATTGAGTATTGTGAAATTAAAATCGAATATTTTTTCCAGTTCTTTCTGCAAAAGCTAAGTGCTGCTTTTAGTTAATTTGTGATCCAAACTATTTTGGATCTGAATAATTCCAAACGCATTTTTTAAAGGAATGAACATACAGTTTTAAAAAAAATTATAAACATTTTTACCATCTAGGGACACAATAGTTGTGCCATTTTAAACTATAAATTTTCACTGTTTGGCGTTGCTCTAAAGCCTTACTTTAAACTGCATTTGACAAAAGAATTTGGGTATTCGTCTTTAACACCTCCAAAATGCTATCGTCGTATATCGTAAAGATGGCTGCTGGAAGAAATTTACTTGTAGAATAGGAAAATCCCGGTTCGATGATTTCAAACTAAATTGGCCGTAAAGAATAAAACAGTTTTTATTTAATAGACAAAATAGCTGAACATCAGATAAAAAGTATAGTGGCATCATAATCAAATTTAAATAACAGTACATTCTGTTCGGAGACCGCAAGGAATGAGAGAGAGCGCGATCTTAATCCAATATTAAGAGACGTTCACTTGACGGAGATTAGGGAAAGAGTGAGTTAAATTTTAGCCAAATTCAAAAATCACGATCAAGTTGGCATGGAATTTTTCGTCGCAAAGAGGGTTTTTAAAGATCCGTTATATATTCATTAAATTAATAATTTTGAATACTGCGAGCAGATTTGCCATATTATATTAACCCCAGTATGGCGCTAAACTTTAGCATTGAGAAAAAAAGCCACAGACGGCAAACGCATAGGGGAAAAAAAATATAATTAATTCATTTTCAAGGATAATTTTGAGAAACTGATCAAAAGTTCGTTAGCTATTAGACTTTGATTTACGCATTTCATAAGAATGAAATAAGCCATATAGTATTCTTTCAAAACCGAAATCATATAATGGAATTTTGCTAACAGCAAGATTTTCGTTTCCACTTACTTTTTATTTTATGGAGGCAGAAAGGATTCCGTGGTTAATTAAAGACTATTATTGTATACACGAGTACATAATTATATAAAACGTTAAAATAGATTTGAATTTAATTAAATATAAGTAAAAAAAAAAAAAAAGTGATATCTGCATCACAATCATATATATATACACTAGTGACATGCAACGCTTCGATTTCTAAAAATAAAATTTAAGTGATTTAAACACGAATACGCAATATCGTTTTGTTAAGTATTATAGCATTTTAGAGAACGCCAAAAGACGGGGTTTAATGCCCAGAGTAGGAAAAAGTGGCGCGAATGTGTTAACAGACTCGAAATTTCAATTTTTAGCTCTAAGAGTTTATTTTTGATGGACTTATATTATTTATAGTTTGGCTTATTTATAGTTTGGATTTATTTCAGTAAACTAACCTAAAGAGCGTACAGTTGGGTCGAAATATTTTTTGGCAGGCTCTTCTACATAAATGACAAATATTGTGTAGTACAGATATTGGACAAAATATTTGAAGGAGGGGAAATCTCCCAATGCGCAGGGAATTTTTTCTCCAGTTTTGGTATATTGGAGATGTCAGATGATTGAACTCCTGGTGCGAGTTAAACACAATAGCTGCTCTATCACCAATCAGAACGATCCATCATTGAGACGTGTTATATTTTGTACGCTAAAGAGAGAAAAAGTTTGGTAGAACTATCATCCATCATGTATCTTGAGAGATCTTTTTAGCAAATATCTTTTTTTTTTCCTCCCACAGAAACAGACGTTTACTTCGTACATGTTCTTGGATACATATACATTATATATATATATGTAAAAGCAGCGTATAGGAGAACTGAATGGGATTCTATAGCTTTAAACATTGCATACAACGTAAATATAATTTATTTATCCCACTCAGTTCTCCTCTAACTATTAAACAATTAACACTTCATGACCGCGACTTAAATGGACCCACTGGAGGCGTCTATCAAATTCCCATCGAAAACAACAAAGAACTTTTCTATTATATTGGACAAACTAAGAGGACTTTAAACAAAAGAATACAAGAACATATGCGTAATATCAAAGAAGAAAATAGTTTTACCCTGGTGGACTTCATTTATGCTAATCCAAACGCTAACTCTATATGGGATAACGCCAAAATTATTACAGCACCACCTACTATCCAAGAACTTTACATCTCCGAAGCTATTAATATAATTAAATTCAAAAATATAATAAATTCTAAAGATGCTGCTGCAATTTTGCCAATAATTTGGCACAATATTATAAAATAGCAAATAGTTTATTTCTGCTAGTTCATTATGGTTACAATAGCATCGTGTGATTTTCCAATAGTTCCAGATTCTCTTACTTTCCTTAGCTCCTTGGTCCAACCTTCACCGGACTTCAAATTGACTTTGCTGCTTATTCACGTTATTAGAAGACTTAACTGTTGACTGTGAAGGGAAAATTATTTAAAAAACTGCTCCTTTAATTCAGCATTAAAATCCCTGATGATGCTTTGGAATTTCAAAGCGAAAAGCTTAGTATAATATTTTTAAAAAAATTTAAACAAAAATTAATTTTACGTGTTTTAAAAGTGCTTTTAATAAAAATAACTGTGAGTAATGTTGTTCAGAGAGCTATTCTGAGCGATTGTACTTTGGAAACTGGTGTACGAAGTGTCTGAACTTTATTCGTGAGCTAGCAAAAATGTCTGCTCTGGAGTATTTGTATTTGCTTTAGTCCTGTGAAAAAAGTGACTATTTTCTTGGACTATTCGAGTACTTTCGTCGAATAGTGACATTTGCGATACGAGATTACGACATTTGCGGACTGCTACTAGAATATTCAATCAATTAACAGTGCTATTGAACTGTTTCGAGAATATTTATTGTAATCACAGTTTTGTTGCACTGATTCGAGAAGTTATGCTGAATACAGAGTCGACTGGAACTTGTGTATTTCCTTAAAAACTGCATTTTTCACACCATAAAGTCGGCAAATTTTTCGTAGCAATATATATATACTGTAAAGTATGTTTAAATTAAGGCATGATGTATAGGTATTTATATCATGTCTTCCTTAAAACATACTTATACAAATATATCTTCATAGTAATGTAAGTTTTAAGCCCATTTATCTTCATACATAATTGTTTGATTTGTGACACTATAGTAGCCCATGAGCGACGTAATTAAGAGATTAATTTATCGTAGACATTGAAAGTCTCAATTTAAAAAGAAAGATTTCGAAATTTCAAACGTCAAAAAAAAAAAAAAAAAAAAAAAAAATCTTTAATCAAGGATGGGGAGCAAAAGAAGAATAACTCAATCTCACACCAGCTGCCTATGTTAAAAAAAAAAAATAATAATAATAATAATAATAATTAAAAGAATTTAAAATATTTGATTTATACAGTATAATTATGAAATAAATTTATTATTGATAAATACAGTTTAGAAAAGACAATTTTCAAAATCTAAATTTTCCAGAAACTATCTTTCATCAAGGATGGGGGGCCATAAAAGGAAAAAAGTTCTCACACCAGCTGTCTGTCGTATATTTCGGGAAAGACGGTTAGAATGGTCATGGACCACTTGCACGTTGAAAAATGACTTACACGAGTAACCACGAAGAGTTCATTATCTACCAAGTTTTAAATCATCAAAGTGCTTTTGAGTTCGTGATCTTTATTTTTATTTTTTTCAAATCTTTGTTTTTACAAAGATTGAAGTACATTCATTTTATACAGAATATGGTCTCAATTTTGAAATAAAATTTTAACAATGTATGCATTTCGATCTATCCAAGTTGTATACATTCATTTGCAAAAGTTTAAGCCCAGTAGCCGATTTTCAGTATTTTAACACATTGCAACATTTGCGCAGATTATTGCCTCCTCTCATGTGCTGATTGTATCAGGCGCATTCAACTCCAATAAATAAAGGTGCCCGGCACGTTTATCGCCGGATGTTTATTGGTTTTTGTCGTAGACAGTGCTGTTGTGTAATTATTGTTATGGGTAAAAATCCTTCATTTACAGTTACAAAAAGGTCAGAAATATTGACCCTGCATAAAACTGGATTTTCTGAACGTCGAATAAGTTCGAGGGTAAATGTGAGCAAGACAGCCTGTGCATCAAGCTATTAGTAAATTTAAAATTTGTGGACCTTTAGAGTCATTTCTTTTTCATACTTGGAGTAAGTCGAGGTTTCCCTGCAGGTTTATGGGATGATAAACCAAAATGTTTAGCCAAACGTCTAGACATAGTACTCGAACTGACGTCGGTGCCGTTTTGCAGCCAGAGAATGTCTAATCGTATTGCAGGAGGTTCTTGGATCTCGTACGACCATCCTTCTTATCACACGATCATCACATGCACTCGTTTTTCTAGAGAACCCGAAATTTTAAATTTACTAATAGCTTGATGCACAGCTGTCGTGCTCACATTTACCCTCGAACTTATTGGACGTTCAGAAAATCCAATTTTATGCAGGGTCAATATTTCTTACCTTTTTGTAACAGTAACTGAAGGTTTTTTACCCATTACAATAGTTACACAACAGCACTGTCTAAGACAAAATTAAATAAACAACTGGCGATAAACGTGCCGGGCACCTTTATTTATAGCAGTAGAATGCGTCTGATGCAATCAGCACATGAGAGGACTCAATAAACCTGCGCGAATGATGCAATGTGTTAAAATACTGAAAATCGGCTACTGGTCTTGAACTTTTGCAAATGACTGTACAATTTCCCTGCCTTTGGTCACAAAATCCCATGTATCTCTTTGGAGAAATTTGTTTATAGAATTACTCATCACCTAATGTATTTTGTTTAAACTGTTTTCACATTCAAAAAATTCATAACCGTTAAATTAGTACTCGTTTTCCAAAAAATTATCATTTAATTTTTTTTATATTTAAATTTTACAACCAAATAATAATAATGATAGTGATAATAAAACATATTTAATTTTTAGCATTTTTAAACTAAAAAAAAAAAAAAATCGATTTTTATAAACCGAGTACCAGTTTAACGGTTGTGAATTTTTAGAATGTGAAAACCGAATTAAATAATTTTATTTTAATCCAATTAGATTTTGAAAATTAGGTAATGTGATAAAGAATAGATAAACTCGTAGTCGTACTGCAAAAACATGCATGTAGAATAGGCGCACTAATCAACACGAGTCATGTTTTTATTAATAAATCCCCCCCCCTCCCAAACTCTCTCGTTATATGCGGTTAAAATTATCCAAAGAAATAAAAAGATTTAACTCTAACAGTTAAAAATATTTATCCCTCCCTAAACAGGGATAAATTATTTCTCATAAACACTCAATTCGTGACTTTTTAAAAAAATTTCAGAAATTAAAAGAAAAAAAAGAAAAAAAGCTTTTATATTTTGTTTTATGTGCTTTTAATGCATTATTACCATGTTTTCATTAACTTCTGTTCTTATTTGTTTGTTTGTGTGTGTGTTTGTTTGTCCGGTACAAATCTTGCGATCGAATTTTAACTAACTTCCCTACTAGCTAGATATTTGAAACTTCCACAATAGCTCACAACCCGATGACAACACAATACTTCTAAGTCCGATTTTCGAATTTTCCAACAGTTTTCTTATAATTAATTAAAATATGAAAATAAACCTCCTAATACCTTATAAATAGCCATTAAAATATTAGCTATAATTTAATTGTTGCCAAAAAAAATTTGCGAGTTCATTTTCTTTCGACATAAAAATAAATAAACGTGATTAAATGAATAATTTAATTAAACATAAGCGTTAAAAAATTGTAAAAAGTTAAATTATGTGTCTCCCAAAAATGGACGCCACTATCGGTTTAAAAATTTCATACGCATTGATAAAGTGCTAATGTAGTTAGTTCTATAGCTATGATTCAACAGAAATTTTAAAAATATGGTTTATAAAAAGTTTTTTATCTTATAATTATTTTTATTCTTACTACGTAAAAATATATTTTCACGTAAAAGAAAATAAATCAATTGAATCAAATTGACATACATCCCATTAGACCCAATACCATCTCACAGACGCATCACTGGCAGAGAAATTTTAAGACAGTTAAAAACTTTTATCTTAAACAATTCTTCGATGGTTAAAAGATCGATTGTTTTGTTTACTGAATAATTAGTTCTAAAATGACTCAGCACTTAATATGTTTACATCACTAAGTGGAACCCAATACTCGAGATATGCGAAAAATTTTTCACAAAAACTGTTTAGACTGAAAACCTATATTAATTTTGCTACGTGAATAAATAAGTATGTTGCCACGTTAGGCTGGAAGGAGGAAGAGGTAATAACTTATCCTATTACTAAATAAGCTGGGGTTGGCATGCAGAACGAGTTAGCTGTGCTGAAACTGAATCACTTTGAGTCAAAAAAAGGAAGAATAAGTCTTTTTTTATTATTGTTTTATTTTATTTTTGTCAGGTAAAGAGAATTATTGGAGTTTTAGGTGAACAATTCGAATGTTTCTTTTTTCTTTGTCCCTCAAACCGTTCTACTTAGTGTTACGTAACAAGAGGGGGTATAATTTAATTGACAAAAGTTCTTTTTAAATAATTAGTATTCATACATATTTTTTTTAATTAATGTACCGTAACTGGTAACTCTACCACTAAGATTTAAATATTAATGTACTTATATGAACAACTTTGAAGACATTGATTTTAAGAATTAGTTTATTAATTATTAATTTATTATCCCTACATCCCCGCCCCCCTTTTTTTTTGGGGGGGGGGGGGGGATGTAAAGAGAACTATAAAATTTTAGAGGTGAAAAATTCATTTTTTTCCCTTTTCCCCTTCCTCTCCCCCTACACTTTCTTGGATTAAAAAAGGTAATTCTCCAAAATTTTAATTAAAAATTGTAATTAATGAATTTTTTTAATTATTATTTAATATTTAATAATATTTAATAATTATTTAGTTATTTAATGAATGTAATTAGCAATTTTTCTCATTCTATTTTTTCCCTGAAAGACCTAAATATATACATACTATACACATAATATATATATTACACATACATTCATTATATAACTTTAAAATGCATGAATTAATTTTAATAATTATTTTATATTCTCTGCATTCACTTTTCTCCTTTTGAAATAAATAGAACCATTAAATTTTTAGGAGAATAATAGATCCTCCCTCCCATCTCTCTCTTTCTTTCCTTCACCTCTAAACTCATTTTAAAAATTTAAATTTTACTGATTTTTTTTTTCAAGTTTTATGTATTGATTAATGCTCGTATATATTTTTAAATTAATACATTTAATTTTTTTTTCTTTACTCTCTCCCCTGTTTAAACTTAAATATTTATGTACATTCATGTATAAATTTGAAATGGACGCACCAATTTTGCTGTCCCTCCCCCTTTTTACCATGTTTTTTTTTTTTTTTTTTTTTTTTTAAACTTCGATTCTTGTTTGTTTGTTTGTATGTTTGTTTGTTTGTTTGTTTGTCTGTTTGTTTGTCAAGTGCAAATCTTGCAATCGGTTTTTAACTAACTTCCCGACTAGCTAGATATTTGAAACTTTCAGGACAGCTCAGAACACAGTGATAATACATTTTTTTAATACCTTTAGTCAACTGTTTCAGGTCCCTACTGCCTTCAGCAGCGTTTATATGATTCAACAGAAAATGTATTTAACTAACTTCCCGGCTAGATAGCCATTTGAAACTTTTATAATAGCTCAAAACACGATAGCAATGAATTTTTTTAATACTTTTATCCAATTGCTCCAGGTTTCCGCTGCCTTCGGTAGCGTTTATATGATTCAACAGGAAATTTAAAAACATGGTATATAAAAAGTTCTTTTTATCTTGTAATTTTTAATATAAATGTGTATTATATCTTATTATTATTATTATTATTATTTTAATACATATATGTGTATTTTTATATAAATTTAAAAAAAAACAAAAAAAAACAAACAATGCATTTACGTTAATAATTCTTCATTTCTCTTTCTTATTTTAAAGTTTAAATTATTTGATATATGACTTTGAAATGCTCACACACACACACACATATCCATTATTCTGCTAAGTTCCTCATCATACATTTCTTCTCGTAACTTTTAAATATAAAGGCTTCATTTTGAGAGAAATGAACTCTACACTACAGGTGACACGGCACAGACACAGAATAAAATACTTCAGCCACCCACTAGGCTACCCTATCTCCATCTCGATTCGTTACCTTATTCCAACTTGTTGTTAAATTTTATTCGGTTCAGTTTTCATACAACACCAAAATACTTCCAGTTCAATAATCCCAATAGTGCAAGATTATGCAAAATATTGCCCTACTCTGCCGCGTTAAGAAAATCTCAAATAATTTACGAATTTTTTAGAATGTCCATAGTCAGTAATGTATATTACATTATTATAAATAATATTCTTTAACTGACTGAATTTTTTTACAATGAAAATAATCCCCCTAATACATGTTCACAAAAAAATTTCCCCCTATTCTGCCATGTTAAGAAAATCGTAAATTTCAGTAACCCACAAAAAATTTTCTTGTTAGAATGTTGTAAACCAATAGGATTCTCGCCAGCACCATAAATAATATTTTAAAACTAATTTTGTCTGTTTACGATGATTTCTTCTCGAGACAATGTGTATAGAATCCAACAAATTAACGAACTATTCTACGGACGACACTACGTACAATACTATTGGGATTTTCGGGCTCGCCACACTTCAAAACGTATAAAAAAACGTTAAAAATCCGAAGTTGAAATATTTCAGGGATACCTATAATACGTTGGTTGGTTAGGTTTTACGTCGCACTAGTGCTGCGCAGATGGGCAATTGGCGACGGTCTGGGACACACCCCTAGAGGTGGTCCCGGAGACGTGCCATCACAATTTTGATCCTCCGCGGAAGGGATGGCTCTCCCGCTTCGGTGACCCCCAGAGGTATAATTTTTGATGGGAACATGGAAGACATTGCGGCCACGACAGATTTTACGTGCAGCAGCCACCATTAGTGTACACGACGGTCTTTGGCCGGCTCGAGTACCGAACCCGCAATCTTCCAATTACGAGGCCGGCGCTCTACCGACTGGGCTACCGCGGCCCCCTATAATACGATAGGGAAATAAAAATGTTCATTGCAATGTGTTTGTTCTATGAACATTTATAAATTTTAAATTTTAATTCTAAATGAATCAATATATCACACAAATGAAACATAAAAATTTATGTTCCATATTTTTCTGCATTCTGGAAACGTATAGTCTTAAAAATTTTGTTCTACTTAACTGTCCACTCAATCAATACTGTGTCTCTTACTGCAACAACGCAAAACTTATGCAGAGAATTGTTGGCAAAGAAGAAATTCTAAGAAGATATTAAATGAATTGCTGCAATACCCAATTATGCAAAACATAAAGTAAAACAGCAACTCTACAAAACAATCGATTAGCCCTCCGAGGAGCACTTCATACATTGTAAATAAAGCAGACTATTTCCAAGAACTTTATGAGCTATACAATTCCAAACCATTGTGTTTTCAGAATGAATTATGTATTCACAATTGCCGGAAAAAAATTACACGTATATACAAAACATCCTAGTTTAAGATATACAAAATGGGCTATTAAAGAAAAGAATGAACACCGTTTCCTCAACTGAAATGGCTAAAATGGGAGCGATTTTATTCCTATTCGTAGAAATAATATAATAGTCTAATTATCTCATAATTTCGAATAAGTTGTTAAAACTAAACTTGCGCCATGAAAACTACTGAATCAATAGCTTATAAAAATGTTTAAAAGTTAGATTTTTTTTTTTTTTTAGTAATCTGGTACATTACCTCTCACATAGGAAAAATAAAGTTAATAAGCAGAAATTTTACTTGTGATTTCAGAATAATTATAAAGTATTACACACTACAAGTATTTAAAAAAAAAAAAAAAGTATCTGAAACTTCTGCAATATTTCAGCATAAAAAAGGATTGCAAGTCACCAGCATTTACTATCTATGGTGTGACTTCTCCGAACTTTCCCAGAACTAGTCGGTCACACTGAATGATAATTTTTATGAATTAACTCTTTATAACTTAAAGGATATTATAATACATTATTTGAAGCATGTTGAAAATAATAATAAAGAATATGGAACAAAAATTAACATTTTACTTCCATTACCCGACTACCGTAGGTAATGCAAGTATTATATTCGGTCCAAAAATTCGATATCGAGTTTTCACCTGATTTACACGTTTTAAGGTCTCCTGCGTCCAAACAAGTATTTTTTTGGCAATTGGTCAGTGTGTGTGTGTGCTTATGTGTATATATGTGGGGAATCTTCTGGCTATCATATCACCGAAACTAATAAAGATAGAACTACGAAACTTCACAATTGAGACAGGTCTTATGCACAGATGATTTTTCCAAATTTTGGTGAAAATTGGAAAACATGAAGTGGGACATCGGAAAATGGAAGTGCGTAAGTCCGTAAGGAGACCGTAAGTCCGTATCTCAAAAACTGCTTTAACGATTTTCTTCAAAGTTGCAACATAAACACTCCATTAGATGTCCTTTCGAATGATATAGTTAGTTAGTTCAGGAAAAATAATAGGTATCCTGCATAAATAGCTCAATTTCAGGTCTCGCAAGCGCGTTCCTTTAAAAACGGCTGTACGGATTTTTTTCAAACTCGCCCTATTAACTCACTTTTAAGTATTCTGTTATAAATAATTATTGTTTTCCGGTCAATAATTGAGTTTTGGTAAAATTTGGTATCTCAAAAACGGCTCTAACGATTTTCTTGAAAACTGTTATATAAATCCATTCCTTTCCCATGTATTACGTGGTTATTAGAGGAAAATTAACAGTTATATTGCTTAGGTAGGTCTCGGAAATTAGTGTTTCAAAATATAACTCTACCATTTTTTTTTTCTTTTTTTTTTACCTCGCTATATGTAAGCTTCGTTTTATATGTCTTTACATGTGTATAAAGTTTCTCTTACCGGAAGAATGTTAGGTTTCTACTTCTTTAGGTCACTTTTATATCTTCCGATCACATTATCTCCAAAAAATGCATATAATACGTGTAATAGTGGGTAATGGAAGTCGTGTGGTTGTTTCACACCAGATTTTTTTGTCAATAAATTCTTGTTAGATGTCTGCAATGTGATGCAAAATGAAAAAAAAAAAAAAATCAAAGTGTTGAAGCAATATAAATTTATATGTAGTTCTACTGTAATAAATTAGTACCTATAAACTTTTGATGTTACTTAAAGCTTTGGTGCTACTTTCTTCAGTTTTGAGAGCCACCATTTGCTGCTCAACAGATGGCTCTGTTATTCGGCGGTTTCCCCTTTTAAGGGAAGGCCATATCTCAGGTTCTATTGAGTATAATCAAATATTATTTGATATGAGAGAAGGCCATTATGCAATATAAATCTGATTCAGTTTCGGTGCCCATCGACCAAAAGGTGGCTCTGCTATGCTACAATTTTCCCGGTAAACGGGAAGTGTATATCTAAAATTCTACTGTATGTAATTGTACAAAACTTGGTATATGAGAGGGTCATTATGAAACACTATGCTGATTCTATTTGAATGCATATCGGCCGACAGGTGACCCTGCTGTGCTGTAATTTAGCCCGTGAATAGAAAGGATAAATTTCAAATTCTATGGCCTCTAATCACAATTCTTCTTATAAATGCATCAAACTTAATATGTTAGATAACCATTATGAAAACGAATACTGATTTAGTTTAGGTGTCTATCGGCCGACAAGTGATACTACTATTACTGACTTTATGTAATTTCCACATGGCTACAACTCAGCATCTGTTGATTAAAATTGCATCCAATTCCATATGTAAAATCTGGGAAGCTATATTAATCTTTCGTGCAGGTTAAAGTGTAAGTGGCGCTTTTGTGAAGAATGTCACAGAAGAGAGTTTTGTGATGGCCACAACATACTATTTTTTTTTTTTTTTTTTTTTTTTTTAAACCATAATAATCAGGCACAAATATGAAATCAACAAACAAGAAATTTTTTTTAATTTATCAGTTTTTGATATCTAAAACGATTATTTTGTCGTTTAACTTCTTAGCTACATTTTTTTAAAAAGATCTTTACGATTTTTCCTATTTCAGAAGAAAATTTAAGAAATTTTAACAATTATTTTTACAACTTTTTCTATCTTTTAATTTATCTTTTGCTTATTATTTCATGTCAGTATTACTTTTTAATTAATTATTGTTTACATGTCATCACAGCAAAATTGTAAACGTCGGTGTTGAAAAAAAAACACATTAATTATTTACTTTTTACTCACTTATTCACACACACTCTCTCTCTTACACATGCATACATGTATATATGCACACAGGATTTATAAAGCAATCAGTGCCATGCCAAAAAATTATTTTTCAGTCGTTAATCACATATATATATATATATATATATGTGATTAACGGTGCTGCCTTTGGCGCCTTTTTTATACAAATACACTTTTATTAATAAGTAATTAAAATATATATATATATATATATATATATATATATATATATATATTTCAAATTATAAAAATGCTTTAAAAATTCATGCTTTTTGAAAAAAAAAATTATATATATATATGTATATATATATATATATATATATATATATAATTTTTTTATATATAATAAGGGGATATATATATATATATATATTTTATATATATAATAAGGGGGGATATATATATATATATATATCCCCCCTCTTTCTTCATTCGTGTGATAATTAAGATATTTATTTATTTATTTTACGGATGTACAATTTTTATGGATATACAACTTTTTTTTTTTTTTTTTTAATACCAATTATGGTCGTGTATAAAGAAATTTTACTGAATATAACTTACAGCATCGAGGGATTCTGTAAAAAATTTATGTTTCGTAATTTTTTTTTACACGAAAGCATCCAGTAAGTTAAACTATTTCTAGCACACTAGAATTAAAAATTTATTTTACTTTTAAGTGCATACTGGATACTATTTAAATTTAAAATCATTCAATTTAAATTAAAATTTTTATTTATGGTTCAATTTAGACATGCTCTCTGTTATGTTAAAAAAGAAAACTACAGATGAAACAAATTTGTTATACTTTGAAATGAAATAGAAACTCCACACAAAACGGCTATATATAAAGCGAAATTCAAATTTTAATTAAAATGATTTAACAATAGGTAATTTACGTGTTTGTCTACATTCCAGACAATGCAATAGCCACGCAGTCTAAGAGACATTGAATACCTTAATAACACCGAAATACCTTATGGAAGTTTCATCATTATTAAAGTTTGCACTCTACATTGATTAGTCCTTGAATTTTTAAATGATCGTTCTTTACACAATCCAGAAAAAACGAATAGAGATAATTCCTTTCTTCTTATTATTATTCCAAGAGTCTCATTTTGAAATTACGATTGCGGCAGTGCCATTTCTTATTACACACAAACACACATATACACACACATATATATACATATAATTTATTATATCGATCCACGCTTGATTATTTATTTTACTTTTATTCTGTATAAAAGGTGACTCCTATGTGTCTTTGAGACGTGACTTTATGCAGTGTTTGGGATAAAACAACAATACTGCTTTTCTTTTTCATAACATCCCCTCCCCTCCTATCTTTAGATTTCTTTTTATATTAAAGATAAGAAAAATCTTTGTAAATTCGAATAATCATTTTGTTTTACAGAGAACTGCCATTAACAAGTAGACTGTCACATTTATAATTTATGGTATAATAATCTTCACATTTAAAATAATCTGGTGTGTCACTCACACGACTTTCTCTTACCCTGAAATTTAATACTATAAATACAGGTTGCAGATTAAGAGGTAAGATAACGAGTACTGTTACGTAAACCTGCGTTAAACAATTCAAATTAGACTTCGGAAGAGTTTTACATGATAATTCGTTCTGTGTGAGCCCCCCTCAAACCCCATTTCATTAATGCACCTACATTTATATAAAATTTAATTCGGTTATTAAAAAATAATTCTCTTTTAAAAAAACAATTTATTAAAATTATTATCTTTTATGATAATGCATATTAGAGAAGTAGTATAACACTAAATATATATATATATATATATATATATATATATATATATAAGTTGAATTTATTCTCAATATTACATTTAAATTTTTTTTTTTTTTTTTTTTTTTTTTTTTTTTTGTTTGTTAAAAGTGAAAAAAATAGATAACTTTATTTTAAATTATCGCAGATCGATGGTTCAACCATTCGTTTTAAAGGTATTGGCGAGCTCTTTTGAAAGATACCCATCATGGAAATTTCAGGGGGGTAGGCGAGGCTCCTTTCCTACATACACAAAATTCTTTTCCCAGTTGACTATCTCTATTACAAAAAATATATATTCGTTTTATTTGGTTTAGTGCAGTCTATAGGCGTTAAACTCTACTTACCTGCAATTTCCCCGTAGACGTAATGTATTTGAATTATCTTGGGTGTCCCTGTACACGAACCATTTGCTTCATCTTAACGAAAAGCTTAGTGTAGCATCCCTGTATGATGCACATTACCGAGTTTGGAATTTCTACTACTATTTGTCCTTGAGATATGCTGATAACAGACAGACACACAGATCAATCGCTAAAAACATGATTTTCGTATTCAAGGGACCTCAGAACATGTAAATATAACAAAAACTCACGTTCAAAAATTTGACCCTAAAACAATACTTTCTCGGTCCTACGGGTAAGAGAAAGTAATTAGTAGTATGTTTATATAATTATAAGGTAGTGTGGTGGTGGTGTAAGGCTTAATTGACTATCCCTAGTTTCTTAAGCCTGGGTGGAATGCTCTCCATGGGGGACTTTTCTTAAACGGTTTTTGCCCCTATTGACTCGACTTTTGGAGAAAACCAAGAAGAACTTCGACCGGTTGGGACAAAGAGGGTGGCGAGGGATTGAACTTCTCGTGTATCAACTTCGAAATTTAAGTAGCTCGGAAATTTTTAAATAGTTTTTCCTTAATCAGCATCCAAAAATACACTAGAAAAACATACAATCTTGAAGAAAAAAAAAAAAAAAATCACCGTCGACCTGTGTAATGATTAAAAGAGTACATCTGGTTTTTAATAAAACAGACATTGCAAGCAAAACTTTATTCATATTATTTTATGTTGTTGAGATGGGAAAATCGAGCGCTGGATTTTAACATCGAGGCTCAAATCTGGATTAAATAGAATTGCCTCTTCTCAAAGCAATATATTGTACAAGTATCTCTTTTTATTATTTTCTTTTTGCAAGAGTTTTAATTTTAATTGAATATTTCGTTAGATGATTTCAAGGTTATGAATCATTACATTATGTATTCCTGGGTTTTGAAAAAACGAAAATAAATGCAGATAAAATTTCGGGTTCCTCATTAATTCAGTGGGGTGACCACAAAACGATTTCTTTTTGAATGCTATAAAAGGTTTCCTGCTCTTGAATTTTGCAAATCCTTATGTAAAATGAGCTCCTGAATCCGAATAGGATGCCCATTTTGCCCTAACACCCACCGTTTTTTAGGAACGGCCCCTTATTTTTTTATCACTTTTCGGAAATTTTATGGCTATAAATTTGATTTTTAGGGATGGGGGAGGATTATTTTAACCGTTAAATATCTTCTGAGCAGGCCCTGATGACCCAATAGGCACGAGAAGCATGTGCTTCCCCTGGAAAATTTTGAAAAGGCGCCAAATTAGCAAAAAATGGGCCCTGAATTGTAAGCTTGTGGTCTAAAAACTTTGTCTGATTTATGAAAAATCACAGTATATACCTGACTACACAACCATCATTTCTAGATTATATAGGATATATGCTAATAAAGCTTTTACACATTCATTTATGATGGAATAATTTCATATATTGTGCGGAATATAGGTTGCACCAGTTTATATTTTTGTACAAAAATTAAGGGAATTTACTTGTCTATATTTTAAGCGAATTTACTGTCCTCAATTCCAGGTAACTACAAAATTTAATGAAAAATTTATAAATTTTTCTAGATGTTTGTATGAGTCTTTAGACGAAGAAGTCAGTGGAGGGGCCCCGCCACCAAATGGATTTGTGCTTCCCCTCAGTTGTAAGGTTAATCGGGCCTTGCTTCTGAGGGGCTACAGAATTGGAAAATTCTAAAACATGAACATTTGCGGCAAGGAGAAATTTTAGGAGGGAGGGGGGATTTTCACTGAAATTATGTATTACATTTCTTATATTTTTTTTTTATTTATTATTGATGTCATTTATTAAACATCATATTTTTTTGTTTTTAAGTGTTAAATTGGTTATTTTTCCTTCTCCAAATCAAATTCATGGCCATAAAATTACTGAACAGTGATAAAAATGGGGGCAGAGGGTGGTGTCCCGAGAAAACGTTGGGTGACTGGGCAAAATGGGAGTCCTATTCGGATTCATGTTACATAAGAATCAGCAAGAATGGTATCAGGGCTCGAATTTCTTTCTTTCTTTTCAGTGTAATTGGCCTTTATAAAGATAGAAATTAAATTTTAAGATTTTGAATATGTGATTTTCGATATCTCAACAATGTCCGTCCTTCATGTAATTATTATTTACGCAACTCCGAATCAGTATTATTTCAATAACATATCATCTCTGTTTGCTCTGTTTCAAAATTAGATTGCAGGAAGAACTCTTGGTGTCTGGTAGTACCGCGACATCACTCAAAAAAATCTGGAGTGACTCCACTCGACTTTCCGAACATTAATTAACAGTTTTGTAGATAAAAAGTAAAGAAAGAGGAGTTGTTAAACAAATAAAAGAGAGAAAACCATAATGGAGCGTTTGAGTTGTTTTCTCCATACATTACACGATGTTTTATTGAACGCTACTGAATTTTGAGCCCATAGATCCTAATGATAAAGAATTTTTCTTCGTTTCCCTGTAAAAACCTATAAATGCTAGATTCACCAAAATGCTTATATCTAGTGCAACAGTGATTTATAATATTCATATAAATTTTCAGCTCAATTGAATCAGGTGTTTAGATGCTATCGCACTTTTAAAAATTGGGTCCCATAGGCCGTAATGATAAAGAAGTTTCTTTGTGTCCCTGTAAAAAAACTGTAAGTGCTAAATTCACCAAAATCTATACAGTTGGTGCAACTGTGACCTATAACATGTGTACAAATTTTTTGTTGAGATTAAATAAGCGTTTAGACGCTATCGCACTTTTAAAAATTTAGCCCCATAGACCATAATGATAAAGAATATTTCTTTGTGTCCCTGTAAAAAAACTATAAGTGCTAGATTCACCAAAATCTATAGGGTTCGTATGCGGTGACTTACAATATACGCACAAACTTTCAGCTTATTCGAACAAAGCTAGCGTGTTCACTCACAGATACACACACACACACACACACATACATACACACACACACATACATACATCATCGTAAAAATAGTGAAAACGGACTCAGGGGACCTCCAAACGTATAGAAACATCAAAATCTCGAATTCGGATTTTTGACATGATTACAATACTTTCCTCACTATAGTGTTCGGAAAGTAAAAATGATCTGATTGAAGCAAAATTGTATACAGTAACCGATTAAGCAAATGTGAAATTCAGATTTTGATGCCGTTCGGATGTAGGATTGTGGTAACGAACCATAGACCTATTATAAAAGTGGACGGGACAATGGTACCTTTTTTCAGTGGCAAAGATCACTCATAAAAATGTCACGTGACTGCTTGAACTACAGCAAGCCAAACTGGCCAATATTAAAATTTGCCATGCTCTAAACTCTGCTTTCTCTTACGCTGACGATATCTTTCCTTTTTCTCTGAAAATTCTTTTTAAAATTTTTGTTTCACTTGAAAAGTTAGATTGTTTTGAATCTAAAAAGAATTTTATAGCAAGAAATAGTGATTAGATGTACTTTAAAAGCCCTAGAAGTTATGTAAAATAAGAATTTTATTTCACAGATAACATTCTTTTGTATTTTATTATTTCGTTCTTTTTAAGTAATAATTTTTTTAAAATGTTTATAATTGCTATACTTAATTCTCTAAATTGAAATAGTTTAAATACCTTATACCTTAGATTAGTTCAAAAATGTCCATGATTGTTTATTGGAGTTAAAGCGAGTTTTGACAAACTGAAGTTAAAAACTTTTTTAAACTTTGTTGGAAAGTGTTAATAGCAAGGTAAAAATAAATTTCAGCAGCTGTTTCGTTTTACAGAAGTTTTGCTTGCTGTATCTTTTAATAATAATAATAAAAATATTTATATTTAGAACAAAAAATTGCCAATAATGCGATAAATGCCAAAAAGGGTAGCCCCTTTTTAGTAGTTAGGTGATTCATCTTTGCCATCTTTACTTATATTCCATTAATAATGTAATGCTCCGTCCACTCTTATAATAGGTCTATGGTACGAACATACAAAAAGTACTTTAAGTTGAAGAATTACAAATCTATATTAGCTTATGCAAGGAAGAATATTAAAAGGAATATTTAGATGTTGTTTTGTTAATTTTGATGTAGCTTGGGAGCTCCCTTTCACCTGTTTCGAAATTCATAATAAAATTTGCATTGGCAAAAGTATTACCTTGTGATCATGTATGCAACTGAGCGCTCCTAAAATTTTAGCTCACTAGTTCTTGGATCTTCTGCACTATGTGTTTAAAAAACCCTGTATGCGTATGAGCTGCATAGAATGAGTCGTGCAAATTTTGATGCACAGAATATATGTGGATTATGGTCAGGGACACCCAAAAGAATTTCGATAGATTATGTGTATAGAGAGGATTTGTTTTATGTGCATTTTAACATTGTTACCCGCATTCAACATAATGAAATGAGCATACGTTTGAAAGATATGTAAAGGCATGGATTATGTAGGAAATGGTGCGCATAAAAGGGATAATTAAGTTACACTGAAACACAAAAGAATTACGATAATCAATGTGTATTATCCGTGTTAATCACCGATTGTGTATTTTGATAATGTTATATTAATACTGTGTAAAGGCAGGGAATTGAGGGTGGGGGAGGGAGGGGAAGACTTCCTCATAAAATCTTAAGAAATTTTAATAGATAACAGAATGCTGACCATTAAATTACACTACCAGAAACTTTCTTTCAGAAAGAAGTCCAATACTCGAATTTGTAACAAATTGCTGTAAAGTTCGCAACTTTGACCATTAATTAAGAGTCACTCGTCTTCTTCGAGAAAAATGTCATGACGGGCATAAATTTATCTTTACAGTCAGTGACTGGAACTTTTTTTACAAGTCACTGACCATGATGTAATGTGCATTTTTTTTTTTTTTTTTTTTTTTTTTTCAGCGTACAGGGTCATTATAATAAGAATTAATCACAGATATATAGATAAATCTATAGTATTAGTATTTTAGTATGTGAGAAATAAAAAAAAAAAAAAAAAAGAAGAGAGAAAGATGAACAAAATCCATAAAATATGGAAGTATAACAATAATAAAATATAAATAGATTAGCTGTTCAGTAATGGGTAATACAAATTTGACTTTGTAGTTTCTGATTTGTAGATATGCAGACAATAAAATCAATTTGCTAATGTCATATTATGTGCATAACAATGACTGCCCATCATCTTTTGAAAGTAATTACTATTCACACAACTCAAAATCAGTTTTATTTCCCTTCTATAAAAGAAATTCTCTTTGTTTACGTTTTCAAATTAGACCGTAGAAGAATAAATTTATTATATATTTTTTAAATGCTTATCTATTATTGGTTAAATTTTCTCTTTCTTTTAAGAAGTGACTTTCTTTACGTTTTGGATACGTCACGAGACAGGATGTTGGTGAGAAGTTTGTACTGAGATGAGAAAATAACAATATTTTTCTTTTTCATTCACTTTTACAACTTATTATTATTATTGAAGTACTGATTTTTAGATTCTCTTATCTAGATAATGGTCACAGCACAGAAATTATTGTTTTTAGCTAAATTTTCGAAATTGAGATTTTGATGTATTTATAGATATTTGACGTCTCCTGAATCCAATTTTTCGCGGCGGTTGGTCTGTTGGTGTGTTATTTATCACCATAACCCAAAAACAAATTTCAGCAGCAAGTCTAAACTCGGTATATTAAATCTGCATCATATATGATGATACTACTTGATGCGTTTTGTTCAAATAAAACAAATAGTTCATCTACAGAGACATCCAAGAGAATTGAAATACATCACGTCAATGGGTGAAATTTCTAGAAGGTACAGTTTAACATCTTTAGACTGTTTAAGCCAAATGAAATAGAGATATATTTTTTATTTGTATAAAAGCATGTTTCGTATAGAAATGCGATGCGAAAATCCTTTACCATTCGTTTACAGGACCACACAAAAGAATTCGGATATATTTAGACTATACTTACAAGGAAACATTCAAAAGGTGTCGTCTTCAAAAAATATTTAAAAAAATATATGTGATTCTACTCTTCATAAAACAGCAGAAAGTTAAAAAATTATCGGCTGAAATGAATTACAGCGACCACAAAAAATTATCAAAATTAAGCATATTTGGCGATTTCACACTGTTAGGCGATTGATTTTGAGTACTTGGCGGAGAAGCAAAACATGGCAATCTCGGTGCTAGCGAACTTATCGCCTAACAGCGCTAAATCGTCAAAAATGCTTAATTTGGATATTTTTTTCTGGTCGCTGTAATTCATTTCAACTGATTATTTTTTCACTTTCTGCTGTTTTATGAAGAGTAACAGTAGAATCACATATATATTTTTCAATATTTTCTGAAGACGGCACCTTTTGAATGTTTCCTTGTTAGAAAATGCTAAGAAAACTATTCAAGTTATATTCTATATTTTTCATACCGTGATAAATTTAAGTATATTATGTGATATGTATATATAATTTAAAAATATATATACAGGACTACCCAAAATTAAGCGAAATCGTTCTTTTCTACTGATTGTAATGGATGGAATTGGTGCTTTACTAAATTTTACCCAGTCAAGGAAAACTGCTTAGGAATGAGAATTATTTCTTGATTACCACATAGTAGACAAAGTATGACATGAAATCCAATTTTCAGTGGTGAATATTTTGCTATAATTACGCATTTTGAGGCATCCCGAATCATAGTTTATAACGGTTGATATGTAAAGTGTGTCTATTATCAGCGTAACTTAAAAATAAACAACGGTAGGAAATTCAAATTAAGCATTTTGAAATTCAAATGAGAGTAACACTTGATACGTTTGATCAAGATGAATCAGTGTCAAGGAGTGATGTGTGTGTGAAAGTTTCCTGGGAAATTTAGAATAAACTCTAAAATTTAATAGCAACCGTAATTTTTTATTTTTATTTTTATGAATGGAATTACTATATTCAAATGATTCGTTGACAATGAAACATGAGTTAAATGAAACTGCTTACAAAACTTTTTAAAACTGTTTTTAGTTCCCCATCATACTATAGGTATGGGGAACTTAGGTGAAAAATTTCGACCTCGGTTTTTTGACTTTATTATACGTTTTCAGGTGTGAGGAATTTGAAAATGACAAATTTGTATGGTGTCTGTTAGTGTGTTAGTCTGTGTACACGATATCTCGAGAACAAATTGTCGCAGAGAGGTCAAATCAGTTTTAAAATATTACTTTCGACACTGGTAAGAACCCTATTTATTTGCAACATTCCAATTAAAAAAAATTCGTAAGTTATTTGAAATTTACGATTTTCTTAACATGGGAGAATAGGACAAAAATTTACTTAAACGTGCATTAAATGGAAACGTTTTACTGTAAAAATGTCAGACCAGTTTTAAAATATCAGTTTTGATGCCGGAAGGAACATCAGTAACTATAAATATGTTACTTTAAAAATTTCGCAAGTTATTGGAAATTTACGAATTTCTTAACATGGCAGAATAGGGCAAAATTTCACATACACGTCAATTTTGAGAGATATTTTCATCGTAAAGATATCAGACTATTTTTGAAATATTATTTAGGACACTGGCATGAATATTAATGACTATGAATTTTCCAATATAAAAATTTCGTAAGTTATTGGAAATTTACGAATTTCTTAACATGGCAGAATAGAGTAAAATTTCACATAAACGTCAATCTTGAGGGATATTTTCATCGTAAAGATGTCAAACCACTTTCTAAATATTATTTAGGATACTGGCCATGAATATCATAGACTATGGTTTTTCCAGTTTAAAAAATTCGTAAGTTATTTGGAATTTACGATTTACATAACATGTCAAAATAAGGCAAAATTGAGCATAAACTTCCATTTTGAGGATCATTAGACAACATTAGACAACTTCAAAATTACATTTATGACATTTCTTTGAACATGATTGAATACAAATATTCTAATAGGAAAATTTCGTAATTTGCGATTTTATCAACATAGCGAAATTGTAAATTTTTCATATAAATATGAATTTTGAGGATTATTGCATTGGAACTAGTAGCATGAAAACTAAACCACGGAATTGACCCTGATAAAATAAATTAATAGATTAGAATAAAATAAATATATCGAAGTGAACGGCGGATAGCCTATTAGGCGGGGATTTCGTTCTGTTACTGTATCAAGCTTTGGTCAAATTCATTTCTTCTAACATGATTATAATATGTCTCGTACTAGAAATTTATGAGAACATAAATACGATGGGGAACTGAGCAGAGTTCACCTATGCCAACTAGTTTAAAGAATATTCATGTGCACTTTTTTTTCTCTTTCCCATACGGTAGAGAAAGTATTGTTTCTGGGTCAAAATTTCAAAATTGAGTTTTTGTTATATTTACACGTTTTGAGGTCCTCTGAATCCAAAAATCATGTTTTTTAACGGTTGGTCTGCGTGTGTGTGTCTGTCTGTGTAAGTGCCTGTTTGTCTGTCATCAGCATATCTCAAAAACAAATTATAGCAGAAAGTCCAAACTTGGTAATCTAAATGTGTATGATATAGGGATGCTACACTAAACTTTTTGTTGAGATCAAGCAAATGGTTCGTGTACAGGGACACCCAAGAGAATTCAAATACATTACGTCTATGGGGGAAATTACAGGTAAGTAGAGTTTAACATCTATAGACTGCACTAAACCAAATGAAACGAATATATACATTTTATATACGTAAAAACATGTTTCATGTAGAATATGGTATAGATATCATTCACTGTTCGTTTACAGGGTTACACAAAAGAACAAGATTATAGTACGACAATACTTGAAAATGGATGGAAGTGTACTTTAGGTTGTGCCATATTTTATTAATATAGGATTATATTTATGTCTTCCACGTGATGTGTACATAACTTTTAGAAGATATAGGGGGCTGCCAGTAATTAAGCCATAACATTCTTTTTTATTGTTAACGGAAGCGCTTTTCTGTAATATTTTACCATGTCCAGGAAAGCTGCACAGGAACTGAAATTAATTCCTCATAGCCATATGGTAAATAATGTATTTTTTTAAGCTAAATATTCATCGCTTAGTTTTTTTGTATAATTAGACGTTCTGAGGCTTCCTGAATACCGAAGTCAAGTTTTCAACGTTTGACCTTTGTCTGTGTTTGTTAGAATAAATTAAAAACAAATAATTTCAGACGATCCAAATGTTGTATTTTGAAGTTAATGTGTTTTTTACTAGAAAAGTTTGATCAAGACTGATACGTTTCAAGGAATGTTGGTGTGAAAGTTGCCTCAATAATTTTAAATGATCTTTTGAATTTAATAACAGATTCGAATTCTGTATAAATGTAGGTACAGTAATTACACAGGGGCTTGAGGGGGGCTAGCGCCCCCCTCACACATAATTATTTGTCAAATAAAGCTGTTCCGAAGCCTAATTTGAATTGTTTTAACATAGGTTTGCATAACTGTCTTACACCTCAATCTTACACCTTAATCTCCAAATTTGCATTTATAGTATTAAATTTCAGGGTAAGAGAAAGTCGTGTGAGTGACACACCATATTATTTGTTTTATTTTACCCTTTAATCACGCAGACAGAAATGTTGTACTATGTGGGAAAACAAGAATGTTTTTTTCTTCTTCTTCTTTTTTTTCTTTAATCGCTTGTTATTTATTTTACAGCATTGCTTAAGTGTACGCAACTCAGTTTCAATTTCATTTAATTTACATATAAAGTATAATTTTTCTTTGCTTATATTTTGAAATCAAATTGCAGGGCAATAATTTATTACATTTTAGAAACATACTATTGTTTGATTTTTTTTCTTTCTTAAAACAGATGACTTTCATTAGGACCTTTCGATACGTGACAGGACGTCGCAAAGATGTTGTACTATGTCGAAAAACAACTATTTTTTCTCTTTTCTTTTATAGCTGTTATTTTTCTTGTGAAGCGTTGCTTTCTTATTTCGTAAGCGATAAGGTGTTTACTACGAACAGGCGAATTGTAATTTAAAAAGGAAGGAAACAGACCCCGTGATGTTGGATAAGTGATGGCTAATTGTGGTTATGTCATATATTATTGAACTCTTTTTCTCGGTAAGCTGATGCGATAATAGAAGCGGCACGACCGCAGGGAGCTAATATATCAAATGTTATCTGATGGAATTATGAAAAGCATTGCATCAGTTTATTGGAGCACTTTTTAAAAAGATATTATGTTTGAAATGGTATCAGGCAAATTATTTTTCAAAGTAGAATTCAATTAAAAATTGTTTCTAAATCCAAACTGCTTTTCTTTTTTTTTTTTTTTTTTTTTTCCCTCGACGTTTTCAAAATGGTTAATTTCTTTTTAACACTTTCCAACAAAGTTGAAAAGTGTCTACCGTAATTTAGTGTATATAAGCCGCACTGGTAAATAAGCCGCAGCTTATTAAAATGTTGTGGGAAAAAAAAAACAATGCTCTTAGATAAACCGCACCGAAAGGTAGGCCGTGGCTTATGCAAGCATTGTTACGATGATGTGAAAGATAAATAAGGAAAAAAGATATCAGTCTTCTGGTTAATAGAAATAATGAATTATTAATTATAAATTAAAATAATAAATTATTTAAAAAATAATTCGGTATAAAGAAAATAAAATCAAACTATATCAGTATGGAGATGTAATGCAACAAATATGGGAAAGATGGGGACAAGATGGGGGAGTCTGTGCATATATAAAAAGTCATAAAAATAATTAATTATAAATAAAAGTAATAAATTATTTTAAAAGGCACTATATAAAAAAAAAAAAAAAATAAATAAATAAATAAATAAAATGAAACAAAATTAAAGCCAGTATACAAATACGATGCAAAAAATCAAAAACAAGGGAACAAGATGGCGAACTCCAGACGTATATGTGCAAATTAATCAAAATAAGATATTATTAATTAATAAATAAGAGATTATAAGCGTGAATCAGTGCTCAAGAAACTCGAATACCAAACTTCGACTGTTCGAAGAAGTATGGACGACGGAATTTGGCATTCTCATTAGATAGCCCGCCCTGATAGATAAGCCGCAGTTCCCAAAAATCAATGTTTTTTAAGATAGCCCGCGGTTTATCTGCACTAAATTACGGTATATGACTTTGGCTTGTCCTTTCTGCACTCTAACTCTCGTAAATGGAGTAAACATCACCTTTGATTCGTGTACAGGAACACCCAAAAGAATTCCAAAGCATTGCGTTCTGTGAGTGCTATTTATAGAAGAACTGTTATTACAAAAACTATCTTCGTATCTTTATTGTTTAAGAAAAAGCATTGTCTTTATGCAGCCCAGTATTTTATTTAAGTACAGCATGCACACCTTATGTACTAAAAACATAAAACAGTAAAAATCTTTTAAAAAATGAAAATTTACATTGAGCAATTTCCACTTATATCCCATAACGTATCCGATCACATTTTTGTTCTGATATTTTTAAGACTATTATGTTGTGATGTCGATAATCACTTATTCAAAAAATATATTATCATATTCAAAATAAAATTAAACTAACAAACACATGTTTATGACCTCTAAATTGTAACTTAAATTCCCATACAGTATGTCCTTTAAATTTTTACGTCCTCCCTCTTCCCACATATGCATCTTTTGCTAATTGCAACTCTATCAAAACCTTTGGTCATATATTATTCGTTCTTTAACGTTAATACAGATCTGCAATAGCTTGTTATGACTTTCCTAGTTCGGTTTCTTTTCATCTTACAAAATAAAGGCAGTTTGTCACTTTGTGTGCATTCTTTGTCTTATAACATGGTAAGTTAATTTTGCTTAAAAGTTCCGGGTTCTCATGGAGTATCTTGGCGTCTAGTGAGGACCGTTTGAATTAAAAATTATGTGGTAACCTTTTCAAAAATTGTATGTGTTTATATGTAACATGATTACAACCATTTTTTCTCTACTATTTTGAATTTGGCTTCGATTAGAGCTTTGGCGATATTAATGAAGTAATCGGGGCGTCACTTCATCACAAAAATCTAAGCTATCAAGACGTCGTTGTTGGGGCTCCTGGCGCCCCCTCCACTCCGTACTTTGTAACAACTTTTAAAATTTATTAATTTTTATATTCACGTATATGGTCACCACAGATGTTTAATATTTTTAAAATATTTAAACAAAATAAGTCTGCAGATTGAATAATGTCTATTTCTGAAGATTTCCTGAGCTGTTGCATTACTTCGCATGTACTCTCTCAAGTTGTGTTTTTTTTAATTGTCTTCAGTTAACACGTCAATATTTCCGGCCATCAAAAACTATTTCACAACGTTTCATTCTGCAGGAAACACGCTTTTGGGCATTCTAATAATTTATGCAAATTTCGTTGTATTTTGTGCACAATAAAGATATGAAACTAATCTTAAAAAAAATTCCCATTTCGACCATCCCTTGTATTTTTGCTTTTCTGTTTATATTATTTTCATTCGAAAACAGTCTATAGTGAACCTGAACAATATATATCAGTTTCAAGTCACTCTAAAAATATTTACAGAGGTGAAATTACAGACAGACAGACAGACAATTAAGATTTATAAACATTTTTCAGCTTTTTTGGATACTGTCAGCAAGAGAAAAACAATGATAAAGTGATATATATATAGTTTTTTTTTTTCGTGGGGACTTTTTTTTTCAAATGAAAATTTCGAATTCTGTACATATCATATGCATAACCTTGCACGTTTGCACTTTCTTTCTCACCTGACCACAATTATACTGACAACTAATGTGTAAAAAAACTACGCATTCAAGCATTAATGAGAAGTTATGAACACTTGTCAGATTTAGAGGAAAAACCTGCAACTTTCCTCATGCAAATTAAAAGAGGGGGAATTTACTGTAATCGAGAGATAAAATATTCAAGTCTGCCCTTTCTCAATATTGAGATGATTAATCTCGACTGAATATCACCTTTGGTAGTAACTTCAAAAAGGTATTCAAAGTTTTGTCTAAAATGTACAGAATTTTAGGTAGATTAGTGTTAGATTCAAATTTAAAAAGACTCTAAAATTTTAAACGTATTGATATTTATAAAAGTCAGAAAATAAATAAATAAAGTATATAAAAATAAAAGACAAATTCTATTACTTAGATATTATATGTGCTGGAGTAATGTTTACTCAATTTTTTAATCATGTTTTCTTACGTAATCAAGGGTGAAACTTCCTAACATGCAAAAACCCTAAAAGCTGCTACTTGCATGCAAATAGGGAAGACTTATTAATGATATATCACATGGCTAATGTATTATAAGGCAAATGAAGCATTCAAAAGGAGAAACTTCTATAAAAGTAAAATATTTTAACATGAATTTCAGAGACAGCAAAATTTTCAAAAACCTTGAATTCAGGGGTAACCGCTGAAAAATTCCGTCCCTGCGAAATGTAAATAATACGTAGATGTATAAATGTGCTCAATCTGCACGTGCTTGTGTATGAACGATACAATAAACAGAAAACAGGACACTGTTGCTGCTTTTTCCCTGCACTCATCTTTTTTTTTTTTTTTCTGACGAAGAAACGTGCTTATTTATTTGTTCGCAAGATAGTTGCTTATGTTAGATGTAAAATTCCCTTGGTCCTTGACGGTGCTATTATTACCAATGGCTAACATGCTATAATTAAGCTGAATAAGGTATTCCAAAAATATGTATTTAATAGAGTGTTTAATTTCGAGTGTTAGTTTCGAAAAACTTGGGCTTTTGTTAAGATATTTTACTGTTTTGATATTTTTGACTTAAGTTCGACTGTCCACACTGGGGACATCAGTTGTGAATGGAATGTTTTCCGCAGAGGTATTTACAACATAAGTGTGTCTTACTCTATATTCACGTGATTTTTGAGAAAATCACGTAAAATTCTAATCAGTTTGACCGACGAGCATAATTTGGGATCGAACCAAGCCCTCGCCGTCTACCAACATCGAGAGCCCAATCAAGAATAAAAATTAAAAGAAAAAAATGCAATAATGTTAATCAGGAGTCTCTTAGCATATAAAAACGAAATTATAACAAAAAAAAAAAAAAAAAAAAAAAAAATAATAATAATAATAATAATAATAATGTTTAAATTATTTATCTAAACCGCATAAGTTTTTTAAGGCTGTTAGGGTCATCCTATTTGTTAAATCTGTCATATTACTATTTAAAGCGCCACCTGGGGAATTTTTGTTTTTTTAATTTCTTGGGCGCATCTCATGAATCATTCATATATACAGTTTTATGACAATTCAATCATTCGTTACATTTGTATGATGCAGTTGTTAATGGAAGGACTAATCATACTTGTGCATATTTGAGATTAAAGATCTCAAAAAAACAGTGCCTGAAAATATTTTTCTAACAACTTTAAGATTGCGTGATAGGTGTCGTATCATTACTCTACACAAAAAAGAAAAACTCATAAAAATTTTACTTCATTATTATAGATAATGCAAAAACAACTTTAAACTTTCATGCAAAGCATATGCGCTCGAATCATGATTTGGCAAAAATTCACATGAAAAGTGACTAATTGTAATGCAGGAGCAGTAAAGAGGCAGTTGTCATTTGCCTAAAACATCGTATATTTCCTCATTATTTCGCATAAACCAGGAAAAACTTTTCCATGTTCCAAGAACAAAAAATTTCATATCGATCTTATGCTCAAAAGCGAAACCATAAATTTACCGCGAACGTTTAACGTGAAAAACAACGGCTGCAGAATAATAGGTCCGTTCGTCTTAATAACGTCGATCAATAATAGAAGCCGGTATATTGCACAGTACAGAGTGCAACACTTGGTGAATCACTAGGGCTATACGTGCCGGCTATCACGTAGTACTTCACGGTGCAAAGTTGTTTCCGCTTTTGTAAACAAAAAGGGAAAAAGAAAACGGAAAATGTATATTTGATGAAAATTGCCCTTTTTATTGAGAGTGTGGCGTGTAAACAATTAAATCAGTTATAAAAAACACCTGGTGAGATATACAGTGTGTATCCACCCGCCCCCCTAAAACACACAGAAGGACCCAATTTCCCCATTATTAAAAGATTTACATAATAACCGTTTTATGGATTTTCTTCCCTGATCAAACCCCCACGATTTTCCCGTGCGATGAAATTATAATTGGTAACATGAGATGTGTCAGATTTCCGGGAAAAATTAGTTTGTGTAAGCTGTTTCGTGCCCCGTTTCCTATATGGTGTGTATCCATATGTTTATAAAATGAGCTATATGAAAAGGAAAAGAAAGTCATGCATCACGCATAGATTATTAAATATATTTAAGACTTATTTACATTAGCTTTATATTAAAATCTATTTCACGCTTTCATTAAAATTAATTTAACTTATAGCCATGCATTCTTGATAAGGTAGGTCAGGGCATGTATTTTCGCGCCAGGTAAAAGGTATCAAACCACTTTATAAAGAACTTTTTAAATATTAACATACAATTTCTCACGAAAAATGCATTGTTTTTAATTTTTTTAATTTATATACCAAGGGAAGGTACGTCAAGGTACCCCATAACCCTCCTCATTGGTTCAAGATCTGAATTATGTACAGTTCTGCAGATAACTGGGACAACTCAAATATTTAATATTAAATAGCATTAGACACAAATAAATAAGTTATAAATATTCCAAGAAAACGTTAATAAAACTCGCTGTTATATATTTTATTTTCTAATTAAAATATATATATTATATAGAAAAGGAAAACAAAAGTATCACTTATCCTCTCCCCCCCCCCCTCCCAAATGTATGTATAATAAAGCATTATGTGCATATTTTTGTGTACAATATTTATTAATGGTCATCAATTTCTGGTAAATCGACTTTTGTTTTTATAAAGAAGATTTAACGTTAATAAATACACAGTACAGTATCAATCAGTTAAAAACCAAAATAACAATAATTCTGTTTAATCCTAAAATTAACTATTTTATTTTATTTTTTATCATGTTTTGTATTTCTTCTTTAAGAGAAGGTTCGCATCAGATAAATATACCATCCAGTGTCAATAACAGAGAAGATTTTTTTAAAATAGATTTGGAAAATACTAATAATAAAGTTACTGTAAAAGGAACGCTCGATGCTGGTTTGGAATCCAATGTTATCGGTAGATCAGCCCTTTATGTACAAAACTGACCGTAGAGAGACAACCCAACTCTTTATTTCTTGACGTTATTTAAAAGTCCCGTAAGATTAAAAAACGTATAAAATCGAAAATGTCAAAGGTAAGGATTTCAAAGAAAAGGTTTTCATAAAATAAATAAATAAATAAATAAATAAATAAATAAAATAAAGATCGAACGTGACTTTTATCTCACTCTATGGCGCTAAGCAAAAAAATTTTTGTTCTAGAAAGGCGTACTGTGCCTGTTATTGTTTCTGACTGCCATTTTTCATGATCTTCAACTGTATTGTTTTAATTAATTTATGTATTATCTCAAGAGTCTACCATCAAACTTAGAATATATATATTATGAAGATGATAGATAATATGTGCTACACTTTTTTTTTTTTAGATCTATTTTAGACTATGTGTACCAGTGGTACGACTAACGTACCACTTCCTTAAACCTCTTTAATGACTATGATGGGGATACACACATAATTTTTCTTGTTTAAAAATTCATTTTAAGACGACAGAGGACTCAATATATATATATATATATATATATATATATATACACACACACATATATATATACACAATTATAAATCTATTTCTGCAAAAAGTTAGTTTCCTATAGTAGTATTATTTGTAGAAGAAAAACACCAAATAAAAATAAACATTTACATTATAATTAATTAAAATATTGATTAAAATAACTAATTAATAGTTATGTTTCAAAACGCTCCTCGCTAATTAACTTTTGATGCAGAATTTCTTTCTTTTCTTTCCTCCTCCCCCCCCCCCCCATTTTTACAGGTAGTTTTAGGTGATTTTAATAAAAATTAGTTGACCTTTTTTTCTTTTTTTTTTTTTTTTTTTTTTTACAATCATAATTATGCAATTTCTTTTTTTTTCTTTTTTTTTTTCGGTTTCGTTTTTTCGAAAAATTTCATCAAAGTTTTCATTTTACCGAAGTTTCAATTTTTGTTTATAAATATAAACGTTTATAACTTAGCGTAGAAGGGTGAAGATTGAAAAAAATTCTTTTTGACACACATTACTATTGTAATGTAGTATGTATTTACTATATGTATTGTTTATGTATTTACTTTAGTAAAATTAAAATGTCAAATTTTGACTTTTTGAAAGACCACTGTCATTTTAAACTAACTGAAAAAATATGTCTGAAATCCTTTAATTGATTTTTTCACAATGCAATTAATAAATGATTAAAACCACTAGTGCTTTTTTGTACTATCGTACAAATACAATCGTACAAATCGTACAATTAATATGATAATATTGATAATAAATCCAACTGTTCAATGTATAGGAATTTTTTCTTTCTTTCTTTCTTTCTTTCTTTTTTTTTTTTTTTTTTTCAATTTTAGAGACGATTTTACACAGGAATTGAATTAACAAAACATTTTTAATATATGAAAGATTCGACGAAAGATTCGAATGACTCACTTAAATTTGAGTGAATTCTTGCTTCTGAATCATAATATCATCAAATCTTGCTTCTTTTTACTTGGTGTTTGTAAAATGTGAAGATTTTTAAAAAATGTACGTAATGCAATATTACATTCCGATCACCTGTAATATAAGAAATGCATTATTATTATTTATTTTTAAATAAACTGTCATGAAATTACTTTATTACCTCATAATATATGTAAACATAGAAAATCGAATTGTCTCATAACCACATAGGATTTATAATATCATAAAACAGTCTTTAAAATTGAGTTATTATGTAATTACCTATTGTGCCCGTAATGCAAGATATAATCGTCCTATATCAAAAACAAAAATATAAAACTGGATTATTATATAAAAACATACTAGCGATAATGCAATAAAATGTTATTTTAAAATATGAAATAAATGTAACTATATATTGCCTCTAACGCAAGAAATACATTATTATTTCGACTAAATTTTCCATCCAATCTGCTATCAAAAAAAAAAAAAAAAAAAAAAAAAAACTTTAAAATTATTACTTGAAATATTACTTCACAATGAAAAATTGTAGTGGCACGTAATAACATACTGTCTATAATACGGTGATCTGTCAGGATTTGACCACAGGCCATTAATTAACCGTTTAAGTCAAAGTCTTAAGTGCAAATATCTGTAAAACAAGAATTAATGAGGGAAAGTTCTTAATCTGATTCAAGGTCGTAGTTAAGTTGGAATTTGGGGGGTTTTAAACACATCCTGAAATTTTGTAGATTTGTATAAAATTGAGTTCAACTTCATTTTTACCATGTTTTTATTAACTTCGATTCTTGTTTGTTTGTCCGGTACAAATCTTGCAATCTATTTTTAACTAACTTCCCTACTAGCTAGACATTTGAAACTTTCACAGTAGCTCAGAACCCGGTGACAACACAATACTCCGAAGTTCGATTTTTGAATTTTCGATTAGTTTTCTTATAATTAATTAAAATACGAAAATAATAAGCTCCTAATAGCAATAAAAATAGTCATTAAAATATTAGCTATAATTTAATTGTTGCCAAAAAGAAAAATTACGAGTGCATTTTCTTTCGACATGAAAATAAATACTTTTAATTCAATTCAACGAGAACGTTAAAAAATTATAAAAAGTTAAATTATGCATCTTACAAAACTTGACGTCATTATCACTTTAAAATTTTATACACCATATAAGTGCTAATGTAGTTCACGATGCAAATATACGTTGTTCTAAAAGGAGTAATATTTTATTTTTAAAACCAACTTTTTTTTTTTCACTATTATTATTATTTTACTGAGCTGAGTCCGCGTGCTTAAATATTATTTTTTATCCTCCCGTATTTTATTAATGATTCATAAGAACATTTAAAAACATGGTACATAAAAACAGAACCCTGAAGTCGTTTATGCCAGCCTGTTTCTTGAAACTCTCCCCCTCTCCCCTCCCGCTCAAGCTGCATTTCTGTTTTTCACTCGTTTAGTAAAGATATAAAAAATGTAAACTTATCAGCCATCTGATATCAGGTCATCTTTCCATCCTATATTTAGCATTTTCAATAAAATATTTCTGACTAAACTTGGAAGTTTAATTTTACATTATTATTATTATTTAAGTTAGCTCTGGAGTACCGAACCAATGGGTATAAAATGTGGCGGGAAAATTTAATCTATTGATCATACGGCAAACAACGCAAAAGTAATCAGGAATTAAAAATTACAAAATTAGTTTTCCGAAGGCTTTTTCATCTGACAGACTAGCTGCTAAAAATTTGATTTTTAGAATCAGGGTTCCTCAAAACATGTAACTATATCAAAAAATCCATTTTAGAAATTCTACGAAGGAAAAAAAAAAAAAAATTCCTGTACCATATGCATGGGTTAGAGAAAGTAAAAGTACATTAGGTGATGAATAATTCTCTAGTAAAAATTTTTTCAATATAATAATATGAGCTTTGTTTGCTGGCGACAATAGGTAGATTAAACGCTTAAAAGATAAAGTGTGGTGACGTATAAAATGTTTTGTAGCTATAAAATGAAAAAATGAAATTCCATTAGAATTTAGAATGAAATTTTGATCAAAAAAAAAAAAAAAAAAAATGTGATTTTACATCATAAGCACGATATGTTCGAACAGTATGATTGCCTAGCTTTACATTTACATTTGTTATTTAAGGCATTTATGTTCAAGATAAAATATTCCAAGCCACATGTTTAGTAAACATACGTTTTTATAAAATTTTCCATTTAAAACCAAAAGCAGCAAACATCAGCAGCGAGGGAATTCCATCCGTGACATTTATATATATTCCTCAACGCTCCCGGAATGATTTTCACTGCGAATTCTTGGAAAATTCTCTCCGCTCGAAAGAAATTCTTTTCACGAATTCTGACGAAAATGAAGTAAAATAAAAATAAAAAAAGGAGTTGTGTTGAGATTTACGTTTGCTTCTCTTTATTTCAAAGCGAAGAGAGATAAGAGAAGAAATTTTGGGCACCCATTCCAGGAATTTATTTGAAAATATGAGGAAGGAGGACCCATAAAATATAGGATGAAATGGATTGAGATGTAAGGAAATATACGTGATTTATGTGATTCGAAGGTACCAGTGATAAAATATGGGGAAATGAAATATTTTCCATTCAATTAATTTAGAAATCTTTGTAATCGATAGTTCTAGCAAAGATGTAAGCGTTTTTCTTAGCGCATCTTTAAAAGTAGCTGGGAGTAAAAATACCAACATTGCAGATTTTTTAAGCAACTGTATTTAAAAACTAACGACTGGAAATTCAATTCTAAACACACATATATGCATTGAAAAATCAAATACATTAACGGAATCGAAATTCATTTTGGTTGGGTATGGTATAAGATTTAGAAATATGGATTGAGTAGACAGAGTTGAGGAGAGTGAGTTTTAAAAATCACCGTATATAACTACGCCATGGAAGAATCATATAAAGCTCGGTTCAGACTTGCGCGTGGTGCAACGCGCAAAATGGGTCGTAAATTATCCATTATCGGAAAGTGAACTTTTGGACAATGAAGAACAACAATGAAGAACATTGTTTTTATTGCTCTTTGAAGAATATTACTAAAGAAACCCAAGTTTTCCATGCCAATTATCGCAGCAGGAGGACTATCAGAAGAGGAAATCCTCCTCCGAGGCTCGCGCAAACTGAAATCCTACATCAAAAAGATGGTTGGATGGGTTTTACGTCGCACTAGTGCTGCGCAATGGGCAATTGGCGACGGTCTGGGACTCACCCCTAGAGATGGTCCGCAGACATGCCATTACAATTTTGATCTTCCACGCCGGCTCTCCCGCTTCGGTGACCCACAGAGGTATAATTTTTAATGGGAACATGCAGGAAATTGCGGCCACAACAGATTTTACGTGCACCAGCCACTATTAGTGTACACCACGATGTTCTTTGGCCGGCTCGAATACCGAACCCGCAATCTTCCAATTACGAGCCCGGAGATCTAAAGACTGGGCTACCGCGGCTCTACATCAAAAGAAATTAGAATAGAACCGACATTGCGCATGCTCTTGCGCGCTAGTCTGAATCAAGCTTAAGAGGAGTTGTCATACGGCGTATTAGCATGCAGGGCAAATGAAGTTAATTGTTGTGTACTTAACATGGCTGCCACGTCAGTCACATTGAGTTTACCAAAACATCGGCTAGTACTGTGTTATTCACAGACTAAGGAAATCCTTAGTCTGTGGTGTTATTTTATTTAGTTGACAGCTTTGAGACCTATAGTAATATTACGACGACTTTCTTCTAGAATGATTCTTATTATACAGTTTCACAACAACAATGCAGAATTTCTTATACAACAATGTTACTTAATAGCTTCTACAGTTGGTAACAAAAGTGTCCGAACACTAGCAAAAATTCTTATATAAAAAAGTACAGTTAATGCAGATTTGTTAAAGAAATCCTTGTCGAATCCTGTTCTTAGTCAGTCTAAGAACAGGATTCGACAAGGATTTATTTAGCAAAACTGTATTAAACGTACTTTTTTTATATAGGAATTTTTGCTAGCGTTCGGACACTTTTGTTACCGACTGTACGGTTACGATTCTGACTTGATGTTTTTCAGGACATGTCATATTTTCTTACATCATTCCTCTAAGCATTGGGAAATTATTGGTGATGGTCTGGAGACATCCCGTTACAATTTTGATCCTCTGCGAGTTCGGCAACCCCCAGAGACATTATTTGTATGGAAAATGGAGGGCACTGCGGCCACAACGGATTTTACGTGCACCGGCCACCTTTACTGTACACGATGGTCTTCGGCTGCCTGAAATAGGGATTAAAATTTCCTTGAAATGCAAGGGGGTATATTTAAATTATGCGATTTGAAAGTATCACTGACAGAATTTAAAACATTTCCCTTATAATTATGTTAGAAATTTCTGATCGATAGGTTTATAATCTTAACTCCTTATTATCACTATTTTGTGAAAGAGTAGCAAAAGGGTCCCAAGTTTTTCCTGGATCGGTCCCTGGGTATTTTAAGAAAATATTAAATTTCGAATAACTTCGAAAATTTTCATATTAGAATATTCGTGATTAATGATAAGAGAGTATGACAAATGATATTTTAAAAGTGTTTTTATCTCTTTACGATAAAAATATCACTCAAAATGGTTGTCTATACGAAATTTTGCTCTATTCTGCCATGTTAAGAAATTCGTAGTTTTCAAATAATTTACGAAGTTCTCAAAGTTGAATCTTTATGCTTAATGATGTTCATGCTAGCATCATAATTCATATTTTAAAGCTGGTCCGATATTTTTACATTAAAAATATTTCTTTTAACGCACATTTAAGCGAAAATTTGCTCTATTCTCCCATGTTAAAAGAAAAAAAAAAAAAAAAAAAAAAAAAAATCGTAAATTTCGAAGTTTTTAAATTAGAATGTAGCAAATCAATAGAGTTCTTACCAGTGTCATAAGTGATATTTTAAAACTGGTCCAACCTCTCTGCGATCATTATTGTTCTTCAGCTATCGTGTACACAGACTAACAAATGAACACACACCCTACAGACAATTTTGAGATTTTCGGATTCCTCACACTTCGAAACGTGTAAAAAAAAAAAAAGGGGGTGGGGAGGGGGTCAAAAATTTTAACGATTATCCAAGTTCTTGTAATTAAAATATGAGGAGAAACTAAAAAATGCGTCAAACTTTTTAAAAGAATGATGAACATTTTACTATTATATATATATATATATATATATATATATATATATATATATATATATATATATATATATATATAAACTAATTCTACATTAAATTTTTTAGCAACATTTTAGTTTTCTTATTTATTTTTTAATATAATTAAAATATTTTTGTAATTGTTCATTATCAGTGCTTACATATTTTTCCACTCCCATTTGTTTGTATTTGTTAATAAATTATTAAAACAATTTAAACTGCTGTATGATGGACACATTAGTCATATCTGCATTATAGAAAATTAGTAATCTTTCAGAGAAACGACCCTGGACATCCGCCGATTCATCGTTATATTTTTCATCATTAAAAATCACCAGCACGTTAAAAGAAGCATCCATTCAGCGACCGAAGATTTTCACACGAAGAATAATAAAAAAATTTTGACACTTTTTTCATCTTAAAAAGAAAATAAAATCGAAACATTTCGTTAGAAAAATAGAATATTTTATCTATATTCTATCTGGTAAAGAATTATGAGAGTGCTCTGCAAAAAAAATTGTTTTGAAGCCAATTCTTAGATAACCAGTTATTTAATATGCATTATGAGAGTTTAAATCTCAACTCGCACCGACGTAAACAGCGAAGGGAAATTCCACAGTGTAATCGTATCGATGACAGACGTAAAAACGAGCAAAAAAAGATACTCTGGCAATTTTTAGCGCAAAACAGAAAAAAAAAAAAAAAAGAAAGAAAAGAAAAACAGAAATTGAAGAGGTTCTGCGGATTCCTTAAATCAAAATATACATATTTCTTTCACAAAAAAGCGTGAAAGCAGGCATGTTTGTAAAATCACATTCAAAGTCAGTTGCATAGAAATAGCACGGGAAGAAAACCAAAAAAACTCACAATGTCAAGTGTGCTTAAAAAAAAAAAAAAAAAAAAAAAAAGCTTACACCGGAAGTAATAAAAGGACAAAATTGACTAGAAAAAGACATCGAGTAGCGGGTGGGTAGGGCTGGGGCATTAGACCTATCGTCCAGGAACTGAAAATCGCGTAAGTATGGGCTAGGACTCATTAAAAGCTTCCCGCAGAGAACATACCACCCAGGACTAGGACCCAAACGCAATAATTCCACCTTGACCACCAGATCCCTTGAGCACCACTTTAAACTGTCGATTTATTTTAATATTTAAATCTATTCACTATATATATAATTTTATTATTTAGATTACATATATTTTCTGTTCTTAGTTTTAATCTTTAAAAAGGAAAAAAAAAAAAAAAAAAAAAAAAAAAAAAAAAATATATGCGTGATACTTTTTAATGTTTTTGGTTGCATTATTTTTAACAACCTGTTATGCATGATTTTAACATGTATAAAGGTTCTTTTTCTTCTTCTTTTTTTTTTTTTTTTTTAAGTTTTTCCTTATTGTGTTTTTTTTAAATTTGTTCGAATTTAATTAGTTTTATTATTATTTTTACTATTAATTAATTACTTATACTCACTGAAATAAATAAATAAAATTGATAATCTTTGTTTTTAAAATTCTGCTTGTTACCAAGGTGAACTCTATTCGAGGAAGTTTCAGGACATTTTCTGCAGACGCCTCTCTGACTGAATATAATCCTTTCCAAAATATATATTTTCCTCGAAAAGAGATTTCCTCAACTGGTTTCTCCATATTTTCGGCTTCTGTCCTTTCTTCACTTCCAAACTGCATCGAATTTCAACAAATGTCCTTTTGCTCTGTAACCTCACCCTCACTCAAGCGTAGTGGAATTCTTTTTTTCTTAAATTTATTTATAAATGGCATTTAAAAATACGACAGCACATCTTTTTTTTTTAATTTTTATTAAATGATGCTTAGTGCATTATTCGAAACGCATGTACATTTTCAAAATTGTACCCCATTTTAAAAATCATTTTGTAAAATAGACATAATTGTAAAGAAAGTTTCATTATAAAATTCCGAATTTTTCAAATTTCCTAACTGGCCTCTCCATGTTTCGTAGCCTTACCAGTGGCCAACGGGAACTGCTGGTTCCAAATCCAGGTGGTACTCGTTAGTCTAGCTTTCGTAGTTTTTCGTGGTTTTCTTTAAACTCACGTCAATTCAGGCTAAGAGGTCAATTCAGGTCCACGGAGGGTATTTCACCCGCGTGTAGGTACCTCGAATAAAAAATGGTCCTCAACTCGCACATCACACCCCATTTTGTCTTCTGTCTTTATTAAAGATCTAAATTGCATCAAATTTCAGTTGTCTTTTCGCTCTGTAACGTTATCTTCAATCATGAGATTGCGTTTTCTTTCCCTTTCTAATTTTCTAGAAGAATTAGAAAATAAAAATAAAATTAATAGTTTAAAGATAAAGGTGTGAGGACGTAAAGTCACCTTTGGAATTTCGAGTGCCACTGTACGGTCATCTTTTGCACACGAAGGCTCTTTGACTGGTACCACAATGAACATACAAGCCTGAACTAGAAAGCGAACGTAGTTCCTGGTATCTGTAGGCCAAAGCATTAACCTCCATTTATTGTACTGAAATAGGGAATGTTTCGCTCTAGAATTCATGTGTAGTTAAAAAATTGTTGTGCTTTCAGAGAGTTTACACAGTGGTGATGATAGAATTACTTTATTTTGCAATATACAGAAGGTGAATGTTTAAATCTTTATAAAAACAATGGCAATGTGGAAACTAAATTTGAATTTCAAACATTATTTTCGTTTAGATACAGCGGCCATAAAAATACACAGTTTAGGAGTCTAGGGTTAAATTAGATTTAGAAGCAATAGATTAGGTAAATATCAAAATGCAATAAGCACGCTATACATATTAAATTTCACCCTATCAAAGAAATTTATAAATTTAACTGAAAAAAAGACGAAAAATATATATTAAAAAAAAAAAAGCGCGCAGTTGTTTTAATTTTTTTTTGCCTTCTTTAATTATAAAAGTAGGAAATTTTCAGGCTGAAAAAACATGATCCCCCCCCCCCCCCCCCACACACACACACCCATCCCTCTTTACTCATAATCAATTGATCCCTGACGATCACATTCCTTTTCCACACATTCCCAGATATATTAACTTATAAAATCTAAACTTTGATGACGTTTTCTTAAAAAATATTTTGATTTTATAGGAGGGGAGTAACGTTAGAATAAAAGTACCTTTAAATGTTATGCGTTTACAAATAAAATCCATCAGTGGAAGGGTTAAAAAAGAAAAAGTAAAATAATCAGTTTTGATTTAAGAACCTCTATAATTTGATTTTCCATTTTTTCTTTTAACCCTTTATCTGCTGCATTATGAACCAGACAAAAAATCTATTTGAAACATATTTCTTCAGTTATTTAAAAGTCATTTTTAAAGATGTATGCAATAAAAATTATGGATATCATAGTAATTAACCCTCTCAACGTGTAGCCTCAAATGACATTTCTACTAAAAAAAATAATCTTATTGACCACTCTATCTTCATGATTTTAAGTTACAAGTCTCGCACGACTTAGAGAGAGATTTCTTGCTTTGCAAAAATCAGTCTCAAACTGTTTGAAAGGTGTCTATTAGAGTTGCGAAAATCCGGTTCAAACACTTAACGAATATTTTGTGAAGTGGTTCGTTAGTGTACATAGTGGTCGAGAAAGATATTTGGCCCTTAAGTGTATAAAAAAAAAAAAAAACTATTTACTTTTATGTACCATATACTTTTTCTAGAACTGATGGCAGATTTTTGAGGTAACGGGGAAGATTGTTAAAAATTCCAAGCTAAAACAGAAATGGCACTCTGAAAAATCCTTTATGGAACGAAAACAGCTACAGGTAGCGTCTAGTGCCTTCCAGTGAGATTAAAGAGCGATACCTATATACGTTCTATTCTTTATAAACACCTTTGAAATTTCTTCTATAAATTCGATTCTATATGTTTTTTAAACTAATGTTACTTCAAAGTACGTCGGTAGATAAAGGGTTAAAGTACATGTGTGCATACATTATTTTTAGAGTCTAATGTAAATACACTTTAAACAACCTTAAGAAAATCTTTGATAAACATTGCTTCTTCTTAAGGAAGAAGAAAAACTTAAATGCAAACTTGAATCTTCAAAATTCTGATAGCTTAACGACTCAAGTAAATGAAGCTGATTATCTCCCACGCGTTAGTGACCATCATGCGATCTTAAATCCAAGCCAACGCACTAAAGAATTATATTCTTCTGTGAAAACACATGCCCAAAATCTAGGTCACAGACAAAGATTTATTCGCAAAAAATCTCTTGTTATCTTCAATTCTACCCTCACGTGTGTTTTTCAAAAAAGAGCACCCTTATCTTTAGAGAGTTTTAAATTATGCTCTTGAACTTATCTTGACAAACAGCTATAATTTTTCTCCACTCAGTTAAATTTGCATGGAAAAATAGATGTATAAAAATAAAAAATAAAATATCGAGCTTACATGCAGAAAGGGGTTAATACAGGTTAAAGCGTGAGTATCAAATAACACTTTACATTCGTGCAGGTGCAATATTTCTTATGGTTTTCTGGTCATGGTTTCGATAAAAATTCGAAAAACAAATCCTGTTGATTTATGCCTGGAAATCTCTGTAGTAGTGGAAAATTGATAAGTAAAGGGGTGAAGAACAACTTCTAAGTAAAACACTCGTCGAGGTCACAAAATGAATTCCAATTACGCGATTACCGTTTCACTGGAATCAAAATTTCACTAAAAAACGATCAAGATTTAAATACACGATAAATCTGTTTTGTTGCATACGAAACACAATGATGTAAGTGACTCAATTGGTATGATAGGAAATAATTAAGCGTTATAAAAGAAAAGTCGTCCATCTTTAAATTAATATTGTTATAAACATAGATATAGTAATAAGACATAGATTGATCAGCGAGAGGGAAAATGTGATGCCTTTTTTTGGGGGGGAAAGTCACTCTAATGGCTGCTTTTTCCCGAGTAAATCACACACAGGAATACAAACGGATAATTTAGTAAATAAAATTTATGAATAATTTATTTACTAAAGGTGAATGAAAAACTCCAGGTACAGTTACAATTCATTTTTCTTTTTATTCTTTTTTCAATACTCTCTAATGGCTGATTTTAGAATTTTTTCCCGGCCTCAAAATTTTTTGCTCGATAACATGGGGATGATAGATCTATATATATTACTATATCTATGGTTACGAATAATTTTTGTCAACTTCAAAGAAATATAAGGCCTGTAATAAGAAAAAAAACACATTTTTTATCCCTTACTATAATGCTTTGCGTACATTCTATTGAAATCCACAAATATTATTAATAATAATTTGAATAAATTCCATTAGTTCAATGTTAAGGCAAGTCAAAAATATTACCTTCTAGATTCGTAAAAATTGCGTTAGAAGTGGTTGATTAAATGAGGAGGCCGACTATGATCATGGTATCGACAGAAATACGAAAAATAAATTTTGTTTATGCTTGGAGTGAATGAGTTAATAAGTGTGTTTTATGTTGCACTAGGGCTACGTTATGCATCTCTAAGAGTAGTCCGTAGACATGCCATCGCAATTTTGATCCTCCATGATATTTATGCCTGGAATTCTGTAGTATTTGAATACTGATTGTGAAGAAGAATATTTTTGAAGTTGAGGATTTGTAGATGGCCGTTGGTTATAGGAGTTTACTTTATAAAAACAATTTCAGAATTCTTGCGAAGTGTCCAATTAATAACACAGGAATCGTTAATCCAAATAAACAGGCATTTTCTTGTAGCTATTATGATAAATTTTATTATGTATGAATTGTTCACATATTTAGAACGATTAAAGGTGACCAGAAAAGCATTTTACTATTAAAAGGTAGGTATAATTGAGGAAATTGTATAACTTGGAGTGGGAGCCTAAAACGATGACGCTTCGATTTCTTGATTCATTTCGCCAGAGCTCTAGTCGACGCCAACTTCAAAAAGTAGAGAAAAAATGGTTGTAATCATGTTACCTATAAACACATACAATTTTTGAAAAGGTTACCACATGATTATGATTCAAACGGTCCTCACTCAACGCCAAAACACGCCATGAGAACCCGGAACTTTTGAGCAAAATTAACACACCGTGTTATGAGACAAGGAATCCACTTATGTCGACAAAACTGCATTTAATTGCAAGATGAAAAGAAACCGAATTAGGAAAAGTCAAAACAAGCTATTGTAGATCTGCATTAACGTTAAAGAACGAATAATATAGGATCAAATGTTTCAATAGAGTCGCAATAAGCAAACGATGCATATGTGGGTGTGTGTGTTGGTGTTTAGGATTAAGGCCGATTGACTGCTGTAGGTCCTGGGCCTGAGGGGAGTGCCTTCCGTGGAGGTCTTTCTAAGGGGTCCTAGCCCGTATTTACGCAAGTTTCGGAGAAAACCACGGAAAACTCCGAACGGCTAGGCCGACGAGCGCGACCTGGGATCGAACCCGGCACCTCACGTCTACCAGCTTTGAGCGCAGAACCGCTCGGCCGCTGGTGGGCCTGATGCATATGTGGGAAAAGGGAGAATGTAAAAATTTGAAGAACATTTATTTATTTATTTATTTATTATTATTTATAAATGAAAATATATTTTTTTAGAATGTGTGAAAATCGACATCACACTGATGAAGCAAGGTGTGCAGAACAACTTCCAAGTAAAATATCATCGCGGTTAAAAATGAACTTTCGTTATGCGACTATCGTTTCACAGGCTTAAAAAAAAATTCAATAAAAAGCGATAATGATTTAAATACAGGGTAGAATTGTTTTGTTGCGTATGAAACACAATGACTCAACTGACAGAGTCGGAAAAATGAAAAGTTAGCAGACGGATTAACACGTTAATCGCCACGATAATATCGGAAAAATTTTCACATGGGCCATGGTAACTTTATTAGACAATTTAGTTAAAAATGCGTGTTAAAAATGCGTCAGGCACAAATGACTGACATGGCGATTAACGTGTTAATAATTACTCGGCGTATATCATATTCCTTTTTAGGGTTATTTCCTAGTTAAAAATGCGTGTTAAAAATGCGTCAGACACATATGATTGACATGGCGATTAACGTGTTAAAAATATTTCGACTCTCATTTTCTTTCTTTCTTTCTGTCTTCCGACCCGATCCGATGCAGGACTAGAAGAGCTCATCTAATCGCAAATCCACAATGCGTGATGAGCTCTAGAAAATAGCAGAAGATGAATAGAAATCAGGACCCCTCAAAATTTTATGAAAAATCTTTCTATCATTTAAAAAAATCTGGAGTGACTCCACTCGACTTTCCAGACATTGAGTCATTAACAGTTTTGTAGATCATGTAAAGAAAGAGGAGTTGTTAAACAAGCAAAAGAGAGAAAACCATAATAGACTGTTTGAGTATTTTTCTACATATATTACACGATGTTTAGTTTTACTTAACGCTACTGAACTTTTAGCCCATAGATCATAATGATAAAGAATTTTTCGTTGTGTCCCTGTAAAAACCTATAAATGCTAGATTCACCGAAATGCTTATAGTTAGTGCAACAGTGATTTATAATATTCATATAAATTTTCAGCTCAATTGAATAAAGCGGTTAGATGCTATCACACTTTTAAAAATTGGGTCCCATTGACCATAATGATAAAGAATTTTTCCTGGTATCCCTGTAAAAAAACTATAAGTCCTAGATTCACCAAAATCTATAGGGTTCTTAGTTCTTACTATGGTGACTTGCAATATACGTACCAACTTTCAGCTTATTCGAACAAGGCGTTTTGACGCTAGCGACATACACACATACATACATACATCATCGTAAAAATAGTGGAAACGGACTCAGGGGACCTCGAAACGTATAGAAACATCAAAATCTCAAATTCGGATTTTTGACATGATTACAATACTTTCCTCACTATAGTGTTCGGAAAGTAATAAAATCACGATGCAGATTTATTGTTCCTAGCTCAAAAAGGTTATCGTATCGAACCTAAAAAAAAAGGTCCTCACATTTTAAACATGAATTAAAGGGACACAAAATCGTTCTAATGTGTAAACATGATCTGTATGTATAATAAATAACAAATAATTTTTTAAGACAGACGTTGAACAATGACTTCCACAAGCTCGCGTAATACAATACTTTCCCCGTTTTAACTATAACAATAGTCGTAGAGGACCTATCGTTAAAAAGATATTAAAGAAATCAATTTCATACTAACCGCCATAATGTATTTTGCTTCCAATTCTAAAGCGATATATTTTTGGGTCTGCAGAATATAATTATAGGGAGATTTCAAATACCCATTTTAGAAATACACCTTTTTAATCCCCTTTCAGGCCTCTTTTTGGTATATGGGTATTATTAACATTATTGACTAAATATGAATACTTTGGTCGTTTCTATAACCGGTTGAGTTTTTCTCTAACTGACCTACATTAGCAATCTTAATGAGAGGGTTTTAGCCATACTAAGTAGATTTCTACAACAGACAATAGGGTAATAATAATATTACTCCGGTATAAAGGGAAGTGACATCATTATAGAAGGAGTTTACTTTATGGCTGATTCATTTCAAGTGGAGAAGGTGGGGGGGGGGGGGGGGGGTAAAAAGAAAATAATATAAGTGATAGAGAATTACAAGAAAAACTAGTAATATACAAAGGCCGCTTTGTCATTGAAATAGTTAACATGTAATGATTGTCTTCCAGTCAATGTTTCATTTTTGTTAGAAAACAACAAATCAGTACACATTTGAATGTAGATCTTGCTGTAAATAATAATAATAATAAATAATCTGGTGTGTCACTCACACGATTTAATACTATAAATACAGGTTGGAGATTAAGAGGTAAGATAACGAGTACTGTTATGCAAACCTGTGTTAAACAATTCAAATTAGGCTTCGGAAGAGTTTTATATGATAATTATGTAGTTCTGTGTGTATGGGGCTACCGCCCCCCTCAACCCCCCGTTTCATTCATGCGCCTACATTTATATAGAATTTAATTCGGTTATTAACAAAATAATTCTGTTTTAAAAAATAATTTATTAAAATTATTATTTAAACAAATTATCTTTTATGATAATGCAGACGATTTCCATATTAGAGTAGTAGTATAACACTAAATATAAAAAAAAAAAAAAAAAAAAAAAAAAAGTTGAATTTATTCTCAATACTTTATTTTTTGTTGTTAAAAATGAAAAAAAATCGATAACTTTTATTTTAAATTATTGCAGATCGATGGTTCAACCACTCATTTTAAAGGTATTGGCGAGCTCTTTTGAAATATACCCATCATGAAAATTTACTCCCGTCGAGGGGGGACTTCCCCCCCCCCCCCAGGGGGGAGGCGAGGCTCCTACATACACAAAATATTTTTCCCAGTTGACTATCTCTATTACAAAAAATATTTATTCGTTTCATTTGGTTTAGTGCAGTCTACGGATGTTAAACTCTACTTACCTGCAATTTCCCCCATAGACGTAATGTATTTAAATACTTTTGAGTGTCCCTGTACACGAACCATTTGCTTCATCTCAACGAAAAGCTTACTGTGGCATCCCTATATAATACATATTTAGAATACCGAGTTTGGAATTTCTGCTACTATTTGTTCTTGAGGTACACAGACAGACAGACACACAGACCATTCGCTAAAAACATGATTTTCGTATTCAGGGACCTCAGAACGTGTAAATATAACAAAAACTCACGTTCGAAAATTTGACCCTAAAACAATACTTTCTCGACCCTATGGGTAAGAGAAAGTAAAAAACACTGTAAAATTATAGAGATAACAGCACTAAAAAAGTCAGATAAACTCCTTAAAATAATTTTTAGTCCATAATTTTTCAAAACTTGTGAGTGATAATTCACACAAACGATTCCTTGGCAGGCGAGGTTGGGAGAGGGGTGGTGTCCCCAAGCCTGAATAATATACGTTGCTAATTGTGACACCACTTCCTAATATGTTTCATGTGTTTCATTAGAATTTATGATTATCAATTGTTATTTAAAAATATCTGCATTTTACCACTCGACTTTCCGAACATTGAATAATTAACGGTTTTGTACATAAAGTAAAGTAAGAGGAGTTGTTAAATAAACAAAAGAGAGAAAATTATAATAAAGTGTTTGAGTATTTTTCTCCATATAGTACACGATGTTTAATTTAACGCTACTGAACTTCGAGCCCATAGATCCTAATGATAAAGAATTTTTCGTTGTGTCCCTGTAAAAACCTATAAATGTTAGATTCACCAAAATGCTTATAGTTAGTGCAACACTGACTTATAATATTCATATAAATTTTCAGCTGCATTCAATAAGGCGTTTAGACGCTATCGCACTTTTAATGATAAAGAAATTTTCTTGGTGTCCCTGTAAAAAAATTATAAGTGCTAGATTTATACAAATCAATAAGGTTCGTACTACGGTGACTTACAACATACGTACCAATTTTCAGCTCATTCGAGCAAAGCGTTTGGATGTTAGTGTTTTCACTCACTTATATACATACACACATCATTGTAAACATAGTGAAAACGGACTCAGGGGACCTCAAAATGCATAGAAACATCAAAATCTCAAATTCGAATTTTTGACATGATTACAATACTTTCCTTACATGTGTATGTTCAGAAAGTTAAAAAAAAAAAATTATTCATTTTGGATTAGTTAAAGAGAAACAAAAATATTTGTATTTTTAAAAACTTTTTTAAGGAGATTAATCAATTATGAATCCTACATTTTAAAACTAAGTAAAAATTATTTCTTGAGATGAAGCAGAAATTACTTTAAGCACTATTTTGCGTTGAAATCTATAACGTTTATTTATATAAGAAAATAGGCATTTCTTATATGAGAAATTAATTTTACTTAAAAAGATTTCATTTTCTTCAATATAAGGTTGTTGGCCATGGAGGGAGAAAAAAAGTTAATATCAATCCTAATTTGACAGAATGATTCTTATAAGATTAAACGCTTATATATATATATATATATATGTAAATAATCCCATTGTAAAAATCTCTTTTACCTTACATACAAGATTCAAAAACTTTATTAAATAGGAAGAAAAAATTATTAAACAAAACAATAATGATGAAAAATATAAAGCAACACGCAATCATATAATTTTCCCTAACAACACACCTTCTCCGAAAGGCATCCTCAGGATGTCCTGTGAATAAAAGGGAAATCCTATGGACCTCCTCGAGATGTTCTGTGGACAAGTGTGTTGTTTGGGTTAATTATGAAAATGCTTGTGATAATTTAAGAAATCATTGCGGGCTTAAATCGCTTCCATTAAACTCAAGTTTTGACCTTCTGAGCATCATACATAAAAAACAGTTTAGGCCTAAAAGGTTGAACAACAACTGATTTTTTATAGAATGGAGTAGAAGGCTGATTCTATCAAAAATTAATTTCCAGGTTGATGAATTAAATTTCTGAACATATGATTTAATTGCAATATTGGCAAATTAATAAATAACCCAAAACTTTCAAAATAACAAAAATTCTCAAAACAATCATTTAGAAATAGAGTTTAAGACTAGAAGAATTTAGACAATTATAAATAAACATAAAAATTTATTTCCAAAAATAGGAAATGATCGATCGTTAGCTTTGATTTTTATAATTTCCATGTTTCATAATAAAGCCAATGTTCTTAAAGGGAGATTATCGTTTTTTTTTTTTTTTTTTTTAAATGTCGTATATAGAAGTAGCCTGCTTTCACACGAGATGGTATCATCTATCAGTAAGAAATGATGTAATTATCTGAATAAAATTTATTATGCATATTAATAGATTCTTATGTACACATTTTTAGGACGGAGGACTATTAGTCTCAATCTACGGATTTTTACGATACCAGTTTTACGATAGTTGAACATTTATCGAAATCGGAAATATAATTGAGTAATTTGAAAGTGATGTTAACATTTGAAAAAAAAAAAAAAAAAACTAATACTAAACTGAATTCTGCTTTTGCCAGAATTTCATCAAAATCTTTTTTTTTTTTTTTTTTTTTTTTTTTTTTTTATAATAGTTAAGTTATTTAGGTTTCAAAAACCGTATATTGAAATAACCCACATCATCCATATTCTAGAAAGACGTGCGATACCCCTTCGTATTGTTGAATCAATTCCTTGGTTGCGTATACTTAGAAACGACTTATACTTTGAACCCCCCCCCCTTTTTTTTTTTTTTTATAATACTTTCCAACAAGGTTTTAAATTATTAGGGACTTCGGTTCGTCTGTCTGTCTGTACACGCTCTAACTCTCATAAATGTTTATGGAAGTCTGAATCGAATTATTGGAAGTATGGAATTTCTTGAAATTGATATATGTTATTCAAGTTCACTAACGGATATTCCCTTTTGAAAATTGAGTGAATACCTCTACGGGTTTGTGTACAAGGACACCCGAAAGTATTCCAAAGCATTGTATTCTGTGAGAGGTATTTCTATAAACCATATTTTAATACCTTACTGTACACAAATCGTAATGAAATTGATATATGTTATTCAACTCCACTATCGAATGATTCATATATAAAATGGATACCACCACTGGCTTGTGTACAGGGACACCTGAAAGTATTCCAAAGCATTGTGTTCTATGAGAGGTATTTCTATAAACCAAATTTTAATAACTTTACTTTCCACAAAGCTTAATGAAATTGAAATATGTTATTCATATGCACAAAAGAATGCTTTCTAAGGAATAGAGTATGATCAGTAATATATTTACAGGGCCACACAAAAATATTCAGTTAAATTAAAAGCTATTAATAAAAATTAGCTGGAATTGCACTTTCGTTTACATTAAAAACACTTTCTAACAATTTTTAAGAGTGAATATGATTTCAATTTCTGTATCTGTCCATCTGTCTGCCCGCGCTCTAACTCCCGTAAGTATTTATGGAATATCTTGAAACTGATATATGTTATTCAAGTTCACTAACGGATATTCCCTATTAAAAATGGAGTGAATACCTCTACTGGTTTGTGTACAAGGACACCTGAAAGTATTCCAAAGCATTGTGTTCTATGAGAAGTATTTCTATAAATGATATTTTACTAACTTTATTGTACATAAAACTTAATGAAATTGATACATGTTATTCAAGTTAACTATTGGATGTTTCCTATGTAAAATGAAGTTTCTGTACACGGACACTTGAAAGTATTTCAAAGCATTGCGTTCTATGAGAGGTATTTCTACAAACCAAATTTTAAAAACTTTACTTTGCACAAAGTTTAATGAAATTGAAATATGTTATTCATATGCACAAAAGAGTACTTTCTATAGAATATAATATACGATTAGTATTAGTCTTACAGCGTCACATAAAAATATTCAGTTACATTAAGAGCTATTAATACGAGTAAAAATTTGCTGGAATTGCATTTTCGTTTACATTAAGCGTTTTTAACACTTTCTAACTATTTTTAAGTGTGAATATGTTTTTATTTCGTTTATCTGTCTGTCCGATTGTCTATCTTTCTATCTGTCTGTCTCCCGCTCGCAGTGTCCATAAATATTTTCAGAATTTAAAAAAAATGATATATATTAATGAAGTTCCCTATTTAAAATGACATTAATAGGTCCTGTACTAGTTTATGTACAGGGACAACAAATAAAGAAAAAAAAAGAGAAAAAAAAAAGTCAATGCATTGCGTTTTAGAACAGACATTTTTAAAAATCACATTTAAATAACTTTCTATTATAAAAATCATAAAAAAATAGACATGTATTGTTAAAATTCTAAAATAATGTTTTGTATAGAATATGATAGGATTAACCTTCAGATTTACAGGGCTACACTAAATATACAGATACATTAAGAGCTGCAATTATATTTTAACAGCTGGATTTTCTTTTGCGTTAAGCCTTTTTAATATTTTTCAACAACGTCTAAGAGTGGTTTTAAATTCAATTAGTCAGTCTGTATACTTTCAAGTGTTTCTGTCTGTCTGCTGTGTGATAACGTAGGCAAAGAATATTGAAAGTTAGACGATATAATAAGTAGGTACAGTTGGAAAGTGTTAATAATCAATGCACACTGCATGATTTTTCGTTCTTGTTTCTAAATTGAAATAAATAGTTCTTGAGGAATTCAAGAGATTTCGCACGCATGTTTTTTTTTTTTTTTTTTTTTACTGTATCACTTAATTTTCCACCTCTTAAATTTAAACTAATTGTCTATTATACTTGTAGAAAATTACTTTCAAGTAAATAATAAATGTTTATTTTATAAGAACGATATTATTTCAAGATCATATGAACCTTTAATGATTGTCAAATTACACGTTTGATTTTTTTGGCCGATAATTCACTATTTTTTTAATTATATATCCTTTATCTATACTTGTTCTGCTTTATGTGTAGAGTGGGCATCACAGTATTAACTGAATCAGCTTTTTTGCCTTTCCGTGTACAATTTTATTTTTGTCTAAGTGACCCACATTGTATACTAATGAGAGCTTCTGGTCCAAGTCAAGCGATTTATAATTACAGGTAACAGAACTCTAATAATAATGGTAAGGAAATAAAGGGTGAAACTGTATAGGAATGAGTTTTGTTGTTTTTAGCCTGCCTCATCATAAGGAGAAAGAAAAAAGAAGTCGAATAGACGAACCGATTGTGCCTTTACAGGTTATCTAAAGGTGAACCGGTTACTGAAGTCAGTAATGTTTAAATTTTTGAGAAGAAATGGGATTTTTAAAGGATTATTTATTTTATTATTATTATTTTAAGACTGATAAGAATTTTTAAGAATGTGCAAGTGACAGAAGTTTCAGTTGAAATTTTTCCCTTCTCCTCTCCATAATGAGAATTTTTCAATAATATATGAGATTTCCATGCAAATAATTTATATATATATATATATATAAATGATAGATATCGTAATAAAATTTAATCTTAAAATTTAGCAATTAATAGATACAAAACAATACCAACACAAAATAATAGAAGTGATTTTAATTTATAGGAAAGACTGACATAAAATTGTTGCGATACAGATTAAGAACCAATAAGAGACAAAAACAATTTAAATTACTTACGCCGACATGAATGATAATAATAAAAAAAAGGTCCATTAAACTTAATGACAGAGAAAACAAATAATAGACCACAGAAATAATTGGATAAAAATGCTAAAAATTAGAAGTAAATATTCATCAGGGGCCATCTACTTCATAAAGCTGTGAAAGCTGCATCGATTATATATAAATGATAGTTATCGTAAGAAAATTTAACCTTAATATTTAGCAATTAATAGATATAAAACAATACCAACACAATAAAAATAGAACTGACTGTAATATATAGGTAAGTCTGACACAAAAATGTTGCGATACACATTAAGAACCAATAAAAGACAAAAACAATTTAAATTACTTACGCCGACATGAATAATAATAAAAAAGGACCATTAGACTTAATGACGGAGAAAGTAAATAAAGGACCACAGAAATAATAATTGGATAAAAATGCTTAAAAATTGAAGTAGACACTCGTCAGGGGGCATGTACTTCATAAAGCTGAGAGAGCTGCATCGATTTCGTAAAACAATATAGCTAATCATAGAAATTTATATTGTTTCAGCCCCGATCGAGGCAGCAAAACCATTTCGAATGAGAAATTAAATAATTTATTAATTCAAATCATCAAGGAATTCAGAGAGAAAACTAGAAAAAAAAGCAGAGTAGCCACATGTAAAACTTTTACACAAACTGGAGAATAGGAAGATGCCAACAAGTTAATGAAATAAAAGCATTGTAAACAACGATTAATCGATAAAGAATTAACGTCTAAGCATTTTCATTAACGATAAAATTCACAGAGTAATTATTTGTTGAGTAAGTTAAATTTTAATTTTAAGCTAGTTAAATTATAACTTAAATTGTATATATATATATATATATATATATATAAAGTGAAGAATTTAAGAACGTTTTAAAGTTTAGCAATTAATAGATACATGATAACACCAACAGCACACACATAAAAATTAGTGTAATTAAATTTAAATGTTTGCACATATTTTTTCTAGGATTCATTTACAGTATCATTTAATAGATAAATGCATTTTAAATTACTTACGCTAATTTAGGACCATAACACTAATAAGGAAACATTCAAAAGGTGTCATCTTCAAAAAGTATTGAAAAATATATGTGATTCTACTCTTCATAAAACACCAGAAAATGAAAAAAAATATCGGCTGAAATTCATTACAGCGACCACAAAAAGTTATCAAAATTAAACATATTTGGCGATTTCACACTGCTAAGTGATTAATTTTAAGTACTTGGCGGAAAAGCAAAACACGGTTCTGTTTGTACACGGCAATCTCTGTGAAAGCAAACGTATCGCCTAACAGTTTTTTTAAAGCGAAATTAAAGAAAGTTATCAAATGTAAACCAATAATTTTATAAAAAATATGAAAAAAGTTAACTGGAAATGAGAATTGGAATTTATATATACAATGGAATTATATATACACTCCGCGAAAAAAGATAGGTACAAAAGTTTTATTTTTTTATTTTATTTTATTATTTTTTTATTTTTCATAATATTGTGCTTATCATTTATTATTATCATAAAATAACACTATTCCTGGACTAATTAATGGGCGTAAAAACATGTCTCATGTAGAATATGGTAGGGAAATCATTCACTGTTCGTTTACAGGGCTACACAAAAGAACTAGATAAAAGTGCGACAATAGTTGCAAATTCATGGAAGTGTATTTCAGGCTGGGCTGTGTATTATAACTGTAGGATTATATTTAGTAGGTGCACCATGTGGTCTGTACATAATCTTCAAAAGATATACAGGGCTGCAAATATTTAAGCGATAATATTCTTTTTTGCTGTTAGTGGATGTGCTTTACTATAATATTTTACCATTTCCAGGAAAGCTGTTCAGGAATTGAAAAGAATTCCTCATAGAAATATGGTAAATGACGTATGTTTTTAAGTTAAATATTCATGGCTTGTTTTTTGTATATTTACATGTTTCGAGGTTTCCTGATTACCGATGTCAAGTTTTTTAACGCTTATTTCCTTTTTGTAGCTAAAAACTTTAATCATGTCACGATCATATACATTGATATCATTAATAATATGCTATATATTTTCTTTTTCATTATTTTTGAGGAGAGGGTAATTAATAAAATATAGTACAGTTAGTATTGATAAAATATGGTTTTTGCTACATCCTGTTCATCTAGTATAGAAGATTATCCTGATATCAGTGAACCAAACAAAAACAAATAAAATTTAATATGTTGTGCCCATTTTCTTCTATATTTACTGTAAAATTTCACGCAGTGAAAATTAATTATCAAAATTATTAAAACTATTCTAATACGATGAATGCCGACAATTTTTTTTTTTTTTTTTTTTTTTTTAAACTTTCTCTTACCCATATGGTAGAGAAAGTATTGTTTTTCGGTCAAATTTTCGAAATTGAGTTTTTGTTATATTTACACGTTTTGAGGTGCACTGAATCTGAAAAACATGTTCATAGCGGTTGGTCTGTGTGTCTATTATCAGCATATCTCAAGAACAAATTATAGCAGAAACTTCAAACTTAGTATTCTAAATGTGTGTCATACAGGGATGCTACACTAAACTTTTCGTAGAGGTCAAGCAAATGGTTCATGTACAGGGACATCAAGAGAATTCGAACACATATGTCTATGGGGAAATTTATGGTGAGTACAATGTAACTATAAAGGCTGACTGAAACAAAACGTAATAAACACAATTTATTATATGCACAAAAACATGTTTTGTCTAGATTGTGGTACGGAAATCAATCATCATTCGTTTACAAGGCTAATCAAAGTATTGGGATATATTAAGGACTATATTGGGAATTGGGAATTGCTAGATTTGTAATTCCTTTTGTGTTAGACGTTTCTCAAGTAAGACTAAATTTAAGTATACAATATTGCTTATAGACAATATACAGGGATACCCGAAATTAAGCTAAGCGTTCTTTTCTATTGAATATAATGTATCTAAGTGCTTTGCTTCATTTTACTAGGTCGACGAACACTGCTCAAAAAAGAAAATTAATTTTTCCTACCCAAACATTTCCACTCTGGTTTTTTGCATGATATCACGTTTGGAGGTTCTTGATTACGAAAGTCCAATTTTTAGCGGTTGGTGTGGGCATATATCTGTTATCAGCGTAAACAAATAGCTGCAGGAAATTCAAATTCGGTATTTGGAAATTCGTGTTAGGTTGCCACTTAAAAATTCGATCAAGATAGGAAAGTTTAAAGGCAAATTAATCAAAGCCTCGATTTTTTTTTTATTTTTCCAAATAATTGTAAGAATTATAATTGAATTGGGGGGGGGGGGGAGGTTGAAGAACTACATGTCAAATAAAACTGTCTTTATACCTATTTTAGATTATTTTAAAAGCATATTGAATTTCATTATCTTATGCTATTCATTTTAAAGCTCAACAAGTTCTGCCGGGTCATTCGGTTGATATCGTTTTTCTTATAAAGTAGCCGCCATTTTGAAACAAAATGGCGGCTAAAAATTATTAATGCGTATGGTAGAAATATTGATGTGGGCTATGTACAGATAAAGTTTTAAGCCAGTTGGTTCATAAATACCTTCTTATGTGAATTTGAAAATTTCAAGTGGCCGGCACTTGGAAATAAGATGACAGACCAAGTTAGCAAACAAATAAATCAAATGCATTTGTCTACTGAACAAATTTAATTCGAATTAATTCAGAATTTCAAAAGTTATCGTGTCGACAAATTAAGTGGCCTCCACTTGGATCAAAATATCATAGCAAGTTGCTCAGTTAACTAATCCAAGATATTTGTAAGATAAGTCCACTGTTCAACTTTGGTTCGACTAAATTCATAATTTCTAAAGTTATCACGATAACAAATTCTCAAGTGGCAGCGTTCAAGTAGTCGCAACTTGGAAAGAAAATTGCGGAGAAACTTTCCCACCATAGATATTTGAATGATAAATCAATTTTTCAACTTTGGTTTGAATTAATGAAGTATTTCAAAAGTTATCGTGAAAACAAATTTTCAAGGGGCCGCCGATTGGGAACAATATGGCGGAGGAAGTTGTCCAACAAACTCATCCAAGATATTTTAAGCATAAGTTCACTGTCCAACTTTGGATCGAATCAGTACAGTGTTTCAAAAGTTATTGTTATGACAAATTTTCAAGTGGCAGTCTAAGTGACTGCAAATGCCCAGTAAACTTGCGGGGCAAAATTATCCAAGATATTCGATTCATAAGTTCACTGTCCAACTTCAGTTCAAACTAATTCAGCATTTCAAAAATTATCGTGATAAGAAATTTTCAAGTGGCACCGTGATTTTAAGTGGCCACCACTTGAAAACAAAAAAGCGGAGTGAGATGCTCAGAGAACTTATCTGAGGTATTTGAATGGTAAATCCACTACCCAATTTTTATGCGAGTTGATTTAGTATTACAAAAGTTATCATAATGACAAATTTTCAAGTGGCTGCCACTTGGAAATAAAATAGTGGATCAAGTTACCAAGCGAACGTATCCAAGATATTTGAACCATTCATTCACTATCCAACTTTTGTTTGAATCAGTTTAGTATTTTAAAAGTTATCTTGACAGTACATTTTCAAGTGGCAGCGTAATTTCAAGTGGTCGCAACTTGGAAACAAGATGTTGGGACAAGTTGCCCAGTGAACTCATCCAAAATAATTATATGATAAGATCACTGTCCAACTTTGGTTCGAATTGAATCAGAATTTAAAATGTTATCATGTTTATAAATTTTCAAGTGGTAGCTTAATTTCAAATTGTCTCGCTTAGTTTTTAATATCCGCACTTTGTTAAAGATAGCGGATAAAGTTCATTAATAAAGTTTATTGAGACACTTATATGGTTTATGTATACATCAAAATTCAAATAAATTCGGAATACACTTTTTAGAATTTGAATTTGAAATTTTCAAGTGGTCTCCACTTGAAAACATAAAGGTGGAGCAACTTCGTTAACAAATTCATTCAAGATAGAAGGTAAATTCGCTGTTCAAATTTGGTTCGATTTGGAGTGTTATTTCGGAAGTTTTCCTGATTATAAATTTTCAAGTGGCCCCGCTTAATTTAAGATATCCGCCACTTTGTTAAAAATGGCGGGTAAAGTTCATTAATAAACTTTGTTGAGACCCTTATGGAGGTCTATATTTACATGAAAATTCAAGCAAATCTGGCCCTAAATACCCTTTTTACAATGTGGCTTTGAAATTTTCAAGTGGCCGTCACTTAAAAACAAAAAGGCGAAGCAACTTGGTTAAAAACTCATCCAAGATATTTATAAGTTCGCTGTCGTAATTTGGTTCGATTTGGAGTATTATTTCGTGAGTTATCGTGATGAAAAATTTTCATTATATATAGATAGAGAGATAAACGAAGTGATTGCAATAGGTCGATTTCTAAAGAATATACAACCTAATTTCAACAACCTATACAACCTAATTTCAACCTAATATGCAATCTATCTTTATATTACTGAAACGCAGGGTAAGAGAAAGTCGCGTGAGTGACACACCAGATTTTTTATCTCAATAAAGCGTAGCTCTAAACGTCGAGAGAATCCAATTTTGTGTCCTATACAGATACCTGAGAATTTTTATTTTTTTCTCCAGGATTTTTGATTGAAAATGAAAAACAAAATCAATAACTTCCGTTTTCAATGATCACAGGTATGTTATGTTGTTCAACCATTCGTCTTGAAAGTATCAACAATTCTTTTTTGAAAAATACTCAAATGAAAAATTTACACCGCAGGGGAGGGGAGTGATTACCTTCCCAGGGAAAGCGATGATTCTAAATATGCATTTTATTTTTCCTAATTGACTTCTAGAATATATGTGACTTTAACAGTATATTGAGTTTTTAGGAGTTCATGGTCTCGATCTTGTTGACCATGCAACTCCTATCCATGAGTTTTGTTTCCGTAGGTGGAGGGTAAGCGGTTGCTACTATCGTAGGTGCTCTTACGCTCTCGTGAATGATGATGATTGCTACTATATATAATTGTTTTTTATTTCCTAACGATTCTTTTAAAATAATACTTATTCTTCAAATTTGTACAACATTTTCTCAGGATGTCTGTCATACTGATTTTTCTATCTAATGAAGTTTATTAACTGTTGAAAAGAGAGTCTTATTGCGTTGGTCGCTAAGAATAAGCTGAAAAAAACCAGTCAAGTTAAAATTAATTAAAGATGAAAATAGGTTACCTAAGAACGCATCCAAGAGGCAGTATGTTGGGTAAGGTAAATTTATTAAATATTCCAAAGCATTTAATTTGACGCGTGACCATAGATAGGATAACAGTACGAAGCTTCCAGAATGGAGTGGGGAAACAGTCGCGAGGCCCCAGGCCCGAATCTCTTTTTAGATATTACATGATCGATAATCAGAAAGAAAGTGTGCTCCAAAACTGGAGCAAAAAAATGGCAATGCATTTGGCGTTATAATGTAGTTGGTTTTCTCTAATCCATTGCATTGTAGAGTTTGACACGTGAATGGAGCAATTGTCTTGCTGACATATCCATTCGTCCCCACTGTCGTATTGATTTATTACAGTATCTATTGCAATTTATTAACTGTTGAAAAGATAGTCTTATTGCGTTGGCCGCTAAGAATAAGCTTAAACAAAAACAGTCAAGTTAAAATTAATTAAAGGTGAAAAGTGATTACCCAAGAACGCATCCAAGAGGTAGTATATCGGTTAAAGTAAATTTATTAAATATTCCAAAGCATCTAATTTGGAGCGTGACCATAGATGGGATATCAGTACGCAGCTACAGCATGGAGTGGGAAAACAGTCGCGAGGAAGAGGCCGGGCCCCAGGCCCGAATCTCTTTTTAGATATTACATGATCAATAATCAGAAAGCAAGTGTGTGAGCTCCTAAACTAGAGCAAAAAATGACAATGCATTCGGCGTTTAATTATATACGCCAAGTTCAAAGTTTAAGATAGAGAATGGTTGCGGTTACGTTAGGAATATTCACATGTATATTTTTAAAAAGCGACGAGTAATTTATTGACCGTTGTTAGTGATTGTTGGCATGATTTCGCCAAGATTTAGACCCTGGGAAAATAACTAGCTAAGCAAATATTTTATCTAACCGTTGATGTAAATTAGGCGACAAGAGGGTGCATGAGTTACATTTCGATGTAAGATTAAAAGAAACTGAATTAATTATTTTCTGGTTCCCCAAAACACAAGGATAGAAATAAGTCAAAACATTATCACTGACAGTGCGAAAAGAATTTCCAGTACGTTAGGCCTTGCTAAGTGAATACTTGGAACTGATAAAAAAAAATTTTCAGTTACATTGTAAAAGATATGAAAGGGAAGATATAAAAATTTGAAAACGTATATTGTAAATTTATTGTTTATAGGTTAAAAATCGTTATATTGTTATATTTTAAGTAGTTGTTTAAAATTAAAGAATTTAATTTATACTTTTATTTATTTAGAGAATTTATATATCCTTTAACCCCTTAACGCGCGCTGTCCTCGCTGCGAGGAAGCAAAATTTAAGATCCAGCTGAAAAAATTCATCCCGGAAAATTTTTTACATAAATTTACGTTTTTAACATATCAGAAAAGGCCGTATTTTTAAACCTTAAAATTTAAAATTTCTTTTAGTTTAATTTCGTTGATGAATTCCGGTTGCAGTATAATTTAAATGATCCGAATTGTCTTGCGCCGCAAAGGGTTAAAAAGAAAAATATAAATTTTCTAATATGTGATAATCTACATCACATATTTTCTCCCCCTTGCCACAAAAAAATGCAACCATGCTCTTTCTAAATTAACAATGTATAGGAATATAATCAACACAAATAAACAATGAAATATAATAAAATATAACACCTTAATATAATAAGTATATATTTAATTATACAAATAAATGATTAATATGAATCTATGGTCACGTATAAACACAAATACAATGCAATAATAAGGAAGCCACCATTATAAAATACTACACTTAAGATGACATGTCAAATTATTTTATTTTATTTTTTTATTTATTATATAAAGTCCATTGCTTATTAGGCCAAGTAGATATATTTTGTAAGATATCTTTTATCAATATATATATATATATATATTGAAAACCTTTTCAAACATTGAATAGATGAAAACAAGAAACATTGAAAAAGATACAACAGAAAAATTTAAAAAAGAGATTGCGACTATCAAACATCCATAAATGGAAACATGCAAATTCATTACGTTTTCAAGGGAGCAGAATGAATGTTGCATGTAAAGTAGGTGTTATTTCTGTCTTGTTGTATGCAAATTGCTAAATATTTACAACAAGCTACCCCCAATAACACCACCAGAAAAGAGAAAATTAAAACTGAAAAGTTATGAAAACCTTATTAAAATCAAACATTTTGATACATGCAGCAATATACAATATTATTAATGGAAATACTAAATAAAAATAGTTAAATGAAATACTAGTAATAATTAATAAAACTAAAGTATAACATACATTACACCTGAAAAACTTGTATAAGAAACTAGCACCCATGCACGTAAAACTAGAATATACGAGACATACAAGTGGCTGTAAACAGTTAGATTCACAGTTAATTTTGGAATCGTATTAAATAACTGAACGATTAATTTATTTTTGAAATTGTATTAATCAACTGAACGATAAAGTTGAGTGAACTGTTTGATTTTAATAATTAACCTAAAAATGATAATTTAAAATTAAATTTTGATTAAAATTGAGATTAACTTAATGTACGATATTGCATAAACTTCAAAGTGTCATTTTATTGAAACATAGAAATCAGACTATTGAGATAGTGACGCCATCTTGTGTAGTTTAGAAAAAATAATAACCCTATTTTTTTTTTTTTTCTAATAATTATAATTATTTATATTGTGTGTGTGCTGAATAAAATCTAATCAAATGCTTTCATGTAAAATTCAATTTAGAGTTAATTTAAGAGCAATGCAATATGTAATGAAAATTGGGGTGAATTTATGAATTAATTTATTTTTTAAATGTAGATTTGTTATATGTTTCTTTGGACAAATTAACTAAGTTGAAGTTCAATAATATAATAATAAAGGAACACAAAGCAATATGTAATTTACTAAACAATTATTTAATATTGAGGTTAATTTACTAAATAACTATTTACTAAATAATTATTTAAAATTGAGGTTATTTTTTTTTATTTTTTTTTATTTTTTTTTTATTTTAATGTACATTTGATAAATGTTTCTTTGGACAAATTAAGTTAGTAGAGAGTCAGTAATTTAATATTAAAGTTTATATAATTACAGTTTTTTTTTTACTTATTATTTTAAATCTATAAAGCAAACACACATATAAATACGCGAGAATCACAATCCCTCCCAACCATCCAGCCTAACAACACCATCCATCCTCCTTAATCAAGCATCTGCCCACCCATCCTCCACATTTATTATTGTCTTTTATTTTTTATATAATTTTTTTTGATAAAAATGCAAAAATGCACTTTTTTTTTTTTTTTTTTTTTTAAATATGTAAACACCATAGACAAGGTAAGATGATTAAATCAGAAATATGATTTAATAATTGAATTTACTAGAAATTTTGGATAACCATAAACTCTAGCATGATTACAGATAGATTTAACATTTTTACTTTTATGTTTATTAGAACAAAGATGTTTTATTCTATAGAGGAAGTTAATTAGAATATTTTTATAGATGGTTTTATGTAAACAAGATTTGTAATGAGTAAATAAATTAACTTTAAAAGAAAATTCTTTTCTCTTATCATAAATATCAAAATCTAAACATCCATTTTCATTATAAATTTTTAAATCTAGAAAATTTATTTCATTGTTTATCATATCATGTTTAGTTAATAAAAGACTATGAGGATAATTATGTATGAAGGTGTTGGTATTACTATCATTAAAATATAAAACTATAATATCATCTATATATCTATAAAACATTAAGTCATTACTAATAGAGAAATTTCTTTCATAATAATAAAGATACAAATGAGATAATAAACTACTAGCTGAACCACTTTGTGGAATACCTTTAATACTTTGGAATATAGTATGATTGTACAGAATAAAATTATTATGTAATATGAAATTTAACAAAGTTTTATAGTAATGAATCGATATTTTTTCTTTAATACTATGTTGGTGTTCATTAAAGAGAATTAACATAGTGTTATGTAAGTCATGAATGTCTATATTATTAAATAAATCATTAAAATCAAATGTACTGATGTTTGTAATATTATTAAAATTTTTTATTCTATTTACAAGTTGAAAACTGTTTTTTACACAATGCTTATTGTCATTGTTTAACGTTAAACTATAAATTTCTTTTAAAAGTTTTAATAGAAGATTACAGGCAACAGTATTATATGCATTACAACCTATAGTAACAGTGCGAAATTTAACAGGAGTTTTATGAAATTTTGGAATAATAACTATATATGGATAGTTGAAATTTTTACATTTGAGTTTTAATAATTTATGAAAGCTAAGAATCGTTTTATTATTAATTTCAGTGGTAAAGGTGGTTTTCTTAAAATTATTACTATTTAAAATAGAGTTGTCAAGGATCTGTTTATAAAACATTTTACAAATAATGGCATAGTTGTTTGGTGATTTATGTACATAAGTAATAATAAATTTATTTTGTAAAAGACTGATAGATTTATTTAATGTTTGATTTCTTTCATTTTTAATAAATCTAGAATGAATAATAAGCTGATTTTTTAGAATATTTAAAGAATTAATCTTCCAAACATTAAAGTATTCTAAAGGTTTGTTATAATCAATAGCAATTTTATAAATAAATAAATCTAAATCTAGAGAAAACTGACTTAAAATATTATATATATTACATTTTGTGGAAAGTCTAAATTTAGTGCCATAATTCATAAGTTTATATAAATAAAGATCATTAACAATACTAAGATCTCCAGTAATTATATGTCCATGTGTGGTGTCAACATATTTTTTGTATTTAGGGTCACTACAATAACAAACAGAGGAAGCAGGTGCATTTTTTGAAAAATTATTATAATTAAAAATTCGTCGACCTAAAGTAAGTGGATATTTAAAAGATTTGTAGATATTTACACTTTTAATTGGGAAGACATTAAATTCATTGTTAATAATAGACTGAAAATTGACATGATTAAAAACAGGATTAGTAAAATTGATGATTAATTGAGAATTATGAGATTTGAAAGAGGGCTTAGTTGAAATTTTAATATTTAATAAATTGGCACGATAACGCAAAATATCAAAAAAAGTGTCAGAGAATTGTCTTGAATAACTGTATTTCTGAAAAATTTTAAAGTAAGTATTAATTAATTGTTTTATAATTTTGAAAATAAATTTTCGAATTTCTAACCATTTATAATTTAAATCATAAGAAGCTGCAAGTTGATCAATTGAAATTTTAATCATGTCGCTGTCAATTTTAGTGTGTGTGTTTTTCCTAAGACCACGTCGACTTCTGTAAGTTTTTTGAAAAGCCATAAAATTTAAACGAGAATAAATAATGTTATATTGATCATACTTTGATAAGTCAGAATAGACCAAAATAGACTTCTTATATATATATAAAAGTGCACTCTTCAATATAAGTCATGACAAAAAAATTGTAACCAAGGACGTCCTGATGAGCTATAAGGTTGCTAAAAATGACTAAAAACCAGAGCTTTATTTCAGCTAGGTATTTTTGCTCATCACCATTTCACATATTCTAGAAAAATATATTTTCATTTATATATAATAATAATAATAATAATAAATAAATAAAAACACTGAGTTATTGACTAGTCACTTTCCAAGAATTCTGAAATTGTTTTTATAAAGTAAACTTCTATAACCAACGGCCATCTACAAATCCTCAACTTCAAAAATCTTCATCTTGACAACATTTGCATTTACTTTTATAGAAAGAAAAGCAATGGGAGCACATGATATTCAATAGTTAAAAATTTTATTCCTGTGTAAAGTTTCTATCGATCTATCGATTAACAATGTCCCTATTTAAAATACGATTTTAAATAGTTGAAATTTTATGCGGGTATAGCTTAAGCAAATTTCGTAGAGATGTGATAAATTAGCCAGCCAGCATTCAAGCAATCTCTAAATGCATAGCAGCTAATTTTAAAGGTTTAACAACGTAATTTCCGAATTCGAATATTTTTATTAATTTCTTCAAATTAAATAAAGTGAAGACAATTATTGAATCTTCTTAAAAAGAAAAAAGATGCGTAAAAGTTGTTGAAGATAATTATTAAATCTTTCGAAACAGAAAGTAAAAAATTATAACTATATTTATATTGAATTGACAAAAAAAGAAAAAAAAAAAAAAAGGAAGAATCAAACAATATATTGTAGAAAAATCGATCCCCAAAACAATCATTTTAACCGGCCGGTATACTCTCTGAAACGACCGGCCACGTGCTGATAATAACGAAAACAAAATCGAAAGAAATGACCGCGTTTCAACTTCACGTACTGGCCGGTGAATGTACTAGAACAACCCCTTTGACATGGACGTCACTTTCCCTTTGGACCGGTCAGGCGGTTATGATTAAAGATATGCATCAAATCGCTTTCACGATGATTTCGAACGGATCGGTCAAGTTGGAGATTCATTATTTGTTAATAGAAAAAAAAAAATCTATATATAATAATACAAAAAAAAAAAAAAAAAAAAAAAAAAAGAGGCCTGTGTCTGCCAAGCTGAAACTGAAGCATTAGTTAAGTATCGCTATTTGAAAGGCCTTAAACCCCCCCCCCCCCTTGCGTGCAGAGTGAAGAATGGAAGACTATTTAAAAAATGATTATGATGGATAAGTTAGTTAAAGAGTCTGAAGTTAATAGTAATATATATATTTTTAAAGATTGAAATATGTTCAAGAATTTTGATAATATATATTAAGCTCTAAGAGAAAGAGAAAAAAGAAACAGGATTTGTAATTACAGACTTAAATAGTGATCTGTGTCTGAATTTAATATTAGTTTCTGTTAAAGGGTTTAATGATTGACATTATAAATCTGAAAATACTATTGGTTTATTATTTAACGATGATCATTGTTTAAATTGTCAAAAGAAGGAACAAATGAAAGGATTTTTTGGGGGTATTTTTCAGTTTTGACACACTATCTAATACTTTTAGACTTTATTCGAAAATAAAATAAATAAATAACCATGCCATATTATAAAACAGCATGGCGCACTCTTAAGAGCGGACAATACCTAATCTCGCCGGCAGCCTTCGCCCATGTTATTCTATGGGAAAATTTGTTGCTACAATTACACATTACCTAATGAATATTTTTAAATTCTGTTTTCGCAGTCAGAAAATTCATAACCGTTAAATGAGTACTCATTTTTTAAAAATTCCTTTTTTGTAATTTTTACATTTTAATTTTGAGTTCAAAAATGCGATTTTTCACAAAATGCATTTTTCTCATTTTCTAGTCGCAAAATGAAATACTAAAATTTTAAAAAATTAATTTTTGGAAAACAAGTACTCATTTAACGCTTATGAATTTTCTAAATGTGGAAACAGAATTGAAAAATATACATTAGGTAATGAGTAATTATGTAAACAAATTTTCCCATAGAATAACATGGGCGAAGGCTGCCGGCGAGATTAGGTATTGTTCGCTCTTAAGAGAGCACATGCAAAAGCACAAAAAAAGCAATAATATATTACCAGAAACCGAGACGGCTCTATTCTTAGGCATAATGTAACCAGCGGCGGATGCAAGGGAAGGGCTAGAGGCTTGAAGCCGCCCCCCCCCCCCACCTCTTCAAAACATTGACATTCACAAAACTTTTAATTAAAGGAAAACAACTTAAATTCATACTGGAATGATTGAATAACATTTTCAATAGAATCATTTCAAGTAATTATCTGTCATAGTTCAATAAAAATCAGCAATCAAAAATCTCTCCAAAAGTTTGTCCTCTGTTTAAGGACCCCCTCCTATAAGGGTCAATCTTTCTCGATCCCAAAATTTCCTTTTTGCCTTCAATACTGATTTATCTCGATTCAATGCTCATGTACAAATATATATCACTGTTAAGGAAAAAAAAAAAAAAAAAAACGCCTCGTTTTGCGAGAGCAGGTAATAATTGTTTAACTTTTGATGTGAACTATGTAATTGTAACTCCTTTCATAAAACCTTCCTATTCAAGACCGCAGCAAAAACAATTTACGACGGGGCTTCAAACTTTAATACAACACAGTTTTGTGTGTTAAAAGTGGAGTTTATTTCAAATCTGCAGAATATTTCGGGGATTTTTTAAATCCCCACCTCCCCTCTGGCCTTGATCTGGCCTCTCAAGTTTTGGCCCCTCTGGCCTCTCAAGTTTTGAAATTACAGCAAATCTTTTCTCTACCGACATATTTATCGGAAATAAATCTTTATTAATTATCTTTATCTTAATTATCTTTATTTATAGTTTTTAATGTACATATTAAATGTAAAATTCAGGTTTGGAAACGTGAATTTTGTGTCCTACCAATATTCTAGTAATAATTTAAAAAGCTTTTAAGAGAGTAGTATTAAATTTAAATAGCAAAATTAAAATATTATACATACTTTTTAGAATAAAAATTACAAGCTAAACCTATTATTTTCACCAAGAGTTTTCAGTAGACTTAATAAAGGACTCCTTATTTATTCAGGAGTTATTAAGTTGATCAGTTTCATCTAGAATACACTATAAAATGCATATGCACCAAAAAAAAAAAAAAAAAAAAGCTTTCTATAAAATGTTGTATGATTAGCATTTAGATTTACAGGGCCACAAAACGTATTCAGTTACATTGACGGCTATAATTGGAAATTTCTAGAATTGCATTTTCGTTAGTTATCGTTTTTAACACTTTCTAACGATGTTTAAGAGTGATTACTATATGGATTAGTGTATATGTCTGTCTTTCTGTCCGTCTGCCTATGAGCTCTTTAACTTCCGTAAATATTCACGGAATTTCTTGAAATTGATATACATTATTCAAGTTTACTATGAGATATTCGCGATTTAAAAGAGGGGGGGGGGGGTAAATACAACCACAGGTTTATGTACAACGACACACACACACACACACACACACACACACACACACACACACACACACACACACACACACACACACATACAAAAAAAAAAAAAAAAAAAAATCTAAAACATTCCGTTTTATGAGTTATTTCAAAAATCACAGTTTAATACTTTTATCTTGTACAAATCATAATGACGTGAAATCAAAACTATGTGTAAATATTGTAAGTAATCATTGCACGTATGTATTACACTGGATTAACAATAAGAAAGCACTACAGTTCTGGCGTTTTCAAGTAAAAATTACAAAACTTTGAATAAATGCCATAAAAGGCAATAAACTCGCAACAATTGTTTCGGGTCGAAAGGACACACGACCCTTCGTTAGAGTTTTCACTGCAGTACTCATGCCTTCTTTGTACGTCGTGTGTTCTTTCGACTCGAAACAATTGTTGCGAGTTTATTGCATTTGATGGTGTTTGTTCAAAGTTTTGTAATTATTATTACACTGGATTGTCATTTTTTTTTTTTTTTTTTTACTTTCTTCTATATTCAATACAAGAAAGTATTGGATTCGTAAAAATTTTCGACCTTCGGATTTTGATGGATTTATACGTTTTGAGAGCTGTAGAACACGATTTGACGATTTTTAGAAAATGTCTGTCTGTCTATTTCTCTCTGTTTGTGTGTGTGACAAAATTTTGTGGTGACTGTATCTCAGGTACTACTACACAGAATTTCATACAAATTCGTATGTAGTTACACATTGACAGAAATTAGTGCCTATCAACTTTTGGTAAAAAATGTCCTACAGCTTGCGTTGCCATCCCGCTTTTTCTAAATTTTTGACGTGGTGGTATAGGACAAAATTTTTTATAAATGTGCATAAAGAGAATTATTTTTTAATAATCATTATGAAATTTAAAAGAATTATTTGTAATAGAGATAGTCAACTGGGGGGAAAAAAGTGTATGTAGGATCCTCGCCTCCCCCCCCTTCCGTGGGAGAAGTCCCCCCCTTCGAGGGGAGTACATTTTCATGATGGGTGTCTTTCAAAAGAGCTCGCCAATATCTTTAGAACTAATGGTTGAATCTGTGATAATTTAAAATAAAGTTATCGATTTTTTTTTTTTTTTTTTTTTTTTTTTTAACCAAAAAAAAAATGTAATATTGGGAATAAAATTGACTTTTTTTGGATATTTAGTATTATACTACTTCTCTAATATGGATGAAATCGTCTGCATTATCATGGAAGATAATTTTTTAAAATAATTTTAATAAATTATTTTTACTGAGTGAGTTTGTATAGGAAAATATAGAAGAATGTCATGTGGTGGCCACAACATACTAGTTTTTTAAATGATTATTCCCCCCCCCGTCTCCATGGACATCATTGCCGAAACGTCAGTGGAGGCCCTCTGTTGAGACTCAAAACGGTTTTGGACTGTGTCTGTGTGTCTATCTGTCTGTCTGTCTGTCTGTCTGTCGCGCGATAGCGGCCGCAAAATTAGAGCTATTGACTTGAAATTTGGTACACATGTTCATGAGCCTCACGAAATCAGCTGTATAGTTTTTGGTGTGTATTCCATTTGTAGTTCGTATACAGGGACACGCTAAAGTTTTTCTTATCATTACGGCCTACGGGAGGAATTTGTATGTATCGCGATAGCGGCCGCATAAATAGCGCTATTGACTTGAAATTTGGTACACATGTTCATGAGCCTCACAAAATCAGCTGTATAGTTTTTGGTATGTATTCCATTTGTAGTTCGTATACAGGAACACGGTAAAGTTTTTCTTATCATTACGGCCTATGGGAGGAATTTGTACGTATCGCGATAGCGGCCGCATAAATAGCGCTATTGACTTGAAATTTGGTACACATGTTCATGAGCCCCACGAAATCAGCTGTATAGTTTTGGGTGTGTATTCCATTTGTAATTCGTGTACAGGGACACGCCAAAGTTTTTCTTATCATGACGGCCTATGGGAGGAATTTGTACGAGGTGTGGCTATTAAATAACGAGACTATTGCGGCTACAGATGAACTACATATGCGCCAAATCCGAACGACCGACAGCTGTGTAGCGTAAAGCCTTCTCTTTCGATTGCAGTACCTCCCGTGTTTGTAGAGAAATCAGTCTGGCCGCAACCTTCATTTGTGTAAGAGGTGTTTGTTTCGTTTTGCCGAAAAAACAGGATAAGTGTAAAAGTAGAGTAACGAATTGTCGTGAAATTTCACGTGAAACTTTGTAAAACCGCTAGTGAAACTTATCTTTCATTAAAACAAATTTATGGCGAAGAATGTTTATCAAGTGCGCGAGTATATGAGTGGTTCAAGCGTTTCCAAGATGGCTGAGAAGACTTTGGAGATGATGACCGAAATTCAAAGCGATGATTATCCTTTTTCTCGACATTCATGGTATTGTGTACCGTCACTGGGTTCCTGAATGTCAAACTATTAATCAACATTACTATCTTGACGTGCTTGCTCAACTCCGTGAAGGGGGTAAGGAAAAAACGGCCCGAATTGTGGAAGAACAAGTCATGGGTTCTCCATCAAGACAACTCGCCGGCTCACACGTCATTGTCTGTCAAGGCGTTTCTATCCAAAAACAACATCCCAGTTTAAGACCATCCATCTTATTCGCTTGACCTGGCCCCATGTGACTTTTATCCGTTCCCCAAAGTAAAATATGCATTAAAAGGAACACGATTTGAGTCAGTTAAGGGCGTGCATCCGGAAATGAAGATTTCTTTTCAACATGGCCGCCCAGGTTCTAAGAAAAAATTGGGGTTGGCCTAACTTTAAAAACTGACAGCCGAGAGCTCCAATCAGTGAATAGTAGAATTCCCCTATTAGTTGAAAAATTATCTTCTTGACTACCTTAATTATTTTGACACTTCCTCTCCTAGCTGTGGGGTGACAAAGGTGATAAGAGACAGTTTCGCACCTGTATTCAATTATCTACAAGAACGCCGCTAAAAAAATATACAAACTATCGCATCGCTCAGTGAAATATTTTGTGAAACGTAAATCACTAAAATAAATAGATTTAAGATTTAAATTCTAATGTCAAGAAATTTAATCTTATTAAATGAATAAATGAAAATTCTTTACACAAAATGTTTCGGAACAGAAGAAAATATTTTTTTTAATTATAAATACACGCATAAAATAGATGAATATTATAAGAAAATGTTTATTGAATTATTTATACTACATATATAGTTTCAGACAGTACATAAAATAGCTCTCTCTCTTGTCGAAAGATTCAAACCCACAGTAGTGTGTTTTAAAAAATAGTGTTTTTTTTTTTTTTTTTTTTTTTTTTTTTTTTAAGTTTTAATAGGAAATATGTTTACTCAAAAGTTTTTTTTTTAATTCTAACTATTTACTTTCTTTCACGTATACACAGGGTAAAGAAAGTATTGTTTTTGGGTCAAATTTTCGAAATTGAGTTTTTTTTTTTTTCTTTATTATATAATTATACGTTTTGAAATCCTCTGAATTGGAAAATGTTTTTAGCGGTTGGTTTGTGTGTGTATCTGTCTGTTATCAGCATATATCAAGAACAAATAATAGCAGAAAGTCCAAACTTGGTATTTTAAATGGGTTTCATATAAATATGCTACACTAAATTTTTTCCTTGAGACAAAGCAAATGGTTCACGTACAGGAATATCCAAGAGAATTCAAATACATGATGGTTATGGGGTTCAAAGTTCAAATAAATTATGTTCTGATTTAACAATTCTGATTTAACTGTTTTAGTACAATTTAACATCAATAGGCTGATTAAACAAAAGTGAGTAACAATTTTTTTTAAATGCATAAAAGCATGTTTTGTGTAGATTGTGGTATGGAAATCATTCATCATTCGTTTACAGAGCTCCAAAGTATTTGGATATATTGAGGCTATACTTGGAAATTGCTCGAATTATAACTAATTTTGTGTTAGAAGTTTTTCAAGTAAGAATAAATTTAAATACACAACATTGTTTATCGACAATATGCAGAGCTACCCAAAATTAAGCTAAACGCTCTTTTGTATTGAATGTAATTGATGGAAGTGCTTTGCTATATTTTATTATGCCGACGAACACTTGCTCACGAAGCAAAATTAATTTTTCATATCCATACTGTATGTAAACGAATTACTTTTAGTAGTTTTATTCTCAACTCTAGTTTTTTTTTTTTTTTTTCATAATATCACATTTTGAGGTTCCCTGATTATAAAAGTCCATTATTTAGCGGTTGATCTGTATATATATCTGTTATCAGAATAACATAAAAACAGATAACTGCAGGAAATTCAAAAGTGGTATTTTGAAGTTCGTATTAGGTTGCCACTTAAAATTTTGAGCAAGGTTGTCAAGTTTGAAGTCAAATTAGTAACAGCCTTGATTATTATTCATTTGTTTATTTTTACAATTATGCATTATAAATAAGTGGGTTTGATGGAGGAGGGGAGTATCCCTCTTACAAAGAAATACATGTGAAATAAAACTGTTCCATATGTTCTAAAAATGTTCCGCAATTTTAGATTTTTTTAAGTACATTATTTTTATTATCTTATGCTATTGATCTTAAAACTTAATATGCAATATATATATATATATATATATATATATATATATATATATATAATGAAAACCTTTTTAAAATTTTTCAGTAAATATTCAATATAATTTTCTTTCATTATTTTATTACAATATGACATTTTCCTGTTCCTCCCTTAAAATTTTAGTCTTGAGTCTAAACAGTTTTAAGATTTAATTAAGTAGAATTACAGTTCAAGGAAAAATTTTATTTATTTATTTATTTATTTTTGGGTCTAATTTTAATGTAATTTTCGAATTTTGATGGAATATAATCAGACACACGCAGAGCTGCAAATACTTTAATTAAGAAAACGTTGAAAATTAAAAAGTAAAATAATACGTTCATTTCCTGATATTTTAACTGTGGATCTATGATAAATAACACACGTGAAGTTGGAATATTTACAAGGCTTTTAGTTTAGAACCTCATCCCCCACCGCCCTTATTATTTCCCAAAATAATTTACATCACAGCAGAAAGGAAAAGCAATAAATTATAAAACAATTAGGATAACAAAATTAATAATTTCAATAATTTTCTACTTGCAACTTTAAGTAAAATCAATCCTATGCAGAGGTCCCCTCCTAGGTGATTCTAAACTGCCCTGTTTTCTGCAATTCTAAATTCTGCTCTTCCAAACTTCACAATTTCATCGCTCCAACGGCACTATTATATATTTCCTAACCCATAGTTTAATTTTTCATTCCTTTATTTAATTATTTTTAACAAATTATTATTATTTTAAAGTTATGTCCAGACATTACAATTTGCAATTTTTTAAAGTCATAAAATTAGTTTAAAAAAAAAAAAAAATCTTTATGATATTAAAGAAAAAACTTCAAATCAGACTCTTTCTACCGTCTATGTCTCTATGATGGGTTGGTTTGTCTGCTGTTTGACACTGATATAACAAACAAAGTCAAATTTGTCAAATCAAATCAAAAATATTTTATCAATTTCACCCACGATAGCTAATTCTTTTAGCACAAAAATGCTGGAAAATCTTTCTTTATCTATGCATATTTTTAATTTATTTTAGTAACTTCCTTTTATATAAAAATCAACCTCTGACTCTTTTTACAATATATATAAATGCCATAGTAATGGGGAAAATGTTTTATAAATTATGAATGATGCATGGGTTCTGAAACAGATTTTTTTTTGTTCAATCTGTCTCTCTTCCCCCCCCCCCTTCCCCTCGTAAAAACAAAAAAATTTTGCTATTGTTCGTATTTAGAAGTATTTTACAAGAAACAATTAAGAAAAGTGCCCTTTCTTCCGGTATCTTTTTTTCCGCGATCCGGAAAAAAGGGCACTTTTCTTAATTTGCGAATCGAAAAATTGCCCCTTTTTTTTTTTCCCAGGTGCCCCTTTTTCCGGGATCCGCATAAACTTGCACCCATTTGGCGCAACTTTCGTGATTACGATTTATACATACGACATAACAGCATACTGCGAATATCCCATTCGAAGCACAGTATAAATATACAAAGAAAAAATTCGCTTATTCGATTTTCATTGAATTACTAATTTAATTAACACATTTTCTTGAATAGCAACCCTACCACTAACCAAAAGATTTTACTCTCTAAGCTATGAGAAGCGTTTGGTTCGATTCAAGGCAGCACTCGTCAGCTTAGCACTAGGAGTTTTCCATCGTTTTCTCCAAAACACACGTTAATATGGATTAGGACCCCTTAAAAAGATTCTCACAGAATCCATTCCACCTAGACTTTTTCTAAATTTAATAATAATAATAATAATAATGAATACGAATTATAATAGCTTTAATTATAATAGCTTTCATTTTACAGCAAATGCAATACAGGTTTCAGATTCTCTGTTTTAGGTTGGGACGTCATTATTACAACACTATACTATAATAAAAAATTTAATAAAAATTAATATCCATAATTTGAAATGGACACAAAATGAAAAATAAGATAATTATTTCGTTAGAATTTTATGCTTTTGTATTGTTATTATTATTATTTTGCCGGAGATTTGCGTTATTTATATCATTTTTAATAGAAAACGTGCCATAGCTACCTTGAATAACATATATCAGTTTCAAAGCATTCTACAAAAAAAAAAATAATAATAATAATAATAATAATAATAATAATAAAATAAAATAAATAAATAAAATAAAATAAAATAAAATAAAATAAAATAAAATGAAATGAAATGAAATGAAATGAAATGAAATGAAAAAAAAAAAAAAAAATAACGGAATGTTGAAAAAAAAGAAAAAAAATAACCTGGTGTGTCACTCACACGACTTTCTCTTACCCTGAACTTTAATACTATAAATACAGGTTAGAGATTAAGAGGTAAGATAACGATGTTATGTAAACCTATGTTAAACAATTCAAATTAGGCTTCGGAAGAGTTTTGTATGATAATTAATTCTGTGTGAGGGGGGCTATGGCGCCCCTCAACCCCCCGTTTCATTAACGCACCTACTTTTATATAGAATTTAATTCGGTTATTAAAAAATAATTTATTAAAATTATTATTTAAAAAAATTATCTTTTATAATAATGCAGACGATTTCCATATTAGAGAAGTAGTATGACACTAAATATCCAAAAAAAAGTCCATTTTATTCTCAATATATATATATATATATATATAACGATTTTTTTTTCTAAGTTTTTTTTTTTTTTTTCGTTAAAGTGAAAAAAATCGATAACTTTGTTTTAAATTATCGCAAAACGATAGTTCAACCATTCGTTTTAAAGGTATTGGCGAGCTCTTTTGAAAGATACCCATCATGAAAATCTACTCCCCTCGAGGGTGGACTTCCCTCCGAGGGGGGGAGGCGAGGCTCCTACATACACAAAAAAATTTTCCCAGTTGACTATCTCTATTACAAAATATATATATTCGTTTCATTTAGTTTAGTGCAGTCTATAGACGTTAAACTCTACTTACCTGCAATTTCCCCCATAGACGTAATGTACTAGAATTCTCTTGATTGTCCCTGTACACGAACCATTTGCTTGATCTTAACGAAAAGCTTACTGTAGCATCCCTATATGATACACATTTAGAATACCAAGTTTGAACTTTCTGCCATATTTTCTTTTTGAGATATGCTGATAACAGACAGACACACACACAGACACACAGACCATTTGCTAAAAACATGATTTTCGTGTTCAGGGGACCTCAAAACGTGTAAATATAACAAAATCTCGCGTTCGAAAATTTGACCCAAAAACAATACTTTCTTTTCCTTATGGGTAAGACAAAGTAAAAAAGAGGAGAAGCATTGAAAGTTACAAATACTTCAATTACAAATAATAATAATAATAATAATAAATAATAATGACATGTTAATTTTTTAATATTCTTATTTTTGAACATAATAAGAAACTGTTCTAAGTTACGGTATAATATAAATAAAGACCTAAATCACAACCCCTATCATACTAAAATACTTTGTATGCGCACGGCAATAGAACAGACTTTTTCAAACTCTAAAACCTAAAAATACTTTAATTGAAAAAAATATCAGCAAAAAAATTGAAATTTAAGAGATAAAATAGTATATTGATTTCAAAATATTTATATTCATTAATATATATAATGATCCTCATCTGTCATGAACGAATCCGGTTAGTACCGCTTCAAAACAGAAACTTTTGGCAGCCATTTTTTTTTCCGTTTGTTCAACTCACTGAGCTGGTTCAACTTACGGAAACATACATATAATATGTTTTGTATCGCACGTATTCTTATTTATTTTCACTAAAACCTTGAAAATTATTCAATTGTAATGTTTAAAGATATAAACTAAATATAATGGATCACTGGCTATTATAAACATGAATCTATAAATAGAATTATGTAACTTCATGATTGTAAGCAACGCAATACCAAATAAAAACAAACCAAAACTGTTGCCATTCAGAAAATGCAAATTCCAAATGGATTCCGAATGAACGACTCTTTGACTGTTCCTACGAAAAAAAAAAAAACTCTTAAAGTATTTCTAAAACATATTAAAGCCTTAAAACTCTTAAAATATTTGTAAAAGCATATTAAAGTCTTTAAATATTTTTATCAAGCTTCATTGTTTGTTTACATTGTAAGGTATCATTGGCGTCGAGTTCAGTAAGTAAATGACGCCAGTTGATTTTAGTTTTGAAATTAATGTAAATTTATAGTTGGGATAGAATGTTTGATTGGGCAAGTAAAGGTCACCAGTTGAAATGAGTATTGAAAGTAGAGTAGTCTAAGGTGATAATGTCGAGTAAAGATAAAATGTTCGGTTGAGAATGAGAAAGTCCCTAGCTGGATCCCGGATATTTTGGCGATGTTGCGGGTGAGATAGCTGGTTGGAAGTATCGAGTAGAGTTGAATTTGGGTTAACATGGAGTGTCTGTAATTATTGGATAGTTAATTAGAAAATACGCAAGCAAAGTGATGACGTCACTGGCCGTCAGTGGATACAAAAAAAAAAAAAAGATTTCCTATATTAATCGCCCATTGGATTTTTTGTAAAAAATTATTAAAAATTGAGGCAAATTATTTCCCGATTTTTAATCCCCATATTTCGGTATAGATATGTATTAGACATCGTCTGCATGCATTAGATTAAGTTGTTTTTGCTGTAAAATTGATAAAATTTAAATTTTAAATTTCAAAACTCTAGAAAAAAAAAATGGCAAACTTCCATATTCGATTCAAAACATAAACATTTCATTTCAAAGGATGATATTTACACAATAAATATTCAACTAATATACTAATTAAAAGGAAAATGATAAATATTATATCATAATTTGAAGTCAAATTTGTTTTCAAAATGTCTAAATAAAGTGTCTGATATAAGATACTCATATGTTGCAGCGGAATAGATTTAATATATCTGTCATCCTTGGCCAAAAAAAAAAAAAAAAAATATCGCCAAATTATTTTGGCGAACATATTTTATTCCTTTCAAAAATCATGGTTATTTTAACAACTTATATTAAGAGAGCGATGAATTATATGAAACAATATTTCGTACAATACATATTACGAAAATAAACATCTGTCATGTATATTTTCGTATTATGTTTTTAATCGCCAAATACAAAAAACGCCAAAGATGACGCAGTTTTGAAACTTAAAATTTTGTCAATTTGACAGCAAAATAACTCAATCTAACACATGGATACGATAGCATATCTATACCCAAATACAAGTATTAAAATCGGGAAATAATTTTTCTCGATTTTTAATAATTTTTTACAAAAAATCCAATGGGCATAGGGAATCTTTTTCTTGCATCCACGGAAGGTCAGTGACGTCACACTTCGCTTGCGTATTTGAAAACAGGATCTTCGATAGTCTTAAAAAAAAGTATTTTGGTAAAATGAAGTGAATAGTTTTTTACTTTCTCTTACCCATAGGGTCGAGAAAGTATTGTTTTAGGGTCAAATTTTCAAACGTGGGTTTTTGTTATACTTACATGCTCTGAGGTCCCCTGAATACGAAAATCATGTTTTTAGCGAATGGTCTCTCTGTGTGTGTGTGTGTCTGTCTGTCTGTGTGTCTGGATGTCTGTGTGTCTGTTATCAGCATATCTCAAGAACAAATAGTAGCAGAAATTCCAAACTCGGTATTCTAAATGTGTATCATATAGGGATGCTACAGTAAGATTTCGTTGAGATGAAGCAAATGGTTCGTGTACAGGGACATTCAAAAGTATTTAAATACATTACGTCTTTGGGGGAAATTGCAGGTAAGTAGAATTTAACATCTATAGACTGCGCTAGACCAAATAAAACGAATATATATTTTTTGTAATAGAGATAATCAACTGGGAAATTTTTTTTTGTGTATGTAGGAGCCTCGCCGCCCCCCCCCCCTCGAGGGGAGTAAAATTTCATGATGGGTATCTTTCAAAAGAGCTCGACAATACGTTTAAAACGAATGGTTGAACCATCGATCTGCGATAATTTAAAATAAAGTTATTGATTCTTTTCAATTTTAACAAAAAAAAAAAAAAAAAAAAAGGAAGAAAAAAATTTTTTTTCTTTACTTTAATATTGAGAATAAATTCTTTTTTTTTGTTTTGGATATTTAGTGTTATACTACCTCTCTAATATGAAAATCGTCTGTATTATCATTCAAGATAAGTTTTTTAAATAATAATTTTAATAAATATTTTTTTTAAAACAGAATTATATGTTTAATAACCGAATTAAATTCTGTATAAATGTAGGTGCATTAATGAAACGAGGGGTTGAGGAGGGCCAGAACTAATTATCATATAAAACTCTTCCGAAGCCTAATTTGAATTGTTCAACATAGGTTTACATAACAGTACTCGTTATCTTACCTTTTAATCTCCAACCTGTACTTATAGTATTAAATTTCAGGGTAAGAGAAAGTCGTGTGAGTTACACACCAGATTATTCTTATTATGAGGACTTTAAATAGAGCACTTAACGGAACACTGGGATGTGTTGTTGCGGTTGTGGTTGTCGGGCCTATATTTTTTGTCAGCTAGCAGTTTTTTTATTGCTATTCGTATTTATTGATCGGGTAGAATTTTTTTAATTTCAGAACGAAAATTATAAAATATCGAAACACATTTGATTTATAAACAAAAATTGAAACTGCATTTAAATGATCACGTGGTAATCTTCATGTTCTAAACATTGTTTTCAAGATTTATTGTTCACATTCCGTCATTTTTGACGGGGTTATATACTAGTAATCTAAATATTTTGTATCGTGGCTGAAATTTGGAATTTTCTTTGAAAAAGGAAAACATAGAATAAAGTTTTATATTCAACTATAATATTCAAAAGGAAAGAATTTTGTTTATAAATTTTATCCTTCATATATATATTGCCCTTCGCACAGATACATTCATTAGTATGATAGATAGTCCCTAATTAGACGAAAAATAAACAGATGAAAAAATTGCCACAACACACAAAAGCCAACTTGGTCAGTATTATATATATATATATGCGCACATTTTAAACTACAAGTATGAATATTGGCAAAAGCATCTGTTAATTACTCTCTGTACATTTATTTTTATTAAGATATCAAACAAAATAAAACTGCTGTACAAATAGGAAAAAGAATTCAAAGCTATACACAAATAAACTTTTATTGACAAAAACAACATTACAAAATATCAGACAAATTTAGTAATTTTAATTTGATTGGTTAATCAATTATTATTTCTGATTTCTATGTGCCTTATCTCATTTGTCTATTATTCAATCAGATAATATGTTTAATTGCCTGTGACAATAGGCCTGTGAAATAGGCTTCCATTTGGGTACTTATCAGGTGACAGTTTCAAAACGGTCAATATCGAAAAAACTGAAGTAGCAGTTTTATATTTGAATCGCAGTTACATATGAACAACACTATACGTGATGTACATAATATTTTCTTTCATGATATTTTCTACATTAATTTGATTTATTCCATCAACTATAAAATGTCAACAGTTTTATGCCAAATATAATATGCTATGATTGGCTACATCTATCGCATGAGACACGACTTCCATTACCCATTATACTCGCATTATATGCACTTTTTGGCAATAATGTGATCAGAAGACATAGAACTGACCTAAAGAAATAGACAACTAAAAATGTTCCGGTAAGAGAAAGTTAATACCTACGTAAAGACATATAAAACAAAGTTTACATAGCGATTTTTTTTTTTTTTTTTTTTTCTTGAAACACTAATTTCCAAGATCTAAAACTGATCTGTCTGATCAGGGTAACTATTAATTTTCCTGTAATAACAACGTAAAGCATGAGAAAGTATATATAAAATGGGTTTATGTAACGATTTTCAAGAAAATCGTTAGAGCCGTTTTTGAGATACCGGCTTTTACCAAAACTTGGCATATTCATTTGTTGAGTGGAAAACAATTACATACAAAAGGATATTTAAAAAAGGTTTAAGATTGAAAGTTTGAATAAAATCCGTACAGCTGTTTTGAAAGGAACGCACTTGCAGTACCTGAAATTTACCTATTTATACAGGACGCCTATCAATTTTTCGGAACTAACCAACTATATTATTCGAAAGGGAGTGCTTATACATTAATTTTTAAAAAAGTCGTTAGAGCCGTTTTTGAGATACGGACTTATGGTCGCACTTCCGGTTTCGGATGTTCTACTTCCAGTTTTCCCATTTTCACCAAAATTTGAAAATTTAATCTGTGCACCAGACCTATCTCAATTCTGAAGTTTCTTTGTTCTATCTGTATTAGTTTCCGAGATATAACAGCTAGAAAATTCCTCACACACATATACACATATATACGCACACTGACCAATTGACAAAAAACACTTTTTTGGACACAGGAGACCTTAAAACATGTAATTGAGGTGAAATCTCGATATCGAAATTTTTGACCGAATACAATACTTCCATTACCTACGGTTGTCGGGTAATGGAAGTAAAAATCGAGTAGGTTTTATCCTTTGTTATTTTAAGAAGTAGATAGAAAATTAAAACTTCAAGCTTTAGGCACGGAAAATTGAAGGAGATTTTCCCAAATTAAAGTAATAATAATAATAATAATAATAATAATAATAATAATAAACTTTTTACTTTCATTATCCGACTACCGTAGGTAATGAAAGTATTGTATTCGGTTCAAAAATTTCATGTGGAGTTTTAACTGGTCTCCTGAATCCAAAAAAGCAGTTTTTGGCAATTGGTCAGTGTGTGTGTGCATGTATGGGGTGAATCTTTTGACTGTCATATCTGTGAAACCAATAAAGGTAGAACAATGAAACTTCAGAATTGAGTTAGGTCTGATGTGCCGATGAATTTTAACTTTTGGTTAAAATTTGGAAAGCCGGAAGGGAGATATATGAAGCCGGAAGTAGGACCCTAAGTCCGTATCGCAAAAACGACTCTAACGATTTTCTTCAAAGCTGCTATATAAACACCATATAAGATTTCCTTTCGTATGTAATAGTTGGTTAGTTCATGAAAATGAATTTGAGGTCTCGCAAGTGCATTTCTTTAAAAACGGCTGTAGGAATTTTTGTGCAAACTCGCCATAATAAATCTCTTTTAGATACCCTTTCGTATGTAACTGTTGTCAATAATTGAGTCTGAAAAACTTTAGTGGATGTCGATGTCTCAAAAACGGTTCTTACGATTTTCTTGAAAATTGCTACATAAATATCATTTTAGATATCCTTTCGCATATATTACGTGGCTATTACAGGAAAATTGACAATCATCCTCATTAGGTAGGTCAGTTTTAGATCTCGGAAATCAGTACTTTTTAAAAGCGGCTCTACCTTTTTTTTTTTTTTTTTTTAACTTGGTATGTAAATTCTGTTTGTATAACTTTACACATGTATCAGTTTTCTTTCGCTGGAAAATTGTTAAGTGTCTAATTTGTTAGGCTAATTTTACGTTTTTTGACCTTACATTATGTCAAAAAAGTGCATATAATAAATGTAATAGTAGGTAATGGGCTTTTTTTTTTTTTCACCAGATGTTTTCGAAATGGTAAAATTATCTAACTGTACATTAAAAATATATAGAAAGCATTATATACCGTCCCAAATTAACTAAAAGATTATTAGTAAAAAGTATAGGCATTAGAAAAAGTAGGTATCCTAGATTTTTTTTTTTTTTTTTTTTTTTTTTTAATAAGAGAGAGAGAGAAAGAGAGAGAGAGAGAGACAGATAAGAAGAACAATTACACGAAAAAAATCATCTCTAAATAGAAACAAAAATTTAAAAGTTGCCAATGGGGTCGTATACTAAAGATGTAACACAAAATGGTCTAGATATTACGATTATTTATTTTTTTTTTTCTATTCTAAATATATGTATCTATATATAAATATATACTTACTGATTTTTAGAATAATATTTCGTAATAAAAAGTTTTAAATAGTACTTATATATTTCAATTAGACAATAAATATGAAGATTTCTTGAAATTCATTTTTCTACTTTTGGTTTATGTTATGCACTAGTAATATCAGTGAAAGATAAAGCGGCGAATAGACGTGCAGAGTGCCGCAGGGGTAAATAAGTGAAGTGAGTAAGGGGCAGAGCACCCTAGTAATAATAATAAAAAAAAAAAATCTAACGATTGCTCTGCTTAGGAAAAGCTATCACCAAATTGGGAAAAATTTCACAATCAAATCGTAACGGTACATATATATATATATATATATATATATATATATATGTTTGTATGTATTATCATTACTATTATTATTATTTTATTTTTATTTTTCGCGTGTAAATGAATTTATGCCAAGGACAAAATAAATTAATTAAATTAATTAATAAACTCATAAGTTCATTTATTTATTTATTATTATTATTTATTTATTTTTATATTTTTAATTAAATATTTAATAATTCTAAAACTATTACAGGGATTTTATTTAATGTCTTTTAATTAATTGAAATAATTTTATTTAAATGCTCAATTCTGAGTCCTTGAGTTATTTCGCATCTTTTTGCGTTCAGATTACGTAAAGAGGTAGTCGGAGACACAAACATTTTTTTTTTTTTTTTAAATATTAGATTTTTAAGCAAAGAGTTCTTTCTCTCTCTTTTTTTTTTTTTCTTTCATGCATTTGGACTCTGAAAAAGAAAAATTCTGTGTGGACCCAGAAAGTATGTTTTAACGACACCATTATCCCCCTTCCCCTTTCGACATGAACGATATCATCAATCAATCTTAATGACTTCCCGTAAGTTTCGCGGGGCGTTTCCGATGGGAGGCGGGGAAATCTGCTGAAATTGAGGTTTTTCAATTTAAAAATTAAAGTTTCTTATATTCTCATTAATAGAGATTTAAATAAAACAATTTATAAAAACATTAATAAAAAGCTTGGTTTTCTTGAGAAAGAGACACGCTATACAGATTTCAGATATTGCAATTTGTTGATAAGTTAGAGGCTAGTAAAGCAACACAAGTGTATTTTTCGCATTTTACAGCTTAAAAATAAAGGGTTAAAAATTAAATATAACAGTTTTTGTTTCACGGGTCTTCAGTGTATGGTGGTGAATTTTCTGATTGTGAAAACAGAATTTAAAAAAAATCATTAGGTAATGTGTAATTCTATAAACAAATTTCGCCATAGAATAACGTAGGCTTTGGATGACCTTGACGATCCGTGATGCACCCCCTTAAAGCTGTGAAAGAAAAAGCGGCACGCCTCATGCAGAAGCTTACAGGACAAGACTTCCAGCACTGTTTCGAACAACGGAAAATTCGCATGGAGCGTTGTAGGGACAGAGGAGGTGTGTATATTGAAGGTGATAATAATTAAATATGTATAAATTTAAAATAAAATGTTTTACAGCAATAGTCTCGTTATTTAATAGCCACACCTCGTATGTACCGCTATAGCGGCTACAATAATCACGCTATTGACTTGCAATTTGGTACACATGTTCATGAGCCCAACGGAATCAGCTGTATAGTTTTAGGTGTGTATTCCATTTGTAGTTCGTGTACAGGGACACGCCAACGATTTTCAATCATTACGGCCTATGGGAAGAATCTGTATGTACCGCGATAGCCACCGCAAAAATCAAGCTATTGACTTTCAATTTTCGCCGAAACGTCAGTGGAGGCCCTCTGTTGAGACTCAAAAGGATTTTGGGTTCCGTCTGTCCGTCCGTCTGTCTGTCTGTCTGTCGTGCGATAGCGGCCGCAAAAATCACGCTATTGACTTGAAATTTTGTACACATGTTCCCCACGAAATTAGCTGTATAGTTTTGGGTGTGCATTCCATTTGTAGTTCGCGTACAGGGACACGCCAAAGTTTTTGAAGTGAAAACTTCTTTAGGCACGTTGAGCACTTTTGGGTGAACAAAAATCTTTGAACTCGCGTCATCGTCAGCTGACGCTTTCCATTTGAAGTGATAATTTTGGGTGAACAAAAATCTTTGAACTCACGTTATCGTCAGCTGACGCTTTCCATCCTTGTGTGATACAAATATTGTATCATACAATTAACTTGCTAATGTGAAATGTTAATAATCATATACTGTATATTGTTTTAAAATCTGGTGCGGCTCTACACGACTTCTCTCATCTCCGGGCACTGTCTCTATTGCAGTTAGACCTCACAAAACCGAGAGAAAGGCCAAAGCCGCCATTTTTCTCATGTTTTTACAATCTGGTGCGGCTCTACACGACTTCTCTCATCTCCGGACACTGTCTCTTAAAGATTGCAGCCGGAAACGTTGCAGTTAGACCTCACAAAACAGTGAGAAAGACCAAAGCCGCCATTTTTCTCACGTTTTTACAATCTGGTGCGGCTCTGCACGACTTCTCTCATCTCCGGACACTGTCTCTTACAGATTGCAGCCGGAAACGTTGCAGTTAGACCTCACTAAACAGTGAGAAAGGACAAAGCCGCCATTTTTCTCACGTTTTCACAATCTGGTGCGGCTCTTCACGGCTTCTCTCATCTCCAGACACTGTCTCTTACAGATTGCAGCCGGAAACGTTGCAGTTAGACCTCACAAAACAGTGAGAAAGGCCAAAGCCGCCATTTTTCTCACGTTTTTACAATCTGGTGCGGCTCTACACGACTTTTCTCATCTCCAGATACTGTCTCTATTCCAGTTAGACTTCACAAAACCGTAAGAAAGGCCAAAGCCGCCATTTTTCTCACGTTTTTATAATCTGGTGCGGCTCTACACCACTTCTCTCACCTTCGGACACTGTCTTTTAAAGATTGCAATCGGAATCGTTGCAATTTGACTTCACAGAACCGTGAGAAAGGCCAAAGCCGCCGTTTTTCTCACGTTTTTACAATCTGGTGCGGCTCTACACGACTTCTGTCATCTCCGGACACTGTCTCTTACACATTGTAGCCGGAAACGTTGCAGTTAGACCTCACTAAACAGTGAGAAAGGCCAAAGCCGCCATTTTTCTCACGTTTTTACAATCTGGTGCGGCTCTACACGACTTCTCTCATCTCCGGACACAGTCTCTTACAGATTGCAGCCGGAAACGTTGCAGTTAGACCTCACTAAACGGCCAAAGCCGCCATTTTTCTCACGTTTTTACAATCTGGTGCGGCTCTACACGACTTCTCTCATCTCCGGACACTGTCTCTATTGCAGTTAGACCTCACAAAACCGTGAGAAAGGCCAAAGCCGCCCTTTTTCTCACGTTTTTACAATCTGGTGCGGCTCTACACGACTTCTCTCATCTCCGGACACTGTCTCTATTCCCTGATGCAAATAGGACGTTGAGGCTCCTGATCTGCAGATCCACTAGTCTTAATTACACTTTTATGTTTTTTTAATTACAGTTCCCCATACACGCATGCGATGCGCTTATGTATTATTCAAAAATTTTTTGATAAATCTTTTCAAAAATTTCTCCATATAATAATTATAAATTAATCATCGCAATAATTTCTTAATGCTGTTTATTGTGTTTACCTAATGCACACTAATTTTATAATGGTAAATTTTTCATTGATCTGGAATAACACCTCGAAAAATCACAGCCCCTCACAAAAGTTAAGTTCTGGATTCGCCACTGAATGTAACGGCCCATTAAAAGACACTTCACGTAAATAAAATGTTTTTAAATTTTGTCCACGTGTTCTCCAAAAAACTTACGGAATTTAATTTCGCCCTTGTTTACAAGTAGAATGTATACGTTCTAATTGTGAAGACTATTATTCGACCACATTTCATGAAACCATGGAAGCAGCTGCGCAAGTGCTAACTCAACGAGTCCAATGCTAAAATAGGGGTGACAGTCATCTGACTCAGAGAAAATGAGCAATAACAAACAGCGTGGAATTACTGGATGTTTTCCAAATTTCAAACTATCGGTAAAGCTTGCATCCCTCCAAATTTTTGGACGCGTCCTCACTGCTTAGTTTTAGGATATGTGGCTGCACAGTACATTCTACTGAGTATACATTCTACTATGACTATCCAAAAGCTTATAAGCCTTAGGGTTAAAATATTCAAAATTGAAACAATATCATGTACACTAAGGGACCAAAAAAAAAAAAAAAAAAAAAAAAAAAGGCCGCACTTGGATATTTTTCTTTTCTCTTTCTGCAATCGCCAATTTTATCGTATAAAAAGCAAATTTTCGAACAGATTTTATTACGTCGTCCACCTAGTGCATTTTAGGATTGAGCCCAGTGTTAAAGACAAAATGCAATTGTCAGGAAAATTGTAATTTTATCGAGTATTTCAAAAATGGCAATTAACAATGCCACAAAAAGTATTAATTTTAGAATGAAAATCAAAAAATATTTTAATACGCGAAATGACAAAATAATGTTAACGAAATATTGGTGAGATGGTTTTTAGCAAGATATAAAATTTTTTGGCTGTTTAAACTGACATTTCGCTTTAGGCGACCATGTTGCTCATCCAAGCAAGATTAAAAGCAAAAGTTCAAAAAATTGATTTGTATCATGTTCATAACTTGGAAAAGATTTAAAAAAAAAAGAGTGTATAGATAAAGTCTTTATACAAAAACAATGCGAAACAATTAAATAAAGCAGGTTCAAAATCAGAAGATCTGCAAAAAAAGGCATTACTAAGGAAAAGAATAATAATAATAATAATAAAACAAGACTTAAGTTGACCAAAAAATTAAAAAATATATCAGTTAATTATTGGGCTGACCTGGTTTTCTCTGATGAGACAAGTTTAATTTATTTCAGGTTGAGGGAAAAAGCTAGTTGGACGACAAAAGTGGGACCGACCTAAAGAAAAGCGCACTCTTAAAGCAGTAACACATTCGCCGTATATTATGGTAAGGAGGTACATAACTTTTCAAGGATTCGGGAACATTTTCATGCTCAAGGAATCAACTTGAAATATAACGCGATCATTATAAAAGTGGCGCCTGACTAACCATTTTGGAGGTATTTCAGACTCTCCCGCAAACAGCATTTCAAGATGATATTGTACCTTGCTAAAGACGTCTGCGGTACGTTCATTTGATTCTAATGTTAAAATTACCTATCCAATCCCATTAGCACCGATAATTCTGTAAGTAATCACATCTTTTTTTTAACTTTAAGTTAAATTCCACAAAGAATATCGTAGAGTTTCTTCTTTACCAGATCAAGAAATAGTCTAATCACAATCCGCTAGAAAATGGAGGTAGTGTCTATATAAGAAGGCGAGGGGGAAGAGGATTCGAAATGTGCAGCCTACAACTCTGCAAGAACTAGAAAAAAATTATTTATGATATTTGGCACAGTAAAACTTCTGAGATTTATATTAAAAAACTGTATAATACTATACCATTGCGCATTAAAGAAGTAATTCCATATAAAGGTGGAATTTCCCAATGCAAAATACATATTTTTATTAAATAATCATCAAACAAATAAATAGTTTTATTTCATGTATTAAAACACAACTTGTTTATTTCATATAATAAATCGTAGTAGAATACAAAATATAAGTTTATTATATCACGCTTAAAAAGAAAGTCTTATGTGATTTTTATTAAGTACTTCGTAGAATGTAATAAAGCTAATTACTAAATCAAAAATGTACATAGGTGTCATTACATTTCTTTGGTAGTGTGCAAACATGACAGTTTTATTTGTTTCAACTATTAGTTTTGAAATTATTACAAATAAAAGAGGTAAAGTCAATTTTTCTGCAATGCAGCCTTTTTTTTTTTTTTTTTTGTCCTTTAGTGTAAATCATGTCTTTAATTCTTGCATGAGCATGCAGAGCAAATGAAGTTTTCTTTTGTCTACTTAGGATGGCTGCAGCAATAGCAGTCAAAGCCATACAGTGTCTACCAAAACATTATGATTTTGGCTTCATGATTTTTCGGACATGCCATCCCCTCTTATATCACTCTTCCCAGGTTCTATAGAACATACTCGACCGAGTTGGTAAATTAGATATGGAAACGTGTAGCACCCTGGCAAGTACAGTGACATAAAGATATAGTAGTTTTGACTATGTGTACCTGAAAAATGTGTATGAAGTGCACCAACGTGCACGAAAAGCGCTATATCTTTATCAAACAATCTATTCGCCTCTCTTTTTTTGCAATACAATATCTGAGATGCAATCGTATCAGTTTTGTTGTAAGCTAGTCAATACATTGATCTTACAATTTTTGCATTTATTGCATTTGCTTTTGTTGCAAATGACACAAAAAATGCTTTTATTGCATTTTTGACAGTGGCGGATCCAGAACTTAACTTTTGGGGAGGGCTAAGAGTTTTAAAGATGTTATTCCAGATCAATGAAAAATTTACAATTGTAACATCCAATTGAGAATGTTAGTGCTTTTTCGGGGGTTAAATCCGTCACTGATTTTTTGTGTCATTTTTCTTGCTTCCTGTAATATTTTTTAATTAATCTACAAAATTTCCAAAATGACATAACTGATATTGTGCTTCAATTTCTATCTGTTATACAATTGTCATTATTAAGCATGCCAAGAGCTTTTGAAAAGTATAACGTTTATATTTCATATAAATATCAAGTCTAGATTTTTTTCACGGATTTTAAAAAGACCCATTGTACTTCAATTTTAAAACTTTAATCTGAATTTGGAATTTTAAAATGTAATACTAAATATTTATAAAAAAATATTTACAGTTCGTGTAAATAATAATTACAAGAAGTACAACAACAAATATGTCTGGGGGGGGGGGGGGGGTCATTGTTTTTACTATCTGGCAAACGTCTGTACCTTCTCCGTCACCTCTCCCCGTCATGTGTTTTTCAGGGTGTTTTGTAAGTTCAGTCACCCCTCACTGAGGGGTGTCAGTCGTCCCTGAACGGTAATAAATTTGCGAACTAAAGTAAACATTTTAATGCTTGCTGTGTTAAATGATATATTTGAAAGAAATATAAAAAGTATACTTTTCAACACGTGTAATCCTGGTTCTGAAATTGAATAGGAGAAGTTTCAGAATAATAATCCTTTCCTATATTTTTCATGTCAAGACGGACTTAACATGGTGTAACGAAAGAGCAAATATCTTAAAAAGTAAGATAATAATCTAAGATATAAACAAATAATGTCAGTTTATTAAAATATTACAATATATGTAAGCAAATTTACAATATTCCTCCTTTGGGTTCGAGACTATAGGAATTCGGAAAACAATCCTCAACTCTACCATAGCAAAGCATTGTGGCCTGCAAATTTTTATCTTGCAATATTATTTATAAGAGTTACAGATTATATGAAATTGAAGTAAGAGTGAACCTTTGTTTTGTTTTTTAATCCAGTTTTTGTAATATACTTTAATATTAATCAATATCTGTAATATTAAAAGTTGCAATGTGAACTGTGGCGATGTTAACAAATTTAAATGGATGTTCCATTTAATAAATTACTTTATTAAATTGATTGAAATCCTAATTATTTAAGCTTTGATGTCTATATCCAATGTAATCAATGGCATCTTTTTTCTATTTATTAATTTGTAATGTGATTTGTTTGTAATCTTTAATTTTGTTCGCAATAGGCTTCGCTATTTTCTTTTTAAACATTGACATTAGTTTTATGATTCATAAGGGATGATCGATTTACTTTTCACTCATTTTTTGTCGCGTTTAATTTTTATTATTTTTATTCATTATATATATGTGTGTGTGTGTGTATAAAATGTTCTGCAATTTTACGATATGGAATAGTCTTAACTTTATCATTCGATTCAGTTGTTCAACTCTTTTGTTCTTGTTTGAACAGATATCTGATTTTTAAGTTTCACTAGAGAAATATTTAGACTGGAAAATGTTATGCATAACAATAATACGGCATCTTGAATCTAATTTGTTTACAAAACATCGGCCACGTGTTCGAGGATTTTACCCACTGTGACGTCACAGGAATATTGTCCATTAAATGTTAGAGAATTTATATATATTAATACGCAAACATGGAATTTGTCATACGATTTCAACATATTAATTATAAGAGTAGAGGATTAAAAGTGGTATCGCGCGGAAGGTATGATTAGTGTGAGTTTGAGGTTGAAAAAAAAAATCCTCATAAGAGGATAAGGAGGCCGACAAACCTTTATTATACACACTCATAATGTTTTCTATTACAAATTGTTCACTATAAATATTTTCCTTGGTAAAGCAGATGATTTTCTTCTCAAAGAAGTATATATATACCAATACTCAAAAATGAAATCAGTCGTAAGTTTTAAGCCTATTTTTAATTGGTGCTTAAAATTAGATCATTAGAAAGGTATTGTTAATGTGGATTGTAGAGAAAAAGAAACAAAAAAAATCTCATGAGATTAAGAAAGTAGAAAAAGTACCTTTATTTTTATATATTTTTCATTTTATGCACATAACCTTTGTATATAAATTCCCACAGGAGAAAGTTGTTATGTGTAAATATGTGTAAATCTTATAATGTGTAATTTTTCAAGATAATGCCGCTTATTTTTTGTGGCTTTACTTTACCGTATTATTTTTTATTTGAAGTGAGTATAATTTCTTTCAACTAGTGACATATTGTTTCGATATAGAGAATGTTCTTTGTTATTGAAACGAAGAATTTTGATCAGTTGGATTGAGAGGCAAATAGAATGAAATAGAAATGTCCACTGGGAATCATCATATAAATGAAAATGTTAATAAATTTTTTTTTTCCTTTATCCCCCCCCCCCCTTTTTTTTTTTTTAACTTTCCGAACACTATAGTGAGGAAAGTATTGTAATCATGTCAAAAATCCGAATTTGAGATTTTGATGTTTCGATACGTTTCGAGGTCCACTGAGTCCGTTTCCACTATTTTTTTTTTTTTTTACTGTTTCATTTATTTTTTATTTTCACTTTGTTCAAAATACCCTATTCCATTAGAATGTTTTCGAAGTCAAAATTTCTGGAATACATTCTTGAAAAACTCAATTTCAGTTCATTGACTATTATAAAATGTGTAGAAAAATGGGATATTTTGAGAAATAAAGTGAAAAATTTTTATGTTGCAAGAATAAAGGAAAAGTTCGTTAAACAGGGAATGGCACTTCGCAATATAGATTTTATTTTGCAGGAAAATTCTTAAAATAATCTTATTTCGAAGTTCGTAAAAATGGAGAAATTCGTAAACTGGAGGATCGTTAATTAGAGGTCCAATTGTATTGGTAAAACACTATGAAATAGACAGTGATTGGATATTTACATTGGCAATGCATATAGCAAATTGCAACGGTAATGGTGTAAGTAGGTAAAAAAGGAGAGTTCTAGCGCAGGCGGCGGAGGCACTGAGGCACCGGCAAGTCGTGCGGGTGCCGCACCACCCCCTGAGGGGTCTAGATGGGTTGTCATCGACCTTGAGACATCCTCTAACTTGATCGTGAAAGATGACGAGGGTATTAATGAGGAAAATTAATTAAAAAATTTAATGAGTGATTTATTGTAAAAGGTGACGATGGTTTTAAAGTGATGTTTGCGGTATAAGGTAAAAGTAGGATATTGTTTGTGAGTCATTAGGAAATTAATTAGGGGGTTAATTAAGAGGTTAATTAAGAAATTAATTAAGAAATTAATTAAAAATTTAAAAATTGAGGGATAAATAAGAAATCGATGAAATTTAAGAATGTGGATGTGCATAGAGTATGAAAGAAATAGAGAGGTTTGACGGGGGTTCGAACCCGACACCTTGCAGTAAAAATATTTCAGTAGTTTTCACGTGTGTGTGAGTGATTTTTATAGCATATGTCTGCACTGTTCTTTTAAAACTATGAATGCTAGTGTCCGAAAAGAATTCAATCGTTTTAATGATATTAATTAGAGAATAATAATTAAGAAAAATATTAATTAAGGATCTTCTTGTAAAAAATCGTCAATTATTTTCCGAAAAAAAGGCAATGAAAGCAAAAATTAAGTATAAAGAACGAAAGAAAGTTTAGAAACATAGATTTTGACTGAGATTCGAACCCGGTACCTTGCAGTAAAAATATTTCAGTAGTTTTCGCGTGTGTGTGAGTGATAATTATAGTATATGTCTGCACTGTTCTTTTTAAACTATGAATGCTAGTGTCCGAAAAGAATTCAATCGTTTTAATGATATTAATTAGAGAATAATAATTAAGAAAAATATTAATTAAGGATCTTCTTGTAAAAAATCGTCAATTATTTTCCGAAAAAAAAAGGCAATGAAAGCAAAAATTAAGTATAAAGAACGAAAGAAAGTTTAGAAACATAGATTTTGACTGAGATTCGAACGATTCAACCATTTAAATTATATAAATTTACAGAATAATAATTAATAAAGTATTAATTAAGCATTTCCTTCTAAAAGATTACGAATGTTTTATGAAAAATGACATTGAGAGTTAAAATTAAGTATAAATAATGAAAGAAAGTGTAGCAATAGAGACACCTGACTGAGATTCGAACCCGGCGCCTGTTTGAAGTGAGGAAACAGTAGTTTACAAGTACTTTAACCACTGTTCTTTAGAAATATACCTACACAGATCTTTTTAAACCTAAGAATACAAATGTTTGAGAACGACTCAACCATTTAAATAATATTAATTACAGAATAATTAAAAAATAATAATTGAAGATCTTGCAAAATTCGCTAATATTTTATGAAAAAAGATGATGTATGTGAAAATTAAGTTAAAAGATGTTTAAAATCTCAAATGTATAAGTGAAATTAAATTAGAATGAAAGACGAGAATTGTTTTTTGAAAGATAACTAAAAAGAGTGATTAAAATTTCTTATTAATTACTTAATTGAAGAAAGTTCGTTAAAAAAATACTTTTCATCATAAAGATTTTTTTAATTGTGAATACTAACTAGCATCCATTTTAAACTGTATATATTTTTTTTTTTACTAAATAGAATAAAGATCGACTTAATTCGCCAATGGTGACGTCACAATGTTTTTAGGGAAGAAGGTGACCATCCCTTTTAAGCATTTTCTTAGAATCGGGGGAGATGCTATTGTACATTCAATACAAGAAAGAGGAGGAAAAATACCAGTTTTGTCGCTACCTTTAACCGTGTTTAAATTTGATTATTGTTAGACGTTTTAAAAATATAAATTCATTTCTTTCTATCTGTAGAAGAATCTTATTGATTATTTGATATACAATATGGGAATATAATAACTTTTAATAATAGACATTTTCAGTAGATTTTTACAAATCGCTACAAAAAATTCATTACAACTTCAGAAAATCAAAAGTTTTTTAGATATAATTTGTAACTTTTTCGAATAATCCTTCACATATTAGACTACACCCTTACATTTCTTTAGTGTAAACCCGTGAAATTTTACCAATAAAATCAGAAATAGGGTCGTAAAAATAAGAATTTGGCATGATTTTAAATAAATTTTAGGATATATCTACAAAAATTTTAGAGTATTTGGCGATAATTCGGATTTGGTGAGAAACATCTAGTATTAATTTCGAGTGGAGTAAAATTTTGTCACATGCTAACTTATTTTTGCGTGAGTGAAGACATCTGTTTTTTAACCTGAATTCAGTACTACATAAAAATTATTTTTTCAAGATGGATGTCAGAACAGATATTATTTTGTTAAATACATTTACTCATATATTCAATAGATCACATCTACGCAAATCAGAACTAGGTATTATAAATCAGCTTAAATTTCGAATGAATGAATTTATCAATTCAGAAATTAGCAATCAACTTTATGAAAATGTTGATATGTTATCTGATGAAAATTTTTATACCTGTTTAGATATTGTTTTAAAAGAAATGATAAAAAATGAAATTAATTGGGATAAAGTTGTAATTTACTTAGTATTTTCAAGTGAACTTATGGCAAAGCGCTTTAAGAGATCTGGAGAGTTTATCATACTTTGGATAAAATTTTTTAATATCTTCCAGAAGTATTTAGGTAGTTGGATTATTGATAATCAAGAATGTATAAAAGTCAAAGAAGTGAAAAAATCATTTTTTCAAAGAATGTGGAGTTTTATCACTCGATCATAATATGAAAATTGTAAAAATATTATCTGCTATGTCGAATTATGTTCAGTTCAATCTGTAAAAGAACAATGTTCAAGAAAAATGTATGTATGTAATGTGAAATTCAAAGTAAATAAAGAACTTTAAATGGGAATTTTGTTTAAGAAAAAATTATTTGAAGTAAAATTCATCTTTAAAAAATAAATAAATAAAAATAAAAATAAGTTGATCAATGTAAAAAACTGAAAAATTCACTAAAAATATAAGAAACGCATTTTCACAATAATAAGATTGTAAATGTAAGATAAAATCACAAAATTACCAGCATAAGAGACTGTAGGTATTCGAAAAAAAATTATGAAGTCAACAATTTTGGTGTTAAACAGCACATCTTATTTTACAAAGTACTAAGTTTTTTAAAATCATTTAGTTTGAACTTTTTCAAACTTATACTTATAAACTGAAATTTTTGCGAATGTAAAATTTTTTACACAAAGTATTTTAGAAAAAATATCATCTCAGAAATTAACTAACTTATTTTTAGAATAAAAATATAAGAAACTTATTTTTACTAATGATAAGAATGAAAATGTAAGGTAAAATCTCATTCTTACCAATTTAAGAGACCGCAAGTATTTGAAAAATCATGAAGTATGGAATTTTAATGTTTCACACGTGTTAATAACGCGTCTTATTTTACAAAGTACTAAGTTTTTTTAAAGTCATTTAGTTTGAAGTTTTTCAAACTTATACTTATAAACTGAAATTTTTGTGAATGTAAAATTTTTTACACAAAGTATTTTAGAAAAAATATCATCTCAGAAATTAACTAACTTATTTTTAGAATAAAAATATAAGAAACTTATTTTTACTAAAATATTTTTGTACAAAGTATTTTAGAAATTTAGATAACTTGTTCTTGAATAAAAATATAAGAAACTTATTTTCACAATAATAAGATTATAAATGTAAGATAAAATCACAAAATTACCAGCTTAAGAGGTTGTAGGTATTCGAAAAAATCACGAAGTCAACAATTTTGGTGTTAACAACACATCTTATTTTACAAAGTGCTAAGTTTTTTAGTCATTTAGTTTGAAGTTTTTCAGACATATGCTTATAAACTGAAATTTTTTGTAAATGAAAAATTTTTTACACAAAGTATTTCAGAAAAAAATATCATCTCAGAAATTAATTAACTTATTTTTAGAATAAAAATCTATGAAACTTATTTTTTCTAATGATAAGAATGAAAATGTGAGATAAAAACTCATTCTTACCAATTTAAGAGACTGTAAGTATTTTAAAAATTATGAAGTATGCAATTTTAATGTTTCACATGTGTTAATAACGCATCTTATTTTACAAAGCACTAAGTTTTTAAAAGTCATTTGGTTTGAAGTTTTTCACACATATGCTTATAAATGAAATTTTCGTAAATGAAAATTTTTTACACAAATTATTTTAATACAAATTCTATCTCAGAAAAATTAACTTTTTCTTTTTAGGTTGAAAATGTAAGATAAAAATCTAACACTTATCGAATTTAGAAGCTGCAGATGTATGATGAAATCATGAACTTGAAACTTTAAGTATTAACAACCTACCTTCTTTGAAAATACTAAACCACAAGTTTCGACAAATCTATAATCAACTGTTAAAAAACATAGAATATTTTTTTTTTCCCTAAAATGTTTAACGTAGATGCTACATCCATAAAAATACAGAGTGAAAGTGTACAAATTATCTGTTTAGACATGTTGATAAACTAGAATTTTCCACAAGATTCGAGTATTATAGCAAGGTATGGGATAATATTTGGCTAAATTTCCACTAATATTGGCGATAGTTATAAAAATTTGGCATGAAATAAGAGAATTTGCCGTAAATTCTTAAGTAAAACTGATGAACGAAGAAAAAATTTGAATTAGTTACATTCTTTTCTCGCTGTAGAGTTGTCTAAGTTCTCATACTTAGTAGTTTTTAAAGTCTTACTTTTAGAGTGATTTTTTACACTTCGCTAAACTGAAGTACAAAATGAATAATACTTTAAAGTCCGAGGAGACACACGTTTCCGTTCAACAAACCCCTTCATCAAGTTTTGAGGATGAGAAGTTATCTAAACTTTTTATTTGTCCAACTTGTAAGAAGCCATTTTTTAAAAAATCCTATCTTACTAGACATGTCAAAGTTCACAATGATATTAAACCTAATATTTGTTACGTGTGTGAGAAAGGATTTGTTACTTTACATCGTTTAAAAAGACATATGGAAACCCATAGAAAACTTTCCATAAGATACAAATGTGAATATTGTATTGAAAATTTCAATCGCAAGTGTGATTTATTTAAACATAAGAGATTATTTCATCAAAAAGTCTTACCTGAACATCTATGTATTATTTGTAAAGATGCTTTTAAATACAAGTATGAATTGGAAAAACACAAGAGGGTGCATTATCGTAAACCCGAGTATCTATGTGAGGAATGTTCTATAACCTTTACAACAAAACATGCTTTTTCAAACCATAAGCGAAAAAGTCATAAAAAGACTTTACATACATACTGTTGTGACGAATGTACTGATACTTTTTCAAACAGACGACATTTTTTAAAACATAAAAGAAATATGCATAAAAAATCTTTAATGCAAACTAGATGTGATGAATGCAGTGAAACTTTTCAGTGTAAGTATGAATTATTGCAACATAAGAGAAAGAATCATCTTAAAGACTTTAACATACGTAGAAATTGTAATGATCGAAGCACTAACAATGAATTATCAACAGTTAATAATGACAGTGAGAATCTGGACTTGTTAAATTTTTTGGATAATTTTCACATTGAATGTGCGAATGGTGTTTTTGACTTGCATTCCAACAACTTTCAGAATGAAAATATAGACTTAGACTTAAAAAAATTTTTGAACAATTCGAATGTGGAATATACAAGTGGAAATAATATTGATGATTTATCTGCCAAAGATGAAAATAAGGACTTAAATAATTTTAACCTGATACAAACTGATTTACCTCTAGTAAACTATGACAGTGAAAGTCTGAACTTGTTAAATTTTTCGTATAACTTTAATCCCAAGTGCTTGAATATTTTTTCTGCTAACGACGAAAATATGAATTCGAATATTTAGTGCGAAGGAAAATGAGTTGGTGACAGATAACTTTAACAATGAAAATCTAGACTTGCTAAATTTTTTGAATAACTTTAATACTGAATGTATGAACGATATCCCAACAATATAGATTTGCTGTCTTGTATTATTGTGAATGAATTTCAAATAAAAAGATTTCAATGAAAATGATTTGTTTTAATTTTTATTACAAAATCATCTTTTTTATAATATTTTCTATTAGAATACAAACTGAAGTGTCATCTTTTTTTAAAATAAAAACATGTAAAAAGTTTACTTGTGTATTAACGATATACTTTTTCATTACTGTAGTAGAATTGATTGAGTATAATATTTAAACACTAAGTAAAAATTATGCACAATAGTAGTTTTATAAACTATCAAACTTACATCGAAGAAGAAAAAACTTGTAAAATTGTTTTACCACTCAACTGTAAAGTACTTGTGAAAATCTTAAATGAATTTATCTTATTAACAATTTTCCTGAAAAACTAGCTTATAAAAATTTTAGATATAATTATGAAGTTAGTATTTTCCTAAGTATCACGTTTGAATCTTACTTTGAATATACATCATCAAAGTGTTTTATTCTTTAACTAAAATCACAATCTCTATTCCAAAGAGTGTAAAAATAATGTTATAGTAACAACTTAAACTTTTATATATAGATACTTTCACGATTGTATTTTAACTTTTTTTATTTTTTAGAATACAGAAAATATTTTGTAAGAATTGTGAAAGCTTAATTTTAGAAGTTTGTGAAATTTCACAAAATTTTTTTAAACATTTTTGTCAAATGTTTTCTTTATGTCACATCACTTAAAAAAATTTAACTGTTTTTAACAGAATTGCTAACACAAAACATTAAGTTAGAAAATTTATAGATAAAACTTATAAGATACGAAAAACCATATGTGAAGTAATAACAAAAGGTGTATATACTTTCAAGTTTAGACATGGTTCAACAAGCTTGAGGAGACACTAAAACCTGTAGCTGACGTCATAACCCCTGTAGCGTAACTTTTCCCTTACTACTACGTCACAAATGTATAATTTAACAAAAAGTACTTATGTCACCCTACAATTCCTGTCTTGTATTATTTTACTTTGTGTATAAAATCAATGATCTATAAAAAAGCTTTGTCGTTTTTATACACTTTGAAGTAAAAATTTTCTCCAAAAACATCAAATTATATTTCGCAAGTATGAATTGATATGTATTTGTTTTAAATATCTCTAAGTTACATTATACCAAAGTATAATTTCTAATATTTAAACAATTCTCACTTTACAAAAATTAACTTGTATACATTTCTAGATCTTTAATAAAAATCTTTAATTTTTTTATCTCAAAGACTTTAAACTATTCGAGATATGTGCAGCTTAAGTGCAATCCAATACTATTTGCATAACAATGTGGAATATCATATGTTAAGAAAATCTTAAATTTTGAATATTTTTCAGCTATTAAACGAAAAATTGTGTAAAATTTACTAAGTGTTTCACTAAAGAAGAGAATTACACTAAAAAGTTTTGACAAGAAATACTAAATTCACTAAGTTACATTCGTGGACATAAACACACAATATAAGAGAAATCTTTAAAACATTATTGCAAAAACAAATTAAAAAACAAAAATAAATAAAAAATAAATAAATAAATAAATAAGTAAAAAATTGTTAATTTTAGACAATTTTTCGTTTAATAGCTGAAAAATATTCAAAATTTAAGATTTTCTTAACATATGATATTCCACATTGTTATGCAAATAGTATTGGATTGCACTTAAGCTGCACATATCTCGAATAGTTTAAAGTCTTTGAGATAAAAAAATTAAAGATTTTTATTAAAGATCTAGAAATGTATACAAGTTAATTTTTGTAAAGTGAGAATTGTTTAAATATTAGAAATTATACTTTGGTATAATGTAACTTAGAGATATTTAAAACAAATACATATCAATTCATACTTGCGAAATATAATTTGATGTTTTTGGAGAAAATTTTTACTTCAAAGTGTATAAAAACGACAAAGCTTTTTTATAGATCATTGATTTTATACACAAAGTAAAATAATACAAGACAGGAATTGTAGGGTGACATAAGTACTTTTTGTTAAATTATACATTTGTGACGTAGTAGTAAGGGAAAAGTTACGCTACAGGGGTTATGACGTCAGCTACAGGTTTTAGTGTCTCCTCAAGCTTGTTGAACCATGTCTAAACTTGAAAGTATATACACCTTTTGTTATTACTTCACATATGGTTTTTCGTATCTTATAAGTTTTATCTATAAATTTTCTAACTTAATGTTTTGTGTTAGCAATTCTGTTAAAAACAGTTAAATTTTTTTAAGTGATGTGACATAAAGAAAACATTTGACAAAAATGTTTAAAAAAATTTTGTGAAATTTCACAAACTTCTAAAATTAAGCTTTCACAATTCTTACAAAATATTTTCTGTATTCTAAAAAATAAAAAAAGTTAAAATACAATCGTGAAAGTATCTATATATAAAAGTTTAAGTTGTTACTATAACATTATTTTTACACTCTTTGGAATAGAGATTGTGATTTTAGTTAAAGAATAAAACACTTTGATGATGTATATTCAAAGTAAGATTCAAACGTGATACTTAGGAAAATACTAACTTCATAATTATATCTAAAATTTTTATAAGCTAGTTTTTCAGGAAAATTGTTAATAAGATAAATTCATTTAAGATTTTCACAAGTACTTTACAGTTGAGTGGTAAAACAATTTTACAAGTTTTTTCTTCTTCGATGTAAGTTTGATAGTTTATAAAACTACTATTGTGCATAATTTTTACTTAGTGTTTAAATATTATACTCAATCAATTCTACTACAGTAATGAAAAAGTATATCGTTAATACACAAGTAAACTTTTTACATGTTTTTATTTTAAAAAAAGATGACACTTCAGTTTGTATTCTAATAGAAAATATTATAAAAAAGATGATTTTGTAATAAAAATTAAAACAAATCATTTTCATTGAAATCTTTTTATTTGAAATTCATTCACAATAATACAAGACAGCAAATCTATATTGTTGGGATATCGTTCATACATTCAGTATTAAAGTTATTCAAAAAATTTAGCAAGTCTAGATTTTCATTGTTAAAGTTATCTGTCACCAACTCATTTTCCTTCGCACTAAATATTCGAATTCATATTTTTGTCGTTAGCAGAAAAAATATTCAAGCACTTGGGATTAAAGTTATACGAAAAATTTAACAAGTTCAGACTTTCACTGTCATAGTTTACTAGAGGTAAATCAGTTTGTATCAGGTTAAAATTATTTAAGTCCTTATTTTCATCTTTGGCAGATAAATCATCAATATTATTTCCACTTGTATATTCCACATTCGAATTGTTCAAAAATTTTTTTAAGTCTAAGTCTATATTTTCATTCTGAAAGTTGTTGGAATGTAAGTCAAAAACACCATTCGCACATTCAATGTGAAAATTATCCAAAAAATTTAACAAGTCCAGATTCTCACTGTCATTATTAACTGTTGATAATTCATTGTTAGTGCTTCGATCATTACAATTTCTACGTATGTTAAAGTCTTTAAGATGATTCTTTCTCTTATGTTGCAATAATTCATACTTACACTGAAAAGTTTCACTGCATTCATCACATCTAGTTTGCATTAAAGATTTTTTATGCATATTTCTTTTATGTTTTAAAAAATGTCGTCTGTTTGAAAAAGTATCAGTACATTCGTCACAACAGTATGTATGTAAAGTCTTTTTATGACTTTTTCGCTTATGGTTTGAAAAAGCATGTTTTGTTGTAAAGGTTATAGAACATTCCTCACATAGATACTCGGGTTTACGATAATGCACCCTCTTGTGTTTTTCCAATTCATACTTGTATTTAAAAGCATCTTTACAAATAATACATAGATGTTCAGGTAAGACTTTTTGATGAAATAATCTCTTATGTTTAAATAAATCACACTTGCGATTGAAATTTTCAATACAATATTCACATTTGTATCTTATGGAAAGTTTTCTATGGGTTTCCATATGTCTTTTTAAACGATGTAAAGTAACAAATCCTTTCTCACACACGTAACAAATATTAGGTTTAATATCATTGTGAACTTTGACATGTCTAGTAAGATAGGATTTTTTAAAAAATGGCTTCTTACAAGTTGGACAAATAAAAAGTTTAGATAACTTCTCATCCTCAAAACTTGATGAAGGGGTTTGTTGAACGGAAACGTGTGTCTCCTCGGACTTTAAAGTATTATTCATTTTGTACTTCAGTTTAGCGAAGTGTAAAAAATCACTCTAAAAGTAAGACTTTAAAAACTACTAAGTATGAGAACTTAGACAACTCTACAGCGAGAAAAGAATGTAACTAATTCAAATTTTTTCTTCGTTCATCAGTTTTACTTAAGAATTTACGGCAAATTCTCTTATTTCATGCCAAATTTTTATAACTATCGCCAATATTAGTGGAAATTTAGCCAAATATTATCCCATACCTTGCTATAATACTCGAATCTTGTGGAAAATTCTAGTTTATCAACATGTCTAAACAGATAATTTGTACACTTTCACTCTGTATTTTTATGGATGTAGCATCTACGTTAAACATTTTAGGGAAAAAAAAAATATTCTATGTTTTTTAACAGTTGATTATAGATTTGTCGAAACTTGTGGTTTAGTATTTTCAAAGAAGGTAGGTTGTTAATACTTAAAGTTTCAAGTTCATGATTTCATCATACATCTGCAGCTTCTAAATTCGATAAGTGTTAGATTTTTATCTTACATTTTCAACCTAAAAAGAAAAAGTTAATTTTTCTGAGATAGAATTTGTATTAAAATAATTTGTGTAAAAAATTTTCATTTACGAAAATTTCATTTATAAGCATATGTGTGAAAAACTTCAAACCAAATGACTTTTAAAAACTTAGTGCTTTGTAAAATAAGATGCGTTATTAACACATGTGAAACATTAAAATTGCATACTTCATAATTTTTAAAATACTTACAGTCTCTTAAATTGGTAAGAATGAGTTTTTATCTCACATTTTCATTCTTATCATTAGAAAAAATAAGTTTCATAGATTTTTATTCTAAAAATAAGTTAATTAATTTCTGAGATGATATTTTTTTCTGAAATACTTTGTGTAAAAAATTTTTCATTTACAAAAAATTTCAGTTTATAAGCATATGTCTGAAAAACTTCAAACTAAATGACTAAAAAACTTAGCACTTTGTAAAATAAGATGTGTTGTTAACACCAAAATTGTTGACTTCGTGATTTTTTCGAATACCTACAACCTCTTAAGCTGGTAATTTTGTGATTTTATCTTACATTTATAATCTTATTATTGTGAAAATAAGTTTCTTATATTTTTATTCAAGAACAAGTTATCTAAATTTCTAAAATACTTTGTACAAAAATATTTTAGTAAAAATAAGTTTCTTATATTTTTATTCTAAAAATAAGTTAGTTAATTTCTGAGATGATATTTTTTCTAAAATACTTTGTGTAAAAAATTTTACATTCACAAAAATTTCAGTTTATAAGTATAAGTTTGAAAAACTTCAAACTAAATGACTTTAAAAAAACTTAGTACTTTGTAAAATAAGACGCGTTATTAACACGTGTGAAACATTAAAATTCCATACTTCATGATTTTTCAAATACTTGCGGTCTCTTAAATTGGTAAGAATGAGATTTTACCTTACATTTTCATTCTTATCATTAGTAAAAATAAGTTTCTTATATTTTTATTCTAAAAATAAGTTAGTTAATTTCTGAGATGATATTTTTTCTAAAATACTTTGTGTAAAAAATTTTACATTCGCAAAAATTTCAGTTTATAAGTATAAGTTTGAAAAAGTTCAAACTAAATGATTTTAAAAAACTTAGTACTTTGTAAAATAAGATGTGCTGTTTAACACCAAAATTGTTGACTTCATAATTTTTTTTCGAATACCTACAGTCTCTTATGCTGGTAATTTTGTGATTTTATCTTACATTTACAATCTTATTATTGTGAAAATGCGTTTCTTATATTTTTAGTGAATTTTTCAGTTTTTTACATTGATCAACTTATTTTTATTTTTATTTATTTATTTTTTAAAGATGAATTTTACTTCAAATAATTTTTTCTTAAACAAAATTCCCATTTAAAGTTCTTTATTTACTTTGAATTTCACATTACATACATACATTTTTCTTGAACATTGTTCTTTTACAGATTGAACTGAACATAATTCGACATAGCAGATAATATTTTTACAATTTTCATATTATGATCGAGTGATAAAACTCCACATTCTTTGAAAAAATGATTTTTTCACTTCTTTGACTTTTATACATTCTTGATTATCAATAATCCAACTACCTAAATACTTCTGGAAGATATTAAAAAATTTTATCCAAAGTATGATAAACTCTCCAGATCTCTTAAAGCGCTTTGCCATAAGTTCACTTGAAAATACTAAGTAAATTACAACTTTATCCCAATTAATTTCATTTTTTATCATTTCTTTTAAAACAATATCTAAACAGGTATAAAAATTTTCATCAGATAACATATCAACATTTTCATAAAGTTGATTGCTAATTTCTGAATTGATAAATTCATTCATTCGAAATTTAAGCTGATTTATAATACCTAGTTCTGATTTGCGTAGATGTGATCTATTGAATATATGAGTAAATGTATTTAACAAAATAATATCTGTTCTGACATCCATCTTGAAAAAATAATTTTTATGTAGTACTGAATTCAGGTTAAAAAACAGATGTCTTCACTCACGCAAAAATAAGTTAGCATGTGACAAAATTTTACTCCACTCGAAATTAATACTAGATGTTTCTCACCAAATCCGAATTATCGCCAAATACTCTAAAATTTTTGTAGATATATCCTAAAATTTATTTAAAATCATGCCAAATTCTTATTTTTACGACCCTATTTCTGATTTTATTGGTAAAATTTCACGGGTTTACACTAAAGAAATGTAAGGGTGTAGTCTAATATGTGAAGGATTATTCGAAAAAGTTACAAATTATATCTAAAAAACTTTTGATTTTCTGAAGTTGTAATGAATTTTTTGTAGCGATTTGTAAAAATCTACTGAAAATGTCTATTATTAAAAGTTATTATATTCCCATATTGTATATCAAATAATCAATAAGATTCTTCTACAGATAGAAAGAAATGAATTTATATTTTTAAAACGTCTAACAATAATCAAATTTAAACACGGTTAAAGGTAGCGACAAAACTGGTATTTTTCCTCCTCTTTCTTGTATTGAATGTACAATAGCATCTCCCCCGATTCTAAGAAAATGCTTAAAAGGGATGGTCACCTTCTTCCCTAAAAACATTGTGACGTCACCATTGGCGAATTAAGTCGATCTTTATTCTATTTAGTAAAAAAAAAAATATATACAGTTTAAAATGGATGCTAGTTAGTATTCACAATTAAAAAAATCTTTATGATGAAAAGTATTTTTTTAACGAACTTTCTTCAATTAAGTAATTAATAAGAAATTTTAATCACTCTTTTTAGTTATCTTTCAAAAAACAATTCTCGTCTTTCATTCTAATTTAATTTCACTTATACATTTGAGATTTTAAACATCTTTTAACTTAATTTTCACATACATCATCTTTTTTCATAAAATATTAGCGAATTTTGCAAGATCTTCAATTATTATTTTTTAATTATTCTGTAATTAATATTATTTAAATGGTTGAGTCGTTCTCAAACATTTGTATTCTTAGGTTTAAAAAGATCTGTGTAGGTATATTTCTAAAGAACAGTGGTTAAAGTACTTGTAAACTACTGTTTCCTCACTTCAAACAGGCGCCGGGTTCGAATCTCAGTCAGGTGTCTCTATTGCTACACTTTCTTTCATTATTTATACTTAATTTTAACTCTCAATGTCATTTTTCATAAAACATTCGTAATCTTTTAGAAGGAAATGCTTAATTAATACTTTATTAATTATTATTCTGTAAATTTATATAATTTAAATGGTTGAATCGTTCGAATCTCAGTCAAAATCTATGTTTCTAAACTTTCTTTCGTTCTTTATACTTAATTTTTGCTTTCATTGCCTTTTTTTTTCGGAAAATAATTGACGATTTTTTACAAGAAGATCCTTAATTAATATTTTTCTTAATTATTATTCTCTAATTAATATCATTAAAACGATTGAATTCTTTTCGGACACTAGCATTCATAGTTTAAAAAGAACAGTGCAGACATATACTATAATTATCACTCACACACACGCGAAAACTACTGAAATATTTTTACTGCAAGGTACCGGGTTCGAATCTCAGTCAAAATCTATGTTTCTAAACTTTCTTTCGTTCTTTATACTTAATTTTTGCTTTCATTGCCTTTTTATCGGAAAATAATTGACGATTTTTTACAAGAAGATCCTTAATTAATATTTTTCTTAATTATTATTCTCTAATTAATATCATTAAAACGATTGAATTCTTTTCGGACACTAGCATTCATAGTTTTAAAAGAACAGTGCAGACATATGCTATAAAAATCACTCACACACACGTGAAAACTACTGAAATATTTTTACTGCAAGGTGTCGGGTTCGAACCCCCGTCAAACCTCTCTATTTCTTTCATACTCTATGCACATCCACATTCTTAAATTTCATCGATTTCTTATTTATCCCTCAATTTTTAAATTTTTAATTAATTTCTTAATTAATTTCTTAATTAACCTCTTAATTAACCCCCTAATTAATTTCCTAATGACTCACAAACAATATCCTACTTTTACCTTATACCGCAAACATCACTTTAAAACCATCGTCACCTTTTACAATAAATCACTCATTAAATTTTTTAATTAATTTTCCTCATTAATACCCTCGTCATCTTTCACGATCAAGTTAGAGGATGTCTCAAGGTCGATGACAACCCATCTAGACCCCTCAGGGGGTGGTGCGGCACCCGCACGACTTGCCGGTGCCTCAGTGCCTCCGCCGCCTGCGCTAGAACTCTCCTTTTTTACCTACTGGTGTATGGTTGTGTAGGACAAACAAACGTCTGCGTTAACAGAACTCTCTATTTATCATCCCCAGAACTCAGAAGCCAAAGCCAATGTTATTCTGTGGAGAATTTTGCACCGTTATAACTCATTAACTAATAAATATTTTTAAATTTCGTTTTCACATTCAGAAAATACACAACTATTAAACAATTTATAGCTTTTTAAAAATTGATTTTTTTAAATTTTTAATATTTTATTTTAAGGTTGGAAAAAGCGATTTTTTTTTTCAAGGTGAAATTTTGAATTTTTGAGCTTAAAAAGGAAATCTTAAAAATTTAAATAATCAATTTTTAAAAAGTGTTAAATTGTTTAATAGTTATGGATTTTCTGAATGTGAAAGCGGAATTTAAAAATATGTATTAATGGATGAGTTATAACAGGGCAAAATTTACCATAGAATAACATTGACTTTGGCTTTCGGAAACGGTTTAAGGATCTAGGACTGGGTGGATTGTTATTCGTTTGAGGGGCGAAGAGCAAGAAAATTCGGAAGGCTAGGCTACCTTAGTTCGAACCTGGCATCACCGTTCGACCCGTTTAGACAGCCTGTCACGGTGTGGCTAAACCGTTAATGAATCAAACACCTGATTTTACAGGATATCCACGTAATGAATATCCACAATTACGCATATAAGATGAACTTGAGAGTAAAACGCCTCTTTTCAATATTAACGATCAAACACACAAAACAAGGTGTGCCGGCAAACAACTACTAATGACACAGACGAGTAATAGTTAAGAATCATCACGACTTTCCTTGTATGCATGTTACATACGCGTTAATTAGTTGGTTCGTCTTCTCAGCCGTGTTAAATAAAATTTTTAATTTTTATATCGTCTGCTGAATGCGAACGCGGTTTAATAACCTTAACTCAACAAAACATCTTGCCTCCAGCGAGACGACAGCACTCTTTTGAATAAGATTTAATCGATTTTATACCAGGTGCATTTCCATACGCATTAAGACAGAAAGAAAATCTTTAGAAAAAATATTCTATAAATAGGTTTCATTAACCCCAGTTGCACTAAACAAAACGAATCCTCAAAAAAAAAAAAAAAAAAAAAAAAAAAAAAAGCTATAAAAAAGCATATAATACTTCGGGATTTTTTCTTACTTTCTTTTCGGATATATATTTTCATATATATATATATATATATATATTTAATATTTTCTAGATGTTTATAATATAAACAAAACAATTATTTATAATGTAAATGAAAAAATTAAATAATCATACATAATATCTAGTTAAAAAATAGCATTTGTATGAAAAATTTTAAAACACATAGACACTTTTTAGTGTAAGTAAAAGTAGTCAAAATCCATAAAAATTCCGTGAGCGCATCTCGTGTATAGTCTACGTACCAAATTCCGTTGCATTCCGTTCACCCGTTTGCGCTGTAAGATGCTGTTTAGAGGGGAAGTTTAATTATGTAACCACCTTGTATTTTATACATAATTAGCTTCGAATTTGTTATAGCCACTGTGTGAATTCTTCCCAACATTCATCCTTACTTTCCTTACTTGATAGGAAGAAAAGACAAGTATTCTTTAACCACATTTCTTGCGACCATGGAAGCCTCTGCGCAAGTGCGGATTGAACGAGTCCAGTGTTAAAATAGGGGTGACTGAGAGAAAACAAGCGATAAGGGAACACCGAATAACTGGATGTTTGCCAAATAACTATCTCTCGGCCAATTTTGCATCCCTCGAAACTTTTGGACTCGGCCTGACTGCTAGTCGTAGGAAACGTGGTCGCACTATAGTTCTGAGAGTTCAGCACAACAAAACACATTAGAGACACCCAATGCAGTAAAAAAAAAAAAAAAAAAAAAAAGATTGAAAAGTATAAATTTACAGACCTGTGTTATGTATGTCAAATATCACTCCTCAAAATTATGGGTGATTATTGAATGAAAAAGTTGTTAAAATTTGGTAACAATGGCCCCAAAGATAGATAAAATTACTCTAATCAGTTAAACATAGCTGATTGAGCTTAACAAACTGGGAGACTTAAACCAGATATTTTTAACTATCAACAAAATTTGTGTATTTTAGAAATTTCATGCACAGGGCACGGGCCTCGAGTTCCTATGCTATAGTCAGGCCCTAAATGCAATTTCCTTGTTGCCCGGAACTTAAAAATTTCCTCCAGGGAAATATTCGATTTCAAACTGATTTTTACACAAGCCCCACCAGCCGCTGAGCGGTTTTGCGCTCAAAGCTGTTAGATGGGAAGTGCCGGGTTCGATCCCATTCAGAGTCTTCCGTGATATTCTCCGAAACTCGCGTAAATATGGGCTAAAACTTAGAAAGACCCCCACGGAAGGAATTCCACATATAGGCCTAGAACCATTGAGTAATCAATCGCCCTTAAACCCAACAGTCAACCAACTGATCTTTACACGATCTCCTTGCCCTTATTATTATTGCTTTAACTTATAGATCAATTTTTTTACTACAAAAATTGTGAATAAATACATCTACAATGTTATTTTCGGATTTTCTTTTTAAAAAAATCCTGAAAATTACTTTCTTTTGTTTGTTTGTTTGTTTGTTTTTGTTTTGTTCTGTTAAAAAATAAACTGTTAACATAAAAAAAAAAAAAAAAAAAAAAAAAAAAAAAAAAAACAATATCTTTAAGGGCAATTTATTACGTTATCTTCAGTTTTAAATTGATTTTAAAATTAGATGCATAGATGTGTATATAAATGTATTAAAGAAATGCCGCTGTAAAATTTTTGGACATAGATTACTAAATTTGTAATTTGCTTAAATACAAATATTCAAATTCCTCTAGTTTATTCAATCAGAAATTTTAGCTCAGAATTCAGAATTCCAATTCAAAAATTTTTAATGAAAACACACACACAAACATATTGTATATATATATATATAATTATCTTTACATATCTACATCTTCATACCTCTAAGGATCGTTCTAAATTTATTTTGATCATAAAAAAAAAAAAAAAAAAAAATTGTTGCATGCTTTAGCATTTTATTTTATTTTTTTATTTTTTACGCAGTTCTTACTCTTCTTTATACCAATATAGTATGTATAATTGGTCCAATATTAAGCTAAAATTCACATAGGGAGGAGACTATTTCAAAATTAACAGGTTTTTGCATTGTTAGCAACTAAAACTAACTTACGCAATTTTCGTGATTGATTTCATTATAAAAAATAATAAATTCATAGGCAGTAGGGAATCACTATCCAACCAAAAAATTTTGGTGTTGTGTTCCATAACCTGAAGAGGAAAATCATTTGCAGAACTTTATATCTCTCCCTTTCTGGAGTACAGAAATCCCCCACAGGAGGAAATGATTAGAAATAAAGACGGTCATAAAATAATCTGAAATTTTTTTTAATGAAAATACCTTGACCTTCTGACGCCTCCAGTACATATATTCTTCTTCGCGCTGACAAAATGATTTCCCAATTTATCTGCCAATTTCCTGTCTATTTTTTATTGGCTCAAATTAAATGTTGTAGTTGTTGCAATTTGGACAGGAGGCAAAACTGACCTTGAACGACAGCTAATTGACTGAGTTTGTATCAAAACTGAACGTGTAACCTTCAACGAAAATTATCTGCGCTAATATAATAGGTGCTCAATAATGGTATTTTCATATCCGAAACTAAATACGAGACTGTTTTAAATTCATTAGACGCAGTGAATTAGCCTGCATATAATAGCAATGTTGCGTTTGAATTGGAAATACATATAATGAAGTATTGGTAAAGCTTTTGTGATTCAGATAATAAAAAGTTCATAGTGATATTAAAAAATAGGTAGATAATTAATTTATTAGTATAAAATTTGAACTTTTGAGTTTCACGATGAAAGCAGTTAGTTGTGTGTGTCGCGTAATCAGTATTCGAAAATACATAATAACAAAGAGTGTGCAATGCAAGAAATCAAGTGATGAAATGACATCACCTGAACCGCAAGAACCAAAAACTAAATAAATAAATAAATGAAATAAAAATAACGTGTAATAGATTTAATAAATATATGAATAAATATACGAATACACACACAATATTCACTTGAATGTTATCCCCCAAAGCCGGTATATAAAATAAATAATTTCCATATAATTTTATATTATATATTTTAGCTACCATTCATGAAATTGTAAGTGGTATAACTAAAGGCAAAGTTTTGAATAGGCGGAAAGGTTTTTAAATCTATAGTAAATTAAAAATTTAGGCTTCATAGCCGTTATTACTGAGCTGTTAAGTTATTTTTAAAATTCAATGTATGTGGATTTTTTTTATTTTTTTATTTTTTTTTAAAATGACGAAATTTTGTTATTGTATCTGAATTAAGATAAAGTTTCAATTAATTCAAGAAATAATAATAATAATAATAATAAAGGTGTGTTCTTATAATAATAAACAATGCTATAAAATTGAATTGAAAATTCAGATAATGATTTGTTGATTTAGGAATTTACATAATAAAAATTCATATGATAATACAGATTATGTAGGATTAAATATTGATGTAAAATTTGAACTTTTGAGAAGGTTAGAAGAATTACAGAATGAGCCTAAATAAGCTCCAGATTTTGGCTCTAGTTACATATGTGTTTATAAATAAAGATTAATATAATTTTATTTTTCAGTTTATTTTGGTTCGGAAATGTGGTGTGAATTTCGCACGGAAAATAAATTTGTGAATGATGCGGGGGGGGGGGGATTATCGTATGGTACGTTTTTATTTAATAATTATATATGAACTTTTGTAATTAGTTTAAAACGATTTTTCTATAGGATTCATATTAGTTTAAAATTTATCAAGAAATCTATACAGAGTTTGCCTAACACATCTTAAAACTAATTTAAACCCTCGATTTAATTTGAAGGGTTTCTCATTAATTTGAAATTAATAAATTTAAAAAAAAGTTATGTGATTTTTACATGAAAATTTAAGGCCAGATTAAATTTTCAGCTGATTTTGTGAATAGATTCATTTTAGCCTGAATTTAATCTCGGGAAACTTTATATGTTTGCAAATGAAAATTTAAAATTATCAATGTATTTTGATTGTTTCCAGGTCAGACAATAATTCAATAATCCCTCCTATGATTGCAGATGAAAATATGAAGTTAGATTAAATTTTTAATGGATTTTGCGATTGGATTAATTTTATTTGAAAAAGATGTAAAAAAGTCTCGAAATATCATAAATTCAAAGTTAGTTTAAAGTTTCAATTGAATTTTGGATTTTGTTGAAACTAGTTTGAAAAAGATACGGAAAATTTCTTAGACAAAAATTTAAATCAGATAGAGGATTAACTTTGCAAATTGTAATTTCAAAAATGTGTTCCTGTAAATAATATCTTGTCTTATATGAATATTTTATTTTTCAAATGTTTAGATGTTGTTAATGAATCCTCCATTCCTTATTATTTAATAAACATTTTTTTTTTTTTTTTGTAACTAAGCTTTGCCCCCTCTTAATTAACAAAAAATAATATTTACGTTTTGAAAATTTTTACTTTTGAAATTACTGCATCATTCAATATTGATGTATTAATATATAAGGAGACAACATTTGACAAGTATAAAGATTATAACTGACGTTATATAATTCCTTACAATTGATCAACATTTTTTAAAAAACAGAATTTCACTTTTTAGTTTTTTCCTCTTCTTTCTTTTCTTTTTATTTATTTCTCTCTCTCTCTCTCTCTCTTTTTTTTTTTTTTTTTTTTGTCGCATTTTGAAAAGAAAGAAAGAAAAAAAAAAGTATACCAATTAACTTACTGGAGGGTGGCAAGCTTTGGTCACGTGCCTTGCGTATGCTGTTGTTACGTCTCTATATATTTCGTTACGTTATAAGTAATACAGAATGGTGTGGAAAACTGTATTATTCTTATAATGAGGTCACATAAGATCTTTTTAAAAAGGTTACATGAGATGGAAGGATCCCAAATCATGTTCTAAAACCTCATCCATCAAGAAGTAACGTCCAGTTCAGGATGTCCTGCCAGCCATCTTGTTAAATGGACCATCGTCTGTCACCGTCACCGTGAATCACTGTGAATGGTGATCTATTAGGTATCGTACAGAAGTGATTGATTAGCGAAGCCGGAACGAGGGAATACCAAGTGAGTTTTTCTGAGAGTGGGGGCAAATAACATGAACTGACTTTGCGATCATCAAGCGTGGGTCTTCATTGAATTAAGGGAAAAGCAGTCATACAGGGGGAAACGGAGCGTGCCGAAAAGTTTGATTTATATATGATCTTTTTCTGGAAAAGGGAGGGGAATTATAAAAAAAAATTCTGGTGGAAATAAGTTTGTGAGAAATTCGAGTAATGTGGAAAAAATGATTTATAAAATAAAGTGACACATTTCTAACAAAATTTCATAAAGCGATGTAATATTTCATATATCTAAAATTATTTTAAAATAAAAGGTTAAAGTTAGTAGAAATATAGGCCGACATGATACTGATTTAATAATTAAAAGATAAAAAATTTTAAATTGCAATATACTTGCCAAAGGCGTAAAAAAATAATTATAATAATAAAGCTAACAAAAACATTTAAGATGATTATCGTAAATAATAAATATATATATATCCATATATATTATTTAATTCAAAAGAAAAGAATAAATTGAAATTAGAAAAACGAAAGAAAGAAAGCAAAACTAACAATCGATGGATTTAATAAAAAGAATAATATTTTTTTTTTTTTATTAGCAATAAAAAGGATATTTTCTTCTAATGCAGAGCAGCTGCTATAGTTGTATTAGTAATCAATAATAATTATTATATATATATATATATTAATAATTTAATAAAAATAATTTAGTTTTGGGCAGAATGTTTATGACTTAATAAAATGTCATTTAATTAAAAAAAAAAAAAAAAATCATTTTAGAAAATATTTGATACTGAAAATATGGCCAATAACAGTAATTAGTTCGATTTTCTATATTAAAACTGCGGAAGCATCGGTAATCCGGCATCGGCGGGAAATAGACATTGCCGGATTACGGATTAAAAAAAAAAAAAAAAGAGGGGGAAGCAGGTAGAGAAAAAGCAAAAAAAAAAGATGCTGCCGGATTATAGAATTCCGGATTATGGATACTTCACTGTAATAAGCATATACTAAAAGTAATAATATTATAAGTTAATAAAAAAACGAATAGTACGAAACAAAATATATCTCCTCTCCCCCCCCCCCCCCCCCCCCGCAAGAATCTGAAATATTTTCTCAGTGTGGCGATTTTCTGGCAACATTGTGAAAAGCAGAAGAATATTTCGAGAAATTTAGCCATCTTATGTAAGATTGTGTGAAGGAAAAGTCAATGGTTCATATTGAATCTGATACAGTTTCTTCAGTTTCAAAAAACGGTAACTCGTTCTGCATTCCAGAAGTCGAAACTGTTAGTTCCCCCCCCTCCCCCCCCAAGTAATATTATCGCCACTTCCGTCTTTCTCTCTATACTGACAACTATACTTATTTACTCGAGTAGCAAAATTAATATAGGTTTCCATTCTGAAAGAGGTTTTTTCTTCTTGATGTTTTTTTTATTCTCTTTACCTACTTCTGTAGTTTTGAGTTTTATACTTCTTTTAATCCTTTTTATTTTTGATTATAAGTAATGCATTTTATACTTCAAATGAAATATAGCTATAAATCGCAGGATTACTTATTATTATTTTTTTTAATTATACACTGTCATAGTGCATCACTGAATTACTGTCGTTGGATTGCGATCGTGGTTGTGTGGCTTAAGGCCGATTGGCTACACTAGGGTCTTAAGCCTATATAGCCGTGGTGGGGGGTCTTTCTAAGGGATCCTAACCATTATTTATGTGAGTTTTTGAGAAAAACACGGGAAAACCCCGAACGGCCACGTCGACGAGCGTGACTTGGGATCCAACACGGCACTTCCCATCTACCAGCTCTGAGCGCAGAAACGCCCGGCCACTGGTGGGGGGTCTATTGTAGTTAGGAATGTTACCTAACTTTGATTCACTAAAGAGTTTAATTTTCATTTCGAAATATTATTACGAAAATACCATTTAAATGAAATTATAAAAGAAATGCCTGATATCACATTTTCAATGAATTTTTTTATGTATTTTACATAAAACTTAAACACATATATTCATTAATATTTAAACATAAAGTTGTCTTCGTTTAAAAAATAAAATATAAATAAATAAATCTGCATACGGTCATTAAAAGCGTGGACTTCATTTTCTTGTAATAAAAGAAACCAAACACAAGTGCAAATAGACACAATATTTTAAAATAGCAACGATCCCGTTTAATCAAAAGGTTTAAATAGTACAGAGATATTTTAAAACTGTATGGTTAGCATTTGATTATTATAGATATCCAACGCAATATGTAATTTAAATGTATATGTAATTTGAAATAAAATGAGTTAAACTAAAGTGAAGGTGCTGCCAAGAAAATGTCAAAAAATACCTTAATTCTTTTTTTTTTTTTTTAATTTAAGAGTATGGTTTGGGTGTGTTGGTGTTAGGGATTAAGGCCGATTGACAACACTGGGGTCCTAGGCCTGAGGGGGAGTGCCTTCCGTGGAGGTCTTTCTAAGGGGTCCTAGCCCGTATTTACGCAAGTTTCGGAGGAAACCACGGAAAACTCCGAACGGCTAGGCCGACGAGCGCGACCGGGGATCGAACCCGGCACCTCACGTCTACCAGCTTTGAGCGCAGAACCGCTCAGCCGCGAGTATGGTTTGGGTCGAAGTTGTCGCTTTATGCGGTCGTTTTCGGATCATTAATGCTCGTGCCAAAATCTGGATTGGAACCCGGTACTTGGAAATTAGGGGCATTCAATCACCGTAAGATAAAACTGGGGTTTTATTTTATTTAAGACTTCCTTTATCCGTCTATGGCCTCCCCCCCCCCCCACACACACATAGGGTTGGTTATACCGGGATCTATAGCTTAAGACACGTAGAAAATCGTTCTTTGAAATTACTTTCTTAGAATTATGAAATTTTGCACACATATGCATTAAAATATATCAGTATTAAGTATATTAAAATTGTAAAATACTATTAAAATTCGAAATTTCAATTCTTTAGAAATTTTTTAAAAATGCCCCATGAGACAGAGTTTTCAAATGTCCCCCCCCCCCCCCCAATTTACATTATTGTATAGTGTATATATATATTTTAAACATATTTGTGTATTAATTTGTGTATTGATTGATAAGTTATTATTTTTTTTTAATATTTTCTGATTGAATGCAGTGATTTTCTACATTTTATTTATTTATTTATTTATTTTTTTTTAACATTTTAAACACAAAAAATATTTGTAAAAAGTTCTTATCAACCAATCTACAAAATAATGCACAAATAAAAATGTAAATAAAAAAACATTTTTTAACAGTGGAAGCTTTTTATTGTAAAGCTTTAAAAAGCATAAAATAAAAATTTATTCTTGAAAAGACATGTTTAAAAAAATGAAAGTTTCAACACTAAGAAAATATAGTGTATTTCATTTTTGCAAGAGATGAAAAATTTTAAATATTCGAAATATTTAAAAATGTATTCGAGACCAATATTCTTAGTTATTAGTTTTTTTATATGTAGTATTCGTTAAGAGAAACATTTCAAAAGTCTCGAAAGCTTTTTAAAATATTTTGAATATTTAAAAATTTCATCTCTTGCGAAGGTAAAATATCTATATTTTTCTCTAAAATCTTCTTAGTGTTGAAACTTTCATTTTTTTTAAGCATGTCTTTGCAAGAATATATTTTTACTTTATGCTTTTTAGGCCTCCACAATGAAAAGATTCTAGTGTTAAAAAATATTTTTTTACTTAAATTTTTATTTTGTGCTTTTTAGTTACAAAACAAAAACTTTCTAAAATAATAATAATAATAAATTCTTAGGATAGTGTGTATCCACTGAAAAATTTTCTTTTATCAATTGACACCTTTTCTTTTATCTGCAAAAATTTACACATAGGCCTTTGGATAATTGATCACACGATCATCGCGTTATCCGCATGAGGCTCTAACCAAAAGTCGAAAAATAATAGAACATGCTATAAAAATCTAAGAAATACTATACAGAAACTAATGACTAATAATATATTGCTCTCGAATGCTTTTTAAAATATACTGAATACATAAAATTTTTCATCTCTTGCAAAACTAAAATATCTATATATATTTTTTAAAAAATTTCTTATTATTGAAACTTTTTTTAATAGCATATCTCTGGAAGAATAAATTTTTATTTTATGCTTTTTAGGGCTCCACAATAAAAAGATTCAAGTGTTAATCTTTTTCCTAAATAAAATTTCTTAGAAATACTGTGTAAAAGATTTTTTTTTTTTTTAAATATTTTTTGACATCTTTTCAAATAATTATCTGCAAAAAAACCCTTCGAAGATTGAACCCACGACCATCACGTTATTAATATGGAGCTAACGAGCGACGAAAAATGTTGATTGCATTTATATTACAGTGAAGACGTCTTATTTTTTAGCGTGAAACGAAGACTATAATTTAAATTGACAAAAATCCAATTTCAATAAAAAGCTTCTAAAAAAAATATTTATTAATTTATTACTAAATTTTTATTTTGTGCTTTTTAGTAATGAACAAAAAAATTCTTATTTATTTTATTTTATTTTTTAATTCTTAGGATACTGTGTAGACAATGGAAAATGTTCTTTTATCAATTGACACCTTTTCTATTAATTAGCCTCAAAAAAGCAACACGTTGACACTTCAAGGATCGAACCGACGACCATCGCGTTATGAATATGATGCTTAAACCAACTCAGCCAACGAGCGACGAAAGAATTTGCTTACATTTACTTTAAAGGGGGGGGGGGGGGGCCTTATTTTTTAGCGTGCACGATGACAAAATTTCAATTTCAACGAAAAACTTCTAATATGTTTAGAATATATTAATATACTATAACAATGTAAAATAGTGAGGAAATTTAAAAACTCAGTCGCAAGGAACATTTTAAAGGTTTTCAAATAAGTTAAAATTTTGAATATTAATTTTTTTTTCAACTTCAGTAGTTTTCGAGAAAGTTAATATACTTAATACTGATACGTTTCAATGCATATGCATGCAACATTTCATAAGTCTAAGACAAACATTTCAAAGAACTGCTTTCAACGTCCACCATCCCCTTGAAGTAGGCAACCGAAGGCCACAGCAAACATCACCAACAAATCATTTGATAGCCAAATAGATGCTGAGAAGGAGCATGGAGTGATTTTAGAAAAGAAAAGCGTACTTGATTTTTTTTGTAACGAGTAGAGAGCTAAAACTTGAAATTTGTTGAACAGAATAATGATAAGTAGAAAAATCTTTTTTTTTTTTTTTTTTTTTTTTTCAATTTATAAATTATGTTTTTTAAATAAATATAGAATGTTAAATATTTGTAAATCAAAGACTCCTTATTGAAAATATATTTATCCACATAGTTAGAATACATTATTCGAAATATGTAGAGAGGAAAAAATTAGAAAATAAATAAAATAAATAAATAAAATAAATAAAATAAATAAATATAAAATAAATAAGTAAATAAAAATAAAACAAAAATGTATTTGGAAGAAAAAAAAAAAAAAAAAAAAAAAAAGATGGCGATATACTATCTGCGCAAAATGACAAAAATATTCAAGGTTTATGCTGATTTTTTTAAAACGATTATTAATTTCGTTATTATAACGAACGACTACATCGCATTTCTTAGAAATTATCTGCGTAAAACCTTTAAATCTGAATCTTTTGTCTTGATAAATTTAATTTTGGTATGAAATCATTACATGCTATCTATCGCCTTTTGTTGGAAATACATATATGTGTGCGTGTGTTTATTTCCTCACATATTTACACCCTATTGTCAATGAAAAAAGAATTTCATACAATGTTACGTTTAAATTTTAGTTTCATAAAATAGTTAAAAAAAAAAAAAACTTTCATTGTAAAGAGATTTCTTTTAAACCAATGAAATTGATTTTCCGGAAAGTGGGATATCCAATACCACATTTTCGAATTTTCAGAATTACCAGGAGCACGTCTCGGTTCCTGGAATTCCCGGGAAAATCCCGGATCATGAGAACTTCTATTATGGTAGTGAGCATTTAGAGTGTCTTATTCTGAAATTCATTTATCTTCCTTTACATGGAAATACAGCTATTGGGAGCTTGTGTTATATCTGTAGTGATAAGTATAAAGGATTTAAGTCCATATTCTTGATTTTTCAGGAGACGAAAAATAAAGTTAAACTAACTAAAAACAAATCATGAGAATCGATTAGGAAAAGGGGATTTCGTTGACTTATACCCTTTATACCATTCAGTGATTGTCAATCTTCATTTAATAACGGTAAAAAATTGAATTAAATATTTTATACCATAAATGAATGGTAAATTTCTGACTTGAACCTTTTTTTACCGATGGATTTTCTCAAAGACTAAATGACATAGACTTAAATCCTTTATACCAATCGATAGATAATTTTTTTCTGAGTCTGACTATGTACTTAACTCAAAATCGACATTTTTGGACTTAAATCCTTTATACTTATCAGTACAGATATAAGTATTGCCTTGATTCTGTCACGAATTAAAGGCGAGTTTCTCAAACTTCAAGTAATTTTCTTGAAGTTTTTAAAATTTTCACAGAGACGTATTTTTCTGCGTTTTGTTTTACAGCAGATTTGAAAGCCAATTTCCAATGCCCGTCTGTTTATTATTATTATTATTATTATTATTATTTGATTTTCGGCTTCATTCTTTTAGTAGCAGCTCTGCGATCATTAATTTCGAGAGAGAGGAAAAGAAAAAAAAAAAAAAAAAAAACTGACACTAAGTGAAATACATTTCAAAACTAGTATGTTCTGTTCACCACAAATCTTTCATTTATATCATTCTATCTATATAACAGTGATCCCTACATGTTAACATGCACAGAAATTTGATCAACATATATTCTAACTTTTCTTTTTTTATTTATAAAGTTTACTGTAATATTAACAAATAGATGTTGAAACATAGCCATATGGAAAACAGGTGAAGGGGAATAACAACAGTGCTACCTGTCAACCTGTATACACCCAAATTAACTGAACATTCTTTTTCCTAATGGCCATACCTCATATATCAAGTTTAAAATCTGAGATATAGCTTACCCGTACTCGGGGAAAATTGCGACATAGCAACGCCATCTATCGGTCAATATACACCCCAATTGAATCAGCATAATGATTTAAAATTTACTTTTTACATTTCAAGTTTTGTGCAATTGTACACTAAAGAAACTGAGCTATAGTCTTTTCATAAATAAGGGAAATGACAGCGTCACCTGTTGGGCAGTATGCACATAAATTTGATACGCACCCATGTTTCATTTCAATGTTTTTTAAATTCTGCGCATTCGTGAAAAGGTGTTGCTGAAACATTTTGTCCACAGACAAGACAGGTGGCTATTTTCCAAGAACGGTTAAATCGCGTTCAAGATATCTCAAAATATGTAAATCCATCGAAAACTGGAAATCAAAATTTTTTACTAATCCACTAGAGTATGATTTATCTTTTTACTTATTTCTTTTAGAAATCAATCGTATATCAATGACTATTTTAAAGTAGAAATGACAGCATAATGCGACTGCAAAACAAGATCTCTCTTTCATTTTATTTTTATCCTTTTGTCCTTAGAAAAATCCTGCAATACGAGCAATATTTACTCAAGAAAACGGAAACAAGCGATCCATTTCTCAAGTGAAGTCGAACAAAAGTAAAACACTAAACAGATGTCACAAAAAGCATAATGATGTCACTCACGAAGCGATGGCAAAACGATACAGATATCTATTTTGAAAGACGTCTATTTCATAAACAAAATATGTATATTTAACCACCACACAAAGCAAATAGTTTATTAAGTAGAAACTTAATAAGTGTTTCACGATGATGAATTTACATCGTCTTTTTCACTTCATTTTACAGTCTCTCGTTATAAGTTTATTTTAGCGTACAATTCCCATTAAAACTGTAGTGCCTTTGTTTTACGTTGATATGCAATACTTTCCACTTCTGCTCACGACACCCCTAAAATAGATCGGAGCTGTAATGTTTTATTGTTTTTTAGATATTTCTTGAGACTTTTTAAGCCTTTTTCTATGTATAAAGTCGCCGGTACTTCTCGATTTCTGGGAAATCTTAATTGGACGTGACGGTGTCCTTTGATCGCGTCTAACCATCTCGTTAAATTGTTTCTTATTTAAAGTAAAATATGAGTTTATGGCTGGCACTATTTCAGATTTTATCATTCTGATAGCATGATACACTGTTAAAAATTTCTACAGAGAACTCTGTGTAATCTATTATCTTAAGTCTTACGTAAAATTACAGAGAAAAATAAACGGAGATGTTAAAAAACTTATTTTATACATACATTTTAATAACTAATATTAATTTAATTAATTATTGGTGGAGAATATATTAGTGACTTAGAATGCTTTTTCTAAAGTAGAAACAGTCATTTTTAATTTTAATTAAAAAATTGAATTAATAAAATTAGGTAAAAATACAGAATAAAGATTGAGAAACTTGATTAGTCACTTTTACCTGAGAATGACTGTAAATTTACAGACTCTGGATAAATATTTACATTAAATTTACAGAAATGTTTAACAGTGTAGTCATTTACAATGTGATTTTAAGTATTTTCAAATTTATTAACCCACTAACATCTTTACAAAACTGCTCAATATTTTTTGGTGAATATTTCAAATGTTAGTTAATAATTATTACTAACAAGGAAACATTCAAAAAGGTGTCGTCTTCAAAAAATATTGAAATATATATATATATATATGTGTGATTCTACTCTTATTAAAATACCAGAAAGTGAAAAAATTATCGGCTGAAATGAATTACAGCGACTACAAAAAATTATCAAAATTAAACATACTTGGCGATTTCACACTGTTAGGAGAATGATTTTGAATGCTTGGCGGAAAAGCAAAACACGGTTCTGTTCGTACACGGCAATCACGGTGCTAGCGAACTTACCGCCTAACAGCGCTAAATCGCCAAAAATGCTTAATTTGGTAATTTTTTGTGGTCGCTATAATTCATTTCAGCCGATATTTTTTTCACTTTCTGATGTTTTATAAAGAATATAATCACATATATTTTTTTTCAATATTTTTCGAAGACGACACTTTTTGAATGTTTCCTTGTAAGAATATTGGTTATTATATTAAATAATTTTTGTGTTAGTTTTACGATTAATGCCAGTTCTCATTTGAAGATATTACGCAGGCGTACCTGCGAAAAAACTTCCAGACATGAACACTTTGACATAAATTTCCTATTATAGTTTAACAAAGACCTCTAAAATAAAGTATTATTATTTTATGTTTACTTGACTTTAGTTCGCATGTGAACACGATAAGCAAATAAATGGGCGAGGACTTAAATAGGGTAAAATATATTCAAATTCATGAAATAAATAAACGTAAATTTATCGTAATGTCGCCGGTAAACTGTGCTCATATCAACTATTACTAAAAAGAAAATTAGTATGTTACGACCATCACAACACTTTCTTCTATTTTTTTCAGTGCAAGTAGTACACATTTTTTTATCAAAACTATTTTCCGCGATGAATCTCTGACGATTTTCCTTACAGTAAAGCACAAGTTTCAATGTCCAGATAAAGTCAACTTTTTGTCGATGTCTAAAAGAAATACTTTTTTTTTTTAAATGGAAAAAAAAAAATCGATAACTTTGTTTTAAATTATTATGGATGTGTGATTCAACCATTCGTTTTAAAGGTATTGACGAATTCTTTTAAAATATAGGGGACACTGGGGCACAGTGGGCCACCCCTATTTAAATCCCTTAATATTTAACTCTTTTAGTTTATATTGAGATTCATTGATGGCAGAATGCTACTACTTGTATACATCCAAAAAACCACATGGTAAATGCTAAGGTAGCCATTTTGTACAATTTTTATGTTTTGAGCTGCTCAAAGTAATTTTTCAAGTTTGAAGTTTTTTTAATTTTATCAGGAGTGAACTTTTGACTACAGGTATTGGATAGTTGTTAAGAAAAGGTAAGATATTATTGTTTTCAAATTTATAAAAATTATTAGCATACTCATAGTCTATATATAATTTTAATATTATTATTTGTTTTGTCTGGACATGGGGCACAGTGGACCACCTCTACATGGGGCACAGTGGACCGCCTTCCAATGTGCCTAAAAGTCCAAATTATATTTAATACCTCATTCATTTTAGTTAAATTTACATATACAAATATAATGTGACTCAAAATAATTAATAAAAAAAATAGTAATCTTAATGTTGTAATAAAATAAATTTCTGAAAAGGGAAAATGGTTGAATAGTAGTGTAATAATTATGAATATCTAAATTTAATGACTATTTGAATTGTTTAATATTAAAAAAATAAATAAAATGATTATGTAGATAAAATAGGTAGTAGGTTATGTAAATTTATTGTTGTTGTTATTAGAAATAACATGTAAAAGATAAAAGTAGAATAATTTTAGTTAAACTTATCGCACAAATATAATGTAAAGTATTAATATCTCAAAATAATTAATAAAACTGTTTGGATAGTAATAAAATGTTTAATTATATATTTCATAACTTTTTAACTATGTAACATTAATAAACAATTAAAAATATATCTTATTGTTTTTAGTGATGGCATGTAAAAGACAAAGGAAATCTGGTATAGGATTCTTCTTCTAATTTGATTTCTTATTTATTTTGATTTCCTTTAATTTTGGGTAATTTTATTTCATTAAAATGTTCGAATTATGTTATTTAGACTAGAATTGCATGAGAAACTAATTTTAGAAAAAAAAAATGAGTAATTTATATTAATTGAACATGAATAACAGTGGTTGGTCCACTGTGCCCCGGTGATGGGGCACAGTGGTCCACTTTGTGAGTGCACACAATTTATTTTTTTATTCGTAATGTATTAGATGTATTGTTATAAAAAAATTAGGACATTTCAAAAAGGGTTTAAAGAATATTTGCTGTTTTTTCCAAGCACCTTACTTTTTCACTTTTGGTGACAAAAAATTAAAAATGTAAAAGTGGTGCACTGTGCCCCGGTCTCCCCTACCCATATTGCTAATTTACACACCATTTGGAGATAAACGATACTTTTCATATACAAAAGATTTTTCGTGGCTCACTATTACTATCATAAAGCTTTTTTTTTTTTTTTTTTTTTTTTTTACATAAAAAGTTAAAAATACCTGTTTGTGCACTTCTTTGCCAATTCTTGTCCTATACTTCCATGTGAAAAAAAGAAAAAAAAAAAAAGATAGAGAGTGAGTGAGTGTGAGAGGGATAACAGCGCCACCTGTTGAGCTACGAATCCCAAATGTAATCAGTTTCTGTTTAAGTCAAGGTTCAACTCAATATCAAGTTTTGTTTAATTTCGTCCATTGCTTAGTGAAACGCAAAGTCCACAAAATTTGTGATACATACACACAGGCAAAACATTTTCTATAAATGTTCAGACCATCCCAAAACGTGTCAATACATCATAAACCGGAGATCAAAACTTTTCATGAATCCAGTACATACAGAAGAGAGCGAAAATAATTTCAAGAGAGCGGAAAAAAAAATCTATGTACTGCTTTTTTAACTTCCTATAAATAGTGTTATAGGCACAGTACGTTAACAGCTTAAGCCAATTGGTTTTAAGGATTTAACACTATTATAGCCCTTTGACAGAGTTTAAAAATATAATTATCATTTTTATTTTACCTTGTGAAGAAGAATATTTTGAAGTTGAGGATTTGTAAATGGCCGTTGGTTATAGGAGTTTACTTTATAAAAACAGTTTCAGAATTCTTGCGAAGTGTCCAACTAATAACACAGGAATCGTTAATCCAAATAAACAGGCATTTTCTTGTAGCTATTATGAGGAATTTTATTATATATGAATTGTTCATATATTTAGCCCGATTGTAGGTGACCAGAAAAGCATTTTACTATAAAAAGGTAGGTAGAATTGAGGAAATTGAATAACTTGGACTGGGAGCCCAAAATGTCGACTTCACCCGTCAAGTCATGGTGATAAAGTGAAGCTTCGATTTCTTGATTAATTTCGCCAGAGCTCTAGTCGACGCCAAATTCAAAAAGTAGAGAAAAAAGGGTTGTAATTCTGTTACAACCATGCATACAATTTTTGAAAAGGTTACCACATGATTATAATTCAAACGGTCCTCACTAAACGCCAAAACACGCCATGAGAACCCGGAACTTTTGAACAAAATTGACACACCATGTTATGAGACAAGGAAAGGAAACCACTCACGGCGACGAAACTGCATTTATTTGTAAGATGAAAAGAAACCGAATTAGAAAAAGTCGAAACAAGCTATTGTAGATCTGCATTAACGTTAAAGAACGAATAATATAGGATCAAAGGTTTCGATAGAGTTGCAATAAGCAAAAGATACATATGTGGGAAGAGGGAGAATGTAAAAATTTAAAGAACATACCGTATGTGAATTTAAGTTACAATTTAGAGGTTTTAAAAATGTGTTCGTTACATATTTTATTTATTTATTATTATTATTATTTATAAATGCAAATATATTTTTCTAGAATATGTGAAAATCAACATCACATACCTCACCACAAAATTGTGAATTCGTGTTATTTTATTATATATTCATATTTTTTCCTGTTAATTAATGGTCTAAAATAATTATTAGAAAAATTATAGATTTTTTTTTCTTTCACCGGAAATACTGGTGCTTAACCCTTTATCTACCTCTTAAAATATCATCAATTTAAAAAGCGTATGAAATGGAGTTTATGAATGAAATGTAAAAAGGTATTTATACAGAATAGAACGTTTATACCTCTCTTTAATCTCACTACATGGCACTAGATATTACAGCCGTTTCTGTTACAGAAAGGATTTTATAGAGTGCTCTCGCTCTTTCTGCTTAGCCATTTTCAAGATCGTCACGTGTGTTATAGTTGTGCTCGGTATGAAAATTGCCCCTAATACCATTTTTGCAAATTCATGTCTAAAATTACCTTCTGAATCCGAATAGGACTCCTATTTTGTCCCATCACCCGCCGTGTTTTAGGGACCCCCCCCCCCCACACTTTTTTTTAAATCTCTTTTCGGTTATTTTTATGGCTATACATTTGAATTTTTTTTGGGGGGAGGGGAGGGGGGGGGGAGAGGATTATTTTAACTGTTAACTATGTTCTGAGGAGCTACAGAGTTGGAAAATTTTAAAACATGAACATTTGCTTAAAGGAGAAAATATGGGGGAGGGGATTTGTCACTGAAATTATGTATTGCATTTCTTATATATATTTTTTAAACTATTACTAATGTTATTTATTAAACATTATATTTTTTTGTTTTTAGGTGTCAAATTAATTCTTTTTCATTCTCGAAATCAAATCCATGGCCATAAAATGACCGACACAGTGATAAAAAACTGAGGGAATGGATGGATGGTGTCACGAGAAAACGGTGGGTGACTGGGCCAAATGGGAGTCCTATTCGGATTCAGGAGGTTATTTTACTTAAGAATCAGCGAGAATGGTATCAGGGCTCTTTTTTTTTTTTTTTTTTTTTTTTTTTTTTTTAGTGCTAGAGGCTTATTTCAGTCGGTACAGTTGTCGAATTTTTATAGTACACTCTTAATTAGTGCTAGAGGCCTATTTCAGTCGGTTTATTGAATGGGGATTTATTGAATGAAGTCCCCCCAAGGTACAACTTTGACATGAGTCCCCCCCCCAGGCCCAACTTTGACATGAGTCCCCCCCCAAGGCACACCTCCCCCCTCATTGGGAAAAAGAGAAAAAACGTTGTTTTGCGGCTATAAGACAGTTTGGACTTCCAACGTTATTTGTTACAGTATCTGCAGCTGAAACACATTGGTTTGATTTAATGAAAACTTTATCATGGAATTTAGATCGTCACGAATTAACCGAAGAATAATTTGTCGATATTAACAAGTTTAGCAGTAGGCCTCTGGCACTAAATTAAAATCTGTCAATGTCAGATTTTCATGTTTTAAATAATGAAATAATGTCGTGTCTGTATATATTTCTTTTTTTTTCAGCGCAGTGTAATTTGGGCAAATGATGCAATGTGTTAAAATACTGAAAATCAGCTACTGGTCTTAAACTTTTGAAAATGACTGTATATAAATTTAATACCGTGACTAATTTTAATCGAAATAAATCTCAATTAAAATTTATTTTGGTAGCTTCATCTATCCTTCGCCTGCTGAATGTTACAGTGGTACTAAATAATCCAAATTATATATATATATATATATTTCAAATACATTTTTTGTCTGTTTCTTAATACAGTAGATAAAAGGTTAAAAGAATGTGTAAGAAGTAAATCAATCGAAATTGTTCAAATATTTATTTATTTACTAGCACAGCGGCAAACATTAAACTTTTCATAAAATTCTTTTTAAGGCTTTTTTTGCCCCCTCTATTGTCAGATTTAACGAACAGTGGTGCTAGTTTTACCATTCTATTGTGGCAAATGCTTAATTCTGTGCAAAAGCTAGAAAAACGATTCCTTTATTATAAACATTTCTTTAAATTCGGTTTTGATCATCGCCCATAAAGTAGATGTCAGTCATAGATGCCTGTCTACGATTTTTGAAATGATTGAACTCAATTTTGAGCATTTTTTTTTTTTTTTTTAAAGGTAATAAAATTATTAAATTAAATTAATAAAATATATCAATGAGCAAGATTTCTTACTGATATATTTTAAAATATTTAGAATGCATTAAACGTAATGAAATTACAGATCTGTAGTAAAACATTGTTTACTATAGAGAGGAAAACTATTCATACTTTTTTTTTTTTTTTGCCAGGCCACTCAAAAGAATTTTATTATTTTATGTGCTATGGTTGGAAATGGATTAAGTATATTTCAAGTTATACTATGCATTTTGTTTGCTGTTCTAAATTAAATATTATATGCAACTACGCATTCAATGTATGAATACTATACATGACTGCATAAAATTATTATTAGAAAAGCCACATCCGATTATTACTTTTATTAAAAAATGGAAAGTAGTATTTCATTTTAAAATGTATGATTAAATATGTAGTTGTGAATTTCCCACGTGTAAAAAAAAAAAAAAATAACTGAACAAACTAAATAAATCTTTTAAAATTAGATAGTTTCAGACTACTTTATCTCCATTTGTGATTTGTATTTTTCGCCGGATGAAGGCCCGTGTTTTATTATTTTGACTCAAAACAACTGTTGAATGCTTATGCAATGTATGGTATTTGCTTACAATAGTACGCCAGGATTTAGATGAGCATTTTTTTCTTTTAATTTCTTTTAATTGTCACAAATGGTAATTTTTGACCTTCTTTAATACTCCAACCCTATCGTGAAATGTTTCCTTTCTAAGTATTTAATTGAGTTTTTTTTTTTTTTTTTTAAATCTTTGTTTCCGGCCACACTGTGTGTGGTCGGATAATTTACTAATTCGAAGTCATTCGTCATCAATAAGAGTACGGAACAATACATATTGTTACAGTTGATAAAAATCACTAATTGTAGAAACCTAATCTAGAACACTCGTTCTGACGTAATCATGTCATGATTAGAAGTTCATGACTAGGTTTTCGCGGAACATTGAAACAACCTCTTCAATTAGAGTACATTTCATAACGGTTATATGGAAGTCATCAGTGAGACAGATATAAGATATTAACTCTAAAAACTAGAATATAAAGATTAGCTCGTGACTAACAAAGAGTTTTCTCTTTGTTCCAACTAAGCCCTACGCTTCTCAGCTCTATCTTAGAGGGAAAAAAAAGAAATCTATTAAGTTGTGGAAAACAAAACTTTTGGAACCTTTTTTGAAGTGAAAACTTCTTTAGGCGCGTTCAGCACTTTTTGGGTGAACAAAAATCATGGAACTCGCGTCATCGTCACCAAACGCTTTCCATCCGCTATATGTATACTGTGTATATATGTACATAGATATACTTTCGTGCGTTATTAGTATACATTATATATATACAAAGAGTATATCTCTCTACATATATATCCATATATGTAGCGCACGGCGCGGCATGCCTCATATATATATATATATATATATATATATATATATATATATATGTATAAAATCTATACTAATACGATAGCTGGCTACTGGCATCTGTCTCTTTCTAGTTCTATACTCTATATATGTGTGTACTTTTTCCACAGTATACATAGTTCACAAAGTACAAGCACGTGTTTTTATACAGACTGTTATATTCTTCTTTTTGCTTTCAATATAAATTTTCAAATAAATAATAAAAAAAAGGAAATTATTTTAGTCATATTACAATATTTTTACCTAATATAAGGCTTAGTTTATTTAATTTGGGCAGCTACAAATATTGTGCCGAATCCTATAATACAGATCATAAACACTTCTTTACAAACCAAAAATAATTTGAAAATAATAATCTAACAGCTCGACGATACAATTCACAAGTTACTTAGTTTTCACTTCTATCGGCAGTCCCCAAAGACTGCTTTTAGTTTTTTTTTTTTTAAGATTTTTGAATATGTTTTTGTTATTTTAACATGTTTTTAAATTGAAAACCTGGATGAATAGCAGAAAATCCCTAAATTTATTGTTTGCTGTTATAGGATACCAGTGCTACTGAAATTGAATGACACATTTTCATATTTTATCGAATATGAGTATAAGAAAATCTCTTGTTATATGTACCATTTGCCACTTAAGTGACAGTCAATTTCGAAACGGGAAAGAACTCTCTAAAATAATCAAACATATAAGTCATTTTTATGTTTGGTCTTTAACGATCCCCTCCGTGGAGTATCAAAACTGTGATGGTATGTCTATGGACCATCCTTAAAGGTGAGTCTCAGACTGTCGCCAATTGCCCATTGCGCAGCACTAGTGCGACCCAATCTACCCTTAACGATTTTTATATGAATATATATATAGTATATATATATATATATATATATATATATAATATATTAATAATTTTTAAAACGTACTAAAAGTCAAGCAGCAAACTTAAGACCACTGACACCATATAGACCAATAAGAATAAAATTGCCTCAAATTAAAATTACCTTTGGAGAATGGTTGTTAATTATTGAAACAATTTTACTTTTTTATTTTTGAAACAATAATTTTTACCAATTAATTTTTTTAGAAATTTTAATTTAACTTCAAATTTACCTTAATTGTTTTCTAGACAGATATGTAAAAAAGGAAGTATTGTTGCATTTAAATTTAATTCACGAATGCTAGTTTAAAAAATTATAAATTTATGCATCAATTAACAAATAAATTATTCAAAAAGATTACACGAAAAATACTTGTTTGAATTCTGTTAATATGATTCTCAGAAATGCCAAATAAAGTTACGAAACATAAAATCAAAAGTTATACATTTTTAATTTAAAATTAAATACAGTTAATAAATTAAATTAAATTAAAGGAGAAATAATTAATTGAAGGAACAAAATAAAACATTATAAAGTGAATTACGTCAGTAAATTAACACGTTCATTATGAAAATTATTTCCGCATACTGTTTAATCTCCATATATTTTTTTTTCCTCCCTGTTTCTCTTTCCCTCATTACTTTATTACTCTTAAAATTTTATTTAAAAATTAACAATCTTGTTAAGAAAATGGTTTTTGAATACATCGCAAAACTTTTATTTGCTTATGATTTCCCCTTTGAATTGACTGTGGTTTCACTAATCGTAAAATAGGTTTCGAAATCTATTTTAAGTCCGTCTTGATTTTTATTTTAACATATAGATGGGAGCAATATGCAGTCAAACAGCTTTTATTTTAGTACGTTAAACATGGTAAAAATATATTATTAATATTAAATGTTTAAAATATTTTTTATGAGGCATCAAACTTATTTACAAATATTGCCAACAGGTGGCGCGTGGCGCTTTTTGTAATTCACGTAAAAATGTGATTCTTCTGTAAACCATATGCATCATGGTCAAATCCATCTTCCTCAATCATCTTTAGCATACTCTGTGCAAAATTTTCTCTTTGTTGCACAGTTCGAACTGAAATGGCATGGTGACACTGAAATTTGAACAGAAACATTTGTAGATTATTTCTTAGAACTGTATGGATGCTGGAGAGCTTCTATCCTGATTCTACTGCAGTTCTTCCTATATATTTTTTTGGATAGTTGTCATCAGATTTTTACAGCTTTCAAAATAAACATCATTTTTCTATCTCTCTTTGTTTAGGAATAATTTAACTTTAGAAGTTAAATAGTTTTTTTTTTTTTTTTTTTTTTTTTTTGTGGTGAATTATTCATCTGTTTAGTTTTCGTTCACATTCTTTTCATTATACTCATGAGTCATGAAATACATGTATATGGGATCCGGACATAATATCGCAGGACAAAATATCGCCGGACAAAATATCGCGTCAAAAAAATAGTATGATCTATTTGAAAATTTGATTTTGTGTCAGGCGTGATCTCTGGCGGGGGCCACAGGGCCTTAAAAATATTAATTATTTAATTAAAATAAATAAATAATTAAATAAATCATATAGTTGAATTTCATTATTTTATCTATGTTTATTTTTAAGTTATTTTATCTTTTGCTTTTCACTATTCAAAATACATTTTAAAAATCGTGTACATCACTGCTGACATTAAAGCTGGACACTGTTCACAAACTCGAATTAAAAATTTTAAAATTAATAAGCACGATTGAATTCATTATTACTAATTTTGACAAAAGCTAATAAATATAGTCTGTAAACTATTTTAAGTAAAATTTATAAAAAAAATTTGTTGTAGGTTTGTCAGAATGTCAGTCCTCTGACTAAGGTATGTGTTGTCATGAAATTTTATTCAACATTACTAATAATTACCAACTCATTTTTGCTTTGTATTCATTTACGTCGGCGATATTTTGTCCACGCGATATTTTGTTCCGGGAGATTTTGTCCCCAACCCCATGTATATGCATAAATTATTTCTACCTACCTAAGTAACATACGTCTGCTCTTAATAGATTCATATTTTAACAGTCAATCAAACACTAAAAAAAAAAAAAAAAAAAAAAAAAAGCCCCCCCTTTGAAAACATGTGCAAATTACTGGTAAACTTTTAATGCGAATTCTAATGGCAAAAATAAACTATATGCAGTTTTTTATTTTTATTTTTCTCGGAATATTTAAATAAATTAGACTTTCAGTATTTTCCTTGATCTATAATGCAATATGCATATAGATATAGATTTAGTATTCTCATTAAAATATAAACCCGTTTATACATTTCGAATCCATAATTTTTCTTAAAATATTGCTGAATTTCAATAATGATAGCCCAATTATCCAAACATTAAACTGATTAATTATCAATATATTAAAGCAAAATAAAAGTTAAATTTGTGTGCATTTTAGTTTTTTTTTAAATATTCACAAGATTAGAAATAGAAAAACAACCTTATTTAAAAAAAGAAAAAAAATCCTTTTTAATCTAATGCTTTAAAAACTTCAAACACATGCAAGCATGTGATATATATTTATTGTTCTATCACGAGATTTTTCTAAAATTCTTGTTAATTGTATGAAAATTGGTTCCTCTTATATATATATATATATATATATATATATATAAATTTTTATGCTTGTTTTTAAATAAATGCACTCCCCCCCCCCCCCCTGGAAAAAAAGAAAAAATGTAACAGAATTGTTTTGATTATTCAGTGTAGAATTACATGTTAAAAATGCAAATGAACTGACATTGTACATCGTCAAATACTTGCTCTGTTTGACACACGCAAGATATATGACAACAAATTTTTAATTGATTATTAATGAATCTTTTACGTTGTTGACCTAGAACTAGATATCGCCGGCCTTCGACCTTATTTATTCCTTTTTCAAACGATGACCATGTGACGAGGTTTTTTTTTTTTTTTTCTTAATTATTCCAACTATTGTCTTTAGATCATGCACAATTGCTGATAAACAATTTTTTTATTTTTTTCTTAACTAGTTACGCAAGTACGTCAGGGAATTTTTCTAATTTCTCGCATCGTATTTCCTAATCATTTCACATCTCTGGAGAAGTGGTCGCCAACTGGTGATCAGTGGAACGCAAGAGGTCCGCAACAAATATTTGGTAGTTCATGGAAATAATCTTGACATTGTATTTGCATTTTTTAACGTTTTATTACAAACTAGCACACTTCGCTGTTTTCTAAATTTAAATGAATTTTCGAAACAGTTGAATCACAATTTATTTTTTTATATCACATTTTGGGCCATGTAACACAATTAAAAATTCTTTTTAAGATCAAAAAGTCAAAATAATATATAACAAATAAAATAAAATATTTCTTCCGTTTTGCAATAACGTTCTATGGTCTTATGTGAATGATTCTCAAGAATGAATCAACAATTGTTTATAAATTTAATGGATTATGTATGGGAAATAATTACGTTGTCATTTAAAAATTGCAGCTCTTAGAACTTCAAAACTGATAATTTGAAAAAAAAAAAAGTTATTCCTTATTCTTTAATATTAGACTGATTCTCTTATTTTAAGATAAAAGCAATCGAATGATATCGCGTTGTGAAACTTTGCAACGTAGTATCATTAAATCTAATAACTTGATGTATAGAGTGTCCTCACAAAAATTAAAGAGTTTTTAGAGCTCTTTTAAAAAAGCAAAGCATCTATGCAGTGTCTTTAAAAAACATTCATCAGTTTTTACTAAAGAAAATGGCCGACTTTCATCACCAAAATAGTTAAATCTAGACCCATTAAAAATAGGAGCGGTCCGCCCGCATGTGTTCCGCCGACAAACTCTTTGCTTTATTTATATCGATTATCTTGACGTTAATTTTAACTTCAGGATTTTCTGAATCCCTTGTACTCACAACATTAAATTTCAAAATTTTCTTGTTGAAAGAAACAATAAATAAAATAAAATTTCATTACAAATATTTGAATTGAACATATCGGACGTAGTTATTCTTTAGCCACGTTTATTGCGACCCTATGCTGACTCAACGAGTCCAGTGTTAGGAGTGATAACAGTGATGCCAAATGGTCGAAAATTATTTCCCCAAACAGGTCTTCAAATTTCCCCAAATTAGGGGGGGGGGGGGGTTCGAAAAAATCCTCAACTTGATTTTACTAAAAAGGGGGGGGGGGAAATCAAGCAGATTTTTCTATGATTTAAGCTCAGATGTTTCCCCAAATGAAGGCAATTTTTGAAAAAAATCCCCAAATAACAATAAAGCTATTGAAAGTCTCTAGTCGTAGGGATAAATCATTACGTTGCCAACATTGACAGAAAGTTGAACTCCCCAGATTTGTCCCCCAAAATTTTAGAACTCCCCAAAAAAGTTCCCACAAACATTTGGTCCCCAAAATTGTCCCCAGAAGCCTCAAAAATCCGCAAAATGGAGACAAAATCCCCAATCTGGCAGCACTGAGTGATAACAACATCATAAGAAGGTGTTGGATGATAACCCTTGTGGTTAAAAGAAAATAAACTGTGGGTTAACGCCAACTGACTGAATGTTTGCTAAATCCCACTCTGTCGATCCATTTGGCACCCCTTCAAGCCTTTAGAATCGTCCTCAATTCTAGGCGTGGTAAATGGGGTGGCACTATCGCTTTGAATTTCTGACACTTATCTAGGAATTGTAAATTTATTAGAATATTCGAATTCTTCAAAGGTTTAAATTGTACGTCAAAAGAGTTACATCTTTCGCCTGAGTTTCCTATAACATGAAAGCAAACGTGTTTATGTTCTTCCGCTATATTTGTTCAAATAACTTTTAAGCATCGTTCAAAGAAAGAAAGTAAAACAAAAACAAAATTTCACCCCATTTAAGTGACACCCTAATATATATATATATATATATTTCAATTATAAACACATTTAAAAAGATATACCCTACCGAGTTTTGAACGCAGGTCTTGCGATTCAAATATGTTACCATGTGAACTTCCACAGTTGACTTTTTTGTTTAAAACGGGTGAAACTTTTAGATCCGCACAAGCTGCAATTTACGCAATATTTTTATACTCATTGTGTTCGATCATGCTCTTTAATTTATGCTTAGTTTAATTTTAATAGGATTTTTACAGTCTCATACTGTTTTTGTAAGTGAAATGCAAAGCACTTGTTTTAACACTTTCCAACAAGGTTGAAAAGCGTTAATGACTTCGGTTTGACTGTCTGTCTGTCCTCGCTCTAACTCCCGTAAATATTTATGGAATTTCTTGAAACTGATATATGTTATTCAAGTTCACTATCGGACGTTCCCTATTGAAAATGGAGTTTATACCTCTACTGGTTTGTGTACAGGGACACCCGAAAGCATTTCAAAGCATTGTGTTCTATGAGAGGTATTTCTATAAACATAAACCATATTTTCATACCTTTACTGTAGACATATCTTAATAAATTGAAATATGTTATTCAAATTCACCATTGGATGTTTCCTGTATAAAATGGAGGAAATACCACCACCGATTTATGTACAGGGACACTAAAATGTATTCCGAAGCATTGCGTTCTATGAGAGATATTTCTATAAATCAAATTTTAATAACTTTACATTCCACGAAGTTTTTGGAAATTGAAATATGTTATTTATATGCACAAAAAAATGCTTTACATAGAATATAGCATGATCATTAGATTTATAGGGTGACACAAAAATATTCATTTATATTTAGAGATAAAAAATTGCTAGAATTGTACTTTCGTTTACATGAAGCGTTTTTAACACTTTCTAAGTGTGAATATGATTTCAGTTTGTGTATCTGTCCATCTGTCTGTCTGTCTGTCTGCCCGAGCACTAACTCCTGTAAATATTTATGGAATTTCTCGAAACTGATATATTTTATTGAAGTTCACTATCGGATGTTCCACATTGAAAATGGAGTAATATCTCTTCCAGTTTGTGTACAGGGACACCCAAAAGCATTCGAAAGCATTGTTTTTTATGAGTGTTATTTTTATAAATATTTTCCCTATAGAATGTTCCCCTTTTAAAATGACATTAATAGATCCTGTACAACTGGTTTGTTTACAGGGACAACAACAACAACAACAACAACAACAACAGAAAAGCCAATGCATTACATTTTTGGACAGAATTTTTTGAAAGTTATTTTTTAAAATCTTTCTACTGTAAAAATTATAAAAATATTGAAATGTATTGTTAATATTCTAAAATAATGTTTTGCATAGAATATGATGTGATTAACTTTCTGATTTACAGGGCTACACTAAAATATTCAGAGAGATCAAAAGCTGTAATTATAATCTAATGGCTGCATTTTCTTTTGCGTTAAGCCTTTTTAATACTTTCCAAAATGCCTAAGGGTAATTTTAAAATCAATTAGCCTATCTGTATATTTTTCAGTTCTTCTGTCTGTTGTGTGATAACGTAGACAAAGAATATTAAAATAAATGTAAAGAATATTAATATTCGATACAACAATTACGTACAGTTGGAAAGTGTTACTAATCAATGCGTACTGCATGATTTTTTTTTTTTTTTTTTACTTTATATACTAGAGTTTGGTACGATTTTTAGAATCCAGTACTACTATTTTCGAATTGCAATCTTTTATAATAATTTTACACAGTATAGGTTACTATTTAAAATAGTGGTACAGGGAAGTGAATGCCGTACAAACTATGTAATTAGTAAACTCCGAATTACTTTCTATCCAGTACTGCGGATAAAAGTCGACATTTATATAAAGAACGGATATATAAATTATATGGAACAGTACTTATTTTTAGAAACAATCTTATGTGTTTATTAATATCTCTCGCCATATCAAATTATTTTAAAGAAATCATATAAGGCACAAAGTTTTAAAATATACCAATAAAAATCATTTTATATCTATAACTAATTCAGTTACATTTATTATGGCAATAAATTTAATAGTGCAATATACTATAAACATTTTAGAATTCTTTACTATTTATTATTTCTTATCGTAAAATATATAATATAAAGAATTTCTTTGAAACCGAAATAATACTATATATAATTCATAAAATACATATAAAAAGATAATGTCATTGCATACCAAAATAAATTATTGCCATTACTGATATAATATTCCACCAACCTTCTTCGAGCAACATTTTATAGATTTAAATAATGAATTGCCTGTACTATGTACATAAAAATTCTGATTTACTGTTAGATTTAGTGAAGTTCTAGGAATATTTTACTTATGGATTGCTACAGAATGTTATGGAATTAAACTAGAAATTCCTGTTCATATTAAATGGAAGATTTACAAATATAATTTATTTTGAAGTTTATTATTAATATTTAATCATTTAGTGATTATGACGGATCTACTGAGTTGGGGGGGGGGGGGAGAGATCTGAATAAATGATAATTTTTACTCAGGAAAGAATTTTTAGTTTTTTTCTCGTATTTTATAGAAAATTCTACCGTAGCATAACAAAATTTAAATGTGCTCTTGAATTTTTTTTTCCTTCTGACCACTCCCCAAGTTTTATAAATCCGACTAAATTGGCTACGAAGGATACATATGTTATTAAGAGGATTTGGACCCAACGAAGTTCACACACACACATATATATATAAACATATATACATGATAGTTATCGTAATACAATTTAACCTTAATATTTAGCAATTAATAGATACAAAACAATACCAACACAACAAAAATAGAACTGATTGTAACATATAGGTAAGACCTACACAAAAATGTTGCGATACAGATTAAGAACCAATAAGAGACAAAAACAATTTGAATTACTTACGCCGACCTGAATGATAATAATAATGAAAAAAAAAAAAAAGGACTCTTAAACTTAATGACGGAGAAAGTAAATAAAGGATCACAGAAATAATAATTGGATAAAAATGCTTAAAATTTGAAGTATAAACTCTTCAGGGGCATGTACTTCATAAAACAGCGAAAGCTGCATCGATTTCGTAAAACAATATAGCTAATTACAGCAATTTTCATTGTTTCAGCCCCGATCGAAGCAGCAAACCATATTGAATGAGAAATTCATTAAAATATTAAATTAATTCTTCATGGAAACCAGAGAAAAAACTAGAAAAAAGCATAGTAGCCACATGTAAACCTTTTAACACAAACAGGAGATTAGGATGATGCCTCTGTAACGTAGATTTTCTTGTACAGTAGGTAAGATAATATTTCGTAGGATAATTCAGGTATGTAGAGAAGATTTTTGCAGTTAGTAGCAGGTAGATAAAATGTTAATAGAAGTTTCCAGTTCGATGGTCTCCACTAGGCCATATATTCGTATAAGTGAAGAAGACTTCTTCTACTTGCGTTGATTGCCGCTAGCAACAGTTTGCAATTCTTCCATTAAAATAACCAAGATTCTATCCAGAGGTGTTTAAAATAATAAATTCAGAAATCAATAAAAATTTGACAAAATTTTGTGCACAGTTTTTTTTTATTGACTTGCTGCATAAAATAAGGAGGGAAGGTGCCCCTAACGTATAAATATTTTAGGAACTACATCCGTATGTTCTAAGCAGGAGCGATCAGAGAAGAATGATGAAGTTTTAGCCAAATTCAAATTATTGTTACATATTGGCATTTAATTTCATCGCCAGCAAGAACACATAAAAAGTGGTTTTTTAAAGATACGTTACACTGAAATTAAGCTAACAATTTTGAATACAGAGTAGGATTGCCATAATATGATAACCCTATCAAAAATCACAAATTTCGCCAGAGATTCATCCTGAGAAAAGTAAACCGCAATATAGCTTTAATTTAATTGTGTTCAAGGATATTTTGTCTAACTGAATAAATTACATTAGGAATAAGGCTACTGTGATTTAGGAGGAACATAAATAAAATGAGCCATGTGTTACTCTTTATGATAGGAAATGATTATGAGAATATGCAAGGAGATTGATTATCTTTTACATTTATTTTTATTTTTATTTTACTGATAGAGGAAGAATTCGGCAGTTAAAGATTAATATTGAATACACGAGTGAATTATTATAAAAAGCGATAAAATAGATTTGAATTAAAATTAAATAGAGAATTTTTAAAATACATGTGATTTCTACATCACAGCCTCCCCCCCGCCCCCCCCCCAAAAAAATGAAATAAAAATAAAATTTTTGCAAACATTGATTAATCGATAAAGAATGAACGACTGAGCATTTTCATGAACGATAAAATACACAGAGTAATATTTATTGAGTTAGTGAACGTATTTTAAAGTTAATTAAAGCTTAAGCTTGTTAATTCTTAATTTAAATTGTTCGTAAATCAAGAAACATTAAAACTTTCAAAGAAAGGATTTTAAAGAAAGTAGACATTAAGTCAGCAGTGAGAAAGCGCCATCTATCGTTTAGCTAGATAAACAATAAGTCAGTTAAATTATTTCAGGATCAAACTAACCAATGCGATAAGGAATGTATTTAAGAAGTTTTAACTACATAATTAAGAGGAAATGTGGCACCGATTAAATAATTAGAGTTATGATTAGTGGATCTTGTTAATGTTAAACCTAAAATAATTAAACTAATAGTTGATCTTAATTTTATTAAAACTAAATTATTTAAACTGAAAGTCAAAGTATTAAGAAGAATTAAATGTTAAGTTGTAAAAAGACTCCATCAGTAAGGATAAGCAATACAAGGCAGTTTTCAATAATTAAAGTTATTATTTTAAATGTTGTGATTTTTTTTTTTTTTTTTTTTTTTTGTTATTAAATTGGATTGATTGCTCAAACTAAACATGGGAAACCACTAATAACCAAATTTACACAGGGGGCCTATAATTAAACTTCCCCTCTAAACAGCATCCTACAGCGCAAACGTGTGAACGGAATGCAAAAAAAAAATTGGTATATAGACTATACACGAGATGCGCTCACAGAATTTAGAAGAAAAAAAAAGTTCAAAAATGTCCACCAGAGGGCGCATTTTCCGAAAAAACATTCAATTTAACATCATGAACGACCCAAACGGAATACAGAAACAATATTAACAATCTAGAACAAGAATTATGAGCAGGGTTTAAACTGCCATTAATTTTTTTTAGCATTTTGCTAAAAGGTATCATATTTTGCTAAAACATGTCGGTCAGAATTTCGCTAAAAAGCTAAAACTGGATAACTGTATAAAATATCTCTATATAATAATTCAGATTTTTTTTTTTTTTTTTTTTTGTAATATCTGCAGGCAAAAACTACGAAAGGACTGAAATTTTTGGGAATCCTTATTTATATAGTAATTTGGATTTATTTTTAATTTTCAATGATTGAATTTAAAGGCAAAAATATTTAAAAGTATGTTAAAATTCAGAATTTGCTTCATAGAAGCATTTTTAACACTAGTATTTCACGATTATCTACCACAACACTTTACATGATTTTTAAATAGCTTTTTCATTTTACACATATGATATGAATACCTCTTTTTCTATTGATGAAATCAAAACATAGTTTCTATGATTCATATTTTTAAAGTCACAAATATGGATGCTTGGTTAAAGTCATCAATGAACAAAAGGAATAGAAAACAAAACTGAGGATAACAAAGCTAAGTAAAAGAAATCAATGGTATCCAAAGAATTAACTTTCGAAAAAGCTAAAATAGTGCTTGCCTATTTTCGCTAAAATGCTAAAGTAATTTTTTTGCCAGAATAAACCCCGATTATGAGTAATAAAATGTAAAACCAGGAAAAGCTGTCAGTTCTAGTAAAAAAATCTGGAGTGACTCCACTCGACTTTCCGAACATTGAGTAATTAACAGTTTTGTAGATAAAATAAAGAAAGAGGAGTTGTTAAACAAACAAAAGAGAGAAAACCATAATAGAGTGTTTGAGTATTTTTCTCCATCTATTACACGATGTTTTATTTAACGCTACTGAACTTTGAGCCCATAGATCATAATGATAAAGAATTTTTCGTTGTGTCCCTGTAAAAACCTATAAATGTTAGATTCACCGAAATGCTTATAGTTAGTGCAACAGTGATTGATAATACTCATATAAATTTTCAGCTGAATTCAATAAGGCGTTTAGATGCTATCGGACTTTTAAAAATTTAGTCCCATAGGCCATAATGATAAAGAATTTTTCTTTGTGTCCCTGTAAAAAAACTGTAAGTGCTAGATTCACCAAAATCTATACAGTTAGTTCAACTGTGATCTATAACATGTGTACAAATTTTTTGCTCAGATTAATAAGGCGTTTAGACGCTATCACACTTTTAAAAATTTGGCCCCATAGGCATAATGATAAAGAATTTTTCTTTGTGTCCCTGTAAAAAAACTATAAGTGCTAGATTCTCCAAAATCTATACAGATTGAGTATTTGTGACCTATAATATGTGTATAAATTTTTTGCTCAATTGAATAAGGCGTTTAGATGCTATCGCACTTTTAAGATTTTGCTCCCATAGGCCATAGTGATAAAGAATTTTTCTTTGTGTCCCTGTAAAAAAACTATAAGTGCTAGATTCACCAAAATCTATAGGGTTCGTACTATGGTGACTTACAATATGCGTACCAAGCGTACCAACTTTCAGCTTATTCGAACAAAGCGTTTAGACGCTAGCGTGTTCACTCACAGACATACACACATACATACACACGTACACACATACACACACATACATACATCATCGTAAGAATAGTGAAAACGGACTCAGGGGACCTCAAATCGTATAGAAACATCAAAATCTCGAATTCGGATTTTTGACATGATTACAATACTTTCCTCACTATAGTGGTCGGAAAGTAAAAATGTCCAGATTTGCATGCTTGCGAAGAAGAGGAAGCTTTATGCAAAACAGTTATTACTTAATGTGGTTCGATGATAAGGCGATCAGAAACTAGTCAATAAATGTTAATATTGTTCCCGTGTTCCGTTTGGGTCGTTTATTGTGTTAAAGTTAATGCCTTTCCGAAAAAGGCGCCCTCTTGTGGACATTTTGAAACTAATATGTATATATATATTTCGAAATTCCGTGAGCGCATCTCGGGTATAGTCTCTATACCAAATTTCGTTGCATTCCGTTCACCCGTTTGTGCTGTAGGAGGCTGTTTTTATGGGAAGTTTAATTAGGGTAGGCGCTCCAGTGATCGACATGCTCCAGTAATTGACATCTATCCCGAAATAATTAATGAATAAGAAAAATAATAAAATCATATATTTTACACATAAGAATTTTAACATTTTATGTCAAACACTGGAGCATAGGGGACCAATTACTGATAAAAGAAAAAACTGGCCGTGTCAATGACTGGAACACTGAGTGGGTGTCAAATAAAAATTCATAAAAAAAAAAAATATATATATATCAAGTGTATATATTTTAGCATATATGTGTTTCTGAATGTCTTTCATGCCATATTCATTAACTTAAGATTTCTAAAAATATTTTCTGATGACTAGAACATTAAAAACACCAGAGATTGCTCTGAAAGTGTCAATCACTGGTGCACTTACCCTATAACCACCCTGTATAACATTTAGGCAATAATTCTTATGGTTTTTGTTTTATAATTTAAAGTTTTTTCAGTTTAAAATGATGCGCACAACACTTACACAGCATGTTTATACAAAGATTTGTAATACAGATTATCATTTTAAAACTTTAGAAAAGTTTAAAATTATTGTTAAGATAATGTTCATCCTTTCCCCCTGTATATCTTTCTTTCCAGATGTTCCTATTTTAATAAAATATATAACATTTAAATTTGTTGGTTTTTGTAATGGATTTTTGTTTGTAGATTGCAATACATACTAGATATATAGCCCTTTCGTAAGTGGTAAAAATCGCAGCGCAACAGTGCCACCCACATGTTGGGTGATATACACCAGGAGTTTTTAGACAGAATTTATTTCAAGATTCAACTAAATATAAATGTTTTCATGAAATTTTGTGTATTAGTTTTCGATCTAGATCTGCCATAAAATGGGTATTTTCTAAAAAAAAAAAAAAAAAAAAAATAGTCAAATCGTGTTCAGGACATCTCAAAACATATAATTCCATCAAAAACCGGAAGTTGAAATATTTCTCCCCTAGAAATTTTCGAATTGAAATCGAAAATTTCTCGATACAGATGAGAGTAAAAAATAATATTTATTTTAAAAAATAACTTGATAGAAAATATCTAAAGTTACATTCTTGTAAAAATATATTTTCTTGAAAATATATTGCACGCATAAAACTTTTTTTTTTACAGTATCCCGTATCACAAGTAATAACTTTCTATCTTTAGATGATATGTTGCCAGCAGCACTTACGTAAAATTGATTTATTTTTAAATTGTCTGCAGATTTGGAAACTTCTTACGTTCATGAAATATTATACGATTAATATAAAAATAGAATTTATAAGTTTAGCTTAGCATTAAATCAATAAGAAATCTATTTATTATGTATACCCAGTGCATTTTCAGAAAGGGAGAAAGTGAAAATGTCCCTTGTGAAGGTTAGAGTTAATCCATTGTGATTCAAATATTTCTTGAAGAAGATAAGAAATGTTATAATAAACTTTCGAGTTGTGTGTTGTTTTGTAGTTTAATGCAGTTTGTTTATACGAGGGACTCGGGCATGAATGGGATGCCCACCGTGGGGTTCTTTCTAAGGGGATCCCAGCCCTTATCCTCCCTAATATCGGAGAAAAACCATGGAAAACTCCATACGGCTACGTCGACGTGCCCAACCTGGGATCGAATCCGGCATCTCCTGTTTACCAGTTTTGAGAACAGAACTTCTTGTTGGCGACTGATGGAGCTTTTATAAAATTTCTGCGATAAACAGCATCAGGCAGCTAAAACACACGAGAATATTCTCACCAAATTTGGTATGGGAACCGAATCATGAGGAACTAAGAAAAAGGAGAAGCGGGGTTTAAAATGTCCACTAGGTGACGCTTTTCATCGAAAAATGAACAATTTAATAAACTGAATAATCCACAAATCAATGTATGTTCAAAATGTTATGCACTTTATCATTTACTTCGTTATATTTACAGTTTGTAGATTTAAGACACAACCTAGAAGAAATGTTTGAATTAAACGTTTTTAATGCTGTGATGTCGATTATCACATATTCTAAAAAATCATATTATCATTTATAAATAATAATTATAATAAATAAATAAATAAATAAAAATTATGTAACGAATGCATTTTTATGACCTCTAAATTGCAGCTTAAATTCACATATAGTATGTTCTTTAAATTTTTACATTCTCCCTCTTCCCACATATGTATCTTTTATTAATCGCAACTGTATAGAAACCTTTGTTCATGTATTATTCGTTCTTTAACGTAATGCAGATCTACAATAGCATGTTATGACTTTTTCTAATTCCGTTTCTTTTCGGTGTCAAATAAATGCAGTTTTGTCGCCCTCTATACATTTTTGTCTCACAATATGCTACATTAATTTTGCTTAAAAAGTTCCGTGTTCTCATGGCGTATGTTGGCGTTTTGTGATTACCGTTTGAATTATAATTATGTGGTAACCTTTTCAAAAATTGTATGTGTTTATACGTAACATAATTACAGCCATTTATTCTCTACTATTTTGAATTTGGCTTCGATTAGAGCTTTGGCGAAATGAATGAAGAAATCGGAGCGTCACTTCATCACCATGACTTGACCTGTGAAGTCGTCGTTTTGTGCTCCCACTCCAAATTATTTAATTACCATAATTATACTACCATTTTATAATAATATGCTTATCTGGTCACCTATAGTTGTGTTAAATATGTCAACAATTTGTATATAATAAAATTCATCATAATATCTACGAGAAAATGGCTGTTTAATTGGATCTTTCCTGTGTTATTAGCGTTTCACATCACGATTATCACAATGCTTTGAAGGCATCTCATGAATTGACCACATACCAAATTTGGTGGAAATTCGTCGCCCGTTATTGCTGCAAGATGTTGTTTATACTAAAGGTTTCATCATAACTTCTTTGTAACTTTTTCGGATAATTACAAATGTTTACATAGCTAGTTTTTTTTTATCAGTTTCTCAAATTACATTTGTGAAATGTAAATACTTTTTCTCTGGTAGCAAACTTAACTATTTGACTACTTCTTACACCATTGATAATCTAAATAATATCGTCAATTGTGAACCGATTTGTCCCCATTTAACGTAGAAAATAAGGCAAAATTTAATTACTGTGACGTCAATACATCTGAAATTGTTAATACCCGAACACGAGGTTTATAGAGTATCAAGTTTACGACAGTGTCATTTTAACAAACCATTTTAACTGCCTCTCAAATGCCAGTTGCTGAATCTGGAACTATCTTGTGACGTCACATATTCAGTTGTTACAAAAAGAGAAAGAACGAAATTCACAGTAACATCACATTGCATTCATGAAATGTTGGTTCATTGGGGAGGGAATAAAACTAAAAACAAAATATATCGTCATTTAGGACTGTGTTAGCGTCATTTAATGAGGAAATCGAGACGTACAAGTTATTCTGACACTCGTAAACCACGTTTGTAATGAAATGAAATTTACGTCTAGGATAAAACAAATTCATTATAGGTTTCCAGTTAGCCCCTTTTTTGTTTTGTTTTACTTTTAACCAAAAGTAAACTGTAATGCGCCCAATTTTTTGTTTCGATGTGACACCTTCTATATTGGCTATCCTGTATATATTTTTTCCATTACAAAACAATAATTGAACTTCTCTCAATATACATAGAGCAATGATTTCAATTCACACCTTCACAGTCAGGCCCAATGAGAAATTGAAATGACCTGCCCTTTCCTACCTTTTTATCCTAAGTTGCTAGGTAATTTTATTGGTGCCGATTTCTTGTCATTCCTTTTCATACTTATCCTTATAGATTTGAATATTAAACATGCAGTAAAATCATGAATCACTGATAAATTACGAAATGTTTTCACTTATTTTATTATGTATTAAATTTCTTTATGTGTTTCCTAAAAATTTATTTCGGACTAGGGCTGTTTTTACTAAAAATACTGCTAACACAGTGTCGAATTGCGCGTGAAATACGTAGTTCCTTTTGATGTTGTATCTAAGGGCAAAAAAAAAAAAAAAAATCCTAGACAGTACTAGTTAACAGTAAATTTACTTTACAAAAAATTTTCTCTCTTTTCTCTCACCCCTCTCTTTCTTCTCAAACAGAAAATAAACACGCAGCAGCCCATAAATAAATATACTTTCCAAGGCTTTTAATTTCCTGTAAAAAAAAAAAAAAAAAAAAAAAAAAGTAGTAATAATAATCTTAACAAACACCTTTTTATCTTGCAAATATAATTTCATCTCCCTTAAAAGTATCAGGGACATTTTACGCAAACAAAGCCTTTTTGACTTTGTCATTTCCTCACATGCGTTTTAATATGCTTTCTTAAACAAAACGTCGAAGGAAATCCAACCTTGGCCCTCGCATCTACAATAGGTCACGATTGCTATCTCCTTCCTCTCCTTATGCCCTCTTTGAAGTCCAATAAAAAAAGTCTCTTATAATGCCCCCTTAACGTAACAGGTAGTGGCAGTGTAGTGGAGGCACTACACAGGAATGGATAGGCAATGATTGTTCAAAATCTTCGGATTAGCATATCTCGATTGAATCGAAGCAAGATACTCGTAAAAATAAATGGAGTCCCATACTCGGAGATAAATGTGGTAATAAATACAGAATGCCTGCATCGGAATGGTTGAGGTTGCAATTATCAAGGTTGATGCTGTCATTCAAATCAAATGTTTAAGTGGCACGTCTTGTGATTGTAGCTGTCGATGGAATGAGATTGTCGTGTATAAGATTGGATGAAGGATGCTTTAAGTACATAAATTAGATTTTATTCTTTAGTGGCGTTTTTTTTTTTTTTTTTTTTCCTTCAGTTGATTGAGAGTATAAGGAGTATAAAGAAAGCAATCCTTGCAAGATTGTCAATATTTAGAATTACTCTTAAAGTACTAAAATAAATGGAAAATAAAATAAATTTGTCTTTTATCTTTATTTAGGGCTAAAGACTTCTTGCTATTCATAATACGACAAGAGCATTTGTATACTTTTCAAAGAAGATTCAAGAAGCAGTCTATCAAAATGATTTTTTTAAGCCTTCTACAATGTTCTTTTCTCCTGACAAAGTGCGGATTACCAAGGAAAATTGATTTCCTGGTGGATGATATAACCATTCACATTTGAATTTCTAAGCCTCTAAAATACTTTACTCTTCTATTTTATCGAAATAGTTAAATCTATTCAATATTTTTTGTAACATATCTTCCGCCTATTATATTAAAACATATAACATTATTAAAATTTCTTCAAAACTAATTAAATTTAGAAAAATAAAATTAAAAAATTTCAGTAAAAAAGAAAACTAGTATGTTGTGGATACCACAAGATTTTCTTTTATATTTTCCTATACAAATTCAATCAGTAACAGTAAAAAAAAAAAAAAAAAAAAAAAAATACGATTTTTTTTTTTAAGTTTTTTTTTTTGTTGTTGTTAAAAGTAAAAAAAATCCATACCTTTGTTTTAAATTATCACAGATTCATAGTTCAACCATTCGTTTTAAAGGTATTGACGAGACCTTTCGAAAGATACCCATCTTGAAAATTTACCCCCCGCGGGGGGTACTTCCCAGGTGGGGGGGAACCGATGCCCTGACATGCACAAAATTTTTTCCTAGTTAACTACTACTATTATCAATAATTCGTATTAATTTTGCAATCACGAGTTTAAAATAACTCTCATTATGTACATTTATACGAAATTTTGTCCTATACAGCCATGTTAAAAGTTTACAAAAAAAATTCGATCACAGCGCCACCTGTTGAGCGATTGATCCCCAAATCTAATCAGCCCCAGTTTATGTCAGGGTGCGACTAAATACCAAGTTTGGTTAAATTTCATTCATTAGTTCATGAAATACAGCGTCCACAAAAAACGTGATACACACAGACAGACAGACATTTCCAAAAAACTATCAATTCGTGTTCAGGACATCCCAAAACGTATAAATCTATCAAAAAACGGAGGTCGAAATTTTTCACGTATCCAATACTTTCTCTATATTACATATAGAAGAAAGTAAAAAGAAGTCTATTTTAAATGTTTCAGACTCGCTATTTTTTAATTGTTTCCTCTCAATTACATATTTTGTTCAAATATATATACTACATAATTGAACATATTTGTGTATTATTTTATTAATTCATTCACAAGTTAATTTAAAGAAATATTTTTCTGTTTGAATATTAAAACTTCACACGAATTACAAGTTTTCCAAAATATAAATTTCTTCTTTAAAGTTGGATTAGAATTAAATTAAAACTTTTGAAAGCAGAAATTAAAATAGACATACAAATTTATTTGAATGTCTACAGAGAGTTTTCACTATGATTTTTATGTGATTTCATCTCCAATTAAAAGCCGTAGGAAATATTTTATGACATAAAATTCTGTAAAATTTCCATTTCGAGGGAAAAAATAATAATATAAAAAAGATAAAAAAAAAAAAAAAAAATGCGTGCATCTGTAAAAACTACTGTTTTAAGGATATACACTTTCCATCACATTTAATTCAACGCATATTCAATATAATTTTTCTAATATTAGCACATTTTATTCGTTAATATTTGATAATTCTAAAGCCCATTGCTCCATAAACAGCAAAAAACTAATATTTCGGTATATATTACAACCTGTCAGATCGATTTCTAATACTTCAAAACTTCAACAACAACATGTGTTACAATGAGTACGTAAAACAGGAAACGACTCTTTAATCGCAAATAGATTAAAATATGCCGATAGTATTGATAATATTGATTCAGAATATTGAATCGATTTGGAAAAATATTAAAAATAACTAAAACGCGTAAACTATCCAGGAAATACAGACTTAAGTCACTAGAAAATATATTCTTAGCGACAAACACATTTAGGCTAAATTTTGATGCAACATACAGCTTTATGTTGGGAAATAAAAGAAAAAGATTGTACAATGCATAAAAACTTTTAAAAAGTCTATTGTATTAAAATAAGAGAAAAAAAAAAAAAAATCTGGAGTGATTCCACTCGACTTTCCGAACATCGGGTCATTAACGGTTTTGTATGTAGATAAAATAAAGTAAGACGAGTTGTTAAATAAACAAAAGAGAGAAAATTATAATAGAGTGTTTGAGTATTTTTCTCCACATAGTACACGATATTTAATTTAACGCTACTGAACTTTGAGCCCATAGATCATAATGATAAAGGATTTTTCAATGTGCCCCTGTAAAAACTTATTAATGCTAAATTCACCAAAATGCTTATAGTGAATGCAACAGCGATTTATAATATTCATATAAATTTTCAGCTCCATTGAATTAGGCGTTTAGACGCTATCGCACTTTTAAAAATTTGGTCCCATAGGTCATAATGATAAAGAATTTTTCTTTGTGTCCCTGTAAAAAAAAACTATAGGTGCTAGATTCACCAAAACCAATAGGGTTTGTGCTACGGTGACTTACCGTATACGTACCAAATTTCAGTTCATTCGAGCAAAGCATTTAGACGCTAGCGTGTTCACTCACTCACTTACTCACACTCACACATACATACATCTTCGTAAAAATAGTGAAAACGGACTCAAAGGACCTGAAAACATATAGAAACATCAAAATCTCAAATTCGGATTTTTGACATGATTACAATACTTTCCTTATATATGTATGTTCGGAAAGTATAAAATTAACTACACGACGCCATACTCGCGTCCGAGATATTCGGGGTGATCCAAAAGTCACAGAAAAAATAAAAATAGATTATTCAAAAAGTACGAACCATAGAGGTTTTTACTGAAATGCGCAGAAAAATAAAAGATATTTTTTATATATAAGAAAAAAAAAGTTGAATTTTTCACTAACAGATAGCACTGTCATTTGCAGTATCCTCTCACATTTTAAACAAATCCGTCTTCTGAAATTGATGCTATACTGCAAGTACTGATTAATCTGACTTTGGCGCTTTGCATAAGATTTCGTATTTTAATAAATAAGTATTCATTGCTTATTACTGCTGTCGATCGTTTTAAAAAATATCGTGATATTGTATAAAGCATTGTTGGTTAAGCTTTATTATTAGAATTTTCAACGTCTGACAGCCATGCTCATGAATGGCGGCCGTCACATCGAACATTTGTTTTGCTAGTTGCGTTGTTGAATGTGCATTCATTTGTAAAACAAAAAAAATTAATTTTACGTTTAAAGCGTCACTTAACGGAGAAAAGAATACGTTTTTGTGCATTTCATGGAAAACTGCATAGAAGTTCTGCAGGACTTTTTCAATTATATATAGTATATATATACATATACATATACACACACATATATATACATATATTATTTATTTATTTATTTTCTGTGACTTTTGGTCGCTTGGTCATTTTTCATTTTCAAATTCATTTTCCTTTCGGATAAAAATATAATCAATTCTGAGTTAATTAATATTTGTATTTTATTAATAAGTTGGTGTCACAAAAATTTGAATTGTGTTAAAAAAAAAAAAAGAAAAACATAACGTAGAAGAAATATTTAATGTCTTGAATAAATAGAATAGAATAATATAAATCTTTAATACGTTTAATGATAAGTCTTTATTTTCTAGCAATACTTATTACAATATTTTGATGAATATTACGGAATAAATCTCAAGTCAGTAATTTGTTTTATTATCATTATTATGTAAGAGATAATAAAAGTTAATATGGCGTCAAGTTAATAATGTGGTTTAACTTGACGCATTATTACCAAAATTCATATGAAAACTCAATACAGTAACCGCCGCTTAATAAATTCACTGGTTAATAAAATCAGCCGCTTAATCTGATCAAATTGCCAGGACCGGAATCAAATTAATACTAACTACTTTTAAAGCCGCCGCTTAATAAATTCAGCATCGCCGGTTAATAAACACAAACATATCTCCTCAGCAGCCAAAAATATTATTTAATAAATATAATTAAAAAAATATATATATATTTGCATTTTATTATTATTTTTTTTTTTTTTAAACAGAAAAAGAAATTAAAGCACAACAACTCTTATCGCTCATTATAGAAGATTTTACTCTTGCAGCATAGTTACAAGTTAAACACGCCCAATGAATTACCTCCGTAACAATTTCTATATATATATATATATATATATATATTAATTTCTAATTATTAAAAGATAATTTCTAGTTCTTATTTTGAATTTACTATAATTCGTGAGACTTAAATGGAAAGATTTTAAATTTCTAAGAATAGCGTGAACATTTGGTAAAGTAATGATAATTTTCTTCAAACGAATGTGCATGGGAACTAGGAATGTGTTAACGCACTTATATCGAAGAAACAATTAATTAATTATCTATCAAAAATTAATTAATATTGTTTACTAATGCCATTATTCGTTACCTTTTAAAGTTTCTTTCCAAATTCAGGGAAGTAATACCTTTTCTTTAAGTACAAGAACGTTCGTCGGATATAAAAATCAGCCGCTTAATAAAATCACTTTGGTTCAGAACGAATGCGATTTTAATAAGCGGCGGGAACTGTATATCCAAAATTAGAAGAAGAAAAAAAAATCATGCGATACTGAAGAACTACACACGCAAGCTGGCATAAAAGAAAATGTTGATTCGACATACGATAATAATGATAAAAAACACGTTGAGAACGAAGCTATCTTTGTTTAAGAAAAATAACTTTGCTCATGACGTACTATTTGATGGCTTCCTGTATATTTTTTTCTATAACACGAAAAAAATATGCTTGAAATACATTTTTCTACTTATAAACATATTTTTATTTTCCGAACACATATTACGAAAAAAGAGTTTTGTAATCATGAATATATTCGACTAACAGATTTTGAGTGTTGTTTCGAGGTCTTCTGAATTAACTTTTGCCCTTTTCACGGTCATTTGTGTATAGATATGTGGGAGAGAAAGCGTCTAAACGTTTTACAGCTCAAATTGCAGGACTTATAAGAGAATTGTTTTTTTTATACATTAAGGTCTGTGGATCCAAATTACTTAAAGTTTATTTTAGTAATGTTAAATTTTTTAATACAGTTGAAAACGGATTGCTCTGTTAAAGTATAATCATTAGAGGGAACGATGTTCCTGTTACGTAAAGTTTTTTTACTGGGAAACAGACAAAATTCACACAGTATATTATGTACTATAGGAGCTAATATTAAAGTGGATTCAAATATTTAAAAAAAAAAAAGGCAGAGATACATCTTATAAAATTTTGCTACTGACCGGTCATTACTAAACCATTGATTACCATTTACAGTTCCGTTATGTCGACGTACAGGCGTACAAGAGAATTCAGATACATTATGGTCTGCTGTACAAATGTACGAATTTGGAGAGAAATAAGTAAATATCCTATTATTTTCTATCTAAATAATGAATTTTGTTTCGATTCAATTTTGTGTGGATAGAAAAAAAAAAAAAAAAAAAAATCAAATTTCATTTAAGCTGTTTCAGTATCAATTGTGTGGAATTTTTAAAAGTAATTGGAACTGGAACTACGTCGGAATGGCAACTTTCACGATATTTGTGGAAAGGGAATCGCTGACTTAATATGCAATATAATGCGCTTTTTGCTTGAAAATTACACCACAATTGATGTAAAATTCACCGAAAAACTGGTGTTAAAAAGTATAAGAAGTATGAAGAATTATTTAAAAAAAAAAAATCCCTCGTTTAAAATAATAAAAAATCCCCGATATTGAATTTAATAATAAAATTAAAAACACTTTAAAAACACGTTTAAAAATACATTTATTAAAAAGATAAAAGACTTCCAAAGCTTAGGGATTTAGTTTTGCACACTACAAAGCAGTTATATATACTTTTGTACCATATGGTCAACAGTTAAGTCCTTACAAAAAATAAATTCAACTGGAAGTTATACATAGAGGCTGGAACTATTACAGGTTAATGAGGTGCTACACTTGGAGGCTGTAACTATTAGAAATTGCCGCTTGGAAACAATACAGTGGAACACGTTGCCCAGCAAACACATCCAAGATATTTGAAGCATAGGTTCATTGTCCAACTGTGGTTTAAATCAGTGCCGTGTTTCAAAAGTTATTATTATGGCAAATTTTCAAGTAGAAGTCTAAATGGCCGCGACTTAAAAAAAAAAAAAAAAAAAAAATGGCAAAACAACTAACCCACCGAAATCATCCAGTATATTTGTATGATAAGTTCATTGACCAGTTCTAATTTAAATTAAATCAGTATTTCAAAAATTATCGTCATAAAAATTTTTCAGGTGGCACCACTTGTAAAAAAAAGTGGAGTGAGATGCCTAGCGAACTTATCTGAGATATTTGAATGATAAATCCACTACCCAAATTTGATGCGAATTGATTCTGTATTACTAAAGTTACCATAATCACTAATTTTCAAGTGGGCGCCACTTGGAAATAAAATTGCGGATGAGATCACCAAGTGAACTTATCCTAGATATTTCAACCATAAGTTCACTATCCAACTTTTATTTGAATCAGTTTAGTATTTTAAAAGTTATCGTGATGGCATATTTTCAAGTGGCAGTGAGATTTTAAGTGGCTGGGACTTAGAAACAAGATGTCGGGACAAGTTGCCCAGTGAAAATATTCAAGATAATTATAAGATAATATCACTGTCCAAATTTGGTTCGATTTGGTGTACTATTTCAGAAATTATCGTGATTTTAAATTTTCAAGTGGGAGCCTGATTTCAAGTGGCCCCGCTTAACTTAAGATATCTGCCACTCTATAAAAATGGCGGATATAGTTTATTAATAAACTTCATTGAGATCCTTATGTGGTCTGTATTTACATCAAAATTCAAACAATTTCCGAATACGCTTTTTACAATTTAAAGTTAAAATTTTCAAGTGGTCTCCACTTGAAAACAAAATGGCGGAGCAACTTGGTTAACAAACTCATCTAAGATATTTATAAGATAAGTTTAGACACTGTCCAAATTTGGTTCGATTTGGAGTATTATTTCAGAAGTTATTGTGATTTTAAATTTTCAAGTGGTAGCTGTGCTATAGAGTTTGTTGCACTATTTTGTAGAAACAAATTGATGATATTAGCACTTTTGATGATGCTTAAATTTCTTTTATTATTATGAAGCAATACACTGGTAAAATAGTGATAAAGGATCAAAGTCGTTGAGGTGGTTGGCCGTGCACATTGCACTGTTCACAATAATCCAGAATTCGTTGCTGACATTAAAATATTTTATTTATCTTCAACTTCGTTTGTAATTAAATAATTCAACACTAATGATATACATCAGAAATATCCTTTTGAAAAGAATCAAGATGTTCGTTTTCTAATACAATATATGAATACATGAAAATGAACGGGATGGACACGGGGAGAGAAGTATTCAAAAGTTACGTCTTTTCAGCAACAGAGAAGATGCAGAAGTGATGAAATTGTTGGCTGAATACATTACACCAAACCACAGAAATTTTTTATGCCAAGGACAACACCCACTTTTTCAGTTACAGCTAATTTAGTATAACTTTTTAAAATATATTGGCGATTGATTTCTTAGCCAAAAAATCCGTTATCAGTTCGTGAGAATTTGGCAAACCAACCTTAACTCTTGACCACAAGAATTTTATCGTTAAATTTTTACACATAGATTTTAGTCTAAAAAGAATACGCGATTTCTATTTTTAACTAGCAGATGTGAGATCTGTTCAACATTCAAAAATGACATCAGGAAACATTTTATTCTGTTTTATTTAATTGAGATGAAACGAATTGTTCTCCACAGAATAAAGCGATTGAAAGTTCATCTCTTGCTTTTATTTTTATTTATTTATTTATTTATTTTTTTTTTATTAAAGAAATAGAGATATAATGTTTTGCTCTTTTGGAATAAAGGAATGAAACCGCAAATATTAACTCGCTTTTTTATACAGATAGAAAATGAATTGGGAAAGAAATTTATCAGAAATGTAATACATAATTTAGAATATGTGATTTTCGATATCACATATTTATCGTCTTCAAGCTGGATGCATTACGATCGAACTTGTAAATAGTGGCATTTGAAAAAATACGATGATTCATTTTTTTTTTTTTTTAAGCGGCTGACGATTGACGATTTCAATTAATTTTTCCACACACTCTTGGAAAAAAAAAAAAAAAGAAAATACAGTAAGCGAACGGAATAGTCAGTATCGGACTGACTTTCGATAAAAATCCTTTGAAGAAGCTCGCATGACGAAACAGCTGTTGAGGGTCATACAGTAACACAGAAAAACTAAACGAAACCTCTCCTGAAGAAGACGCTGCCTCATAAGAAACATCTGTTGCATACCATCCAGTAAACAAGTGAGGAGAAATGATTTTCGCCGAGCATCGAACTTGAAGAGACAGGAGCCAACACTTTCAGAACAAGCGAGAGAGACATAGCGAGATAGCACCCTTCATGATTGCAGCGTATTAAAAATGCAAATGTTAATCAAGGCAGCACACAGAAAATTTTTTAAGTTTCAAGAAGGCTTTTCCTCCTCCCCGTGTCCAGTTATTTTAATTCTATAAAGTCAGCAATTGTCTTTAGCACCAAAATTTGTGCTATAGAGTTTGTTGCACTATTTTGTAGAAACAAATTGATGATATTAGCACTTTTGAGGATGCATAAATTTCTCGTATTATTATGAAGCAATACACTGGTAAAATAGTGATAAAGGATCAAAGTCATTGAGGTGGTTGGCCGTGCACATTGCACTGTTCACAATAATCCAGAATTCGTTGCTGACATTAAAATATTTTATTTATCTTCAACTTCGTAACAATATTGCTAGTAATTAAATAATTCAACACTAATGATATACATCAGAAATATTCTTTTGAAAAGAATCAAGATGTTCGTTTTCTAATATAATATATGAATACATGAAAATGAACGGGATGGACACGGGGAGAGAAGTATTCAAAAGTTACGTCTTTTCAGCAACAGAGAAGATGCAGAAGTGATGAAATTGTTGGCTGAATACATTACACTAAACCACAGAAATTTTTTATGCCAAAGACAACACCCACTTTTTCAGTTACAGCTAATTTAGTATAACTTTTTAAAATATATTGGCGATTGATTTCTTAGCCAAAAAATCCGTTATCAGTTCGTGAGAATCTGGCAAACCAACCTTAACTCTTGACCACAAGAATTTTATCGTTAAATTTTTATTCATAGACCTTAGTCTAAAAAGAATACGCGATTTCTATTTATAAGTAACAGATGTGAGATCTGTTCAATGCTCAAAAATGACATAAGGAAACATTTTATTCTGTTTTATTTAATTGAGATGAAACGAATTGTTCTCCACAGAATTAAGCGATTGAAAGCTCATCTCTTGCTTTTATTTTTATTTTATTTTTATTAAAGAAATAGAGATATAATGTTTTGCTCTTTTGGAATAAAGGAATGAAACCGCAAATATTAACTCGCTTTTTATACAGATAGAAAATGAATTGGGAAAGAATTAAATTTATCAGAAATGTAATACATAATTTAGAATATGTGATTTTCGATATCACAGTAGCGTGATTTCAAGTGGTCCCGCTTAACCTAAGATATATACCACTTTATTAAAAATGACGGATAAATTTCATTAATAAACATCATTGAGACCCTTATGTGGTCTATATTTACATCAAATTACAAAATAAATTCGGAATACGCTTTTTACAATTTGAATTTGAATTTTCAAGCGGTCCCATCTTGAAAACAAAATGGCGGAGTAACTTGGTTAATAAACTCATTAAACTCATCTAAAATATTTATAAGATAAGTTAAGGCACTGTTCCAATTTGGTTCTATTTGGAGTATTATTTCGGAAGTTATAGTGATTATAAATTTTCAAGTGGTGGCCTGATTTCAAGTGGTCCCGCTTAACTTAAGATATCCGCCACTTTATTTGAAACGGCGGATAAAGTTCATTAATAAATTTATTTGAGTCACTTGTATAACCTATGTATACATCACAATTAAAAAAAATTCGGAATATGTTTTTTACAATTTGAATTTGAATTTTCAAGTGGTCTCAACTTGAAAACAAAATGGCGGATCAACTTGGTTAATAAACTCATCTAAGATATTTATAAGATACGTTAAGGCACTTTCTAAATTTAGTTCGATTTGGAGTATTATTTCGGAAGTTATAGTGATTTTAAATTTTCAAGTGGTAGCCTGATTTCAAGTGCTCCCGCTTAACTTAAAATATCTGCCACTTTATTAAAAATGGCGGATAAACTTCATTAATAAACTTCATTGAGACCCTTATGTGGCCTGTATTTACATCAAAATTCAAGCAAATATTACTTTAAATATGCTTTTTACAATGTCGGTTTGAAATTTTCAAGTGGCTGCCACTTGAAAACGAAAAGTCGGAGCAACTTGGTTAACGAACTCATCCAAGATATTTATAAGATTAGTCCACTGTCCAAATTTGGTTCGATTTGCAGTATTATTTCGGGAGTTATCGTGATGACAAAATTTTCATTATATATATATATATAGATAGATAGATAGATAAACGAAGTGATTGCAATAGGTCGATTTCTAAAGAAATCAACATAAAAAAAAAAAAAAAGTTTTTGTAATTTACGGTGTTTGCAATTCAACATTTTCTATTTTTTACATTTCTGTCTAAATTCTTATTAAGTAAATGAGTTGTCAAAATCCCATATCATTATTAATTAACCTGAGTTAAAGTTTCCGCTGTGTTCGGTAGAGATTTTTCTTGCTCGCAACGCACAGTGTTCGGAATTTCAAAAAAGCTGGCCAAAAGTCGAAAAATTTAGGCGCGTTTTTAGACGTAAGTACCGCGGAAATACCTTCAGAGGGAACCACTGAATGAAACTGTGAGGTGGAAAATTTATTCTATCTACATATTTCTAAGTGTAGGCTGGCGGAAAACGTGACAATTTTTTCTTTTAATGCATTTTAACAGTTAAACAAATAGTGTTTCTCGGAAAATTTCGCAACAACAACATTGAACAAAATATGGCCGACAATTGTGGAGGTTAGTAGATAATATTTATGCTGTATTTTTTTTCATCAAGTGATCTCCTGAGCGGCTTTTTGAAGTTAACCTCAATTATAACATAACCAAAAGTTTCAAAGTATGGAAACTTTTTTATCTCGCAAGATCCCGCATTGATTCAAAGTGGAGAGTGTTAAGGGATGTCCATTTTATTCAGCCGTTAAAGAATTGGGTGCCCCCACCTGCCCCTGTATGTGTAAAAGCGTTTTAACTTTTTAATTTAATTTTTTAATTTTTTGGACTTTGGTCTACCATATTGGATCCGCCATCTTGTTTTTGAGTGCAAGATCACTTTTTTTATAAAAACTGATATCAAATTTGAATTTAGCGCCCTCAAAAACCCTTAAATGTGAAAATTATCCTTCATCTATCAATTTTGTGATTTTTGATCCGCCATATTGGATCCGCCATCTTGTTTTTGAGTGTAATATCACTTTTTTTATGAAAACTAACGTCAAATTTGAATTCAGTGCCCTCAAAAACCCCTTAATGTAAGAATTATCCATCTTATATTAATTTTTTAATTTTTTGTCTGCCATATTGGATACGCCATCTTGTTTTTGAGTTTGCCTTTGAAGTTTTCAAGAAACCAATGTCAGATTCGGATTCAGCGACCTCGAAAACATATATATACATCACAATTTCACTTGTTTTCTTTAATTTCGACTTTTGGCCAGCTTTTTTGAAATTCCGAACACTGTGCAACGTGAGGAATCCGTGTTCCCACTGCCTTCAGCAGCAATTTACCCGATTCTTACTCCCCCTTTCCCAGTGGCTAAGGTCGAAGTTTTGCGAAATCTCGACAAAGTACATAATGCGTACACCTAAACAACATCCACACACCAAAGTTCGCCAATCTAAAATAATTTAAGGTGAATTTAAGGGAAAACGTGTTTTTACACGTGTTTATAGCCCTCTTGACACCAAGGGGGTAAGGGGGATTTCGTAAAATCCCGTTATAATAAGGGTCGGACACTCTGAAAAGTTGATACATATAAGCAATCTCTGAAAAGTTGATAGATATAAGCAATCTCTGAAAAGTTGATAGATATAATTTTAAGTTGGGTAAAGACCTAAATTCCTGCGAAGCGCCGTTGAATTCTGTCCAGCCGTTCTCAAGTAATACCCGCACAAACGTGTTTGTCTTTTTCCCCCAGGGGGGAGTGGGGGAATTTCTGAAAAATTGATAGATATAATTTTAAGTTGGGTAAAGACCTAATTTCCTGCTAAACGCCGTTGAATTCTGTGCAGTCGTTCTCAAGTAATACCCGGACAAACGTGTTTTTGTCTTTTCCCACCAGGGGAGAAACGTGGGGGAATTTCTGAAAAATTCATAGATATAATTTTAAGTTAGGTAAAGATCTAAATTTATGCCAAGCACCGTTGAATTCTGTCCGCCCGTTCTCAAGTGATGCCCGGACAAAAAAAGCGACATACAGACACGATGACACACACACACACACAGGCAAAAGTCATTTTCGGTAAGTCATTTTCGGCTTTCATGGTGTGTAAAACGTGAAGATATCGCAAAATTTTTTGATTCTGACAAATTTACAGACAAAAGTCTGATTTTATTAATATAGATCCACACTGTTTCTTCCTTCATATTTAAAAACAATTATATTTTAAAATAGCATATCGTGAAAGGAAAACATATTTTGTTTATACTACATAAATGGTTAATATAAATTGGAAAGTTTTTACAATTGAAAAGCTGCTTGGAACTGCATTATTAAAAAAAAAATTTTAATCAATGTAAATACATTTTTAAAATTTTGGTAACATATGAAGCGAGTTAGAAGACTTTTCGACTGTACAATTATTATTTATAGCTACTTTTTTTTAGCGTAAGTTTAAAAAAACGCATATACAGAAGAATTCAACGGAGAGTTACAAGTTTCATGGGTAGAAACTCAAGATAGTATGACATTGTAATTTTTATGTGTTCGTCAGAAGATATGTAATTAGGGAATAACGTGCTTGGCATGTTGGTCATCAGTTGTTAACGACGGGGCGAAAAAAGGGAGACTTCGTGCTCCATCACTGAGGAAAATTCACTGTCATTAGGAAACGTGCAATTTTGTCAAAAAAGTTTGAGGGTTTACCTTGAGGTAACTCCTTTTTTTTTTTTTTTTTTTTTTCAAATACCAGAGAAATGTCGATCGACATTTGTTTCGATTGCCATTCATTTGGACAGTATGGGAACTAAGATTTGTCACTTAAAAATAATTTGTTGTTGAAGAACATTTAAGGATTGAGTTCCATTATTTTATTGGATGCTTTCTTTTAAAAGAAACAATAATAATTCTTCTTTTTCTTTCTTCTTTCCTTTTTCACTTGATCTATGGGATTTTCCCTCCTTTTTCTATGCTTGGCGTGGCAGAGATGATTAACCCTTTGCGGCGCAAGACAATTTGAAACATTTAAATTATACTGCCACCGGAATTCATGAACTAAATTAAACTAAAAGAAATTTTAAATTTTAAGGTTTAAAAAAACCGGCTTTTTCTGATATGTTATAAACGTGAATTTTTGCTAAAATATTTCCGGGATGAATTTTTGCAGCTGGATCTTAAATTTTGCGTCCTCGTGGCGAGGACACCGCGCGTTAAGGGGTTAAATGATTAGCAAATTTAAGTTTCGTCCATAATTACGTCAAATCAGCGTATCATAATCCAATGTGAATTTTATATATTGTAAAACATTCGTTTGTATTTTTATAGTTTTTTTTTTTTTTTTTTTTTTTCTTTTGCTGATATATCATTGCATTTTAGGAATGCTTGTGTTCACATAACAATATTTTGAGTTAATCTTTGATTCAATTTACTTTTTTTTTTTCTGATCTGTTTTTAAAATTTTATTTTCTAAAACACATAACATTTGAAACATTCTAATTGAAGTATTTTTAATTGAATTTTTCGATGAATGTGACATTGAAGTATTATATATTTTGTTTTTAAAATCTGTAAAATAACTGCAATAATAAATTCATTTTGTTTAAATAGCATTTATTAAACGTCCTCTTTCTTTAAACTACTTAATTAAAAATTTCAATATGCTTCATGAAAGCAAATCTATTAAATTTATTTATTTAATATTTCGATGCACCTATTCTATTCAATTCTAATAAAATCATTCATTTCGGGATATTCTCACAAATCTTTGAAAGTTCGTTTTCAACGTGTTCTTCATAATTACATAAATAGATTTCAATTCACCTATGTAATAGTATTGACAATACAAAAATATCAGCTTAGCTTACAAATTTTTTTCAACAGTCCCAATCAATGATCAAAATCAAAGATCTTTAATTACGTGACCAGTGATGCCAGATTGAGGTTTTGTCCCCATTTTGGGGATTTTTGGGGCTTCTGGGGACAATTTTGGGGACCAAGTGTTCGTGGGGACTTTTTTGGGGAATTCTAAAATTTTTGGGAACAAATCTGGGGAGTTCAACTTTCTGTCAATGTTGGCAACGTAATGATTTATCCCTACGACTAGAGACTTTCAATAGCTTTACTGTTATTTGGGGATTTTTTTTTCAAAAATTGCCTTCATTTGGGGAAAAATCTAAGCTTAAATCATGGAAAAATCTGCTTGATATATATATATATATTTTTTTTTTTTTTTTTGAAAAAATTTTTATTTTTCCATTTTAGTAGAAATCAAGTTGGGGATTTTTTCGAAAGAAAAAAAACCCTGATTTGGGGAAATTTGAAGACCTGTTTGGGGAAAGAAATTTCGACCATCTGGCATCAGTGTACGTGACAGATATCTGTGAGTTCTTTGGCCAAATCTTGCATGGAATTTAACGCACTTTCCTTATCAGTGAATTCGGCTATCAGAATATCATCTATACTTTACTATAATAACCCTTTTGTGAAAAATTTACGAATAATTTAATTTTATTGCTTAAGTTTTCTCCTTACTTTGGAACATGCGTATTTGGCAACGATGTGCCTTACATGGCGAAAAATAAATCCAAGCTTGGTAGAAAACGTGAATAAGAATTCTCTGGATTTCAATAGGATGTCTTGGCGTTAAAATATCAACCTTTCTAACTCACCCCCGACTCCACTCTCCACACCCAATCGTACTGCATTGCTAACTACAAATAAATTCAGTATGAAGAGATTAACTTCTCTTCATTTTTAGTAGACATTTTATTTTAATGAAAATGTCTTTTCAGTGAGATACGGTGCACATTTTTTTTATCATTATTGTCGTGGCAATATCTCTCGGAATATTCTAGCTTGAAATGAACGAGTTAAATAGAAAAGACTCTCCAAATTCTTAATATCAGTTTTGCTCTACCATTCTTTTAAAACTAGGCACTGTGAATGTGTCAGAATATAATATTTTTGCTTATTCAGAAATGAATTTATTTCTTTACTTAAAAAATTTTGCAAAAATAGGCATTTTACCAATAAAATTATGAAAAAATAGAACTACAGAATATAGACAATGAAGCTAAAAAACAATTACCACTGCATGATCGGGTTCAAATCTAAACACAGAAATAAATATACAGTAAAATGAAAACTAAAGTACTCTATTTTTTTTTTTTTAAGAAAATGTTCCAGTGAAATATTAATGTAGATAAAGAAAATGAACGGCTATATTTTTGAAAAAAATCTTTTGACAGAAAAATAAGCTTGATGGATGTCATTAGTGCACAAACATGTATTCAAAATATTCTTCACAAAACAACATTCCATTGGAATCCCTCCTGACAAAAGAGAATTTTCATTTGTCAAATGGCTAGAGAAATAAATCTCTAAAAACATAGTTGAATACATAAAAATTTCTTCTCTCAAAAATTCATGCATGGCAACATGCCATGCTTCCGCTGAAAACAAACCGATTCTAAACGGATTGCCATAGATGAGTTGAAAATGGCGGAAATCGCATTTGTTTTTATATATTCGCGTACAAGAAATATTTCTCCTGAATTTTAACGTTGTTCTGTAAATCGAGGCACGTTATTTTGAACCGTAATGAGGAAGTATTTTTCATATTTCTTTGTAAAAATGTTTTTGGCATTCTAATTTAAATTTGAAATTGCTGAATATTTTATAACCTTTATATTCTATATAAGATGAAATAGTTGAAATCAGCAAACTTTTTAGAGGGTCTTTTTTTCGATTAACTTACCATTTTTACATACGATTTTTATTTATTTATTTATAATATTTGGATCCTGTCCACCCGTATTTATGTAATGCTGCTTTTGTAAAATTATGTTGTACTGCTTTATGATCCCAAAACATAATTTTAAATATATATGGGGTGGTGTTGTACGGCTGGATGGTTGGGTGGGTTTGTGAAATTAAATTATTAAAAAAAAAAAAAAAAAAAAGCAGAAGGCTTGTTGCATTTACTTTGTATTACTATGCAAACTTTCTTTTTCCACTAAAATTTCAGTTTCTTCCTTTTTGAGTTGTCAACTATATTTAAAATTCTAATCAATCGGTGAATTTCATTGTTGCTTCGTGGTTTCATTGTTATTCATCTGCTTTGAAATTTTGCTTTTTCAAATCCATATGGTTCCTGTTCTGGTCGTGGCAGGCTGGGTGAGTGTTGCCGGCGTGAAAATAGTTTAACCCCACAGGCAAGTCACAAGTCTTGCCGCCTGCCTCCTTCCTTCCTATCTTGTGTTTCTTAGGTTATTTTTCATTAATTTTGATAAGTTTATGGTTTTGAGTTGCGATTTGTTGTGTTACTTTATTGATTCATATGTTTTGCAGGCTGTTGATTAGTGGATCTGGTTTCTTTACATTAGTGTATTTCATCCACTGATAAAATTTTTTTAAAATCTTATTGGTCATTGGTGTTTCAATGATTTTGTATCTGTTGCTTGGCTTCTACTATGCTTAATAGATCATCTTTATTATATATATATATATATATATATATATATATATATATATATATATATACGCTTAACACAATATAAAAATATATGTAATAATTTTCAGACGAAAATGCTTAAAAAATTTTAACATTATTATTAATGTGGTATGTAATTGAATGGTGTTTTGGATTTTTATGTTAAATACGTTATATACTGAGTTAGAATAAATACCATCAGCTAAATATTTAATTTTTTTCCCTTTTAGAGAAAAAAACATTTTGAGATTGTCTTTACAAAATTGTTATCTTTACAAAATTGATACTTTGTGAAAAAATTATATTTTTTAACTTCACATAAATAAATGGATATTCTGTTGCTTGAATTGTAAAAGATTACAGAAAACAGCATTCGATTTTTTACTTTAAAAACATTTATAATAGATATTTATTTGCATGAAAACATTAAAAAACAGGTTGAGAAACATAATAAACAGACGTTTCAGGCCGAATTATCAGTTCCTCATCGGTGTTAAAATATCTCACGGAAAGAAAATTTACAAAAATAATAGGACAGTCGCAGCATATTTAATCATATGAAATACAGTACAAAGAAAGCGATACAAAAATGAATGTCTAAAAAAATGGCCTCTTGCAGCAGCACCAACTGCTTGCAGCGATCGGGCAATAGAAAAGCAAATGGTGGCAACAGATTACAAGTTGAGAAGAGAAAAAAAGTACACAGCAAAGCGAGTACAAGTTATGTAGCGAAACGTAATGCTAAAATATGTGTGTCTACAGCAGCACCAAATGCATGCAGAGGTTATGCGATATAGAAATAACATATTTTTGAAGAATTTTTCCCATTTGATTAAATTCAAATCTATTTTAACGTTTGTTATAATAATATTTCGTGTATACAATAATAGTCTTTAATTAACTACTGAATCCTTTCTTCCGTAATTAAATAAAATAAAAAGTAAGTGGAAAAGAAAATCTTGCTGTAATCAGAAATAGCATTCTTTCGTTTCCGTTTTAAAAGAATACCACATGGCCATTCTTAATTTCTGAGTAAATCAAAAGTTTAACAGCTAACGTACTTTTGATCTGTTTCTCAAAGTTAGCCTTGAAAAAGAATTAAGTATATTTCTTTCTTATGTATTTGCCGTCTGTTCTCATAACTAAAAAACATGCTCGCGGTATTCAAAACTATTAACTGAAGGAATATATAGCGGATCTAAAGAAATCGTTTTTTGGGTGATCTTTGCGGCAAAATATTGTATGCTAACATGTTCGTGATTTTCGATTTTGGCTAAAAATTTGGACACTCTCTCATTGATCTCCGTCAAGAAAACACTTCTTAATACTGGATTAAGATCGCTCTCTCTCTGTTTTTGCGGTTCCCAAACAGAATGTACTGTTTCGTTTATTATATTATTATGGAGACACTATACTTAATATTTGTTGTTTAGCTATTTTATCTGCCAAATGATCGAAAAGTGGTTAGTACATTGCGTTGTATCCGCAATAACCCAGGTTCGAATCCTGGTCACGGCACCAATGTTTATCGTAGAGAAAATTATTAGCCATTTAAAATTGCTTATAGAATATGAAAGATCCTGGTTCGAAGATTTCAAACTGGATTGGCCGTAAAGAATCTTGATATCTGAATGAAGAGCTAAAAAATAGTTTTTATTTGGCAGATAAAACAGCTGAACAACAGATATTAAGTATAGTGTCTCCATAATAATATAATAAACGAAACGGTACATTCTGTTTGGGTACCGCAAAAACAGAGAGAGAGAGAGAGAGAGAGAGAGAGAGCGATCTTAATCCAGTATTAAGAGATGTTTTCTTGACGGAGATCAGTGAGAGAGAGTCCATTCTTTAAAAATATATGATTTCTATATCACAGGTTGGGTGAGAAAATATAAATAGTGGCAGCTAGACAAGTTAGAGAAAGCTGCCCAAAATTATAAGCAATCAGGCGAAGTAATTATAGTGTACTTTTTTTTTTTTTAAATATTTCCGGTATGAAATACACATTATATATGACGATTGCCGCTCTAAATGGTCTTGCGGACACATTTCCCCACAGACGTTGCACTGCTTACTTTGTATACGCTTTGGTAAATAGTCAATTTCAACATTTATATTGCCCGATATAAGTTAGAGAAAACCTTAAACTCAAAATTTTATGTATCGCTTTAACAGCAAATTATTAATAACGTAATTTCTTTTACTAAAATATTTCCAGTATAAAATTAAGATTTGTACATGATGCTTGGCGTTCAGTTGGCGGACATATTTCCCATAGACGCTGCGCTGCACTGCTTACTTTGTACCTTCTTTGGTTGGCATCATAAGTGATTCATTCAAAACATGCCGGTTGCAGTTTCGCAAAAACTCCTTCTAGAAAAATTCGATTATTGTAGTTATTGATATAAGAAGCAAGATTACCGATTTCTGGTAATACATGTTTGTAATTGTTTTTTCACAAAAGTTATGAAATAGATTTTGATGGAAGGATATATTGATGCATATTTGAAGATAATTTTAAAAGCACTTCTAAGATTACATGTGAAGTAATCCAACAATAACACAGGCATACTCCAGAAAATAGACATTATTGTTGCAACACATGAAAAGTTTTATTAAACATGTTTTTGATATTCGATATAGGTGATCATTAAAAAAACTAATAGGCTAGTTAGAATTCAGAGATTTCTGAAACTTGGAGTGAGAGCATAAAAGTGTCGACTTCACAGCTTACAAGATGGCCATGACGTGATGTTCCGATTCTCCGTTAATTTCACCAAAGCACCACCAATCGAAGCCAAATTCAAAATAATACAGAAAAAAAAAGATTGTTATTGTGTTACATATAAACACAGGTAAATTTTTGAAAAAGTTACCAGATAGTTATAATTCAAACGGTTCTTAATGAAATCAAACCCTCGCTAAACCGATTTTTGTGGGAAGACAGAAGTTTTAAGCAAATTAATGTACCATTTCGTGAGACTAGGAATGAAACACATGGCGGTCAACTGCATTTATTTGCAATATGAAAGGAAACCGAATTGTCAAACAGGCAAAACACGCTAGTGTAGATCTGTATTATGCTACAGAAAGAATAATATATGATCAAAGATTTCGCGAGAGCTGTAATTGGCGAAAGATACATATGTGGGAAGAGGAAGGATATAAAAATTTAAAGAAAACTGTGCACGTAAATTTAAGTTATAAATTATAGGTCATAAAAATCTTTCGTTATATTAAAATGGTTTTTTATACGATTATATATATATTTTTAGAATATGTGATAATTGACATCACAAGGAGGTTTTAACACTGATGAAGGGATAATGAAGTCGGACCGAAACGTCTGGACACTGTGAATTTTAATGTGTTTTTTCAATGTTTCCACGTACATAAATATCTCTTTTAAATGTTTATAAGTGAAATATTTTAATTTAGCTACGTGGAATGTTTATTTAATTCAAAGTTTATTTATCATTTCATTAGTGATGTCCGAACAGCAATGTCTTTTGTATGTATTCTCTTCAAATTCCTTGTGAATCATGAAACGTATATAACAGAACACCTTTAGCACCTGAACACTTACTGCAGACTCAGTGTTACCCAAACAAAATCTCCCTTATCATAGTGTCGATATTTGCTTTACATGAAGATTCATTCAAAAGAGTTATTTAAAGGCATAACGAGGTAATTTGGATTCTTAACATCAATAAAAATCCAGCGATAAAAGTACAATGCTTCATAAACCACCACATTTGACATTAAACTGAGCAGTCAGAAACATCTCATAAAATTTCTAACTATAGAATTAGAAACCAAGTATATGTCTCACATACTGATTTTCTTTTCCACCTACAACCTTGTAGATTCTAAATTCGCCCATTGCATGAGAGACCCTGGATGTTCCATTTTCCTGGTACTTAAAAAGTACCGTTCCGCTAATCACATCAAATCGTTACCAGGCATGGTTTTTTAAAATGAATTGAAACGCGAAGACAATTTAATCGCTAACTTATGCTTTCATTGATAAAGAGATTATTTTGTTCTGTGGATAGTGACGAAGATAATAAAAAGAAATGTCAGTTAAAACTGACTGCGATGACCTTTCAACCATTCTTTGTTTTTTTTACCAAGACGTGTCTGCTCTATATGTTGCTATGCAGTTTCATAGATAAGAAGACAGATCTCGTTTATTGTCTCGTTCGAACTCTGAAGTCGCAATATTTGATTTGTCTTCTTTGATGATGTGTATCAACAGCTGAATAATTAGACATGGAATATGCACAGAGTAAAGAAAATGACTGCATGATTTTTGAGAAGCAGACGGCATGGACTGTTATCTATTCTTTATGGAAGTTATTTTGTAATAATGTTTTCACTGCTAATAGTGAATTAAACGTTTTTATAATATGTGATCTAGTGCAAGTGATTCATGGGTAATTTTTAATTACAATTAATTTATCGCAATAAAACTAAATTTTAGCCTTTTGATCGAAAATGTACAACATTGTGAATGGGAAGTGGTGATTAAAATGTTATATTAGCTTTGTTAATTGTATAAACTTTATTATATTTGGCACACTTCGTAAAGTGTGACTAAATGAACATTTAAAGCTGTTCTTAAATACAAACTGCCTGTTTTCTACATTATATACATATCTATTTTCTTTTTCACCTGATGAAAATACTGCTTAATTATTTTGACCCGAAACAATCGATACGCGTTTTTGCAATTTTTAACATTTACTTATTAAGTTACATTCTCCATCTTTTAATACCAGTTTTCATTTTTTAAATTAATTTTTCTTTGAAAAAGTCTGACATTTTTGAGTCATTCTAGTAAGGACAATTTAAAATTGATTGACGCAACCATTTTTTATTGATTGAAAATTGTTTATCCTCCATCCATTTTTAGTTGACTGATTAATGCATATGGAAAAAAAAAAAAAAAAAAAAACATGAAACTGGTCTTACTGGGCTTTTTTTTTTTCAAATGTCTTTAAAAATGTCACCCTGTTTCAACTCGGTTTATTTAGGGGGGGGGGGGGGGATACTGTTCTATTGCCTAATCATTCATATCTGCAAACCTTATGCATTTCTACTAAAAATCATAATAATATTCATAAGTAAATACATGAAATTGCTTCATTATTTTGATCATGTAGATGATTGGTTTGTTGTCGATCAACATTGGCTTCATTTGTCGATCAACGGTCATTTTCTGCACGCTAGGGCTTGTTAGACGGTTTAAATAATGGATGTCCCCAAAATGGATGTATTTCGGGATTTTTTTATTTACATAAAAAACTTCTAAAAACATCCATATGTGAACCTAAAGTAACACCCGAAACAGTCACTGAACTCTTGCCATTTAACCACCAAATGGGCGATGATGTTGATGCAGAAAAAGGCAGAACTTTTGAAGAGAAAATAACTGGAATTCCATTTGCTTCTATCAGGAAAATTAATATTAGAAAACTTTTTTGCTTTTTTTTAATTACTTATAATTTCTCAAGTATATCATCGTGGGTTTAGTTTATATATTACTATCTAAGACAACTATTCATCATACGTATAATCATTAATCTAGATTCGCGATGATGAATACGAAGTGGGAAGGAGGTACCCCGCTGAGAAAATTAATCCTGAAATATTTCGCTGTTTAGTTTGTCATATTTTTGTTGTTTAAACTGTCGTTATGTAAAGGATAGGCATCCCTATCCTCTACACTTTTTTGGTAAACGTCTGAATTCTGCATTATACACTTTAGAATAAATATTATGCATCTACTTCTAAATCTAAACTTTTATTTTGTTTTTGTCACTCTTCACTTAAATGAATACGAAAAATGTGAAGTAATACAAATTGATTGCTATTGTTGAAATGTGTAAAAATTGAGCTAAATACTTTACTGTAAAGTGATCATATTATGACCTTCTTCATTTTTGAGTAAATATGAAGAAGGAGTTTGAATAAATGTTGACCAAATTTATTCCGCAAGAAAAGAATTTTTAACAACTTCATATAACTTTTTTTTTTTCTTAAGTAATGCCGGAATGAATGAACTTAAAGGCTTCCTAAATTTCTCTTCGACTATTTTTCGAGTGTAAACAGAATGATTTGACCACTGAAATTATTATCATTACATTAAAACAAAATGTAGGTAACCACTGATTCAGATGAAATTATAAAAACGAATTTTTAAAAACATGTTATACCTAACCTTGCTTACAGACAAAACAGTGTGATGGCAAACCTTTTCAAATTCGGGTAAAATTTTGTTCAGTATTATTTTTAATATTAGCCTGTGAGTAACACAGCCAAAAACATCATTTGGAAACGGGAAGGGGGAGGGCGTAAAAAGGTAATCAATAATTTATAAACACATAATTTAGAAATATGTTAACAGAAAATCTTAATAGTTGACTCTTATTTAATTATTTATCTATTTTAATTTCCGGTCTTAAAATCCTTTAAAAAGGTTTAGTCTCCTCTCTCCCCTCTTTTTTTAACTTTTACATTTTGAAGTGAAAAGGTCGACGTTTAAAAATTTATATCAATTGGGGTGATACGATACCATGAATTACTGCACCAGGTGACACCATGCCTCTTTGAACCGAGTATTTAAACAGACAAGGAATACAAAATACATATATATTACAAAATGCTCTTTATTATTAAACATATTAGCTATAGATACATGCATGTTTGATAAATTAAATTATTAAAAACTTCCAGCATCTTCCAAGACTGCTACTGAGTTCAGTACTGTGAGCTGGTACATACTTACTCTACAATATAAGAAATATGCCTGCTAAAGTTAATGAACTACTGTCAAGAGTTAAAGTTAAGGGCAATGATATAATAGGAAAAGAGTTAGCTAACGACTTGGAAATATTTTTCTTTTATATATTGCACATTAGATATTTACACAAAGATTTTTTAATATTTTACAATATAAAAAATTAATTTTTAAAAACGAACGCGTGGGTCATTTCAAAAACTTTCATGGGTCGAGTTAGTGTCTGACCCGCGTGACATACATTTGCCCTCACTTCCTCATGGGGAAATTTTTTCCAGAATTACTCATCACCTATTTTTTTTAATTCCGTTTTCACATTCAGAAAATTCACAGCCGTTAAATTGGTACTCATTTTCAAAAAACTGATTTTTTTTTTTTTTCTTCTTCTTCTAATTTCACATGAAAATTGCCTCTGACACCATTTCAGCATATTCTTATGTAAAATGACCTCCTGAATTCGAATAGGACGCCCATTTTGCCCTATCACCCACCATTTTTTAGGAACGGCCCCCTATTTTTATCATTTTTTGGTGATTTTATGGCTATAAATTTGATTTTTAGGAGGGGGGGGGGGAGGATTATTTTAACCGTTCAATATCTTCTGAGGGGGGCTACAGAGTTGGAAAATTGTAAAACATGGACATTTGCGACAGGGGAAAAATTTTGGGGGGTATTTGGCACTAAAATTATGCATTACATATCTTACATTTTTTTTTTTTTAATCTGTTATTAACGTTATTTTTTAAACTTTATATTTTTTTGTTTTTAGGTGTTAAATTAATCATTTTTCATTCTTCAAATCAAATTCATGGTCATAAAATTATCGAACAGGGAAAGAAATTGAGGGAGGGGGTGGTGTCCCTAGAAAACTGTGGGTGAATGGGCAAAATTGGAGTCCTATTCGGATTCAGGAGGTCATTTTACATAAGAATCAGCAAGAATGGTATCAGAACTCGAAATTATTATTATTATTATTTTCAGAGCAGTGTTTTTAGTATTTTTATTTTAGAGTACAGAAATATGAAAAATTAATTAAGAGCATTTTTCGTATTTTTTAGCTGTAGAAAGGAACATTAAAATTTAGAAATTTTTTATTCATAAGTTCATCAACCTTGAAAATTCTTTAGATAGATTGGAGTGTAAGCTTGATTTTTTATACCAACTATGTGAAAAATGCCAGAGCCCGGAATCGAACCTGGACCCTCCGCACGTTAAGCGGAGGTCCGGGTTCGATTCCCGGCTATTGCATTTTTACATAGTTGGTATTAAAAAAAGAAAATCAACCTTACTCTCTAGTTTACCTAAAAGAATATTAAAAATTTAAAAAAAAATAATTTTTGAAAAACTAGTACCAATGGCTGTGAATTTTCTGAATGTGAAAATGGAGCTTAAAAAATACATTAGGTAATGATTAATTCTAGAAATAGATTTCCTCATACCGTTACATGGGATTTGTCTACCGGCGAAGTTAAGTATTTTGTTCTCTTAAAAAGATCTTATATCAATTCTTTCCCCAGATTTCTTCTTGTTTTTAATGTGATATCGTACTAAAGCGTTATAACATTTCATCTTTCTAGAACAGGAAGGTAAAGATCTGAATTCAAGTTTAATAATCGATATTTAAAAGATTATAAAATACTTATCAAACAACTCATCTTCCGATATTAAATTCCCCACCCAAACACGAAGAAGTTAGTTGAACTTAATTTTCCAAGGAAGACATCTGGAGTAACGCACGAAATCAAAGAAGGCTCGTCTCGTGCATTTTAGCATGCGGAACAATGCTCACAGAACAAGCCTGCACGACTTGGTAATAAATCGATGAATGGGCCTTATTGTGAAGGGGCCCTAATCAAGCCCCATTTATCACGGGGGCGGCGAACCGACTCTGTAACCTCTCTTTTGCCGATCCTTTTGTCTTAGCGCACGCCCTTCTAACATTTATTCCATAGATAACATCATTTCTGCATAGAGCAGACTCCGAATGTCTAAAATGCATTGTTGAACGCGAAGAAGTAACAAAATATATTGCAAACAAAAAATTAGGAAATGTAAAGCAGTCCGAACAGGTCAGTACGGTACATCGCGTTTATTACGATTTGAATAATGAATTTTGTTTGCTGATTTATTGGATTTAGTATGTCTGATTTATTGTATTGTAATCAGTTTTTTTATTATTATTATTTTATTTTATACAGTGTTCGCTAGAGCAGAAGATTCAATAGTGGCTGTTATTCGATTTAAAAGGAAGCTGGTTCGATAAGTTTTATTTTTATCCTCTTTAATGAGAAATAGATAAATAAAATAAAAAAATATAAATATAACATAAAAATAAATAAAATTAGGACTATAGGAGTATTTTTTTTTTCTTTTCACTCAGCAAATTTGCGTTGTCTGCAGTTTTATAAACCACACGAAAAACATTTTACTCTTTTCCCTTTTTTCACAGGGTTCGTATACCCCGCCCTTTTTCAAGTTCACTTTCAGGGATACGATTTTTTACTTTTATAAGCCACTACTAATTTTATGCTTTTTTTTTTTTCTTTTTTTAATAACAGTAATGCGTCGTGATTAAATAGGATAGATGTTATTTGTATAAAAATTGTGGTAGCAATAAAGATGAAACTTTCTCATACCTAAAAATGACCTAGAAAAAATACGGGGAGCATACGAACCCATTTTCATGAAATTGAAATGGACAACGTAGAACAGATTTCCAAAAGAAAAGTTATCTTTAAAAATTGTTTCCTGGACAGAATATAATTTAGAGTACAAGTTCTATATTTGACATAGGTTTTAATTTTCTCCCTTTTTTTTTTTTTTTTCTTTCTTTCTTTTTGTTAAACTCTTAAATTTTCTAATTGATTATTTTATGTTATTTAAAATTAAGATAATAGCTGCTAAACAGTGGCGAAGCGATGGAAGCAGCGCTTCCCTTATTTAAGATTTAAAAAAATATATATAAAATAAATAACAATCAACTAACGTCGCCTCGTCGAAAGACTGAATTGATTCTTCCTATGCTTTTGGAAGCGCTGCGCTTCAATAGTTTTCTATACCATGCCTCGCCCCTGCTGCTAACCCTAGTGATTTTCTAATATCACTATTGTAATACAAATATTTTTACATTATTTAGTAACCAAAATCTGCAATTAAATTAAACAAAGATAACCAATGTAAAAATGCGGTGTTAGAAAATCGAAAGAGTTGAGCAAAGTTGTTTATACTGTTTACTGCAACATGGTGACTATGTTTTCTATGTTCTAAAAGATTAAATACTTATACAATGGTCCATATATTTTACCATGTCTTTATTAACTCATTTTCTTGTTTGTTTGTCCGGTACAAATCTTGAAATCGATATTTAACTAGCTTGACATTTGAAACTTTTAGAACAGCTTATAATCCGATGACAACGCAATACCTCGAAACCCGATTTCCGAATATTGATTAGTTTTCTTTTAATCAATTAAAATATGAAAATAACAACCTCTAATAGCTTTAAAATTAGCCATTTAAATATTAGTCATAATTTAATGGTTGCCGGAAAAAAAAAAAAAAAAAAAAAAAAATTAAGAGTTCCTTTTCTTTCGACATAAAAATAAATACGTTTAATTAAACGTGAACATAAAAAAAATTATAAGAAGTTAAATTATGCATCTCACAAAAATGGACGTCATTATTACTTTGAAAATTTATATTCATTGATAAAGTGCTAATATAGTTCTATAGCTATAATTCAACAGAAGATTTAAAAACGTGGTACATAAAAATATTTTTTTTTTCTTAATCTTATAATTATTTTATTTTAATATTTATTTTGCGCACATTAAATGAATGAAAATTACATCTTTTGGATAAAACCATAGAGAGACTCAATGAAAATATTAACTTATAATTAGTGCTCTATTTCTTTCAATCTGCAATTTTGCATTATCACCCATTTTGTAGACAATACGGAAATCCGACAATGGGTTTTTGAAATTTTTGCTTATCTTCTATTTAAGGGGACATATACCTTTGAACCGTCGAAATATCAGTAAAGAATGATCACGAATTTTTTACTTTCTTCTATATGTAATATAGAGAAAGTATTGGATTCGCGAAAATTTTCGACCTCCGTTTTTTGATGGATTTACATGTTTTGGGATGTCTAGATTACGAATTAATAATTTTTAGAAAATGTCTGTCTGTCTGTCTGTCTGTATCATTTTTTTGTGGACGCTGTATCTCACGAACCAATGAATGAAATTTAACCAAACTTGGTATTTAGTTGCACCCTGACATGAACTGGTGCCCATTAGATTTGGGGATCAATAGCTCAACAGGTGGCGCTGTGATCGCATTTTATGCAAATTTTTAACATGGCAGCATAGGACAAAATTCCGTATAAATGGGCATAATGAGAGTTATTTTAAACTTGTGATTGTAAAATTAATATGAATTATTGATAATAGTAGTATGTAACTAGGAAAAATTTTTTTTGCATGGGGGGGGCATCGGTTCCCCCCCTGGGGGGGAAGTACCCCCCCCCCCCCCCCCCCCCCCCCCCCCCGGGGAAGTAAATTTTCAAGATGGGTATCTTTCGAAAGATCTCGTTAATACTTTTCAAACGAATGGTTGAACTATAAATCTGTGATAATTTAAAACAAAGTTATCGATTTTTTTTACTTTTAACAAAAAAAAAAAAAAAAAAAAAAAAAACTTAGAAAAAAAAATCGTACTTTTTTTTTTTTTTTTTTTTAAACTATTGTTACTGATTGAATATGTATTACTTTTAACAAAAAAAAAATTAGAAAAAAAAAACCGTTTTTTTTTTTTTTTTTTTTTTTAATATTGTTACTGATTGAATATGTATAGGAAAATATAGAAGAAAGTCTTGTGGTGGTCACAACATACTAGTTTTAGAATAATTTGAAGAAGATAACTTTTAAAACTTGTATTTTTTAACATGTGTTAAGAACGGTTTATCTTTGTATTACATCTGCCACAATAATTATGCACTTTTAATTTAATTTATTTTTTTTCTTGAAAATGTCAGAGCTAATTTTCTGTCGATTTAAGTTTAGCGCACAGTATTACATGCAAATGATACATTACATAAACCTTAAAAAAAAAAAAAAATGTGGATATGTAAAAATACTCTATAATTAAAATGATAAAAATAATTTTGCTGGAAAGCTCCATTCTTTTGGAATATATATATATATTATTAAAAATATATATATCAGTATTTTTTGGCGAAATCATGCTCATAAAAAATGTAGAATTATTTTAAGGGCTGTAATAATCTATATATATAAAACCGTTTCTCCTGAGTAAGTGATTCAATATCGCCCTGGACCTAGAAGCACGAAATTTTGTGACAATGTTCCTTCTAGGACGTAGACATCCACTAAGAAGCGATTTTACAAAATTCGTGCTCCAAAGGGGGGAGGGAGGGCAAAACGTGATTTCACAAAATCCTTCATATCTAAAAAATAAATAAATAAATAAATAAAAACAGATATACGTGAATTTTTTGCTCCAAAATATAGCTAATACAAATACCTAAAAACCTATTTCTGGAATTTTAGAAATTCAGCCCACAATGGTAGGGAGAGGGCAAAATGTGATTTCAAATAATCCTTTATATCGAAAAAAAAAAAAAAAAAAGATATATATGTGAGATTTTTGCTCTAAATTATAGTTCACACAAATACCTAAAAATTAATGTCTGGAATTTTAGAAATTCGTCCCAGGTGGGGCGAGGAGAAGGGGGAGGGAGAGCTATGGGAACAAAAAAAAAAAAAAAAATAGAAATACGGTTAGACCGTTCAAAATTGGTACAGATAGGTTTTAGAGGCCTGCAAGTCGAATGATGCTATTTTAGAAAGTGTAAAATTATTAGGAGTATTTTCGAATTTGTAAAATTTTTAGAAGAGCCGGGAAGGGAGGGGGGGGGGGGTGGCGAACGGGCGAAAAACAGAAATAGAAATTATGTAGACCGTTCAAAATTGGCACGTGTAGGTTTTTGGGACCTAGAAATCGAACGCAAATATTTTGAAGAGGGAAACAATATTAGGATAGACGAGAAAGAGAGGAGGGGGGGGGGGAGGGACAAAAATTTAGAAATAAGCTTTAGAGCGTTGAAAATTAGTATTATTAGGTTTTAAGGCCCGATAAATCGATTGCGGATATTTTCGAAAGTGCAGAATTTTTACGAGGGGCGGGCGCAGGGGCAAAAATAAAAAAATTCAGATAGAACTTTAGAAATTAGTGTTATCAGGTTTAAAAGGCCGAGAAAACGATTACGGATATTTTTGAAAGTGTAAAATAATAAGGAGGGGCGGGAACGGTGAGCAAAGGAACACGCGGGTATACGTTGCCGTGGGGGCCCGGACGGATTATTCCACTGATAAAAGAAGATTCTTTTTGTATTTTATATCTATGCTTTTCCCTTACGCTAATATAATGATTCATTAAGAGTTTCGAACATAAATGCGCGCGCGCAGCGCACAATGGCCTGCGCTGCCGAAGACAGTTAGAAGTTAGGACCCGGTGCGACATTTTTCCCAATTTTTTTTTTTTTTTTTTTTTTCACGTGATAAAAATTAATGCGATTTTGAGAATTCATTAATTATAGTGATTCATTTAAAAATAGTGACCAGCGAAGTTGGCGTAGCCTGCTAGTAGATAAATAAACCCTTTTCTTTAAGACCTGTTAAAATTTATAAGTTTCAAAAGTAATTATTTTTTGAAGTATTGTAAATAAAATTATAATCTTTTTTTTTTTTTTTTTTTTTTTTTTTTCATATATTTTTAAAAGGTACCTAGAAGGAAAAAAAAAAAAAAAAAAAAAAAAAAAGAATGTAAACCTTTAGCACTAAATTAAAATCTATAATTAAAAAAACATATTTTAATTCATTTAAATTCTACTCCCTGAAAGAAATAAATAAAAGAAAAAGAAATAAAACAAAATCTGCTTCTATTTATTTATTTGTCTTTTTTTTTTTTTTTTTACTTTCTCTTACCCATAAAGGTAGAGAAAGTATTGTTTTTGGGTCAAATTTTCGAACGCGAGATTTTGTTATATTTACACTTTTTGAGGTCCCCTGAATACGAAAATCATGTTTTTAGCAAATGGTCTGTGTGTCTGTGTGTCTGTCTGTTATCAGCATATCTCAAAAACAAATTATGGCAGAAAGTTCAAACTTGGTATTCTAAATGTGTATCATATAGGGATGCTACAGTAAGCTTTTCGTTAAGATCAAGCAAATGGCTCATGTACAGGGACAATCAAGAGAATTCTAATACATTACGTCTATGGGGGAAATTGTAGGTAAGTAGAGTTTAACGTCTATAGACTGCACTAAACCAAATGAAACGAACATATATTTTTTGTAATAGAGATTGTTAACTGGGAAAACTTTTTTGTGTATGTAGGAGCCTCGCCTCCCTCCCCCCTCTCCCCCTGGGGGGAAAGTCCCCCCTCGAGGGGAGTAAATTTTCATAATGGGTATCATTCAAAAGAGCTTGCGGATACCTTTAAAACGAATGGTTGAACTATAAATCTGTGATAATTTAAAACAAAGTTATAGATTTTTTTAAATTTTAACGAAAAAAATTTTTTTTTTTTTTTTTTTTTTTTTTAATATTGAGAGTAAAATGGACTTTTTTTGGATATTTAGTGTTACACTACCTCTCTAATAAGGAAATCGTCAGCATTATCATAAAAAATAATTTTTTTAAATAATAATTTTAATAAATTATTTTTTAAAAACAGAATTATTTTTTAATAACCGAATTAAATTCTATATAAATGTAGGTGCATTAATGAAACGGGGGGTTGAGGGGGGCGGTAGCCCCCCTCACACAGAACTAATTATCGTATAAAACTCTTCTGAAGCCTAATTTGAATTGTTTAGCATAGGTTTGCATGACAGTTCTCGTTATCTTACCTCTTAATCTGCAACCTGTATTTATAGTATTAAATTTCAGGGTAAGAGAAAGTCGTGTGAGTGACACACCAGATTATTTTTTGATGTTCTGATAAATTATAAGATTAAACTTTTTTTGTTCTGCGCTGAATTATTGTTTCAGCGATGAATGTTTAATTAGGTCTGGATATAAAACATAAGTTTTTACTGAATTGTGTGTTCATGATGGACAAGTGAGCAGCAGATCGTTTCAATTGCTTTAGCTGCAGATTGCTGTTAGGCAAAGTTAACTACAACCATACTACATAGTTTAACTAGAGGTTGAACTATATAACTAACCTATAACCCAAAATCGTAACCCAATTATCTTCATCACAAATGTAGAACATTGGCTTTTTTACATGATTGTCTCGATCCAGACTGTCTGCTGTACAGTGGTGGAAAAAACTTTAAGACCACAAGTGAATTGCAAAAAATTTAATTTTACTGAAAAAAAGAAACAACAAAGAGTGTAAATAAAGTAAAAAATAATAAATCTTTACATAGTTTTATCAAAGAATGGTTGTATCTATATATTAGGTCGTTGCAAAAGTTCGTGCGGACGCGGATCATTTTATTGCCTCCAAAGACGAGAGCTTCTATCGCCGTGGTATACATTTGTTACCTGAAAAATGGGCAAAGGTTGTAGAAAGTAATGGAGAGTATTTTGATTATAAATTGTCATTTGATTTGATGTATTTTTATGAAATTAAGCAATAAAAAACCGCACAAATCTATGCAAAGACCTAATATTATATGCATGTGATTTTTTTCCACAACATAAAAGGGTGGAAAAAACTTTAAGACCACAAAGTTAAACATCAACTAAAAGTATTGCATTCTAATTTTTAGTATTTCGTGTGCTTTCTTTTCACACGAATTAATTATAAAAGACGATTTTTGGAGAAATTTGCTAGATTTTTGCATGTTAGAATCGATATTTCACCCAATGCTTTGAAATAACAGATTTGAGCTCAGAAACAAAATAATATTGTTTAAAATTTTCATATACCTTGCGGGCTAGGTATGTTTTCTATGCGGTTCATGTTTCCACATGTTTTCTATGAGGTTCAAGTCTATAATTTTGGCCGGAAATGCTTTAAAACTTAAGTTATTTTCAGTTAGCCAAGAAATGGTTGAAACAGATTTGTGCTCAGGAGCATTATCTTGCAACAAAATCAAATTTTGAGCCATATGCTCATTTTTTAATGGAACAAAATTGTTAGCCAGTATATCTTGATAGTCAAAAGAGATCATATTACCTTTAGTGAATACAATATTAGTCTTACCTCGACCACAGAAATCTGTTTAAATCATGACAGATCCCCTCCTCGTACTTGCTTTGAGAAATACGTAGGGTCTTGTCTTAAACCATGCCAATAGTTTCGTAAACCATCAGATCCATCTCAGTTAAATTTCTTTTCATCTGTGAACACTATGTTTCACCAAAAAAAAAAAAAAAAATTTTTTAAACATTAGATGCTGCGAATTTCAATCTTGCTTCTTCAATGTGCCATTTTTCAAACTTAGGTTTGCTTAACACTTCTTTTCATTCTGGTTGATAGTTTTGAAGGCATTCATCCCCTATTTTTTGAACCATATCTGCATGAATCTCTGAAAAATTGATGATCGACACAGTTTTAGACCTCTCGATTTTGCTAGCGATTTGCCTTTCTCGAAATGCCAAGATTTTACCTTTTTCAATTTTACTCAGTAATTTTTCTCTACCCATAATCTCAGTTGATTCAACACTCAGCTAAATGATTAAAAAATTTTTCTTTTCATTCTAATAACTGTCCCGCACAAAACTATGCAAATGTGACGTCATCTCATTATGCAAGCAATCACTTTTAAAACTGGTCTTAAAGTTTTTTTCAACTTGATTACATTACACGTTTTTACTTTATATCGAAAATAAACGTGTTTTAAATTTTAAATTCATTATTTTTTTTTATTTCTTACATTTTATATATTAAATGTAAAAAAAAATTAATTTTTGAATGCAAACAAAAAAAAAAAAAAAAAAAAAAAAAAAAAAAAAATCAATGGCGGTCTTAAAGTTTTTTCTACCACTGTATAACGCGGTTTCGAATCGTTTTTCATATTCAATAAACTCATAAAATTTCTAAACATAATTAAGAGACTTTGAAAATCGATTTTTCCTTTTATTTTTGATTTATAAAGGCAAAAGGCTTTTCGAAAAATCGTGACAAAGTGGGTCTCTTGAGCCCAGATTTTGCTGAATTTGCGTTCAGGAGACGACGTCATTAGGGGCAACACAGGAAAACGATTTTAAAGGAAGGTAAAAATCAACTTTAGACTTCTTATCCTTTTCAAATTTTGATGCCAGAAAAATATCGCCCATTTTGTCTGAAATAAATTTCGTCGCTGCTAAAATAAAAATTGTGTTATGTTATTTAATTGCCTTTTTTTTTTTTAAAGTTTAAAATAATATTATACTAAACAGGTAGAATGAAATTTTTTGTAAAGGTTACAAAATCCAACACTTTCTTTTACATACATAAGAAAGAATGTACTGAATTTGTAAAAAATTTCGAATTTCATGTTTCGACAGATTTACCCATTATGAAATGGATTTGACACGATTCGATCATTTTTAGAAAATGTTTGCCTGTGTATGTAATCATACTTGCCAACATCCTAATTAATATTCCGTAGTCTTGTTAGTCCCGCCCTTTTTCTCACACCAATAAATTATTAGAGTAATATTCTACGAATGCAATTACGATTAAATAAGAGGGAAAATACTTTAAAAAGATACCGGTGTGAAAAAGAAGGCGGAGTTAACAATACTACGGAATATTAATTAGTATGTTGGCAAGTATGTATGTAATATACAACGGGATAAAAATTTTGTGGCAGCTCCTGATCAAGAAATAATACACACAATTTCATAAATCTTTATATTTAATTGCACCTTGACATAAATTGGAAACTATAAAATTTTGGTACATATAGGCGTTTATACTGTGCTAAAATATCATCGTTTATGGGATGGCTACCTGTCAGCTTCTTCAGAATGTACCAAACGTATTATGTAAGATGGCTATTAGTAAAAGGTATTTTAACATAATTTTATCGTTCGAAAGAGTACACTGCTATTCTGCAGGTTTCTCCATTTACGAGAAAACTGTATTTTAGCTTCTATCGTGCGTAAGCGAGTGAGGTAAATATTATATATGAGACGACTTTTTTTTTACTTGGGTGCAATTTATGCAGATCTTTACAGATTTTATTTTTTCTGACCAATATATGTATCATTAACTTAATTCTCTAAATCATTGTTTTCGGCTATGTGTTTCAATTCATGTATCGATATTTCAGTTAGTAAAAAAATAAAATTGTATTTAACCCAAGAAGTTTTGTATTCATCAACCATTTGAGAGAGACGTTGCAATATCTACGGAAATTAATGTTGCCTACTCTTATAGCACAGATCTCCGTAGCGCATCCTCAGGCTATATTTCAGGGGTGTCCTGTGTACCGCAGGAAAAATATCAAGAAGAGATGTGCTGAAAGAAATATTTTTATCGTAAAGATGTAAGAACAGCTTTTAAATATCAGTTTTGATGCCGGGATGAACATCATTAACTATACACGTGCTGCATTGAAAATTTCGTAAATTATTCGAAATTTACGAATTTCGTAACATGGCAGAATACTTCAAAATTTCGCATAAACGTCGGTTTTTAGGGGTATTTTCATTGTATATATGTCAGACTACTTTTAAAATATTATATAAAATACTGGCATAAACATCCTTGATTATGAATTTTTCAACTTAAATATTTCGTAAGTCATTCGAAATTTACGATTTACTTAATATGGCAGAATAGGGCAAATTTTCGTATAAACGTCCATTTTGAGGGATATTTTCATCGTAAAAATGTCAGAATACTTTTAAAATATTATTTAGGATACTGACATGAACATCCCAGACTAAGAATTTTTTAATTTAAAAATTTCGTAAGTTATTTGGAATTTACGATTTACTTAATATGGCAGAATTGGGCTAAAATTGAGCATAAACGTGTGTTTTGAGGATCATAAATATATCGAACAACTTCAAAATAACATTTATGATATTTGTTTGAACATCATTTGCTACAAATATTCTAATAGGAAAATTTCGTTAGTTATTCGAAATTTAAAATTTTATCAACACTGGGCGATATTCCATAAACTGGGCGATAAAACTGGGCGATATTCCATATAAATATGCATTTCGGGGATTGTTGCATTGAAAATAGTAGCATGAAAACTAAACTACTAAATTAACCCCAATAAAATAAATTAATAGATTAGAATAAGATAAATATATTGAACTGAATGGTGGGTAGCCTATTGGGTGAGGATTTCATTCTATCACTGTGACAAGCGTTTGATCAAATTCATTTCTCTTAACATTAATATAATATGCCCTGCACTAGAAATTTATGAGAACATACATATGGTGGGGAACTGAGCAGAGTCCCTATGCCAACTATTTAGTATTATCATTATTTTGCTATAGATCACCTTGAATAAAGAATATATCCAAAAACAACCAATAAAATAAGAGGGAAAGAAAGGCTACTCGTCCAAAATTAAATTCTGACTAGGAAAGAATTTTAATTTATGAATTGTGCCAGAAAAGAAAATTTTAAATAGTTTAGTTCCCAGATTGCACTATCCTTTGATTGGGCTATATATATATATGTACTTTATATTAATTATTAAGATATATATATATATATTTTAACAAAATATAAAGACCAAGGAACCGTATAAAAATTTAGATTTTGTCATTTTTACAAAATTGATTTTCTGCATCCCCCCCCCCCTTATAAATTCAATGACCAGTATCCCACACAATCCATTTTTTTTCTCACTTTACTTTCTCTCTTTTAAAAGCGATCAGTACAACCTTTTATGAACTTTTATTTTAGGTGCTAATTTGACAATATAGACAAATATAATTTGACAAATTTATTCTTCATAGGAGGCATTAAATAAAGGGATAAGTAAACGTTGGATTAATCGGATTGAATTAATCGGATTAATTGGAGTTTAATCCAACTTTTAAACCAAATTAGAATGTCTGATGAACCGATGTCGCATCATGATGGTCAATTATAACACGACACTAGTGTCACCGACACGTCGCATAACAGTTAATCTTCTTGAAGGACATGTGTATGATTTTTATGAGAAAGGATGATCAATTTTTAACCAATATTTGAAGTATTGTATGTTTGATATAAGATGAGAAAATAATTGTCTAAAAACACACGTATGGGAGATTATATTTCTTTAATATTTGGATGAATTTTTAGATAGGTTCATAATCCTTATTGTTATTTTTATTTTATGTACATAAGAAGAAAGAATTAGATTCTTGAAAATTTTCGAACTCTGGTTTTTGGCAGATGTATAAGTTTTTGTGATGTCCAGAACACGATTTGGCTATTTTTAGGTCTATACTTCTGCGCATCCCTGTGTGTGTCCTATCACAAATTTTGTGGAAGCTGTACCTCACAAATTAATAAACGTAATTTAACCAAACTTGCTATTTAGCTGGAACTTGACATAAATTGGTGCTGATTACATTTGGGGATAAATCGCTCAACAGGTGGCGCTGTCATCTTCTTTACTTTCTTCTATATAATAGAAGAAAGTATTGGATTCGTAAAAATTTTCGACCTCGGGTTTTTGATGGATTTACACGTTTTGAGAGCTGTAGAACACGATTTGACCATTTTTAGAAAATGTCTGTGTCTGTCTGTCTGTGTGTGTGTGTGTGTGTGTGTGTGTGACAAAATTTTGTGGCAACTGTATCTCAGGAACTACGGCACAGAATTTCATACAAATTGGTATGTAGTTGCACCTTGACATAAATTAGTGCCTATCAACTTTTGGTAAAAATTGTTTTACAGGTTGCGTTGCCATCCCGCTTTTTCTAAATTTTTAACATGGTGATATAGGACAAAATTTTGTATAAATGTGCATAAAGAGAATTATTTTTTAGTAATCATTATGAATTTTACAAGAATTATTTATAATAGAGATAGTCAACTGGGAAAATTTTTTTGTATGTGTAGGAGCCTCACCACACCCCCTGGGGGGGAAGTCCCCCCTCGAGGTGAGTAAATTTTCAAGATGGGTATCTTTCGAAAGGTCTCGGCAATACCTTTAAAACGAATGGTTGAACTATAAATCTGTGATAATTTAAAACAAAGTTATCGATTTTTTTTTTTTTTACTTTTAACGAAAAAAAACTTAGAAAAAAAAATCGTATTTATTTTTATTTATTTATTTATTTTTTTTTTTTTAATGAAATTTAACCAAACTTGGTATTTAGTTGGCCCCTGACATAAACTGGTGCTGATTAGATTTGGAGATCAATCGCTCAACAGGTGGCGCTGTGATCGTATCTTTTCTAAATTTTTAGCCTGGCAGTATAGGAGAAAATTTCGTATAAATGTACATAATGAGAGTTATTCTTAACCTATGATTGTAAAATTAATATGAATTATTGATAATAGCAGTAGTTAAGGAAAAAAAATTTTGTGCATCGCTTCCCTCCCTGGGAGGAAGTACCCCCAGGGGGGGGGGGATTTTCAAGATGGGTATCTTTCGAAAGGTCTCGTCAATACCTTTAAAACGAATGGTTGAACTATACATATATGATAATTTAAAAAAAAAGTTATCGATTTTTTTTTTTACTTAAAAAAAAAAATTTTTTTTTTTTTTTTTTTTAATATTGTTACTGAGGGAATTTGTATAGGAAATATAGAAGAAAGTCTTGTGGTGGCCACAACATACTAGTTTTTTTCCTAAATTTTTAACAAGACAAAATTTTGTAAAAATGTACATAATGAGAGTTATTTTTAATGCATGATTGTAAAATTAATATGAATTATTGATAATAGTAGTAGTAGACTAGGAAAAAGTACGTTCATGTAGGAGCATCGCTGCTCTCTATGGGGAGAGTATGGAATCAATTTTCAATGCAGATATTATAGGAAAGAACTCGTCAATACAGTTAAAGAGAATGGTTGAACCATACGTTTGTGATAGTTTAAAACAAAGTTATCGATATTTTTCATTTTTAACGGGAAAAAAAAAAAAAAAAAAAAAAAAAAAAAAGAAATAATAAAATAAAGGACATCATGATGTCCTATGGATGACTAGACGTCCTGCGGATATCTTCAGAATGTATTCTGGGTAAAAATGTTGTTAGGGATATTTCTCTGAGATGAAAGTAGTCTGCATTCATCATGAAAAATAATTCAATAAATAATTTGTACCGCGTGAATTTGTATAAGATTACATATAAAAAAGTATTATGTTTTTTTTAAATGGTATTATTGTGTTAAGTATGGAATAATGTTTGATTATGTAAACTGCAATGTTAAAAAAAAAAAAAAAAAAAACTTTTATAATGCAACTGGGCATTTTTTTTATTACTTTTATTGAATTCGCAAAAATTTACAACTTCTGGTTAGCAATGAATTTATTTACACGGTTTGATAGATTCTAAACACGATTCGACCCTTTTTAGAAAAAGTCCGTCTGTGTGTGTGGATGTGTGAGACAAAAAAATTATGACAGTTCAAGAACTAATAAACCAATTTAATGAAAAATTTTATTTAATTGTACTTTGATGTAAATGGGTGTCTTCCAACAATGGGTGCACATTCCTCAACAGTTGGAGCTGTAGTCCATTTTTTTTTTTATTTTTTTTAAATATATCCTTCATATGGCAGTACCGGACAATATTTCAAATAAATGTGTACAAAGAGGATTTTTTAAACGAATTATTGTGAAACTAAAAATTTTTATAATAGTAATAGTCAACCAGGATAAAATGTTTGTATACCCTAACAACACACTTGTCCATAAGAAATCCTGAAGATGTCCATAGGGTGTTTTTTAATCCATAGAACATTTTTAGGATGTCATTTGAAGAAGATGTGCTGTTAAGGTAGGGATCATCGCTTCCACCCTTAGGGGAAAGTATCCAAGGGAGTTGTAAATTTTTATTATGAGTATTTTTGAAAAGAATTCGTCAATAAAATGAAGAACCGTAGATCTATGATAAATTGAAACAAAGTTATCATTCTTCTTTTCGTTTTAGACCCATTCCCCTCTAAAAAACAAAACAGTTATTTCATTATTATTATTTCTTTGCTTTTACAATTTAAAATGCAGTGGGGACTGTTTCGATTTCAATAACACAAATTTGTAAATGAATTTGAAAATATAGAAAAAAGTTTTGTGATGGCTACAAAATAATTCATTTATTTATTAATAGAATTGTTACTGCTTATCATTAGAATAAATTTTTGACTGAAAACAAGATACATACATATATATATATCCATAGCTCGTTCATTCAACTGGATGCATTTCTCTTTATGCTAATGCAATAATATCTCATAATATATGAAACAAGTGTCATTAACTGAATTTTTTACTCCTAATTGGTAACATTGATCCTCTTTTATCCCTATAGACACAAAAACTCGTAAAACAAGTGATGGAAATTTGCACTGTCATGCAGGGAATATAAATATTAGTTATTTCTGATTTATTCTGTAATAAAATACATTTAACATTCGTTGTATTTTATACTTGTGTACCAACATTTGACTGTCACTCAGTATGTTGTTTCAGGATTCTAGGGATAATATGAAAGCAACGAATTCGCTAATTTAATGGTTTTGACTTTTCATTAGAAAATGAAGTGCTGTAGGTGTTAAGGCCGATTGATTTCGCCAGGTCCTAGGCACGGTTAAAGTGCGTTTGTGTGCGAGCAAAGGGTGGTGTGGGGATGGGGATCTACGGTTTTGCGTAAAATATAAAATTATTTTCAGCTTGAAGATGCATAAAATTTTCAGACATTTCTATTTCGAATTTAAAGTAAATAAATAAATAAATAAACTTATTTATTTATTTTTTAAATAATAATGCACTAAAATAAAATAATGCTGTAATTGTTATAAATCTCAAATCTTTCTGTTCGTTAATCGACTACTGTATTATAACTGGAAATATTATACTTGGTCAAAAATTTTGAAATGAAGTTTTCCCCTGACTTACATACATGTATTAAGGCCTCCTAAATCGAAAAAAAAAAGTTTTTTATATTTTAGTGAGTATATATTTATGGAGGAGGGGAGAAGAAAACATTCTATCACATAATATATATATATATATATATATATATGCATACATAGAGAGAGAGTTTCGTTGAAAGAAAAAATAAATAAATAAATAACTGGAAATGAGAGATGTACAGCTGAAATAAAACAGAAGGTCGGTATCTCAAAAACGGAATTGCAGATGTTAAGTTTCCGATTGTATTTTATACGGAACATTGACTTCCTCTTAAATCTTTTAAAATTAAAATTTAAGAAACGTAGAAAGTTCTTTTATTCTTTTTTAATTCTCTTGTAATGTTTCCAGGTTCCTACATTGCAAATTTCCTAATTGCAAATTTATTTTTAGTAACTGAAACAGTTTTCCAATAAACTTCTGTAATTGAAGATAAGGGTGTTGCGCAAAAGAATAAATATTGTATACAACTTTAATAGACTAATAAAAGCGTGAACGTGTGATATTTTCATTTGTTGTTGTTTCCGCTTCTGCGATACCTCTCATCTCAACTCTCCATAAAAGAACCTTGAGGATGTAAACAAGTTGTTTTCCAAACTTTTGATAAAAAAGCTTATCACACCCTCGGATATTAGATGTTCCTTTTCGCTTGAGTCGGCTAAATTTTTTACTCTTTTGATTTTTCTTTTTAAAACTATGTATTCTAAATGATTTGATTTTTTTTTTTTTTTTTTTTTTTTTTTCATGTAAGACCCTCGACCAAGGTTATTGTCCTTATCTATGTTTTTGGGTCTGTTTTTAGATACAGCTGTTTTTTCGTTCGAACAAAGGTGATCTTTTTTTCCCCCAATTCTTTTTTAACTTATCGAATGTCATTTCTGAAGTGCCGACCTGTTAAAAATGTTTTTATGTTCTTTTGTTTTGTTTTCTATCTTTTTTAAACGAAGATATTCTTTGATACTTAAAGTAGTAACAGATATTGACAGACAGTTGATTTATTTCTCAAGTGATTAGCTGTCTAATTCACATTTTTTTTTTCAATTGTTCAATTTTGACTGTAGGAAATACATCTGGGGGAAAAAAATACCCATTCTATAATGTAGGTTTCTGCTAGATAATAGTCAAATTGCAATATACAGTTTTTTTTTTTTTTTTTGTTTTTTGTTAAGAATTTAAAATTTAATTTTATAATCTAAATTTTATTAATTTTACGCGGGAATTTCAGTATTTTTTTTTTATTATTATTAAGTCTACAATACCTATTTCTTCCAAGAAAGAAGAAAAATAAAATTTGGGTTAGTAAATGTTTGAATGAATGGTCATTTTTAACACACCCATGTACAGTCGGTAACAAAAGTGTCCGAACACTATCAAAAATTACTATGTAAAACTAGTATGTTGTGGCCACCACAAGACTTTCTTCTATATTTTCCTGTACAAATTCACTCAGTAACAATATTTTTTAAAAAAAAGTTTTTTCTCGTTAAAAGTAAAAAAAAAATCGATAACTTTGTTTTAAATTATCACATATTTATAGTTCAACCATTCGTTTTAAAGGTATTGACGAGACCTTTCGTAAGATACCCATCTTGAAAATTTACCCCCCTCCCGGGTGGTACTTCCCTGCAGGGGGGGGGGGGGAGAGCGATGTCCCCACATGCACATTTTTTTCCCTAATTAACTACTACTATTATCAATAATTCATATTAATTTTATAATCACAGGAATAACCCTCATTATGTACATTTATACGAAATTTTGTCCTATACTGCCATGTTAAAAATTTAGAAAAAGTACGATCACAGCGCCACCTGTTGAGCGATTGATCCCCAAATCTAATCAGCACCAGTTTATGTCAGGGGCCTACTAAATACCAAGTTTATTTAAATTTCGTTAAAAAAAAAAAAAAAAAAAAAAAAAAGATTTTTTTTCTAAGTTTTTTTTGTTAAAAGTAAAAAAAATCGATAACTTTGTTTTAAATTATCACAGATTTATAGTTCAACCATTCGTTTTAACTTTATTGACGAGACCTTTCGAAAGATACTCATCTTGAAGGTGGCGTCTCGAGGGTGGACTTCCCCCCTAGGGGGGGGGGGTGGCGAGGCTCCTACACATACAATTTTTTTTCCCTGTTGACTATCTCTATTATAAATAATTCTTGTAAATTTCATAATGATTACTAAAAAATAATTCTCTTTATGCACATTTATACAAAATTTTGTTATGATTAAAATTTTGTTCACCATGTTAAAAATTAAAAAAAAGCGGGATGGCAACGCAACCTGTAAAACAATTTTTACCAAAAGTTGATAGGCACTAATTTATATCAAGGTGCAACTACATACCAATTTGTATGAAATTCTGTGCAGTAGTTCCTGAGATGCAATTGCCACAAAATTTTGTCACACACACACACACACACACACACACACACACACACACAGACTGACAGAGACACAGACATTTTCTAAAAATGGTCAAATCGTGTTCTACAGCTCTCAAAACGTGTAAATCTATCAAAAACCCGAGGTCGAAAATTTTTACGAATCCAATACTTTCTTCTATTATATATAGAAGAAAGTAAAAGTACACATGATACTGCTTTGTTAAATAAATCCTTGTCGAATCCTGTTCTTAGTCAGTGTAAGAACATGATTGGATAAGGATTTATTTAACAAAACCGTATGAAGGGCACTTTTTTTACACAGGAATTTTTGCTAGTGTTCGGAGACTTTTGTTACCGACTGTATATATGTGTATTGTGTGCATGTGTGTAAGAAACGATGATAGATGCACCACTGTAGTTATTTTAGATAATAAGAGATGAGAAAAGACGGAGGAAAATACTACAATGTTACTGGAGAAATGAAATTGTGAAGTTTGGAAGAGCAGAATGGAGAAGAATTGCAGTAAAGAGGGTAGACTGGAAGGAGAGGCCTTCATCCTGCAGTGGATTGATAATGGCAGAAACTGATAATGATGGTGATATCTGATATACATATATATAAGTATATAAGTAAAATATAAAGTCATATAGTTGTCATAGTGGGAAAAAATAAACTCTATTACAAATCCATGTGTGTTATTATTTTTTTCTTTTCGTAAATGCTTAAATATTTCCAAACATAAAACTAATTTAATTTTTAAATAACATGTTTATACAAAAAGTAAGGTAAGTTTCTTTTCGTAAATGCTTAAATATTTCCAAACATAAAACTAATTTAATTTTTAAATAACATGTTTAAACAAAAAGTAAGGTAAGGTATTCAGATTTAAGCTCAGGAACCCCACGTTTATCATCTTTTCTCAAGTAAAGCGGCTTCATAAAGAAATAAAAATAGGATGCGAAGATATGACAGCTCCCTAGTGCATGAGTATAGAATACTGCATCGGGTCGAGTACCCGAGAGTTAGGGTGCAGGTCGAGTTAGCATTAATTTTTGACCCAAAGGTAAATCTATGAGTCTACCTGCAAAATATTTTTCTTCGAAAATTTCTTTTATGTTGCTTTTTCATGAATATAACCTTTTGAATGCAGAGACTGGATGACATTTTCTTCTTTTACAGCGACATGACTCATAACACAAGCTTAATTCGTAAAGAAGAAATACATAAATATGAATACTGAACGTTTAAAACGTTATATGAGAAAATTATATGTCTTCCAATGTATATTTGCTTCCTTATTTTACTTTTTTTTTTAAAATATATACTGTGAATATTTAAAACAGTGAATTTTTTAAAAGTAAGTGTAATACACAAGAAATTTTGTTATATTATACACTGAAGTTTTCTTTATAATTAGACTTGTTAATTTTAATATAATTTTAATTATACACTAGTTTTATTACAACTATACAAGGTAAACGCACCAGTAGTGGACCCTGTACCAGTAGTGGACACTTTTAATTTTAAACTCGGATTATAAGCTACCTAAAAATTCTGAAGATTCGAACAATGTTCAGGAAGGGAGTAATAGTCCTTTACTGTTAAACCCTTTGACAAAAAACAATTCCGGCCATTAGTTTTAAAATAATGTTAGTTTAACTAAAAAAATTTGCACTTTTTTGTGATTCTGCCGTTTTCTTCTTATCACTTTGAATAAGGAAATGAAATTTTATTTGCTCGCTCTCTGTTTATTTTTAACTGATTTCTTCTACCTTTTGCTTTCATATGACTAAAAGAAGTATGCAGAATTCATTTATTGTGCTGTTTTTTAAATCTTGTATTAACACACAGTATTTTTATGGGTGTCCACTACTGGTACCAAAAATATGTCATCATGACAAATAGTGGACAGCCTGTTCACAACTAGCTCATGTGACTTTTAATGCCAGATCCAGTAGTGGACACAGTTCTGTAATCTAACAATTTTAGAGTTGAATTTTAAAGTAAAAATTCAAAGGGGTCCACTACTGGGTTTTTAGTGTGTTCACTACTGGCTCATTTTAAGCTCTTCAGACTTTTGATTTTTTACATGTATAAATGCTACAATTAGCAATTTTCATAATACAGTCGTGTTAAGAAAGAGTTAGTAAAGGTGTGAAATATTAATTATTATTTGAAACTCTAAAATTTAGGAAATTACACAAAAAATAGCCGGAAAATGTCCTTAAAGTGTCCACTACTGGTGCGCTTACCTTACTCGTAATAGTTATGTAATAATTAATTCTCTGAAAGATATGTTCAATAATATAACTGTATTTCGTGAAATTGAATTTTAATTCTTAAAATTTAATAATACTTTTGCTTTTTTTGCAGTAGTAAATTTAATAATACTTTTTTTGCAGATCACGGGTAGAAAGTCTTTCTACGGGTCAAATTTATTCGACCCGCGCAGGACTCTGCATAAATATCTCAATTTAGTAAATTGTTTCCTAATTAAAAAAAAAAAAACACATATACGAGAAACAATATCAAAACTCATGTTTTAGAACGTATTGAAATGGCAATCAATCGAAATCGCAGCTGTTTCATATTACAGACATGGTACAAGCTTACAGAAAAAAAGGCTGAACTTTTCACGCCCCCCCCCCTCTCAAAAGTGGTATCAGGCAACTGACACAATATAAATTTTTCAATAACAAAAATAATGTTAAATCTGATTGCATACATGTACACACAAGAAACAAAATCAGAACAATAAATCTTACATTAAATATCATATTAATTATAATTAAAATAGTTGTAAGTGCTTAAAAAACAGACAAAATTATTACAGATACTTGAAAATAAGTTTATTCTATAGAAGCATTGTTTGCTGGGGCAATTGATTAGCAAAATAATGTAGTTCAAATTCATTAGGAAAATGCAGTTGAAGTGCTATTTCTTTTCATTTTCTCCAAGTTTGAATTTAATATTTCTTGAAAGCCAATCACATAGAAATTGCTAATAATATATTGCACAAATTCAGGCTGACACTCCCCCCCCACTACACATGTCCAAAAAGTTTTAATGTAGATTTGCAGTGATCCCAAGAATAATAATTTTCAAGCTTAAAAAGGCTGAAAAGTAACATGTCTGATATTAAAACAATAATAATAATAAAATAATTGCTATATTACCTCATGAAGAATTGTTAATAATTCTTTAATGTAGAAAGAAATATGAATGTTGTATAAAAAAATATTTGTAATTCAATTTTCAAGCAAGGGCAAATGAAGATAGAGAAGATCTTTAAAACTGAAATTTTAACACACATTTAAAGTATTTTTTTTTCCCATAAACGCATCCTATTTACAAGCATTTTAGATACTTTAAAACAGAATAATATGTGTCCTAACTCTTTATTAAGATTAAAATGTAAAAAGACAATCTTGTGTTGCACACACACTACTTCCTCTTACCTCACATTACTCCAGACACATTATTACAGTCAAACCGAAATACATGAGGTGCTGCCTATTTGAACATTTTTAGCGTACTTTTAAAATCAATTCAAAACAGTTTCAGAAACAATTTTCAGTTGATATACATTTAAATCTGTGTCTACATGTTCATGTTTTATTATAATTATTATTATTTGAGTGCGTTATTTTTTTTTTCTCTCTCTCTCTTCTTACTTTTTACACAGTTTCTGAAATTTCTATGAATTTGAATATAAATACTTTAAATAGTGTTTCTCCTATTTCTTATGATACTAATAACAAAATCACATTGAATTTTGGGTCAATATTTGGTTAAAATTACGCCAATATTAGTTTAGAAAATATTTTTCATTGAAAAAGTAATAATAATAATAACGAAATAATCATTTTCTTTTTAATGCGTACAAATTTGGGACCGAAGAGCATCTGAAAATTTAACATTATTGAGAGGGGGGGGGGGGGGGGTATTTTCTTTTGAGAAGACCTATAGCAATTATATCTTTAGTATTTCCCATGAGCCAGCCATACCGAGACTATCTAATTGCGTTAGCATTGTATGCTGAATTAATTCAAAGGAAACTCGAGAGTGACATTTTTAAGTTCTCATGCTTATTTAAAAACAGAGCAGAAAAATTTATGGAACAGTTGGCGACTGATTTCCGACATTAAGTATTACTAACAACATCGTCTCGGATTTTACGACTCAGAAAAGCGTTCGTCTGGAGCCGATCCGCATAAAAAGTTGCCGTTTAAACAAAAAAGGACTTAAGCACACACCAGGGAAAAACTTTTTACAGTTATTCTCCTATAAATCCCTCGAACTTAACAACTTCTGGAACATTCCCTGCCACGACCGGATCGTAAAACCCCTCTTTTAAAGGCTTCCAGATTGGATTTCCCTCCATTCACATCACCCTCTATGACTATTACTTTCTTTTCCATTCGCTGAACCCCCGGAAAACACTTGCCGCAAATCGGGATGCAGCAACCATAAAACGCAAATCGTTCTGTTGGTGACTCACATTCGTTATACGGGGATCTATCTCCCCAATCCTCCTGAACTGCGCCCCTGTTCAAGTTCTCCTGTCTCCTCCGCTGATAAATCCCTGGCTAACCTGAGACCTTCCCTTTTCTCCTTTTCCAGATGATTCAGCCCCTTATCTTGGAGAGACACCAGCAGCCGATTGCCCCTAATCTCGGCGCCCGGTTAAATGGCCTAGATGACCACTTTCGTCCACCTGTTATGTGTCAGAAGTACCTGGTCTACAGACAGTAATTGCACTAGAGTCTCAGGAGACCTGAAATGAAGGTTTAGGGAAAAAACAAAACAGATAAGCAAGTGGGCAAACAACTTTTACTCCGAGCGTTTCGTGAATATACAAAATGAAAGCACTAAAATAATATTGATGGTGATGATGATGAAGAAGGGTGATAAAAAATAATAATTATTATTCAAAAAATTATCTATATAAATTAATTTTCCATTGCATAAAAGTGTAATAGATATTGCCTATAAGTCAAAGAAAAAAAAATCATTTATGTATATTCCTAAAGTATACATCCATATACAGTCGAATCTCCATTTAATGGGCCCAGCCAGGGGTCGGGAGGTTCTGTTCTCGAAGTTAGTAGACAAGAGGTTCTTCAAATTCAGGTCGCACTCGTCGGCCCAGCCGCTAGGAGTTTTCTATGTTTTTCTCCGTAACCTGCGTGAATAAGAGCAAAGACCCCTTTAGAAAGACTCCCAAGGATGGCATCTCACCTAGGCCTAGATCTCTCGTGTAGTCAATCGACCTTAGCCCCTTACGTCATCACCACACCATCCTCTATTTAAAGAACTATTTTGCGAATTTCTCCATTTTTTAATTTTTCTTCCGAAGTAGGATTATTGTAAGAATTTCCCTGTAAAATAACTTTGAAATGGTGAAGTTCAATGAATTTTTTTTTGTTTGTAAGCTAAAATTTATTTAACAAAATATTCCTTTTGAGACATCCTTTTTATCCCTTTTATACATTTTAAGATACTCCATGAACTGAAACCGGATTTTCCAAGGGAACCATTCTGATACTCAGATCTAGAAAACATTAACTGAATCGGATATTTTGGACAGAATTGAAAATGAAATAAAAAATAAAAATAAAGATACAACAAGGATGAGAATTCAAAAGATCATAAATGCTAAAATCTTGCGAATACTCATAAAATCCTTTGAAACAATTCTATTTTGGATTACAGTTTAAGAAATATATTTTGAAATAAAACACTTTCTAAAGGATAAAAACAGAATAATTAGACCTTTTCAGTAACTGAAATAAAAGGTGTATTTCGTTGCTACCATGTTATCTATTTAATAAATAGGTTTATTTTTGATTTTTAATGGTTGAATTTAAATTAAAAAATATTTAAATGCATGTCAGAATTCAGAATTTGCTCAGTACATTTGACATAGCTGCCTCTTTTTCTATTGTTGAAATCAAAACTAAGTTTCACCGATTCGTGCTTCTTAAATCACAAGTATGAATACTTGGTTACAAATCATCAGAGAACAAAAGCAATAAAGAACAAAATTGTTGATAACAAAGTTAAATAAAAGAGGTGAACAGTATCCAAAGAATTAACTTACGAAAAAGCTAAAATTAATGCTTGTAGATGAGAGGAGGGTATTATGGAATACCATTTACATTTCTTAAAATAACTTTACTTGTTTTTAATAAAAATCCCCAAAATCATGATGAGTACATAGTGTAATTATTTGTAATGAATTGCCACTTAAAAAAAGAAAAAGAAATATTTTGTGGTTATAAAATGTTTACTTAAAAAAAAAGTTACAAATAGAGGTTATTATGAAATAGTCGGGTAATATGGAATAGGTGGTTTAAACCATTGAAAAACTAATTAGACTTCACAAAATATAGTTATTTTCAACTATAAAAACCATATTTTAAGATTATGTGAAAGCCATTTCTGCTTTGAGTCAATTTACAAAAGTCACAGATATAATCTTCTTTCTCTGCTCCGGTACAATCAAGGTGAGCCCACACCCCACAGAGATCCTCGTTCATCTTCGGAGAATTTTCCGTGACAGAAGATACATTCGGCGTCTTTATTTTCTGGTTCTTTAGTTGAATACATGAAGTCAATTTCAGATGATACTATGAAATACCTAGTATTCCATAATACCCGACACGCCATCTTTGAAAATGAACGTTTAAATTGGTGGACAAAATATTTTCAGTTAAAAAACGACCAAAGTATAACAAAATACAATTCTTTGAGCATACATTATGTTTGACATCAATGTATCAAATCACATGTGTACTAGCAAGTTTAAATGTTTGAAAACTTACCTGCAAAAGTACTTGAAAATCACAAAACGTACTTTGTTCTATAGAGAATGGTACGACAACAACAAGCGGTCGCTTCTTTCTGTATTGCTTCATGGGAATCCTTCTTGGGAAATTTATGGTATTTTGATGAGATAGCAGCACCAATCAGAGCCGAAACCTCGGTATTCCATATTTCCCGACTGTTCCATTCTCCTCTATATTTTAGCTAAAATGCTAAATAAATACTAAAACGGATGACAAGGTGACCAGAAGTTAGTCAATAAATGTTAATATTGTTTCTTTATTCCATTTTGGTCGCAGATTGTGCTAAATTTAATGTTTTTTCGGAAAAGCGCCCTCGGGTGGACATTTTGGAACTAATTTTTTTTTTTTTTTTTTTTTTTTTTTTTTTTTTCGAAATTCCGTAAGCGCATCTCGTGTATAGTCTATATACCAAATTTCGTTGCATTCCGTTCACCTGTTTGCGCTGTAGGATGCTGTTTATAGGGGAAGTTTAATTATAAACACCCTGTACATTTAAATTCGTATGGAGGAATATCAGAATACAGGGAAGATAAAAAAAGCAGGAGCGAATTAAATTCAGGTCATAATAGACCAGCTGAATGAAGAAGAGTTAATATGTTTTTGGCGATACTATTTTGCTGACATAATACATAGCACCAGTGATGCCAGATTGGGGATTTTGTCCCCATTTTGGGGATTTCTGAGGCTTCTGGGGAAAATTTTGGGGACGAAATGTTTGTGGGAACATTTTTGGGGAATTCTAAAATTTTTGGGGACAAATCTGGGGAGTTCTTCAACTCTCTGTCAATGTTGGCAACGTAATGATTTTTCCTACTACTGGTGACTTTCAATAGCTTTATTGTTATTTGGGGATCTTTTTCAAAAATTGCCTTCATTTCGGGAAAAATCTGAGCTTAAATCATAGAAAAATCTGCTTGATTTTTTTTTTTTTTTTGAAAAATTTTATTTTCCCTTTTTAGTAGAAATCAAGTTGGGGATTTTGAAGACCTGTTTGGGGAAATAATTTTTGACCATCTGGCATCACTGCATAGCACCGCAATCACTTATACAGGGTATTTCAGACCGCATATACAGGGCGTTTAAGAAACGACTTCCCAACTTTAAAATTAGATAACTGCGAAACAATGAGAAACGGAAATGTTAAACAAGCGGTATGTTGGATGAATAGGTTTGGAATTTGCTATACATCTGTCTTGAGAAATAGTTCCAAGATTGGCTAATAAATGGCACCAAAAGCGCACGAAACTTTAAATAGTACTCAGAAATCAGAAAGAAATACAGAAGGTTCATTCGTCAGTCTGACACGTGTAAGGATGTTTTATCGAATTTGTTATTAAAAGGAATTGAAGAACATCATGTACTTGTAGTATTCCTTTGAGTAACGCGTTTTTATTTACTGTAATACCATCGATTAGGTCGAAGTCCGACGATGGCAAGACGAAGTTTCTAACAAATATTTAATGTTAAAAAAGGTCCTGGTCAGAAAACAATTTGTAATTTGCTCATTCAGAAAATTCTAGACATGTTTGTTCAACATACCACTTGTTTAATCTTTCTGCCTCTCATTGTTTAGCCTATGTTATTTTAAAGTTGTGATTATTATTATTATTATTATTATTATTATTATTATTATTATTACTATTTTTATTTTTTTTTTTTGAAGCATCCTGTATATATGATTAAAAGTTTTTTAGATGCATAACATTTGATTCGACAATGTAAGCAATTAAGTCTTTCATGACTGCTTAAATACACGCACCTAAAAAAGAAAATTCTATTTATTTTTTATGCATTCATCGAAATAGTAATTAAATATTTAAAAATTTATTAATGTTCCCGAACTTTTTGGCTAGAAGATTGAAATCAGTGAATAGCTAATTATAATTTTTTATATTAATATTAAAAATTACCGGTGTTTAAAATGACTTAATTACACTTCCATCGCGTTAAAATGAGCAATTTTTCGTTAACCATGTCATCTTGAGTATAAAATGACATTAGCAAAAATTAAATCCCCGAGGAACATGCAACTACCACCCATTTTCTCTATTATTTAAAAAATAATCCTTATGCTTTTCATGTGTTTTTTAGATTCAGTTTAAAACTGATTGCTGATTTTAGCCATTTTATAGAAGCAAGTAGGGGAATCTTGAAAGGTGTTTTGTTTATTTACGAAAAGTAAAGGTCGCGTGGACTTGGTCTTGAAGATTTTTATCTGTCATTATGGCTCCACAAAGCGTACATCATGAAAAACAAAGAAGATGGAACTAGTTGACCCCTTCTCCCCTTTATGTTGGGTCAAAGTCGAATCAGACAACAAATTTGCGTCTTCTATATCAGTCAGGGCTCCTTCACCAGGCATCCCCAAGGCGTCTTTACGCTTACCAACCCTTTTTCTCATGCTGAATTTCCCTTTTAGAAAAAAAATTCGTGATTTCTCTCTCCGTTTTTATAATACGTATTGTGATGTAGATTATCACATATTAGAAAATTTATATTTTTCTCTTAAAAGGATAGGTAAATTCTCTAAATAAATTAAATTATAAATTAAATTCTTTAATCTTAAATCAACTATTTAAAATATAACGGTATAACTGTTTTTAACCTATAAATAATAAATTTACAATATGCGTTTTCTAATTTTTATATCTTCCCTTTCATGTCTTTTTCAATGCAACTGAAACAAAAATCTTTGATCTGTTCCCAGTATTCACTTAGCAAGCCTAACGTACTGGAAATTCTTTTCGCTCTGTAAATGATAATGTTTTGATTTATTTCTATCCGTTTGTTTGTGAAACCAGAAAATAATTAAGTTGGTCTCTTTTAATCGTACATCGAAATGTGACTCATACACCCTCTTGTCGCCTAATTTACATTAACGGTTAGATAAAATATTTTCTTAGCTAGTTATTTTTCCAGGATCTAAATCTTGGCGAAATCATGCCAACATTCTATAATAACGGTCATTGGAGTACTGGTCGCCTTTTAAAAATATACATGTGAATATTCCTAACGTAACCGCAACCATCCTCTATCTTAAACTTTGAACTTGGCATCTACATTATAACGCCAAATGCATTGTCATTTGTTTGCTCCAGTTTTGGAGTACACTTTCTTACTGTTTATCGACCATGTAAAACCTCAAGAGCGATTCGGGCCTGGGGCCCGTCCTGACAGTGGCGGATCCAGAACTTGACTTTTGGGGGGGGTGGGGGGGCTAAGATTTTTCACAGTGTTATTCTAGATCAATAAATATTTACAATTTCAATATTTAATTGTGAATGTAAGTGTTTTTGGGGGGGAAGCTTCAGCCCCCTAGCCCCTTCCCTTAAATCCGCCACTGCGTCCTGATCCTCGCGACTGTTTCCCCACTCCATACTGTCAGCTTTGTACTGTTATTCCATCTATGGTCACGCTCCATATTAGATGCTTTGGAATATTTAATAAATTTTCCTTAACCAATATACTGCCTCTTGGATGCGTTCTTGGGTAATCAGTTTTCATCTTTAATTAATTTTAACTTGATTGTTTTTTTCAGCTTATTCTTAGCGGCCAACGCAATAAGACTATCTTTTCAACAGTTAATAAACTTCATCAGATACTGGGAAAAATCAATATGACACGTATGTTCTGCACTCATAGTAGTAAGTATTAGTTTACAAAGGAACACAACATGGGTTTAATTTGCGTAGGTTTTACCTAAAACGGAATGTGTTATGTGCAAAGTAATGAGAGAGACAAAAGAAACAACCATGAAGAATCAATACTAATAACATATTTTAAATTTTTTGGTGTGTTCATGCAGGATCAGGCTGATTGAGTGCACTTGGGCCCTATGCCTATTTACAAATTTTCGTAATTTCAGTATTCTAAATATCAACATGCAGGCTTTGTCGCTTCAAATTGTTTTAAAAATTACACCTGACCTCTATAGGTGACAGTGACCAGGGACCGATTTACTCACTTGGAGGCCCAGGGCACTCATTTTCAATGGGCCCTTTTTTCAAGTACTTTAATATTACAACAAACAAAACAAACCGCTTATTTCCGATTCAGCCGTCTAAAAATTCACTTCACTTTTCATTTTGTTGGTAAGGGTAAGGCTAAGCAAGATCTGTCGCTTGTCTATCGGATCGACGTACATTACTTTTTCATTTTCGGAAAAATAATTTTATGTTTTTATCATTTTTCATTGGTGATAAGCATTGGTTTTCATCAAATGCAGGTACTCCGAAGCACATCATTGACTTTAGTTTCTGGCTGGACACTGAGACTTTCATAGGATTCATGCATGCACTTCACTTTAATCCTCCTGAATTTTAATTATGATAGGAAAAAAAAAAAATTGTATGGCCCCCCTTTTTTTTTTTAATTGCGGGACTCCGAGCGATTTCCTGTGCCCCTTGGGGCGCCCTGCTCAACTCTTAATTCCTTTTCGCCGTCCAGACCGTCTCGTCAACGCACGTAACAGTTTCACTGTTACACTTAGGTTTTTTCAAGGAGTTATTTATTTATTATTTATTTTATTATTTATTTTTTATTTATTTTATTATTACTTTTTTTTTCCTTTTTTTCCCTTTAACTCCTGGTGCTTCACTCTGACTGGTCTCTGCTCACGCGGAGATTTATTCAGAGATCAAAATTCTAAATTCACCCATTTGGCTTTTAATTATTTTATGGAAAATTATTTTTATGTTTTTCGCATTTTTCGTTGGAGGTAAGCATTGGTTGCGACCAAATGCAGGTACTCCGAAGCACATCGTTGACTTGACTTGACATCATTGACTTGACTTGACATCAAGTGACGTGTATATGCATTGCGGTGCGTCCCTCGGATTTAGTTAGCTTTAGTAAAAGTTTGGAATGCAAGTATCGGTAGTATGCAGTTGTATTTCCGTTTAGCAAAAATATTGCAATTTTTTCCGATGCGTTGATAGTTTCCTTGAAAGATCATATCGCCGATTTATAAAACAGTGCAGTGATGCCTCCATCCATCGGCGAAAAGTAAAAAACGAGCATTATAGCAAAATTTGGAAATTTTTCATTTTAACTATTTTTTAAAATGTAAGATGGAATTGCTTGGGGGCCCCTTCACTGTGAGGGCTCAGGGCACGTGCCCCGAATGCCCTGCCTTAAATCAGGCACTGACAGTGACACTGTATGTGTCTATACAATATGCACTCTATAGATATTTTTAAAAAAGAAGAATGTCTTTAAGAAATCTGTCATGATAAAAAAAGGTTTGAACATTTATTCTTCATAAACTATTATTAATGTTTAATAAAGAAGCATCACAAAACTGGCGTTGTAAAAATTATTACTTACAAACTTTGAATAAACACCATAAAATGCAATAAACTCGCAACAATTGTTTCGGGTCGAAAAAACACACGACCCTTCATCAGGCGAACAAAGTAAGAACGAGTGCTGCAGTCAAAGCGGCAACGCACTTTGACTGCAGCACTCGTGCTTACTTTGTTCGCCTGATGAAGGGTCGTGTGTTTTTTCGACCCGAAACAATTGTTGCGAGTTTATTGCATTTTATGGTGTTTATTCAAAGTTTGTAAGTAATAATATTATTAATGTTATTTGTCATTTTTTCAAAGCATTAAATTATATTTCTTGCATCGCAGTTAGTCTCTAAATTTTAATGTTAAGAGATTTAACAGGAAAGAGATTTTAGCTTACCTTACGATTATCCCCCCCCCCCTTTTTTTTAGCCCCGTGTCTTTTCTTTTTTTCTTTTTTCAATTCCTACTATTAGTTCCTAATCTCACTATATATATCTTGTACAAATATTGCAATCGATTTTTAACTAACTTCCCGACTAGCTAGAAATTTGAAACTTTCAGGATTGCTCAGAACACGGCGACAACACAATACTTCGAAGTCTGATTTTCGAATTTTTTATTAGTTTTCTTATAATTAATTAAAATATTAAAATAATAACATCCTAATAGAGTTAATATACCCATTAAAATATTAGCTATAATTTAACTGTTGCCAAAAAAAATTACGAGTTCATTTTCTTTTGACATAAAAATAAATACATTTAATTAAACGTGAATATTAAAAAACTATAAAAAGTTCAATTATACATTTCACAGAAATGGACATCATTGTCACTTTAAAAATTTAATGCACATTGATAAGAGCTCTATGATTTGTTAGAAAGTTTAAAACATGGTATATAAAAAGTTTTTTTTTTTTTTTTTAATCTTATAATTATTTTTCTTTCATTTTTCACACGCGCTTTTTATTTCCTAATTCAAAATTATTTGAAAAAAACTTTTTCGATAGTGTTTGTAAGTAAGAATTGACTTTAAAAAATTTTCTTTTATATTACTTGTTTTCTTTGTCCCCCCTCCTTTTCTTTTTGAAAATAGTTACCTTCTTCAGGGACCAGTTGGTCAACGATTCTTGAAAATTCTAACCGTGGCAAACTCGCACCCAGTGGCGCTTGTAATGTTTTCTGGATACTGAACAAAAATGGCGGACTTTATTCAAAGACTGTATGATCGCTGTAGATAGTAATGCATTTATACCAGACTCCGACACTTTTCTTATAAGTTAAAATATTGGAGAAATAGTTTTATTTATTCTTCGGAGAATAATGCAGATAGCCTTTCAAAAAAATCTACAGAGCATAATGGTATCCCACGTAAAAAAAAAAAAAAAAATACAGCAAAATTTTTTCAATATAATCTTCAGAAAACCTGCAGGAATTTAGGACTTTCTGTATGAAGCCTTTAAAAAATCTGAATTTTCCTGAAGAAAACCTTCTTTTACGAAACATGATAACAAACACACACACAGACAGACAGACAATTTTATTATTAGTAGATATAATATTCGTTATAATTAAAATGCTAATATAATACTCACATTTGTTTCTCAATATATTTTAAATGCAAATTCTAAAAATATAATACTATGTATATTATTTTAACACAAAATTATGCAAAGTATTTCATAACATTAAAATTAATTTTAGTCATTCAAATATAATTTTAATTAACAGAAAATATTTAACTTTAAAATTTCAAAAGACTAGCTTAAAATTAATATAATTTTAAATGAAAAATAATCTGGTGTGTCACTCACACGACTTTCTCTTAGCCTGAAATTTAATACTATTAATACAGGTTGCAGATTAAGAGGTAAGATAACGAGTACTGTTATGCAAACCTGTGATAAACAATTCAAATTAGGCCTCGGAAGAGTTTTATGTGATAATTAGTTCTGTGTGAGGGGGGCTTCCGCCCCCTTCAACCCCCCGTTTCATTCATGCACCAACATTTATATAGAATTTAATTCGATTATTAAAAAATAATTCTGTTTTTTAAAAATAATTTATTAAAATTATTTTTTAAAAAAATTATCTTTCATCATAATGCTGATGATTTCCATGTTAGAGAAGTACTATAACACTAAATATATATATAAAAATAATAAATAAAGTTGAATTTATTCTCAATATTACATTATTATTATTTTTTTTTTTTTTTTGTTAAAATTGAAAAAAATCGATAACTTTATTTTAAATTATCGCAGATCGATGGTTCAACCATTCGTTTTAAAGGAATTGGCGAGCTCTTTTGAAAGATACCCATCAAGAAAATTTACTCCCCTCGAGGGGAGGAGGCGAGGCTCCTAGACGTAATGTATTTGAATACTTTTGAGTGTCTCTGTACACGAACCATTTACTTCATCCCAACGAAAAGCTTAGTGTGGCATCCCTATATGATACATATTTAGAATACCGAGTTTGGAATTTCTGCTACTATTTGTTCTTGAGATATGCTGATAACAGACACACAGACCATTCGCTAAAAACATGATTTTCGTATTCAGGGGACCTCAGAACATGTAAATAGAACAAAAACTCACGATCAAAAATTTGACCCTAAAACAATACTTTCTCGACCCTATGGGTAAGAAAAAGTAATAACTCATTGCTAAAAGCAAAACATTCACCGACATACTCTGATTCTGACTACAACTCTATCCCGCCATGTAGAACAATCTTTCATAATCCATGTCTGATGCATTATTTTCGTTTTGTATTTTCTAATAGTATTATATGAATTTTTCAAATAAAAAATAATAATATTTTTTTTTTTTTTCAAATCTTTTAACATTTAGTAATCATTATATTTCATTTGAAAGTAAATTTAATTTTAGAACGATTTACAATTAGGCATTTTTTTTTTCCCTCCCTAGATTGTAAGAAACAGACATTTTGAAATATAAATAGAGATATTTTTACAGACGTACATGTTACACCGTTTCTCAATTTTATATGAAAAAATGTGAAGTGTCGACTTTCCGAACATTAAGTAAAGGAACGGTTGCATAAATAAATGAAAGTAAGAGAAGTCATTAAATAAACAAAACAGAAAATTAGAATAGGGTATCTGAGTATTTTTATCTATGTAATATGTTGATTCAATTAACGATATTGCCCTTCAAATAATTTGAGCCCATAGATCATAATGATCAAGAAACTTTCGTTGTGTCCCTGTAAAAGTCTATAAATGCTAGATTCAGTAAAATCTATACAGTTCGTATGACGGCGACCTACACCCTGTATATACTTAGTCATGCCATAAATTCTGTTACAGCAAAATATATCTCTAAAAAATTACCAGCACAAGATTGTTAATTTTTTTCTTAATTTTTAAATTACAACCTTTTATAAGTTAAACAAAAATGGAATTATTCAAAATGTGCCCCTTTTGCTTCAACACAAGCTCTGAGTCTCCGGTGCCAATCATCTATTGCAGTACGCACCACTTCTTGTGCGAAATTGTCCACTGCTTTTACCAAAGCAGATTTTAGGCTATTCAAATTAGTGTGTTCTCTGCTCCCCTCAAGGTGAGACCACAGTCGATAATCCAGGGGTTTTAAATATTGGCTTCCTAAAGGCCAATCTGAAGCCTTAATGAACTCTGGAACATTCATTGCCAATCACTGTTGAGTCGTCCAAGCTTTGTGTGCAGGAGCCGAGTCCTGCTGGAAGACCCAATGTTTTCCGGCAAAGAGGGTTCCACTCAGGGGTTTCACTACTTGTTCTAAAACATCTTCTTGATAGTTTTTGGCTCGGGTTTTAACCCCTTGTTCACAGAAATGGAGTTTTGTGGTGCCATCAAAACTGATTCCCTACCACACCAGCACTGAGGTTGGATGATGGCCTCGTTCAACTCTCCCAATTTTTTCCTGAACTTCCAAAGAGTTGTGAGCATAAACTTTGTCGTTCTGGCGGTTAAATTTTTCTTCAATGTTGAATTTCTTTTTTATTTGAGAACAAGATGCTGCGGTGGAGACCATTAGCGTACCGGCTCAGGAGAACCTTGGCTCTTTCAGCCCTAATTTTTTTTAGGGACTCTGTGAGTCTTTGTCCAGTCTTTCTACGATATGCACTCATCTTAAGGTCTTCTTTAATTATCTTAGACATGGATCTTGGCGAAATATTCATCTCCCAGGACATGATTTTCTGTTTTCGAAGTGGATTTCTCCGAATTCGATTTTCCACAGCTTTGATGGCATTTTTCGTCCTCACAGACCTGGGACGACTTGATCGGGGCCTATCCTTGACAGATTGGGTGGCTTTGAAACGGGTTATGGTGCGCCACACAAACATACGGTTTATACCCGAAGATTTAAGCAACTTGAAAATCTCAGAGTTGAATTTACCTGCCTTGGGAAGAGCAATAACTGCATGACTGTTCTGTTCAATGTCTCGCTCCATTTTCCTGCAATGAAAGATGGACAAGAAATGAGTGGCATTTTAAAGCTATATATCAAACATAAACACTGGGCAAAGGACAGGTTTCTGAGAGCTCTTGTTTGTTTTCATTTACGAATCTAAAAGTTGTAACAGAACTTATAGCAAGACTAAGTAAATTTTCAAATCAATCGGACGAGGTCTTTAGACGCTGTCGCACTTTAAATAATATGAGCCCATGAGAAACTTCTTTGTGTTCCTGTAAAAAAAATATAAATGCTAAATCCACCAAAATGCATACAGTTCGTGTGACGGTGAACTTATAACATTTCAGTTCATTCGAACAAGGAGTTTAGACATTATCGCACTTCAAATAATTTGAGCCCACATAATTTGAGCCAATGATAAAGAATTTTTCCTTGTGTCCCTGCAAAAAATCTATAAGTGCTACATTCAGCAAAATCTCAGTGCTAGATACAAAGTTCGTGCTACGGTGATCTGTAACATACATACCAATTTTCAGGTCATTCGAATAAAGCGATTAGGACGCTATTGTGTTCACTCATGTATACACACATACATACATTATACTTACATCATCGTAAAAATAGAAAAAAAAAAAAGAACTCAGTGGACCTCAGAATGTATATATACACCAAAATCTCCAAGTCCGATTTTTGTCATGATTACAATACTTTCCTTACACGTGTATGTTCGAAAAGTTAAACTGTAACTCATTTCCACTTTGTAAATATACATTTAGCATAAAAGAACATGAACGATTTCCAAGTAGCTTATTTAAGAAGGAAAAAATAATAGTAAACTGAAAAATACTTAAAAATTGCCTAAACTAGCGTTTATTGTTCCACTCTGACACAGTCATTATTGATACATATATTTCTAATTAGCATTTTCGCAATAGTTGAATTCCATAATGGCATATCGTATTAAAGGTTAGAGCGCGTAATACGATAATATACACAGACTTATATGGTTTCCACCACTCCCTGTTTATTAAGCACGAAAATAAAGCCAAAAAAAAAAAAAAAAAAAAATACAATCCTTGTAAATTTTAATTAACAGGCATGTATGCATCATTATCTCAACTTCTCATCTATCTGCCACAGCAGTAACGTGCGCGTATTAGCACATGAATATTTATTAACAGCGGTTTTCGACATTTTTTTTATGTTCATTAGTAACATTTATTATCATTATTTTTACCTTATTACATATCATAACTGTCAATCATTGGCGTCATTTGCAAAAACGTTCATTTCCATAAAATGTTTTTGAAGCAAAAAGAAGAGAAAATGAAGCTAATACTAATTAGTATTAATAGTTTCTGTTCGTTGTTTTGTTATTATTATTATTATTATTATTATTATTATTATCATTTTAAGTATAACGAAGACTATACATCAGTAGAGAGTTCTAATATGTTAATCTCTACGCTATACTATGTTAAGATTTCAAAAGAGTCCGAAATTCTGGGCCTCCTGTAATTTACGGTGTAATTAATCATTATGCCGAAGGGCCCCACTCAACTGGACCATTAATAAAACGTTGCATGGGATTAATATGAGATTATATTTGAAGGGAGAGAGAACTTTTTGCAATATTACTCTAGTTTCACCTTAAAAAGTGTACTTAAAATTTCCTGCTTTGCATGAGATCTAAAACTTCATTTATATAGGGAAGCTGTACGCTTGAGGTGTAAATTGTCATTAATTTTCTTATTTTTTATTTACTCTTTATTTTTAACAGTGAATATTATGTACTAAAATGTAAACACCCTCTGAATTTTTTTTTTTTTTTTTTTTTTTTTTTTTTTTGGTTATGGGCTTACTTTAGGATTATACTTTGAAAAATACGGCAAAAAAAAAAAAAAAAAAAGTTTACAAATTGTAAAAAATTGCTTTACAGAGAGAGAGAGAGAGAGAGAGAGAGAGAAAAAAGCTATAGTACTGTTAGAGATTAATGCAATTTTAAGTTGCTTCTGAGATAATTTTATTTAATGAACGGAATTTTTTTCACTCCCTATTGATAATTTTTATTTTACTGTAATTGTTTCATTATTAAGTTTTCAATTAATTTCAGATTAAAAGATGCATGAAAACATTTTTTAAAGTTACTATAATTATTTAATTTTAATATAAACTGTCAATGAGAGAGAGAGAGAGAAGGGTATACACGGGATTGATCAGAGTGACATCTATTATGGAAAATTTAGTAAAAAAAAAAAAATACGAGGTTTGGAATTGGATGGGAAAACCGTAAAATTCTATAGCTAAAGTGAAGGCCATTAACTCCATATTGGTCTATAAAAGTAAATTAGCTTTAAAATATTCAGACAAAGTCAATGCTTTAAAGCACTATCTAGAGTATAAAGTTTGTAAGATTGGTAAACGAAGTCGTTTTCCCTTTCACATTAAAAATGATGTGAAAGTAAGGGGATTAAAATTTCCCCCTCTACACCAAAAGTGCCTTTCTAAAAATTAATTCAGTCAATATCGACAGGCAGGGATTAATGATAAATCCCTTACATTAGTAAAGGATATTTTACGGTCACGAATAAGCGACCCATAACAATTTTACTTGCTAAAAGTAAATGGGTGAACTAAGAAATAAATAAACAAAACTGAGAGGGTAGAATGGGGAGCCCTGCAGAATCCCCTTCTCCGTTTAATTAGCACACAGAAGATGGGGAGGAAAGAAGGGCAAAGTTTCTTTCCTCCCTCTTTCTGAAGCGCCCCATGCAACCGTCGCCATAATGCGTAAGCTGCGATGCACGTAGGCACCGCGTTCGTAGAGGACAAAACGTTTATGCCTCAAGAGGCTATTGAAATGGAAGCGCCCGCACGACTGTCTCAGCTCAGTGTCATTTTTTCTTTCTTTCTTTCTTTCTTTCTTTCTTTTTTTTTTTTTTTTTTTCGTTATTATTATTATTGTCTTCTTAAACCATTTTTTCTTTCTTTCTTTCTTTACCTCTCGCTCTTTTCCTACCCATTTTCAGGTCCTCCTGAATACGCTGTAGAAAGGTTTCTTTTTATTTAGTTTCTTTTTCTTATAAGGTTGTAATCTTGAGGTCACTCAAGATTTTTATATAGAGAGAGGTTCTTTTTTATTTCTTTCTCTTCTTTTCTCACCCACTTACTGAGTTTTAGTTCATTTCATTCTACTTTTTTTTGAGTGTGTGCTTTTATTTTCGTGCTACGTTTTTCAGTTTTTTTTTTAAGGTAACTCTTAGAGTAGAACATGCTGTTCTTTTTTTAAAGGTAAATTTTGTTTATTTTGAGCTTAAATGAATGCTTTTAAAAATCAACAGCGTGACAATTAGGGTTAATGACCGTGGTTTAATTTATTCGGATGAATAAGGAAAATATTGAAACGTAGCAACATGAGAAAATGAATACGTTATACAGGAACACACCATGGTCACCTGTCAAAGCCCCAACATTTTTTCTTGAATTTTCTTTTATCGAATGGTAAAATGCGAGTAACACAAGAAGAGTTTTCATTCCTTTCTTTTCTCTCACTTTTTGTCTTTCTTTTATGTAAATACAATTTTTTATTCTAATTTTGAGCATGTAAAAGAGCAACATTTAAATAATATTTTATAAAATGTTCATTAAAATTTTTTGGAAAATTCAGTCGATCGGTCTTGGTTTTCAGAGAAAAAAGGATTTTTTGTCTTTTTCGATTTCATTTAATTTTATAAGGCTATATATATGTGAGTAAAAGGTATCGAAAATTGTGCTTCAAATTAAAAAAAAAAAAAAAAAAAAAAACGTTTAAGCATTGGTGAAAGTGTGTAAAATGTCAGTAAGATCAGTGCCTTATTTATTTATTTATTTATTGGGAATTCGTATCCATCGTTTTTTTTTTTTTTTTTTTTTTTTTTTGAAGGGGCTCCGGAATCCAGGACCCACCGGCTAAATTCTCCCAAATTTTTAACGAAAATTTTACAAAATATTATTTAAATGTTGCTCTTTTATATGCTCAAAATTCTGAATAAAACATTTTATGTATTAGATTTTGAGAATTTTTTTTTTCCCCCAAGTTTTTTAAACCTACGTAAGCCTCTAATGAACTAATGTTTCGTAAACCTTAATGATATGCAATTATTAAGATATAAATGATGTAAATTAAGATATAAATAATTAAGATATAAATGATGTAAATCCATACACAATTACACCTTTAAAGCTGCTGTCAGACTGATATTCTGAAGTATAAGATGTTGCCTCTCAAAGCTACAGAATGATTTTTTTTTAAAATCTAAATGCATGGTTATTTTTCAGCATAAAAGAAATCCATAACTGTAAACTACGGACGCCGTTTGGAGATAGTTTGCCTCAAGGAGGTTTAAATGGAATGTTGATATAGGATATTCTGTAATCGCGGTTTTTTTATTGGAGGAGTTCATGCTGATAGCTACTGCATGAGATGTAAACAGTCACACGTTCGTGATTGAAGAATATTACATGGGGCAAATTGTATCAAACGAGGATATTACTTCGGAAAATAATTTTGTTTTTTCCTTTGAAAATGAAAGACGATTTTCTTATATTGTATAAATATTTTATTGAATTATATATTCTCCACTTTGTTCGGTTTCTTAGCGATCTCACGTGTTGGTATTTGGCAGTTTTCATAAATCAATACTTTATCTTCATTAGCATAAACTGGTTTTCCAGAACATAATGCATCTTGAACGTCAAAATTGGCGGAACAAAATTTGGTAAACCAGTTTTGACACTGGCGTTCTTTAAATAAATTTTCTGTACACACATTGTATACTTTTTGCCTTTGTCTGAACAGTATTTTCGTCTTTTTGATAGCAAAAACGAAATAGGCCGAAAATGTCGTTTCCGATTTTCTTCATTTGATAGGTCACCCATCAAAACCTATTGAGCAGAAAAAAAAGGAACTTTTTCACAAGCAAGCCTTGCTATATCAGCCGTCACAATATATAATGGTAATACAGCTTAATTGTGAAAATGGTGTGAAAAAAAATACAATTAACTCCCCTGCTGATTAAAACGGAATTACTTTCCGAACAACCCAATAGCATTGAGCTAATGACTCTCATATCGTATTTCGTCTTATAGCGCCTTTAGAATCAACAAACTTAGCCATCCCGCATCACCAGAAAAATAAAATACTTTTTTCTAATACAGTAACCGCCGCTTAATAAATTCACTGGTTAATAAAATCTTTTGAAATTTCTCTCCAAATTCAGGGAAGTAATACCTCTTTCTTGAGTGCATCAACGTTCGCCGCATATAAAAATCACCCGCTTTATAAAATCACTTTGTCTCAGAACGAATGTGATTTTAATAAGCGACGGGTACTGTATTACATTTTGTTGCTTTATTATTGAAAAATAGTAGATGAATGATGTTTTTATTTACTAAAATTTATTACCTACGCTAAGAAGGGCCTGAAGGAGTGCTTTCCATGGGAGGGTTCTTTCTACGAGGTCGTAGTTTGTATTCACGTGAGTTTCGCAGAAAACCAAGAAAAACTTCGAACAGCTAGGCTGATTTGTGTGACATTTGTTTGAACTTGGCACCTCCCATTTTCTTTTTACTCTCTTTCTTTTTTTAGTGCTAGAGGCCTATTTCAGTCGGTACAGCGTTGTCGAATTTTTATACGTCACTCTTAATAGTGCTAAGGGCCTATTTCAGTCGGTTTATTGAATGGGGATTTATTGAATGAAGATTTTGTAGATAATTTGATTACTCATAACGAAGGTTACAAGTTTTTAAAAAATATAAAAAATTCTCCCAAGGTACAACTTTGACATGAGTCCCCCCCAAGGCACAACTTTGACATGAGTCCCCCCCAAGGCACAACTTTGACATGAGTCCCCCCAAGGCACAACTTTGACATGAGTGCCCCCCCAGGCCCAACTTTGACATGAGTCCCCCCCCCAAGACACAACTTTGACATGAGTCCCCCCCCCCCAGGCCCAACTTTGACATGAGTCCCCCCCAAGGTACAACTTTGACATGAGTCCCCAAGGCCCAACTTTGACATGAGTCCCCCCCCCAGGCCCAACTTTGACATGAGTCCCCCCAAGGCCCAACTTTGACATGAGTCTCCTTCAAGGTACAACTTTGACATGAGTCCCCCCCCCAAGGCACACCTTTGACATGAGTCCCCCCCATGGTACACCTCCCCCTCATTGGGAAAAAGAGAAAAAACGTTGTTTTGCGGCTATAAGACAGTTTGGACTTCCAACGTTATTTGTTACAATATCTGCAGCTGAAACACATTGGTTTGATTTAATGAAAACTTTATCATGGAATTTAGATCGTCACGAATTAACTAAAGAAGAATTTGTCGATATTAACAAGTTTAGCAGTAGGCCTCTGGCACTAAATTAAAATCTGTCAATGTCAGATTTTCATGTTTTAAATAATGAAATAATGTCGTGTCTGTATATATGTATTTTTTTTCTTTTTATAAAGCAGACAATTACGGCCACTGCTGGGACCTATTAGGTAGAATCAACAACTCTTAAGTATTTTTTACATTAAGAATTAATTTAAAAATTCAAATACTTGTAAGCAATTATCCTAATAATTTTCACACACTTATAGTGTTAATTGCTAAATTGCAAGTCAATTTTCTTATATACACATATCTGTAACAGTGATTCATTAAAATTCATACCTAATTTCTTATTGCATTTCGATTATACTTTAAAGTCACAAGATGCTTAATAAATAAAAATGAATGTTTTGAATTACGTCTACTATGTTTAGCCTTGTACCAGATAACGCTTAAGGCATGTTGAAGAACACATGGAAAAAAAAAAAAAACAGGCTTTTGATTACTTTTTTCGTTCGTTTTACAGAAGCAAATTTATGTATTCATTTCAACAGCGGCTAAAAAGGCCTTGGTCAATCTACGAGAAGTAGCCATCGAACTGATTTTACTATCGAGGGGTCACGGGGTATGAATAATGAAAAAAGATAATAATAATAAAGAAAAAGCCATTCTTTATTCAGATAATAAGAAAAAAAAGAAAGCAAAACCAGTTGAACGTTGATTATACAACAGGTTGTAACTGGAGAAAGTTTTAAGAGTTTTATTGTTATTAAACTGTAGGTGTAGAGTCAAAGTTATATGGTGGTAGTGAAAGTATTATTTGATAAAGAAAAGATTTGTGAATATAATTATATTCCTTGACACACATGGGATTAACATAATAATAATAATAATAAAGATTATGAAATGGGTACAGTAAATGAAAGATACCGACAAAATTAAACAAATTTACAAGGGAAAAAAAAATAATAACAAATTGTGTTTTGATTATGCTTATTTTTGAAAGAAAAAAAAGAAATAATAATAGTAATAAAGTCCACTGACGGTTGTTCCTGAAGTTTTGCAATATTTTAATGAAATCTGGACTTTTCTAATTTTTAACCTCATTTTAAAATCAAATTTAAAGTTGGAAAAAAAAATGCATTAATAATTATCAAAAGAAATCATTATTAAAATTTAATTAATAATTACAAAGAAATTAATGCATTATCTTAAACATAATTTAGTAGAAGTTGGCAAAAACAAATTAAAATGTATAGCAACAACTTGGATTCTGTTAAGTGGAAGAAAGTTTTAAAAGTAACAAATATTTATTTTAAAATATTTTAAAATATAATTATACATACACATATCTCTATATATTTGAAGAAAATAAAAAGAAATACAGTCGTCCCCACATAATCGGGTAACGGATAATCGAATACCCCGCTTATAAGAATATAAAGTTATAGAACCAATTTTTTCCCATAGAAGTAATGTTAAATTTCCTCGTTTAAAGGAATGTGTTTTACAACGCCACCCTGCTTAATCGCATAAACACTCAAAGTTTCTTAAATAAAATTCCTCTATTTCTGGGCAAATTTTTCCTCTCATTCTCAAAAAAAAAAAAAAAAGTCCCGTTCTTCTTTTTAAAACCTTACATAACTAAGGCATGATCTTTAAACATGAGACGGTATTCCTGCCGAGGTGATAAAGATTGTTTTGCAAAATCCAAATTTATAAAATCAGTAACTGATGAGAAAATTATAAATTAAAATACAAATTATCTCCGGGAATTCCCAAATTTTGAAAGTTTTCAAAAGAACTTTATGAACTCATATAGATGTGGATAAAGATGGAGAAACAGAAAGAGATGGAGAGCTTAATGTAGCAAGCGAACGGTAAATGAAGTTGCAAAATCCTTTAACATTATTCATTGTCATTTTAAGTCTCATAGAAGCGATTATATAATCTATTTATGTGCTTTAGAAAAAGAAATTGAAAAATGTGTAGTTAAGTCTATGTTAAAGTAATCAATCACAACTGATTTTTTTTTTTTTTTTTTTTTGTTAAAAGTAAAATTGTAAGTACACTTTATTTTATATTTATTCCAGCATTAATTGCATTTATATATTATTATAATATTTTAAATTAGTAAAAGTTTTGTTAAATATTTAAATAAGAAAGAGGTATCGATCATTTATCTTTTCATGTAAGCATAAAACCATTATATATAGTTATACATGCAATTGCGTTTCTAGTCTTCCCCGCATAAGTGAATACCTTAATCGAATTAATATAGTTGGAACGGTAGATATTCGTTTAAGCGGGGCCGACTGTAAAAGAAAATCTGTCCTCCAAAGATTCTTATTTAATGTCAGAGATTTTAAAATTATATTAAGGACTTAAGTTGCCTATCTGCAGTCTCCTTTCTAAGTCTCTGTCCAAACATTCAAAGTTTAAAGAAGTTTGTTAGTTCGTAATATACATATCAATTCAAAAAACGATAAAAACCAGTGAAAACATTTTTCTTTTTCAATTCCTACTATTAGTTCACACTCTCCCTATATATATCTTGTACAAATCTTGCAATCGATTTTTAACTAACTTCCCGACTAGCTAGAAATTTGAAACTTTCCGAATTGATCAGAACACGGTGACAACACAATACTTCGAAGTCCGATTTTCAAATTTTTGATTAGTTTTCTTATAATTAATTAAAATGTGAAAATAATAACATCCTAATACCGTTAATATAACCATTAAAATATTAGCTATAATTTAATTGTTGCCAAAAAAAAAAAAAAAAAAAAAAAAAGAGTTCATTTTCTTTCGACATTAAAAATAAATACATTTAATTAAACGTGAATATTAAAAAAACTATAAAAAGTTAAATTATGCATTTCACAAAAATTAACATCATTGTCACTTTAAAAAATTTATGTACATTGATAAGAGCTCTACGATTCATCAGAAAGTTTAAAACATGGTATATAAAATGTTTTTATTATCTTATAATTATTTTTCTTTCATTTTGCACGCGCGTTTTTTATTTCCTAATTCAAAATTATTTAAAAAAAAAACTTTTTCGATAGTGTTTGTAAGTAGGAATTGACTTAAAAAATTTTTCTTTAATATTACTTGTTTTTTTTTTTCTTTAACACTTTCCAACAAGGTTGAAAAGTGTCTTCGGTTTGTCTGTCTGTCTGTCTGCGCTCTAACTCCCGTAAATATTCGTGGAGTTTCTTGAAACTGATATACACTGATGGAAAAAAAAAATCCCAACACCAGGAAGGAGCTGTGCTAGATAAACGAAATTTGGTAGGCGTGTTTATATATCTGAAAGATGACGTCGATTCAAATTTCGAGTTACGCGCATAAGTGTGGCGCAGTAGCGACACTATGAGCATGCAAATGAGGTTTGCTTTAAATAAGCGCTGTAAGGTTCGTGATCGTTATTTACAGTTGAGATTTGACGTAGTGGGTTAATGTTAGTCAAGGATGCCTCTAAGAAGACGAAGAAGCCATTATCAACAGCTCACTGAGTTTGAACGAGGTCGTGTAGTAGGGCTACGAGAAGGTGGGTTTTCTTTCCGCGATATTGCAGAAAGACTTGGCAGGAATGTATCCACTGTGCATGAGTGTTGGCAGCAGTGGTCAAGGGAAGGTACTGCCTCAAGAAGACCGGGTTCCGGGCGGCCACGTGGCACTACTGAGAGGGAAGACCGCCGTGTTCGGCGTATGGCTGTGGCTAATCGTACTGCGTCTGCAGCTGAAATTCGAGCTGCAGTTGGCACCACAGTGACACAACGAACTGTTACAAATCGGTTACTTCAAGGACAGCTCCGAGCCAGACGCCCTGTAGCGTGCATTCCACTGACTCCAAACCACTGTCGTTTGCGACGTGAGTGATGTCAAGCTAGAGCTCATTGGAGGACGGAGTGGAGATCTGTTGTGTTTTCTGATGAAAGCCGGTTCTGCCTTGGTCGCAGTGATAGCCGTGTGTTGGTTAGAAGGAGGCCAGGTGAACGCCTGCTAGCGACCTGTCTGCGGCCTAGACACACAGGGCCTACTCCTGGAGTTATGGTTTGGGGAGCAATTTCGTATGACAGCAGGAGCACTCTCGTGGTTATCCCACGTACCCTGACTGCAAATTTGTACGTCAGTGTTGTGCTGCCATTCATGAACAGCATTCAAGGGAGTGTTTTCCAACAGGATAACGCTCGCCCTCATACCGCTGTTGTAACCCAACATGCTCTACAGAGTGTCGACATGTTGCCTTGGCCTGCTAGATCACCAGATCTTTCTCCAATCGAGCACGTATGGGACATCATTGGACGACAACTCCAGCGTCATCCACAACCAGCATTAACCGTCCCTGCATTGACCGCCCAAGTGCAACAGGCATGGAACTCCATCCCACAAACTGATATCCGACACCTGTACGACACAATGCATGCACGTTTGCATGCTTGCATTCAAAATTCTGGCGGTTACACCGGTTACTAATGTACCAACATTTCACATTTGAAATGGCTCTTCTCGCCAATGGCTCTACCTGTGATCTTGAAACTTTAATCAATTAAATATGTTACCTAGACAAATGTATTGCTGAAATTTCATTACTGTACAATAATTTTTTCTTGGTGTTGGTTTTTTTTTCCCATCAGTGTATATATGTACGTTATTTGAGATCACAACCGGATTTTCCCTACTGAAAATGAAGTGAATACCTCAACTGGTTTGTGTACAGGGGTACCCGAAAGTATTCCAAAGCATTGTGTTCTGTGAGAGGTATTTCTATAAACCATATTTTAATACCTTTACTTTATACAAATCTTAATAAAATTGAAATATGTTATTCAAGTTCACTATCGGATGTTCCCCATTGAAAATGGAGTAAATACAATCACTGGCTTGTGTACAGGGGCAACCGAAAGTATTCCAAAGAATTTTATGAGAGGTATTTTTACAAACAGAATTTTAATAGCTTTGCATTGAACAAATCTTAATGAAATTGAAATATGTTATTCATATGCACAAAAGAATGCGTTGTGATTTCTGAATGCAGTATGATTAGCATTAGATTTACAGGGCCACACAAAAATATTCAGTTACATTAAGGGCTGTTATTTGAAATTTGCTGGAATTTCATTTTCGTTTATGTTAAACGAAAACACTTTCTAACAATTTTTAATTGTGAATGTGATTTCAATTGGTGTATCTGTCTGCTCCACTGTCCATCTTTCTATTTGTCCGTCTGTCCGACTCCAGTATCTTAAAATATTTTCAGAACTTTTAAAAATTGATACATAGTTATTGAAGTTCACTATGGAATGTTTCCTATTTAAAATAGCATTGATAGGTTCTGTACAAATGGTTTCGTGTGCAGGGACACCACAAAAAAATTCCAATGCATTCCGTTTCAGGACACACATTTTTATAAATCATATTTAAATAACTTTCTACTGTAAAAATCAGCAAGAAATTGACATTTACTGTTAATATGCTAAAATAATGTTTAGTATAGAATATGATATGGTTAACCTTCAGATTTACAGGGCTACACTAAAATATTTTGATGCATTAATAGTTGCAATTTGAATCTCAGGGTTGCATTTTCTCTTCCGTTAAGCATTTTTAACACTTTCCAAATAATCAATGCGTAGCGCATGATTTTTCTTTTCTTTTTCTCTTTTGTCTGTAAATGACAATTTATCAGATTGATTTTTATGCCCATCCATTTTTAACCCTCCAAGTGTTGATCGTTTCACTCTTAAGTGCTAAGCATTTTTAAGGCACCGTGCAGATATATTTTCGTGCAGATATATAAAATCGATTGATATCTCGATTTTACGAGTTGTTATATAGTCTCACTGCGAGACGATAGCACTCTAGCGCGGATCCGAATCGTCTCGCAGCGAGATGATAGCACTTCGAGGGTTAATCTTTAATTTTCTTTAACCCTTTGCGGCGCAAGACAATTCGGATCATTTAAATTATACTGCCACCGGAATTCATGAACTAAATTAAACTAAAAGAAATTTTAAATTTTAAGGTTAAAAAACCCGGCCTTTTCTGATATGTTATAAACGTAAATTGTTGCTAAAAAATTTCCAGGATGATTTTTTGCAGCTAGATCTTAAATTTTGCGTCCTTGCAGCGAGGACGCCGCGCGTTAAGGGGTTAATATGTTCGGAAATCATACTTTCTGTAATTATTCTATAAATAGCACCCTATCAGATTGATGTCTAAACATAAAAATATCGAATCTTTTAATTCTCTTTGTAATGTTCAAAAACGTTTAAATTCTATTTATTTTATTTTATTTTTAATGACAATCTATCAAATTTATTTCTATGTATAAAAATTCTTAATCTTTAATTTACCTTGAAATGGTCAACAATGATATACTTTCTGATTTTTTTTTTTTTTTTTTTTTTTTTTTTTGTTCCTTCTCTAGAAAAAAGCGGAAAAGCTTTTTTTTTTTTTTTTTTTTTTTTTTTTTTTCTGGAAATGACAATCTATTAAATTTATTTCTATGCACAAAACTTTTTATTCTTTTTTTTTTTTTTAAATGGCCAGAGATTTATTTTCTACTATAGTTTCCCTGACGAAGAGCGGTTGACCAAAGAAACGTAATTTTCTGAAAAATGACAATCTATTTCCACCCCCCCCCCCCCTCTTTCCTGAAAAGAAGTTTTTCTTTTTTTTTTATGGTTAAAAAAAAAAAAAAAAAATTCTGCAATGCCTCTTTTTTTTTTTTTTTTTCTGTTCTCGGTAATCTACTGAAATGCTATAAAATCCTTTATTGTAGACCAACATTTTAAAACTTTTTAAACAATATTGTTATTTATAAATGATAGAAAACTTAATACTTTAAGAATTTTTTTTTTTTTTTTTTTTTTTTTTTTAATGTATAGTTTGTTAAAATACTTAGAAACAGGATATGTTGACTCAAAATGCACTATTTTAAGAAATGTTTTATAGATGTCCTACATCAAGCTATTTATAAGTCTAAATACAAGCAAACATCGTTAAAAAAAAAAAAAAAAAAAACCTTACTATTTATAAAGCACGAAATGCTATCAATTTGGGTGATAGTACATTTAATTGCAAATTTTCTATAAAAATTTTATTATTTGCACTCTACTTCTTTTTTTATTTATTTATTTTTTTTTTAAATGTAGAATTCTTATTAATTTTTGGTATAAGCAATTCACTATCTATTCAGTTTTCCTAGGAAAAAAAGAAAAAAAAAAGAAATATCACAAGTTTTAAAAATGTGCTTTCGTACGGTTGTTAATTCCATTTTCTCTGGAATTACTTTCTTTTTAGATTCGATCGATTTGCGTCAAGAAATATTTAGTTAAAGTACTGGAATAGTTTTATGTATCCTGCGTACATGTTTGTATACATTTTATCAACAGTTATTAACCTCCCCCCCCCCATATTTCCTTATTTTATTCCTTGCTTCCTGTCTTTTTTCCTTTCTTTCTCTCTCTCTCCAAAAGTTTTAACAATAGTTTATGCACAAAGTGAGACAATAATTTAAAGGAGTATTTTCTAACTCAAAATTGAGGAAAATTGAATTGAAAGAATAATAAAAAAATATATCTTACAAAAAAAAAAAAAAAAAAAAGAACAATCAGCAATTTATCTGGTCGGGTGTTTGGTATTAAGGCCTATTGACTGCACTAGGGTCCTAGACCAGAGCAAGAGTGCCCTCCGTGGGGTCATTTTAAAGGGTCCTAGTCTGTATTTACTCAAGTTTCGAAGAAAACCACGGAGAGCTCCGAACGGCTACGCCTACGAGCGCGACCGGAGATCGAACCCGACACCTCACGTTTACCAGCTTTGAGAGCAGAACTGCTCGGCCGCTAGTGGGCCAGCAACTTATCCGAAAACAAAATTTTATACGTTGGAAATGAAATATGCAAAAAATACTCTTTATCAGACAGCTATTTTTATCTAATACAAAATCTCCTGTAATAAACCAGGTATATTAGAATAGAAAAAAAAAAAGTTAATGAATAAAATATAAATAAAATAAAATAAAAATAATAAATTGAAAATAACAAAGTAAAATAAATTCCAAAAGCTCACTCTCCTTCCTTCCCCCCTCCCCCCCCCCCCTAAAAAAAAAAAAAAAAAAAAAAACATCGTATGTCGCTGATGTATTAAATATTTGCAAATTTTCCCATCGCAGTTAAAATACCAACAATTATTTGAATACACAACGCGTGAAGTATTTAAGGATGTAGTCATTAAAATTGCCAATTCAATTGTATCTTTATGATACAACACGTTTAAAGAATAAAATCCTCTTTTAACGAACGTCACAATTAAGATATCTGTTTAAAAATAAACGGTGGCAATAGACTACAAGGGATAATTTATGTCTTGCAATTGTTTCTATTAATTTGACATTCTAATATAAAACATGATGCATCTGATCGTTAAAACTAGAATGACTGAAAAACATTGTGTAACGTTAATTAACATTCAAAATCCGGTGTAACTTGAATTAAAAAAACAAAGAAATGTAGGAAGATTTTTAGATACGCTGGTAAAGCAATAAAATGGATAATACTACATCTGGTGATGAGATTTAACTCGAACGTGTCTTAGATATAAGGTTAAAAAAAAAAAAAAAAATCAATTTTATTAATTTTGCATTTTGAAAAATTATGATTGTAAGCTATTATAAATTCTATTTTTATATAAAAACGTAATTAAAATTTCTTTAGACAACATATATGCATTGATGAATTATGTGAACATTGTTATTCAAGAGGAATTGGTATCTTCACACTGTATATTTCTAATTTAATTAAATGCAAAGAATGTTATTTAAAAATCTCAAAAGTTGTTTCTGAAATTCGGCAATTTTTTAAAGTAAAATTGTAAATGTATGTATTATATTTAAAATAATAGATTATTATAAACTATTACATTTGTTCTTCGCAATGGGAAAAAAATCTGGAGTGACTCCACTCGACTTTCCGAGCATTGAATAATTAACAGTTTCGTAGATAAAGTAAAGAAATAGGAGTTGTTAAACAAACAAAAGAAAGAAAACCATAATAGAATGTTTGAGTATTTTTCTCCCTATATTACACGATGTTTTATTGAACGCTACTGAACATTGAGCCCATCGATCATAATGATAAAAGAATTTTTCGTTGTGTCCCTGTAAAATCCTATAAATGCTAGATTCACCAAAATGCTTATAGTTAGTGCAAGAGTGATTTATAATATTCATATAAATTTTCAGCTCAATTGAATAAGGTGTTTAGATGCTATCGCACTTTTAAAAATTGGGTCCCATAGGCCACAATGATAAAGAATTTTTCTTTGTGTCCCTGTAAAAAAACTGTAAATGCTAGATTCACCAAAATCTATACAGTTCGTGTAACTGCGACCTATAACATGTGTATAATTTTTTTTGCTCAATTGAATAAGGCGTTTAGATGCTATCGCACTTTTAAGATTTTGGTCCCATAGGCCATAATGATAAAGAATTTTTCCTGGTGTCCCTGTAAAAAAACTATAAGTGCTAGATTCACCAAAATCCATAGGGTTCGTACTATAGTGACTTACAATATACGTACCAACTTTCAACTTATTCGAACAAAGCGTTTAGACGCTAGCGTGTTCCTTCATACACACATGCATACACACATACATACACACACACACATACATATATCATCGCAAAAATAGTGAAAACGGACTCGGGGGACCTCGAAACGTATAGAAACATCGTATTTAAATTATACTGCCACCGGAATTCATGAACTAAATTAAACTAAAAGAAATTTTAAATTTTAAGGTTAAAAAACCCGGCCTTTTCTGATATGTTATAAACGTAAATTGTTGCTAAAAAATTTCCGGGATGATTTTTTGCAGCTAGATCTTAAATTTTGCGTCCTTGCAGCGAGGACGCCGCGCGTTAAGGGGTTAAGATGTTCGGAAATCATACTTTCTGTAATTATTCTATAAATAGCACCCTATCAGATTGATGTCTAAACATAAAAATATCGAATCTTTTAATTCTCTTTGTAATGTTCAAAAACGTTTAAATTCTATTTATTTTATTTTATTTTTAACGACAATCTATCAAATTTATTTCTATGCATAAAAATTCTTAATCTTTAATTTACCTTGAAATGTTTTTTTTTTTTTTTTTGTTGTTGTTCCTTCTCTAGAAAAAAGCGGAAAAGCTTTTTTTTTTTTTTTTTTTTTTTCTGGAAATGACAATCTATTAAATTTATTTCTATGCACAAAACTTTTTATTCTTTTTTTTTTTTTTTTAATGGCCAGAGATTTATTTTCTACTATAGTTTTCCCTGACGAAGAGCGGTTGACCAAAGAAACATAATTTTCTGAAAATGTCAATCTATTTCTCCCCCCCCCCCCCCCCTCTTTCCTGAAAAGAAGTTTTTTTTTTTTTTAATGGTTAAAAAAAAAAAAAAATATCTGCAATGCCTCTTTTTTTTTTTCTGTTCTCGGTAATCTACTGAAATGCTATAAAATCCTTTATTGTAGACCAATATATATATGACTCTGGCGCAGCAATTTCTTTCTTTCTCTCTATTTTTTCCTTTAATGAACTTTCATTGTAGAAATACCCTTTTTTTTTTTTTTTTTTTTTTTTTTTTTTTTTGGTAACAAATAATCCATTTTAAAACTTTTTAAACAATATTGTTATTTATAAATGATAGAAAACTTAATACTTTATGAATATTTTTTTTTTTTTTTTTATGTATAGTTTGTTAAAATACTTAGAAACAAGATATGTTGACTCAAAATGCACTATTTTAAGAAATGTTTTATAGATGTCCTACATCAAGCTATTTATAAGTCTAAATACAAGCAAACATCGTTAAAAAAAAAAAAAAAAAAAAAACCTTACTATTTATAAAGCACGAAATGCTATCAATTTGGGTGATAGTACATTTAATTGGAAATTTTCTATAAAAATTTTATTATTTGTACTCTACTTCTTTTTTTTTTTTTTTTTTTTTTAAATGTAGAATTCTTATTAATTTTTGGTATAAGCAATTCACTATCTATTCAGTTTTCCTAGGAAAAAAAGAAAAAAAAGAAATATCACAAATTTTAAAAATGTGCTTTCGTACGGTTGTTAATTCCATTTTCTCTGGAATTACTTTCTTTTTAGATTCGATCGATTTGCGTCAAGAAATATTTAGTTAAAGTACTAGAATAGTTTTATGTATCCTGCGTACATATTTGTATACATTTTATCAACAGTTATTAACCTCCCCCCCCCCCCAATATTTCCTTATTTTATTCCTTGCTTCCTGTCTTTTTTCCTTTCTTTCTCTCTCTCTCCAAAAGTGTTAACAATAGTTTATGCACAAAGTGAGACAATAATTTAAAGGAGTATTTTCTAACTCAAAATTGATGAAAATTGAATTGAAAGAATAATATAAAAAGTATATCTTACAAAAAAAAAAAAAAAAAAAAAAAAAAAACAATCAGCAATTTATCTGGTCGGGTGTTTGGTATTAAGGCCTATTGACTGCACTAGGGTCCTAGACCAGAGCAGGAGTGCCCTCCGTGGGGTCATTATAAAGGGTCCTAGTCTGTATTTACTCAAGTTTCGAAGAAAACCACGGAGAACTCCGAACGGCTACGCTGACGAGCGCGACCGAAGATCGAACCCGACATCTCACGTTTACCAGCTTTGAGCGCAGAACCGCTCGGCCACTAGTGGGCCAGCAATTTATCCGAAAACAAATTTTATACGTTGAAAATTAAATATGCAAAAAATACTCTTTATCAGACAGCTATTTTTATCTGATACAAAATCTCCTGTAATAAACCAGGTATATTAGAATAGAAATACAAAAAAAAAAAAAAAAAAGTTAATAAATAAAATATAAATAAAATAAAATAAAATAAAATAAAAATAATAAATTGAAAATAACAAAGTAAAATAAATTCCAACGGCTCACCCCCCCCCCCCCCAAAAAAAAAAAAACAAAAAAAAAAAACATCGTATGTCGCTGATGTATTAAATATTTGCAAATTTTCCCATCGCAGTTAAAATACCAACAATTATTTGAATATACAACGCGTGAAGTATTTAAGGATGTAGTCATTAAAATTGCCAATTCAATTGTATCTTTATGATACAACACGTTTAAATAATAAAATCATCTTTTAACGAATGTCACAATTAAGATATCTGTTTAAAAATAAACGGTGGCAATAGACTACAAGGGATAATTTATGTCTTGCAATTGTTTCTATTAATTTGACATTCTAATATAAAACATGATGCATCTGATCGTTAAAACTAGAATGACTGAAAAACATTGTGTAACGTTAATTAACATGCAAAATCCGGTGTAACTTGAATTAAAAAAACAAAGAAATGTAGGAAGATTTTTAGATACGTTGGTAAAGCAATAAAATGGATAATACTACATCTGGTGATGAGATTTAACTCGAACGTGTCTTAGATATAAGGTTAAAAAAAAAAATCAGTTTTATTAATTTTGCATTTTGAAAAATTCTGATTGTAAGCTATTATAAATTCTATTTTTATATAGAAACGTAATTAAAATTTCTTTAGACAACATATATGCATTGATAAATTATGTGAACATTGTTATTCAAGAGGAATTGGTATCTTCACACTGTATATTTCTAATTTAATTAAATGTAAAGAATGTTATTTAAAAATCTCAAAAGTTGTTTCTGAAATTCGGCAATTTTTTAAAGTAAAATTGTAAATGTATGTATTCTATTTAAAATAATAGATTATTATAAACTATTACATTTGTTCTTCGCAATGGGAAAAAAATCTGGAGTGACTCCACTCGACTTTCCGAGCATTGAATAATTAACAGTTTCGTAGATAAAGTAAAGAAATAGGAGTTGTTAAACAAACAAAAGAAAGAAAACCATAATAGAATATTTGAGTATTTTTCTCCCTATATTACACGATGTTTTATTGAACGCTACTGAACATTGAGCCCATCGATCATAATGATAAAAGAATTTTTCTTTGTGTCCCTGTAAAAAAACTGTAAATGCTAGATTCACCAAAATGCTTATAGTTAGTGCAAGAGTGATTTATAATATTCATATAAATTTTCAGCTCAATTGAATAAGGTGTTTAGATGCTATCGCACTTTTAAAAATTGGGTCCCATAGGCCACAATGATAAAGAATTTTTCTTTGTGTCCCTGTAAAAAAACTGTAAATGCTAGATTCACCAAAATCTATACAGTTAGTGTAACTGCGACCTATAACATGTGTATAATTTTTTTGCTCAATTGAATAAGGCGTTTAGATGCTATCGCACTTTTAAGATTTTGGTCCCATAGGCCATAATGATAAAGAATTTTTCCTGGTGTCCCTCTAAAAAAACTATAAGTGCTAGATTCACCAAAATCCATAGGGTTCGTACTATGGTGACTTACAATATACGTACCAACTTTCAACTTATTCGAACAAAGCGTTTAGACGCTAGCGTGTTCCTTCATACACACATGCATACACACATACATACACACACACACACACACATACATACATATATCATCGCAAAAATAGTGAAAACGGCATAATTCATGAAAATTTTAAAATTGTTAAAAACATATGCATAAAAAAATAGCTTAAATTCAAAGAATCATCAGAATGGGAAAGATATTTAAATTTCTATTTATTATTACTGATTTTGTGTCTTTCTAATTTAAAGTTTCAATTACGATAACAATAAAAAAATTTTCCACAGCAATAATCATTCATTGTGTCTTCATTAATTCATGAAATATTGCCATGACAAAAGAATATTTTCCATAGCGTTCATGACACAATTCCCGCAGATAAGGACAGGAAATTCATCGGATAATCATCTTTTTATTGAAGTTTTTTTTATAATAATAGTAGTAGTAATAATAAATCTTTAAAAGACTCAAAAAGTATGTTTATAATTGAATGTCTAATATTATGCCCCTTCAATTAAAGCTTTCAAATTAATGTAATTAAAAAATATCAGATGTAATTATCTAAAACGTAAACTATTTCAAAAAGGTCGTCACAGCTTGCTTGTCCTTAACACAAATTTTGATAATATTCTTCTTATAACCTTCAGAACAGAGTAATAAAGAAAAAGGTTAAGCATCCATAACTGAAGCACAATTAACTTTAATTTCGCCCTCGTCTGCTTAATTAGTCCTATTTTCACCCCGGGATTGTTAAATTATTTTTTAACAAATTTATGTCTCATTATATTTTAAGATTTCTTTTCCTTTTCTTTCTTTCTTTTTTCTTCTTTTCTTCTTTCTTTCTAAATTCAAATTGTTTACTTTCTGGAGCACATAGTTCAGTTAAAGGAAATTTCAATTTACTGTATATATATTTATCATGTATTCAATAATATATAATTGCATTAGTAACTCAGCAAACATATAGATTTCTATTGAACATATTAAAAAAAAAAAAAAAAAAAAGAGAGAGAGAGAGAGAGAGAGAGAGAGAGAGAGAGAGGAGAGAGAGAGAGAGAGAGAATAATAAAAGAAATAAATAGTCTAAATGTCTTATTACATTTTATCAGTACTGGAAAAATTAATTTTACATTTTTTTACTAATTATTTATACTCTCATCTCTCTAACACTTCCTTTACCACATTATGAGATTAAAAAAAAAAAAAAAAAAGTTCTTCAAATACATTTCTTTATTTACTTCAGACGAATTTATAAACTTAAGATTTTTTTTCTCCATCTTGGGCGACATATAAGAACTGGTAAGTAATCCTACCAACCGAAGAGGGTTCGCTCTGTTTGGTGAGGGGATTTTCAATGTTTTTCAATCTACTTGCTATGTAAATTTGTCCTTATATATACTTATATTTTTGCATTTTATATTGATACATTTATGACTGTGCTTTATTTATGTATTTAATTGTTTTGTATTAATTCAGTTCGTTTGCTATAAGGTCTTGCTTTCATCTAAGAGAAGTCGGGGGGCTAGAAATGTATTTTTTTTGACAAAAAAGCCCACGTTTCTTCAGAAACTTCTCATATTGCATTCCTTACATGCGGAGTGAGGGGGGGAGGGTCCCTGAAGAAGGCTCTTATATGTTTTGGGATTAATTTTTATTTATCATCAGTTAAGTCATTTATTTTGGTTTTATATTTCCTTTTGCTGCATTTGCGCAGGGGTTCACAAATACTCTGTTTCAAGTTTATTTTAAAAATTCAAGTTTTATTTTTTCTTCTAATTTTTAAGATTTATCTTATGTTTAATATATATATATAATATTACTTCATCATGTTGGTACATTATTAGTTGTATCAATGGTATATACAGACGAAAAAAGGTCAGAATTGTGATATGGAAAATTACATATTCTCTGTCTCATATTCTCAAACGTTATATACAAATGCATTTAAATTCAAAATGCTGCTTTCGCACACATCATTTGAATGTATATTAGTTAATTATAAATTACTTAATAGCGATGTATTTAGGTCTAATTATATTTGTAATGACATTCATACTACTCATAGATATTGTCTTTAACATTAAAAATATATATGACTATCTCATACATCATAAATTTGCCACTTTCATGCTTAACACTCCTTTTTACATACTATACACTTTGTTTCAAGCAGGATATTAGGCGCTTTTATAATTTTATAATTTAAATTTATTTCATGTTTTTATTATGTTTCTTATCAATTTGTAGTTATGTAATGAATGTAAAAGTTATGTCGTTATTTCTTTCTTTCACGATTATAATTTTTATGATTATAAAAAGAAATTTATAATAACAACTTTACTAAATTAACATAAAAAAAAAAAAATGTGCTTATAAAAAGTTTTTGTTGAAACTTCCGTAAATATTCGACCAAATAAAACAATCTTTTCCATACATCCATGCATCCATAAATAAGTAATTACAAACTAGATTGAGGCAATGTTTTTTCCCCAGTCACGAAAAGAAAACTAAGAAGACATTAAGTTAGCTATGATAGATACAAACATTAAACGAATTTCCCGGGAGACGTGAAAGCAAATTACTTTGCATCTGTCGGAAAGAGTTTAAGAAAAAGGACAATTTGCTTGTTGCGTTTTTGAGAGGCCAAATGAATGATATTTTATGTTATTAAGCCTCTTCCGCACAACATCGATTTCGTAGAGGGTTGTTTGGGAAAAGAAGCCTGGCTTAAAGCCAATTAAGGCTCTCTGTGCCCTAAAGAAATCTCTGCAGATTAAAATTTTATTCATATAGGGATGTTTTGAAGAAAATAATAACATGAATAAAACCTTATAATTTAATGTTATTTACTCGGCAAATAAATGAATAAAATAATAATAACAAATAGTTACAGTCCCTTTTTCCTTTTCTATTACATCAAAGGTGTTTCTTGGTTAAGCTAAAATATCTACAGATCAGGAGCCTCAACGTCCCAGTCGTTGAATTAAATAGTTAGTAATTTGTTTTCATTTATTGTACAGTTTGTATATAAAATTATCCTATTTTCTAGGTTTTTTTCTCAACTCATTACATCAGAAATTTTACTTAAGAGATATTGTTATATCTAAAATACTACGTTTTATTGTATAAAACTTTTTGTGTACCTGAACTGCAGATTATACGCTGGAAATACGACATTCTTTTAATATTGAGTTATTTCGATATGGGAGGATCCATCTTTCCCCCAACACCATTTGCTTTCTTTAGACAATATGAGTGTAAACATTACCTGAAATGCACATTCAGTAACTTTACTAAATATAACATATAACGTATCGAAAATCATTTGCGTAGCACTGTAATTTTTTTAAAAAATCATGCTTTTAAATAGCTTAATAATATATGTTAATTTAATTATGTTGAAGGCAATGTAAAAATGTTAAAATACACTTTAAAAAATACTGTCTATAGACAGTAAGGTATAGAAACTCTTTTGTTTGTAAGCTTTTGTACTAAATTTCAGGCTAGTCGTATGAATTTGTGACCATTATCACAGTGCAGGCGGATATACATACAAGCACTAGAACTTTGAATCTCTATTGTAGATTTACGATGTGATATTAACTTTTATAGGCTTATCACAGAGGATTCACTAATGGTCCGAGAATAATACATTGTACAGGACAGTTATTATTAAACTTCAACTGTAAACCACCTCCTATATCTAAAACGCATTGACAGACCGCCACCAAATTCCGCATCTACAGGTTTCATAAAATGCGCTCAAAGCATTAAAGTTTTTTTTTTTTTTTTTGATAAATGACCACCAGATGGCTCTTTCTCCATGGGTAAATGGCAAATTTCACCAATGGAATGACCTACAATGAATCCAAAACTAATCAATAAATGTAAAATTGTTTATGCCTTCAATGTGAGTCTTTTCCTTGCAAAGCGCCGCCTAGCGCCCATTCTTGATTTATTTTTAATTGCTTGAGCGCATCTCCTGAAACGTGTAGATACCAATTTTGGTGGAAAATCGCTCACTCATTAAAGCTTACAGGAGACCTCTTATAGTGGAAGTTTATTTATAACCACCTGTTCAGATATAACGACCCTAGTTGGCAATGGCATACAGGAAAATTTTACTAGAAATCTTTATTTTATTTAAACAGTGAAAACTGTCACAGAAATATAATTAAAAAAGTCTATTAAAAATTTCCACATACTATTCTGCTTTCTTTCTTTCTTTCTTTCTTTTTTTTTTTTTTTTTTTTTTGGTTTATGGAAAGTGTGCAGATTTAGAACATACTTTTATATTTTCGATATTCCTAATAAGTTTTTAAGAATATTAAGAAGAAGAAGAAGAAGCATTTGTATTAGCAAAAATTTCTGATAAACTGACACTATAATAGCTTTAAAAAAACTATTTAATTAAATATTAATTTCAATTAACAAACAGTCTTAAAAAAAAAAAAAAAAAAAAAAAGAAGAAGAAGAAGAAGAAGGATTTGTATTAGCAAAAATTTCTGATAAAACTGACACTATAATAGCTTTAAAAAAACTATTTAATTAAATATTAATTTCAATTAACAAACAGCCTTAAAAAAGAAGAAGAAGAAGAAGAAGAAGAAGGATTTGTATTAGCAAAAATTTCTGATAAAACTGACACTATAATAGCTTTAAAAAACTATTTAATTAAATATTAATTTCAATTAACAAACAGTCTTTTTTTTAAAAAAAAAAAGAAGAAGAAGAAGAAGGATTTGTATTAGCAAAAATTTCTGATAAAACTGACACTATAATAACTTTAAAAAAACTATTTAATTAAATATTAATTTCAATTAACAAACAGTCTTTAAAAAAAAAAAGAAGAAGAAGAAGAAGGATTTGTATTAGCAAAAATTTCTGATAAAACTGACACTATAATAGCTTTAAAAAAACTATTTAATTAAATATTAATTTCAATTAACAAACAGTCTTTAAAAAAAAAAAGAAGAAGAAGAAGAAGAAGAAGGAGGATTTGTATTAGCAAAAATTTCTGATAAAACTGACACTATAATAGCTTTAAAAAAAAAAACTATTTAATTAAATATTAATTTCAATTAACAAACAGTCTTTTTTTTTTAAAAAAAAAAAGAAGAAGAAGAAGGATTTGTATTAGCAAAAATTTCTGATAAAACTGACACTCTTAAAAAAAATTATTTAATTAAATATTAATTTCAATTAACAAGCAGTCTTAAATGTTTTTGTTTCCCTTGATTTTAAATTTTATCGTACTCAAACTAATGTGAATGCATATTTCATTTACTTTAAATTGACAGTATTTTTAATCAACATACTGAAACTCAAATAAGTGAATACCATTTAATTCATTAACTACTGTATATCACGATATTTGACCATGGTTTAAATTTGCTGAAAATAATTGTCAATCGAAACATTTATTTAAATATTTCAATTACTGCTTAAAAAAAAAAAAAAAAAAAAAAAAAAATCCTTTAAATATAGTGACCTGCGAAGCGAAAAAAGTCTGCTAGTTTACAATAACAGCATTGATACTTCTATATTCATATACTGCATATAAAAAATGTCCATACAAAAAATCGATAGAAACTGTACCAGTAGATTGGCTTACAGCCAATCAAGTCTCTCGCTTTGGTCTCTAATGTTCTAAAAAAAGGATGCCTTCGCAGATTAATGTGTTGTTCATAAATGTACGACTTGGGGGGAAAAAATAATAAATAAATAATGACAATTAAGCGGAAGGAAAATGAAAATGAATTGATGTTTTTATCCAAATTTTAAGATCATTTCATGGGATGTTTTTAACAATAAACGTGTTTTGTTTCTTTTTTGCTTTCCGCATTTATTATGATTAATTTTTGGAAACAAAAGAATCCGAAGAAATCCTTAGAAATAATTAAAAGATAAAGTCTTATTTTATTAATATTTGTCACGGTTTTTCTAAAAAATGGGTGTAAAACACGAATGTTTTTCGTCATATAGAAGATTAATAAACATATAAACAGGAAAATATGTGATTAAGCATGAATTTATATCCCTTTCATAAATTACACAGGAAAAAGGATGAGTGCTATTATTATACAAAATGTATATTTTGCTTCCATAAAAAATTTTAAAAGCATTTTATATGATATTTATAAAAAAATTATGTAATTTTTTATTCTTTAAAATAAAATCAACCAGTCATGATGTTGATAGAAGGAGGGAGGGGGGGGGGGTAAACGATATCTATGGAGTTCCGTTTAACTTTTCAGTGGATAACAAACTGAAACTATCGAATAAAGATCGATCCAGATATAAAAGCAAAAGTATCAAAATAATGCTATCATTTATCACATTTATTATTTAAGAAAAAAAAAGTAATTAATTATATGTATAAATATGAGCATAGTTTGCAGCAAAATTGCAAAAATATAACATAATTCTCCCATAGCCAGAGTTCGAAGCAATATTGCCGCCTCCAATTTTGCCATGTCCCTACTAACAGTTCAAAATGTCCCTACATTGACGATAAAAATCCCTACTTTAATGAAAAATGATGGAAAAGGTACAAAAATTAACACAATACATGAATAATTTGAGCATACGTAGTAAAATTTTGTGTATATGTAGAAAGCATTGCTTCCCATTGGGGGAGGGGAGAGGAAATTTTCACTATGAATATTTTTAAGAAGAACTTGTCAATACTTTTAAAACGAATGGTTGAACATCATGTATCTGTGATAATACAATCTGTAATCTTTGAGCGGCAATGCGTTATCGCTTTGATTGCAGTACTCGCGCCTACTTTATCCGCCTGACGAAGGGTCGTGTGTTCTTTCGACCCGAAACAATTGTTGCGAGTTTATTGCATTTTATGATGTTGATTCAAATACAGAGAGATAACCCGAAGTCGAACACGTTTCAACTTTGTTGGAAAGTGTTAAAAAGAACATTTAGATTTCCCGTGTAATCATATTATTCTTCCAAAAATGCACACAAATAAAAAATAAATCACAAGCATATGTTGCAAATCTGGATGATACAGGATGATCAAAAGTACTTTTTACTTTCCACTGCCAATATATAGCAGAACATATTTTGTGACGTATTTTTGAATAAGAATTTTTGATATATTTATATGTTTTGAGTTTCCCTGAATCTGAAAATCATAATTTTGACGATCGGTCTAGCTGTATGTCTGTCTGTTAACTCGAAAACAAGTATTAGCAGAAAGCGCAAAGTCGGTATTTTAAATCTTTATCATGTAGGGAAATTACTTGATTGGAATATTTTTATTGGAATTGAACCAATAGTTCTTTCGCGGAGACATTTAAAAGTACTCAAATACATTACCCTCTATGGGCGAAACTTTTTGTGCTTCATTTTAACATCTTGAGGCGGCACTGAATCATTTGTTTACAGGGCCACACAAAGTAATTCGGATTTATTAGGACTATATCAAAAAGTTCCTCGACGTACATTTCAAGTGGTGTTATGTGTATCTTTTACTGTTCATGCTTTACAGATTTCGATGGCCGTTGGTTATTGAAGTTCAATTTCAAAAAACAGCTTTAGAATTCTTGTGAAGCGTACCGCCCATTACAACAGTGATCATTAATCTAGGCATTTTTGTAGATAATCACGAAAAATTTTTTAAATATTTTATTTCATATATTACTCTCGTATAGGTGACCATTTTATAAAGTTATTATTATTGGATAATTAGAATAGAAGTAATTTTAATAACACTGGAGTGGGAGCCCAAAACGTCGACTTCACCGGTCAAATCATGGTGATGAAGTGATGCTCCGATTTCTTCATTACTTTCGCCAAAGCTCTAGTAGAAGCCAAATTTAAAGTAATCGAGAAAAAATTGTTGTAATTATGTTACGTATGAACCGATATAATTTTTGAAAAGGTTACCAGATAATTATAATTCAAACGGTCTTCAATAAAAGCCAACCTTCGCCATGGGAACACGGAACTTTTGAGAAAAAATAATGTACCATATTATAAGACAAGGAATGTCAACATGGCGACTAACTGCATTTATTTGCAAGATGAAAATAAACCGAATTAGAAAAAGTCATTACATGCTATTGTAGATCTGCATTACGTTAAAGAAAGAATAATACATGATCAAAGATTCCGATGGAGTTGCAATTAGAAACTGATACATATGTGGGAAGAGGGAGGATATAAAAATTTAAAGAACATATTGTATGTGAATTTAAGTTAAAATTTAGGGGGTCATAAAAATGTTTTCGTTACTTTATTATTATTAATTAATTAATTTTATTTTTTTTTAATATATAAACGATAATATATTTTTTAGAATATGTGATAATTGACATCACAGTTCTAAATTTAAGTATGCCATGTGGTGCATCTGCATGTACAATTTACAGATAAGAGATAACATACATGTTTATCCGAAATTAAGCGATTATATCCTTTTCTATTCGATTTAATAGATGAAACTGATAAAACAAATTATACCTTGTCAAAGAAAATCGATTATGAATGATAATTACTTTCTCTTATTCATAGGAATGACAAGATATTGTTTGGAATTCAATTTCCGACTTTGAAATTTTATTATAATGACGCATTTTGAGTTCACCTGTAAAAATACCTTTTAAAGGTTGGTCTCTGTGTCTGTTATTAGCATAATTTAAAAGGAAAATGCTGGTAGTCTAAATTTGGTATTTTGAAGATCCTTCGGTATTATAATAAAATAAAAATATTTTGAAATAAATATTTAAATATAACAGCCATCTTAAATGTCGGTACAGTAATTAAAAGGAGGTTGAAAGGGTAGTAGCATCTCTCACATAGAAATATAGGCGAAATTAAACTGTTTCTGAAACTAGAAGGTAAAATGTAGTGTGTCAACTTCTGTGTTACTAGTTTGTTGTATATAGGGCGACTAAGGCGTCCGTTGAAAAATAATCGTTTTATTTTATTTATTTCTCACTCTCACTTTAAATAATTCATTTGCTAGCAAGCCCGTGCGAAATTTTAACACTTTGTTTATCTCTTCGTTACCTTTAAAATTGTTATTTTATAGACGTCATTTTTTTCATATGCATGAGCAAATTTATTTTTATGTTAAATTTATTTTTATTTTTTACGGGAAAGCGTATTTCATTTTATGTTGAAAAAAAATGGCAACAATTAAAATTTTAAAATGTATTTTAAAGCTTTTATTTTCATATTTTAATTAATTTAAAAAATGTAATTATATATTCGTTACAATATTCGTTACAAATAATGTACAAAATGAAAGGCGCAATTTTTCTGAATACGTCTGTTTAAACAGCTTATCGATCGGACAATTACATTTTTTAAAAATTAAATAAAGTAGGAAAATTAGGAGACAGAGTCCAAGGAAATCTCTTAAGCCTACTCTTAAACCTAAAGTGTGATAGAATCAGCCACGGATGAGGGTAACTACATATGCTGATAACTAACCTAGAATGTTCAACTACATCAATGTTCTTTTCAGCGACAAAACGCTATTAGTGGCCATTCAACAATGAATAATTTTTGAAAGAAATAACTAATATTTTTAACAATTAGATATTGTCACTTACTACCCTTTAAACAATACTAGAAAACGGTAACGATATCGAAAACATTTTTAACAGTACACGTCCAAATACTTTGTGACTTGTGCGAAGCATTACAGTATTTCTGAAAATATTATGATTTTCTCATAATTAATTGAAATAAGTGATTTTTTTTGTGACTGAAATCTTTAGATAACTTTCGTGATGGCAAGTGTGAGAGAAAAGTATTTTAATGGCCTGATTACCGAAGACGAATTTAGGAACGAAGCCATCACAAGGTCAGTAAATAGTCTGAGAGAGCAAGGTTGCTAGTTTGTTGCGATTTTAGACGGATGTAGCTTCGGAATTGTGTTTGAAGTGAAGAACGAACAGCTCCAAAGTGTCACAGTCAAATAAATGCTGTGAGAATTTGTCAACAGAAGTGAAGTCGCAATATGGCCTAGACTGAGGCACCGAAATGTTTGTCCTCTCATCGATATATATAACACATACCATCTGCTGAGACATTTGCATTTTTTTTTATTCCTTTGACACTGTCGTCGTTGGATTTGGCATTAGAAGATTCCGTGTTTTTCGTGCAGAATGCTGCATTCGACCTTGCAAAATCTTATTAAAAAGATGTATTGAACCGAATGAAGTACTTGCACGGACAAAAGTTATGCCATCTCGACGTAAAGCCTGCCAATGTTTCAATATCCAGCTTGGGAAAAACAACGATAGCGGACTTCAGTTCAGTGACTTTCACAGAAGGCGGCACGAACGCTTTCGTCTCCCCATTCTTGTGCTGCCCACCCGAAGCAGTCATTTCTGAAAAAAAAAAAAAAAATGAGAAAACAGAAGTGAATGGCTTTGCCTAGGATGCTTACATAGTGGGCTTTCTTACTCTGGAAATATTTACAAATCAAGCTGCCCTAAAGTCCTGTCAGCAGGACAAAAAAAAAAAAAAAAAAAAAAAAAAAAGCAGGAAAAAAAAAAAAAAAAAGAAGTGGCATGGAGCAAGCAACTCTATCCCAGGATCTTTAAAATTCTGAAGAAAAATAATTTTGAAAATGCAGTACAGAAGACGTTTTTGAAATCTAAGGTGGATAAGGAAGTTATTAACATCTTACGAAATTTCGTTAAGGGGTGTTTATGTTTGAATCCCGGACTTCGACCTTCACTGGATGACATGCTGGAGCACAAAATGTTTGGCGGAAATAGATTGTTTCCACAAAGTAAAAATGATGTGGGGGGAAATAAAGCTTCGCCTGAAAAGCTCCGCTTCTTGATTTCTTGATTTATTGCTAAAGCTTCATCTTTGAGTCTTCCGAGCGATTCTGACGACTTCGTTCAGACAGAAGCAAATAAAAATCGGGAACAACAGATGAGGAAAATGATGTAGAGAAAACACGTTGAGTGTCATACAAAAGAGAATTTTACCAAAAGATACGTTTATGCAGTAGATGGCCACGAAAAAATCAGGCCTTTGTGATAGATTTCATCGCATAATCACTATATTTTGTCGCACAAGAAAATGATTGATGTCATATCTGTAAATAAAGCCTAAAAGCATATTTGAAAATAGACCACCAACCATTTCCGAAGAAATAGTGCAGTAAGGAAGCCGTATAACAATAGCCCATATCTCGCAATAGCTATGACTGACCCTCCTGCCAGACTGTTTTTTTTTTTTAATTAATTACTACAGCTCGTTGTTCAAAATTAAGCTTCGATATTCTAAATTCCCATCCACATAAGTTATAGTGTAACCCTCATCCATCTTATTTCCATGTGGCTAATAAAAGTCCTTGTTCTGGAGATTATTCTGTGTCATTTCTTTTGATGCTATCTTCTTTCTGTATTGAAATGATTCATTATTCTGAGAAGATTCATTATAGTTAAAGTGCATAACTTTTAATGAAATAAACACATGAACATAAATTTTGAATGGAATGTTTGTTATCATATCACTAATGGAATTTTATATAACTTTAGAATATAAATATAATAATTTTTAAACTAATAATTATTCAATTTTTCTCAAAAGAGTAAGCTTTGAAAGAAAGGAAAAATTTTAATAATTTTATAAAGATAACTAAATGAAAAATGGTGTTAAGAAAGCATTACAGATAGGTGATTTTACTTTATGTATCAGCTTTTCTTTTACATCTATAACTCACATTTTGAAAAAATATAATTTCTAATTTGTAAATTATCTGCATCACCAGAATAATAAAAATGTCAATAAATAGTTTTATAATGAACGTCTTATCCAATTTTCATGTCTGTATGTACATTTTTAAAAAAGTTATTGCTATTCATATGTGAAATAAAGAACAAAATAGTGAATACAGGAAGAAAAATCTGGTTTTAATCTAACACATGGATTCATGTAGTACATCTTCACCCATTTGCAATGAATCCTTATGACCATTTTTCATTGTTTTCTTCTCTAAAATTTTTGAAATTTTTCATTTTTTTTTTTTTTTTAAGCTTACCTTTGAGAAAAATTGAATACTTATTTAAAAATTATTACTTATGCTGAAGTTCTACAAAATTCTATTAATGATATGAAAACATATGCAATCCAAATTTTATGTGTCTATGTTCACTTTTTCGAAAATTACGCGCAAAAGAAGAAAATGAGAAAACAATTCATTGCTTCAATTTTGTACATAAGTATATATTAAATCCTACATTTGGTTATGATTTTTTTCTTTTATGATGAAAATATACTTACTATTATGTGAGCGAGCAGTAGTAATAAAATATACTGGATAATTTAATCAAGTATTTATTTAAATGCACCTGATATTGATTTGCGCGACATTTTGAATTCTTATTGTAAATATATCATTATGTATTCTCTGTTTCTCAAATTAATATACAGACTTCTTTCAGTCTCTAATTATCGAGTAACGTTAAAGTAACTTACATTTATAAAATATTTATATTTAAAAATAAGGCGTGGGTATATTTTAATTTAACACTTTAAAAGTTTTTTCTATGTACTTTCTTCTTTTCCATAAGCTAAATTTTCTATTAAAACTGAACTTTTTTGTCAGTGGCAAGAATTCCCACCAAATATTAATTAAAAACTGTAAAAATTTTCTTCTGGAATTTTTCAAAAGAATTTTACTTTCATAACCTATTGGAAAAAAAAATATATATATATATATATATTTTTTTTTTTTCTTTCTTTCTTTCTTTTTTTTTTTTTTTTTGGTCGATTCTGGCGACATTGAATGAACCTTTTGAATGAGTTTAATTAAACTGTCAATAACATTGTTGAAAATGTATCAAGAAAATACCCAAAAATGCCGCTTCATGGATGTCGTTTTCCTGGAATAAAATCAATCAGACAGGACGCCTAGAAATAAATATTTCTTTTATACGCACACAAAGCGTTTAGCTTTCAATAAAATTATTTATTAAATTTTAGCAAGCATTTATTTATTAACAAGTGTACATACACAAATACATTTATTCTTTATATATAATTAAAATTTAACTATTTTTCTTTACCTATTATATGATAATTTCCGTATTATAATGATCCTAAAACAGAGAGCTTTGAACACAGAAGAAAACAGCAATTCATTTTTTTTTTAGTCAACTTTAAAAACATATCGCTTAAATTTCGACAATTTAGGGTCATTCATTTTTCTCTAAAAACCGGATGAAAATTAAACAAGTAAAACAAAGACAATCAGTAATCGTTTTGTGAGGAGATTTCAAAAAGAAAAAGAGGCAGCACACATCGGAATACTGAAAAAAGAGGTAAACGAACTCAAGGCATACTTTTATCGTGATCCCAACCACTCTTGGTATCTATCGGTCAGACGATAGTCGGAGAGCGCCTTATCTACCAACCGATAACCGACAATCTGTTATCGCCTTACTTCTTCGCATGTAAGGCAAGCCCGAACGCAAGCCAGCCGTGTAGAAAGATAAGATTTGCCAAAATGTCCCGATGTGAGATGACACTTGTTGCCGGACCATATGGTTTGTGAAAAAACACATCATATCGAGATGTATTATTGGATAAGCATTTTTCTTTTCTTTTCTTTTCTTTCATTGGGCGGAAAGGGTTGACTTTGTCTGTATAGTCTGTGCAGTCGAGAGGGTGAGCTGAATATGAATGAAACTGTAGGAGATGAATTTATGAGAGTAAAGATAGATATCGGCTGCAGGCCATCGAAGGTGTAAGATGAAGGTCATGAGATCTAATAAAGTGAGATTTATAACAATGTAATTGCGTTAGGTTATCTCAATATGAAAAGGCAGAGGTTTATCTTCGGTTGGGAGTGTAAGAAACTTTTTGAAATCCTAAATTTAATTATTATTTTTTAAAGGTGGTCGGTCATAAAATAAATAAAATTGTAAGACATACGAGAAGTAAGACATACGTAAGACATAATAGAAATACATACGAGCACGTAAAGTATCTATTAAATTCAGAAACAAAAATAGGCGCTATCCTTCGGGAAATATCGGATGATATTTTGACAATATTAAGAGAGAAATGAAATGAACAGATTGAAGAAGAGTTCAAAATACTTTTGTACATAGTTTTATGTCTCCTACTATGTTGTGATGGGTTTGATTAAAGGAACCTTTGTACTCTTCATTCTTAAGTACAGTAGAAAAATTACAAAATCTTTTTTATAAGAGACTTTTTGTAGAAAGAGCTTATAAAAGAAGGAGCCAAATTCTATCGTAGGTATAGGTTTTTTTTTTTTTTTTTTTTTTCACTAATATATTTTAAAGATAAATATCTTTTATTTCATTAGGGGGCACTGGGATGCAGATTAGATTTGCTTTAATTTTTGTTCCGCGGTCCTACCCACAAAATAAATTTTTTCGATTTTTTTTTTTTTTTCTGTTATTTTATTCAATCTAACCCTCTGGATGCAGAGACTGAATGATATTTTGTTTCTAAAAGGTAATTTAAAACAACATGACTCAAAACATGAGTTTAATAACAATTACGTAAAATATTGATATTGGACGCTTAAAACTTTAAATGCGAAAATTATTTGCCTTCCATTGTATATTTGCTTCCTTATTTTACTGCTTTATGATACTTTTGAAATATTAGGGATAGCTGTTTTTTTTTTTTTTTTTTTTTTCTTTTTTAAGTTTTAATGCATTTTTAATTTTGTTATACAAATGTATGGCTGTAACCCTTTCCGACCCGAAGCATTTTTACTTTAAAACATTACATTCTTCTGTTTATGCAAACTGAAAGAAAAATATGAACTATAACCGACATTTGTTGATTGGAAATTGTACTTTACATTTTCTGCTAATTAGCTCGATCGTTCATTTCCTGATTTTATTGCATACGACAGTTCCAGATACAAAAATGTAAGTGGGTGTCTAACCCGCACGATCGTACGGCCTGGGTCGGAAAGGGGTAAGTCAGTGGCCAGTACTTCTACTGTAAGCACCAAGTCTCGAGTCTTGTTTTATAATGTGGGACATTGTCATGGTAGGGATATTCATCTCACGAATCATGATTTTTTACTTGCGTAGCGGATTTCTGCGAATCCTTTCCTTTACGGCTTAACGTTCTGCTCGTATGAGCCTGTCGTCGGTAGCAGTGATGCCAGATTGAGGATTTTGTCCCCATTTTGGAGACTTTTGAGGCTTCTGGGAACAATTTTGAGGACCAAATGTTTGTGGGGACTTTTTTGGGGAATTCTAAAATTTTTGGGGACAAATCTGGGGAGTTCTTTAACTTTCTGTCAATGTTGGCTTTCTGTCAATGATTTATCCCTAGAGACTTTCAATAGCTTTATTGTTATTTGGGGATTTTTTTCAAAAATTGCCTTCATTTGGGGAAAAATCTGAGCTTAAATCATAGAAAAATCTGCTTGATATATATATATATATATTTTTTTTTTATTTTTTTTTTTGAAAATTTTTTTATTTTCCCAAAAAGGGAAAAAAGTAGAAATCAAGTTGGGGATTTTTTCGAAAAAAATTTGGGGAAATTTTAAGACCTGTTTGGGGAAATTATTTTCGACCATCTGGCATCACTGGTCGGTTTACCAAGTTGAAAATCTCCTTCATTTTCTTGCCACACTTCAGTCAAACAATGACTGCGATTCTATTTTTTTTTTTCCACTCCATCTCAATTATGTAAATGTTTAACAAATACTGTTCATTTTTTAGTATTCACACACTATTTATATTTTTGCAAAACATAGCGGTGTCATTTCCAGAACATTAAAAAAATAGTGGTAGTTTTATTTTAGTGAAGAGAACTTATGGCAGGTGTGAAGTAGATGAGCGGCCGTCGTAAAAGAAAGTATTTTTTGTTGATGGCTTTGGCTGAAAAGTAAAAACAATATTAGAACTGAATTTCCATTAAAGGTCCAGGCTCGGAATTAACTCAGAGACATATTTGGTTCTCATGCCAGTTTATTAAAATATTTCAATTTACGTGACCATAGTCAATTAACAGAGCGTAATAAGTCTTTAACGAAAACATTCTGGAGTGGGGAAACAGCACCGAGGATCAGGCCGGGCCCTAGGCCCGAATCGCTCTTGAGGTTTTTACATCATTCGTGGTCAGCAAACAGTAAGAAAGTGTTAGCTCCTAAACTGAAGCAAAACGAATGACAAATTCCTTTGGCGTTAAATTATACGCCAAGTTCAAAGTTTGAGAAAGATAATGGTTGCTTTACGTTATGAACATTCACATGTATATTTTTGAAAACGTGACGAGTAATTTATTGACCGTTGATAGTGAATGTTGGCATGATTTCGCCAATCCTTAGACCCTGGGAAAATATCTAGCTAAGCAAATATTCTATTTAACTGTTGATGTAAAATTGGTGACAAGAGGTTGTAGGAGTTACATTTCGATTAAGATTAAAAGAGACCGAATTAATTATTTTCTGGTTTCCCAAAACAAAAGGATAGAAATAAGACAAAACATTATCATTTACAGAGCAAAAAGAATTTCCAGTACGTTAGGCTTGCTAAATGAATACTGGGAACTGATCAAAGATTTTTGTTTCAGTTACATTGAAAAAGGGATGAAAGGGAAGATATAAAAATTAGAAAACGCATAATGTAAAATTTATTATTTATAGGATAAAATCGTTTATTTTAAGTAGTTGTTTAAGATTAAGGAATCTAATTTACAATTTAATTTATTTAGATAATTTACCTATTCCTTTAAAGAGAAAAATATAAATTTTATAATATGTGATAATCTATATCACAGCAGGACTATGTATTTTATATTGTCTTTTTTTATAACTAGATACATATACTTGTAATTTTTTTTTTTGTATAATATTTAACCTTCTAAAAGATATGCTCAGTAATATAACTGTATTTTTGTGTAATAAAATTTTAATTCAGCCTTTTATATTGCATAAACTTATTAATACTTCACCGCAGATCCGTAATAGAAGTCAGAAACTGCAGGCTCGGGTAGAAAGTAACTTTGCGGGTTAAGTTTACTCGATCTGTGCAGGACTCTAGGAAACAATGGGTTTTATTCGTCCATTCGCCCTATATTCACTGTGGCAATAAATGGAGTTTAGGATTGTTATGGAACTATTAAATATACAGGGTGTAATAAAACTAATGGCCACAAATGTAAAGGGTGATAGAATTTGTCAAACCAAACAACTTTCACAATAAAGTATAGGATCGAAAAGCGAAGGGCAAGCCTACTTGGTCAAAATGGAGAATACAATAAAGACGAATAATGAAACACAAAAAATCTTTATTATTAAAAAAAAATTACAAGAAACGCTCAAATGAGCGACCACCAGCTGCAATATAGGTCTTACATCGGCGACGGAGTGAATCGCGCAGACGCTAGAAGATTCCTGGCATTTCCCTAACGTAATAACAGTTACGACGCTAATTCGGACAACAAGGTTATCTAGAGATTCGACGGCGTGCTTAGATGGCGCATTTGAATATTGCTACATCTCTGGTAATAAATCGCAACTCAATGACAGGTTCTATGTTTGATCCACTCCAGAGAAAGCGCCCTCTCGTGGCGCGCACTTTGCTTTCCGACTTCACATTCTATGGTGGTGAAAGTTATTTATGTATCTATTTATTTTTTTGGAGAGTTCTATCAACCCTTACAGTTGTAAGCATTAGTTTTGTTATACCCTGTATACATACAATTACAGAATGTTTGAAAAACATAGACTTCGGTAAATTTGTGACTTTCATGAAAAATCCTAAACTTTTCTAAATATGCATATTTTGACATACAGATAGGTACACTATTTTATAAAATTGATCAAAAATTTCAAGAAATATAAAATTTAACTTTTCATTAGGTCTCATGAAAGTATGGGAAAAACAAATAAATAAATAAATGTTTCATACTGTGTTAAATAATTTGTTTATATATATATATGTGTGGGAAGTTCCTTGCAGAGCCAACAGATGGCGCTCTCTCTGATGCTTATCATTGAACGAGATGACAAACAGAGGAGTTGAGATCCGGCTGCAGTGGAGATCGGTTGGGACCGTCGGCGCGAAGGCTGACAGGCCCATTTTCTACTAATTAGAGCTTGTTGTGCTCTTGATAAGTGTGTAGAGCCATGGAGGGCTCATTACTTCATTTTAACTATTTGATAGCACTCTGTTTTTGTGAATATAGCACGAGTAGGTGCTAAAATGTTGTCTTGTTACGGATATACTGTTCAAGACAGTTTATTATGTGCTAAGCCTCGAAACCAGCAGTTGATTAATAATAGAAAGTCTGCAATAATCATTTATTTACTTGTGTATCTTGTGTTGTATGTGTTTCGTAATAAAGGTGTAGTCATCTAAGTCGCAACTCATCATTACCCCACCCCTAGACACCCAGCTAAGATTCTACAAGTGGGGACTCTGCCGCGATATTACCACCAACAAGTTATAAAAGGTAACTGTTATTGTTATATATTTATCATTCTATTTGATTATAGATAATAATGATTGATGCATATATTGTTGAGTTACTATTTTGAATTAGAAATTAATGGTGAAATATTTCTGAGAACACTTTTGGTTTCACTGTGTGATGAAATAAAAATAAATACATTACTTGAGAAGAATGAATAGAAATAAGAATTATGATTGAAAAAATATTCTGAGTAATCTTTTATAATTTTGCTTATTACTGTTTGCAATAATATTTTAACAATATTATAACAATATTATTTCAAAACGAAAGTGATAACAATTATTAAATAGAGAACAATAATGATAATGGTGATGTTATATGAAATATGTGTATATAGCAATAATTAAGAAATATATAAGTTGTTCTAGATATTCTATTAAATGGTATAAATTGTTCTGAATGTGTTTATTTAAAAATCATGATAATTTTGATTTGAGAACAAAAACCATAGAATCATTTTTTGAGAAAAATGTTATCATATTATTTTGTTTCTATTTAAGTATGATATTAATTTGGTAGAAATATTGAAATATTTTTTGGTATAAATAATTATTTAGAGTTATAATGGCCCAAAACGTGTTACAAGGTATTAGAAAAGCCGATTTAAGAACAATTGCTGAAGAATTAGGCCTAACTGTTCCGGCGGAAGCTAAGGTACTTGAAATCAAAACTTTAATTGAGAGTTCTGATATTTATAAAAATGATTTAGAATTTGTTAGAGGTGTTATTAAAATGTTAGTAGAAGAACAAAAGTTGAAATCTGTAGAAGAACAAACCAAAATTGAGATAGAAAGAATTAAATTATCCCAGTTAGAAAAAGAAATAGAGTTACAGAATTTAAAGTTACAGGCTGCAGCAAATAATTCTAGTAATAATGTTGAGCAATCAAATTCAGAAACTACTTCACAATCATTAGAAAATTTAATTAGAAGTATTCGAACTTTAACCATTTCAGTATCTGAGAAACCGGAAGCTTTGCACTTATTTTTTCAATCCCTGGAAAAAGCATTCGTTTCTAAAAACGTACCGTCTAAATTCAAATCGGAAATATTGATTAATTTATTGGGAGATAAATGTAATCAGGTTCTTGCGTACGTAACCACCGAAGAAATTAACGATTATGAAAAAGTTAAGGAATTAATTTTAAGACAATTTCAACCAACGCCGCGTGAATGTTTAAGTAATTTTAAAAATGCGTTCCGTAATCCTTCAGAATCTCATGTCCAATTCGCTTCACGTCTAAGCGCTTCTTTTGATTACTATTGTAGATTGAGAGGGGTGAACGATGTTAAACAATTGTGTGATCTTATAGTTTCTGATAAATTATATGAAGCGTTGGATTCTAGAACTAAGGAACATATTAGTGTTCGAGAAGGTCAAAATTGGTTTAAACCCAACGAATTAGGTCGGGAGTGTGATTTATTCTACTCTTCTAGAGGGAAATCGTTAATTGAAACTAATAATAATACGCGAAACGAAAGTTCAGAGAATAAGCGGTTTGTAAACAAAACTCCTTTTAGAAAGACACATTATAATAATAAAGATCCCATAGTACGTAATTCGGTATCTAATCAAACCCACGAAAAGCATGAAAGAATGTGTTATATTTGTGGTGCAAAAGGGAAAACATTTCATTTCGCTAGAGTGTGTCCTAAACGTATTTCAGAGAAAAAAGAATTCCGTGAAAATCTTCCAACGAATTCAGTAGTTCAATCCGAAACAAGTCCGATTAACCTAATTGTTAATGAGCTCGAATATGTTGATATTTTAGTGGATGATATTCCACTTAAAGGGTTAAAAGATTCTGGTTCTTCGATTCTAATTGTAAATAAAAATAGCATTCCACAAACTAAATAGACTGAACTAAATGGACTGATAAACTTTACAGAAAAAGTTAACTGTGAATTTTTATGTACATAATTTTTTTTTAATGTCTGTTTCTCTTTTTTGTTTTTTTTTCTTTTAATTGTATTGTGCAGATATCCTTTAGTATCCCAGGTTGGTTTACGGTGAAGTCACCGCAACATCAGAATGGCAGAGCGTTGTGGGAAGTTCCTTGCAGAGCCAACAGATGGCGCTGTCTCTGATGCTTATCATTGAACGAGATGACAAACGGAGGAGTTGAGATCCGGCTGCAGTGGAGATCGGTTGGGACCGTCGGCGCGAAGGCTGACAGGCCCATTTTCTACTAATTAGAGCTTGTTGTGCTCTTGATAAGTGTGTAGAGCCATGGAGGGCTCATTACTTCATTTTAACTATTTGATAGCACTCTGTTTTTGTGAATATAGCACGAGTAGGTGCTAAAATGTTGTCTTGTTACGGATATACTGTTCAAGAGAGTTTATTATGTGCTAAGCCTCGAAACCAGCAGTTGATTAATAATAGAAAGTCTGCTATAATCATTTATTTACTTGTGTATCTTGTGTTGTATGTGTTTCGTAATAAAGGTGTAGTCATCTAAGTCGCAACTCATCATTACCCCACCCCTAGACACCCAGCTAAGATTCTACATATATATATATATATATATATATATTAAACAGGTTGCTAGTAGAAAAAATATTTGGATTATCAGTCCTGTGCTACTTAAGAAACTCCAACAGCTAAAAACAAATCCTTGAGAAAAATGCAGTTTGTAATTTTGGGAGTATGATAGTTCATATTCTACTACATTTAAATTTAATTTTCATTTTACATATGATTTTCTTTAGCCAAAGTGTGATATTTTTTGAATTATGGTTTTTAAAAAATTAACTATTATATATATAAGAATTCTGTATTTTATCTTTGCTTTGAACAGTATGTTGTTATGTTGTTTGGCTAGATTAATTGGATGAGTTGTTGAACTTAATAATATTAAAATTAAATAAAATTAATACTGCATTTCAATTATTTTTTAATTTTTGATTCTACGTATTTTAATTCTTTACACTCATTTGATTTGAAGAAAAATACAAAAATTAATAATACTATTTAAATGAATACTCCTATGTAATATTTTTGGTTTTAAACAATTGTTTCAGCTTTAAATTGTGGGTTATAAATGTGATACGTTTGACAAGTCTTGTATTATAGATTTCATCGAAAATTCTTGTAATGTAAATTTCTTTGATGAGATTGTGATCTCTTTTCCAACATACCAGAAATATTTAAGTACGAATGCATGAAAATTGTTTAATGATATAAGATAAATTTAATCTTTTAATTACACCTTGCAGTCGTGTTCGTGTCGCAATTCAAATATATTATATATATATATATATATATATATATATATATATATCCAATTTAACAGCTCCTTTACACACTAAACAGTACTTGTCACGCTATTTCATTCCTCGCTGTGTCACTGATGATCATCTCAAGCGATAAAAGTGGCGGAGATTCCATCATACACTCTCATATTTGGTTAATTACACTTGTTTGTTGTATCTTGTGAAAAAACAATGGTTATAAATCATTGTTAATCAAAATGGCATACAATAGTTGAAAAGAGAAAAATGTCGCAGTACAATTATAAAATAGTGGCCACCGCAAGATTTTTTTTCTATATAATAAATATTACACAAATTCATGCAGTACAAATTATTTATTAAATTATTAAATTATTTTTCATGATAAATGCAGACGATTTTTATCTGACAGAATTATAACACTAAATGCCTAAAGAAAGTCAATTTTGTGCCAATATCAGAGAAAATACGATTTTTGTCTCTCCCCCCCCCCCCCCTGCGGGGATACTTCTTCCCAGGGGGGAAGTGATGCTCCCACATGCATAAACATTTTTCCCTAGTTTACTACTACTATTATCTATAATTCAAAATAATTTTACAATCACACATTAAAAATATCTCTCATTATGTACATTTATACGAAATTTTGTCCTATATTGTCATGTTAAAAATTTAGAAAAAAAAAAAAAATGACATCACAGTGCCACCTGTTGAGCGATGGATCCCCAAATCGAATAGTACCAGCTTATGTCATGTTCCAACTAAATACCAAGTTTGGTTAATTTTCGTTCATTGGATCGTGAGCGTCCTCAAAATTTGTGATACACACACACAGACAGACAGACATTTTCTAAAAATAGTCAAATCGTGTTCAGGATGTCTCACAACGTGTAAATCTATCGACAGGACATATCTAATATATCACAGGAAGAAATGTAAAATAGTATAGAAAAAAAAAACTGAAGATTTAATTGAGAAAGAAAAGATGTACACAATCCAAAAAATCAAATAAAGGAATACAATATTCACCACTCTTTAGAGAATTTAATTGAATAATTATATACAAATATAGGTGAATTTCTGTATATCTGTAAGCATTAAGCCAAAAAATTCTAGATATTAATGCCCTATTCACCCGTACATAAGGAAACCAAGGAAAAAAGGAGCAAAGTGTAAATATACTTGTTAGAAAGTAGTAGAATGCAATAAATCATATGAAGAAATGTTACTAACCCAAGAACCCAGACAAATTATTTATTTATTTTTGTTCTTGCAAAAACTGAAATAACTAGTATGTTGTGGCCACCACATGATTCACTCAGTAAAAATAATTTATTAAAATTATTATTGATAAAAAGTTATCTTCCATGATAATGCAGACGATTTCCATATTAGAGAAGTAGTATAACACTAAATATATATAAAAAAAAGTCCATTTTATTCTCAATAAAATATATATATATATATACATATATATATATATATATGTGGGAAGTTCCTTGTACAGACAACAGATGGCGCTGCCTCTGATGCTCATCTTTCGAGAACATGACGAACGGAAGTTAGTGGAGATCTGGCTGCAACGGAGAGCTGTTGAGACCGTCAGCGCGAAGGCTGATATGGTCATTTTCTCCTAATTAGAGCTTGATGTGATCTTTATAGTTGTGTAGAGCCATGGAGGGCTCAATGCATCAATCTCACATATTTGATAAAGTGCGCGAAGGTACTTTTGTGAATTCTAAGTGTGAGCAAGTGCTTAAATGTTGCTTTGTTACGGTTATACTGATGAAGAGAGCTCGTTCTGTGTTCTAAGCCTCGAAACCAGCAGTTGGTTAATTATACAAATTCTGCTATTATCATTTTTTCTCTGTGTATCTTGTGTTGTATGTGTTACGTAATAAATGTTTAGTCATCTAAGTCGCATCTCATCATTGCCCCACCCCTAGACGCCCAGCCAAGATTCTACAAGTGGGGTCTCTGCCGCGATATTATGGCAACACCAACAAGTTATAAAAGGTAACTTTTAAAAATTTATCATTCTGTTTGATAATATACAATAACGAGTAATGCATAAATTCAGCAAAAAGAATTTAGTACAGTTTTGAATTAGAAATTAATGGAGAAATATTTTTAAGAACAGTTCTGGTTTCGATTTGTATGTTTAAGATAAAATAAATATATCACTTGAGAAGAATGTATAGAAATAGGAATTATGATGGAAAAAATATTCTGAATAATCTTTTAGTATTTTGCTTATTATTGTTTGCAATATTATTATAACAATATTATTTTAAAACGAAAGTGATAACAATTATTAAATAGAGAATAATGATAATGGTGATATTATATGAAATATGTGTAATAATTAAGAAATATATAAGATGTTCTAAATAGTCTGTTGTATAATACAAATTGTTCTGAATGTGGTTATTTAAAAATTATGATAATTTCGATTTGAGAACAAAAACCACAGAAGCACTTTTAAGAAAAATGTTCTCATATTGTTTTGTTTCTATTTAAGTATGATATTAATTGGGTAGAAATATTGAAATATTTTTTGGTATAAGTAATTATTTAGAGTTATAATGGCCCAAAACGTGTTACAAGGTATTAGAAAAGCCGATTTAAAAACAATTGCTGAAGAATTAGGCCTAGCTGTTCCGTCAGAAGCTAAGGTTGAAATCAAAACTTTGATCGAGAGTTCTGATATTTACAAAAATGATTTAGAATTTGTTAGAGGTGTTATTAAAATGTTAGTAGAAGAGCAAAAGTTGAAATCTTTAGAAGAACAAACCAAAATTGAGATAGAAAGAATTAAATTATCCCAGTTAGAAAAAGAAATAGAGTTACAGAATTTAAAGTTACAGGCTGCAGCAAATAATTCTAGTAATAATGTTGAGCAATCAAATTCGGAAACTACTTCACAATCATTAGAAAATTTAATTAGAAGTATTCGAACTTTAACCATTTCAGTACCTGAGAAACCGGAAGCTTTGCACTTATTTTTCAATCCCTTGAAAAAGCATTCATTTCTAAAAATGTACCGCCTAAATTTAAATCGGAAATATTGATTAATTTATTGGGAGATAAATGTAATCAGCGCCTTCTGTTGAGCGATTGATCCCCAAATCTAATCAGCACCAGTTTGTGTCCCGGTCCAACTAAATACCAAGTTTGGTTAGATTTCGTTCATTGGTTCGCGAGATACATCGTCCACAAAATTAGTGATACACACAGACAGACAGACATTTTCTAAAAACTATCAATTCGTGTTCAGGACATCCCAAAACGTGTAAATCCATCGAAAACCGGAGTTCGAAAATTTTCACGAATCCAATACTTTCTCTAAATTACATATAGAAGAAAGTAAAAATAATAATAATAATATTATAGTTTTAAAAAATTAAAGAACACGCTTTTAGAGAAATGTGAACTAAAAAGCACAAAATATCTATCGCAGTATTAAAATTCAGGGTAAGAGAAGATCGTGTGAGTGACACACCATATGTTAGATATTGTCCATGTTTTATTTTATTCTCTCATTTTTATATTTTTAACTCACGTGATGTATTTTTGTTATTGTAAAAAAAATAAACTTTAAATTTTACTTTTTAAGATAGCACGCGATCGTGTTTTATCAAATCATTAAATTCATATTTTTATTTCATATTATTGCACGCGCACTATTTATTTCCTAATTCAAAATGATTAAAAAATATATTTTAAAGCAAAAATTTTACGGATATCTGTTTTTTTGTTTGAGATATGAAGGATTTTGTGCAATCACGTTTTGCTCCCAGAGAAGTTACAAACATACATACATACAGGTGAAGCTAATATAAGCGTGTTAATAACCAGTAATAATTTTAATAAAGACATGAAAACAATCACAATACTCACTGGAATAGGATCACCAAAATCCCGTGAAACGAATAAGGGTGTCCAACAAAACTAATACGTACTTTAAGGGGAAAAAAAAAATTGATCTAAAAGCTCCCTACTAGTTTAGCCACAAATAATATTAATAAAAATCTGCTTCTATGAAACTGAAAACAATTTATACTTTTACTTAATAGATTAAAATTTTTATAAAGGAACATTTCCGTATTAAAATAAACATCGAATTTGAATATTTTTAAAATTAGGCTAGATAGAAATAATTGTTTCTTACCACTGGTTTAGAATTTTTGTAATATTTCATAATTAATTTTCGGGAGTTCACTGAAACTGTTACTTAGATATTATATATAGATATTTGAAAATTTGTTATGTAGGTAGAGTATTAAATTTCTCTCTAGTAAACAAATTTTTTCTGCATCACACCCAAAACGTGCATAAGAAACAATTAAAATACTATCTATTTAAAAACCGGTAACATCTTGCGTAAAAATCTGTATATATATATAAATTACGTGTCACGATGTTTGTCCGGGGTAAACTCCTAAACTAAGGAACCGATTTTAATGAAATTTTGCACACTGTGTGCAGTTTGGTTCAACTTGAGAGATAGGATAGTTTTTATCTCAATTTATTGTCACAATATTGTTTTATTGCAATTATTTGTTAATTATAGACCTTTGTTACAGTTGCTCCAAAATATCTGTGAGTTCCATAAGTTTAATTGTTGCCAAAAAGAAAAAATACGAGTTCATTTTCTTTCGACATAAAAATAAATACATTTAATCAAACGTGAACGTTAAAAAATTATAAAAAGTTAAATTATGCATCTCACGAAAATTGACGTCATAATCAATTTAAAGATTTTTTACACATTGATAAAGTGCTAATGTAGTTCTGTCATAGATATAGGAATATACATAGATCTCTCATCCCCATGTTATCGTACAAAGATTTTTGATGCCGAAAAAAAAAAAAAAAAAAAAAATGCTTTGGAAACAGCCATTAAGTGGCATTGAAAAAAAAAAAAAAAAAAGAAAGAAAGAAAAGAAAGAAAGAAATATGAATTTGAAACTGTATCTGGAATCTTCCATTCCCCCTTAGCAAATAAATTATTCATAAATTTTATTTGCGAAAATATTAGTATGTATTCCCGTGTGTATTCACTCGGGGAAAGACAGCCATATTTTGGTAAAAACGTCGTCTTTTCCCAAATGAAAAGGAATAACTTTTTTCTCCCCAATGATCACTCTATTCTATATATGCTATACTATATCTATGAGTTCTATACGCAAGCGAAGTGTGACTCACTGACCGTCTGTGCAGCCAAGAAAAAGATTTCCTATGTTAATTGCCCACTGGATTTTTTGTAAGAAATTATTAAAAATCGAGGAAATTTATTTCCCGATTTTAATCCTTATATTTGGGTATAGATATGTATTAGTTATCGCGGGTGTTAGATTGAATTATTTTGCTGTCAAATTGACAAAATTTTAATTTTAAATTTCAAAACTCTGTCGCCCTTGGCTTTTTTTAGGTAGATTCCTTATAGGAGATCTACCTATTGCAATGGTTCTCATGACACGACTTCTGGAAAATTTCTTCATATCTTCACCGATCATGACCCCTAGAACCCAAAACCACCCTCCGTTCAAAAGTTTATATATATATATATATATATATATATATATATATATAGGTATATATATATATGTATAACGCTTTTTCCCATGTTAAGTTGTGAACACGATAACTGGAGTAATTTTCATTTAAATTTAACCAGCTCAGGATATGTTGTCAGGACAGTAAAAATCTCGGTCGAGTTCGTAGATGGGGTGTCCAGCTCAAAGGGGGTGGAAATGGTGGGGGGTGGAAATTTTCATATGCCCATAATTTCTTTAATATTGAAAATAGGAAAAAAATTCATATCAGTCGAATTACCGCCTAACCCTAAAGAACAATTTTTGTATTTAAACTTTTTCGATAGCTTCAATTGCTTAGAAGTTATAAGCTAAAAAGTGATTTTTCGTGAATTGTGTTGAAGCCGACATTTTCTATAGCTTTCATTGCAAAAATTTATAATCTGATGCTTATGTCACGTGCAAACGATAATAAAAAAGATCACTGAAAATATAATAAAATTTTAATCACGTTTTTAAACAATATAATAATCTGATTTAAAAAAAATTAATTTAACAGAAAATATGACGTCACTATTACAACAATGTACTGAGAAAAATTAAATAAAATTTTATCCGTGATTTTAAAGAAATAAAATAAAAGTTAATAAATAAATAAATAAATAAATATGTAAATAAAATCAACATATCTTAGGGCTAAGCAGATTTAGACTTAGCTTTATGACATAGATGCTATAATGTAAAAGATAAATGTCATCGTTTAAAAAAAAAAAAATCGTGTAAATCGATGCTAAACGAATTAAACTGGCATGATAGAAAAAGTAATAAATTTGGGGACATTTAGATATTATCCCTTTGACAAATGGACTAGTGATGATTTTAATGAATTTTTCGTTGAAGTTTATTTTCATAAAAACTTAAATTTAAATTAAAGTATTTCATTACTCGAATTCCCTTATTTTGATAAATAAAATTATACCATTAAAAAAAAAAAAAAAAAAAAAAAAAAAGAACACTCTTTTATTGAAAAGTGAACTAATAAAGGTTTTAGAAAACTATCCGCGATTGTAATGAAATGCTCGCCCTCTGGTGGGCTAAGGTGAAATTACAATAAACATGGTTTAATTCGAATTCCATACAGCCGCCATTGCTTGCCGATATTTAGTTTTACATATATTTATTGAATAAAAATGAATAAATACGGTAAAAAAGATAACACTTACTGTTGTGTGCTACAATATAACTCCAAAGGATCAAGAAATCCAGAATTGAGCTTCCATTTATTTCCAAATGACAAATTTAAAATTTCAGTTGCTTCGGCTAATGGAAGTAAAGAATTAATCAGATGATTTGAAACTAATATTTGTTGAACTTCAGTTAAAAATCTACTTCCGATCGAACTTTGAATAAACTGAAGTGTTTTTTCCAAAAGCAATCAATTTTCCATAATGTAATGGCGGAAAAATTATAGTACGAATATTAAGTAGAATAACAAAAAGAACACTAATGGAACACACGTGGCTATAATAATAGTGTAAAAAGGGGGGTTCAGCGCCACGGTGGAGGGACGGAGGGACGCCGGAGCCACGGAGCTACGATGAGGGTCAGGGTGGAGGCGCGCCACCACCCTAGACCCACCGTCCCTCCACCGTGTATCTCCGTGGCTCCGTGCGTCCCACCGTCCTACCACCCTGGCGCTGAACACCCACCTTTTTGCACTACTTTGCCACAATCTTAATCGATGGTTCTGTTGCCTTTTAATGAGAATTTTGACCATCGTGGCGGTGAATACACACTTTTTTACACTACTTTGCCACAATCTTAATCGATGGTTCTGTTGCCTTTTAATGAGAATTTTGAGGAATTAGATTTATTTTCCTAAATTTCGGGACTAAGTATTTTTTTTTTTTTCATAATTTTGGGGACTTCAAAATTTTTTCGAAGTTAGATTTATTTTCTTAAATTTTGGACTTAGTAATTTTTTCGAATTTTTTGCAGGGGTATTAGATAACGTCACGATCTTTTGGGACTTTAATATTTAGGTGTTGCCACCGGAAGAATAGAAACTTTTGAAGAGTTGTCATTCGCGGATTATAAATTGATTACAGAATTAAATAGAAAATTTCCTATGTATTTCAGTGAATTTGACAAAATAAAACAAAGGGTTGGTGAGTACTATATAATTAAAAACAGGGTATAGACATTAAAATTTAGATGTTGCCATTGGAAGAGTATAAATAATTTCCGGTGCGACTTAACATTTTCGACTGAATGAAACAATGAATGACTGAAGTTAATTAACATCAGTAACAATTTATGAGTATTTTAGAAACTTAGCATTTTTAGAGATTAAAAATATATTGTGTTAAGATAATAAATAAGGAATTTAAATAGGAGTTCATACTTTTAGTGACATCATTACAAATTTATATTACGAAATTTTTACAGAATTAAATAGAAATTATCGTATTTTGAGGATAAGTGTCATCAGTGGATTAACACACAGATTTAAAAACAAAACAATAATAAATAATTTAAAACACATATTTTTCAATAATGAATGTCATACAATTATATGTATAATTAATTATTTTAAAACAAAAACGATACGCATAAATTTAAAAACAATAATAAATAATTTAAAACACATATTTTTTAATAATGAATATCATGTAATTATACGTATAATTAGTTATTTTAAAACAAAAACGACATTATAAGCAATAAAGTTGTTTAAACTAAACTTTATACACATCATGACTTTATGTTAACACTAAATAAGTTTCACTTTTAAAATTTCTTTAAACTCTAACTTATAAATACAATCGTTAAAATTGAACGCTGAAACAAGATGAATTTAACGAATGGTATAGACTTTCATCTTAATATCTGCGCATTACCATTCGGAGATTATAAATTTATTACAGAATAAATAGAAATTTGCCTATGTATTTCATGGAAGTTGACAAAATAAAACAAAGGGTTCGTGAGTATTATATAATTAAAAACATTGAATGTGAATGGTATAGACTTTGATATTAAAATTTGGGTGTTACCATTGGAAGAGTATAAATAATTTATATGTTATAAATTAAACTGAATACAATAAAAATTATTTAAATTAAACTAAATATAATAAAAATTATATAAATTAAACTTTATATTCTCACTAAATAAGTTTCACACTTATTTAAACTCTAACTTACAATCGTTAAAAATTGAACACATGCACTTTAAAAAATGACTATCATATAAATTTAAAAAAAAAATTACTATCATATAATAATATTAATTAAAAAAATGCATACAAAGATATATAGTAAAGTTATAAATTTAAAAAAAATACTGTCATATGATAATATTAATTAAAAAAAAAAAAAAAAATTACTATTATATAATAATATAAATTAAAAAAATTACTTTCATATAATAATATAAATTAAAAAAATGCATACAAAAATATACAGTAAAGTTATAAAATAAATAAATAAATAAAAAATAAAATAAATAAAAATAAAAATAAAATAAAAATGACTATCCTATAATAATATTAATTTAAAAATACATACAATGTTTAAAATCAACAATTAAATTTTATATACATTATAATTAACTAAACTTTATGCTGTTACTATTAAATAAATTTATCCTAACACGAAAACTTTACATAAATTTTATAAGCAAAAAAGCTATAAGTACATGAATATGTTATTTAAATTAAACATTATATTGATACTACACAAATATTATTTAACATTTATTCGAGTTTAACGCTGTAATATAATTTAAACTATCTTAGTTGATTTAAATGAAACAGGTAAATACTTTTAAACTTGAACTAATAAAAATAAGTTCTTTTTATAAAATAATTGATATAAACTATAATAATAAAAAGGATTAGTTATATTTAAAAACTATCAGTTACTAAAAGTTATTTTATATTAAACATTTCGAAATAAATTGCATAAATATTCAATGCATCATTTTAAATGAAAATAAACAGTTTCCTTAAAAAACAGATAATACGGAATATTCCATGAGTCAGTTATCACCTGCAACGGAAAACCCCTACAGCTGATGAATCATATGTTATATATGCTGGCGAGCCATGCCTATTAGTAATCCACACTATCTCATATAAAGATTAAGTTAAAATCATTAAAACAATACAGCGAATAATTTGGAAAATGCAATAATTTTTTCACAAAGCATATCATACAATGAGTTTAAACGATTATCACCTATCTATCACTTAAACGGTATTGAAATAAATATAAAAGTAAGTTATAGTTAAAAAATAAAAATTTCGTTTGTGAAAGGAGTTTTATATACTGCAAAAATTAGTTTAACTCAAATAATTTCTAAACATACACAAGTTAAATGGAAACTTTTCTAGGTTTCATTTAAGCAATAATTTTCCATGTGTGAAAGTAGTTTTATTTATGCAAAATTTAGTTTTATATAAACAAAAAAAAATTATAGTGTAACAATAAAAATAGTTTATAGTATAACAATAAAAAATTCCTTATAAGTAAATACCAATAAAAAATATTTTTTAAATTAATTTCTCTCTCTTCAATAAAACAATAAAAATTTCTTATATAACTTTCGTAAAGTTTTAATAAAATTTCTATTATAAACAAATTTTTTATGATATAAACAAATAATTTTATTAGAATATACATATTAAGTTTATTAAATTATCAAATAGTAATAATAAATTATGAAACTTACTTAAAATTGATGAAATTTCCCTTGGCGAAATGCAACCTTCATTCACACACAAATGCGAGAAACTGTTTATCGCCACACGTTGACTCATACAGATAAGAATGTTGATTCATGCTTATCTTAGTAGAATGTTGTTAGAGTTCTGTGTTTTCAGAGTAATATAAAATAGTTTATAGAGATCATTTATTTAATATCAGTTGTAAACTACATTTAAATAATGCAATAAGAGTTGAACTCTGCAATTAACCTATTAAAATATTGAAATTTTTTAAATTTTTTATTTAATTTTACTTTTTTAATTATGCTAAGAAAATAATGAGATCAAAACAGAATTATTTTACGATAAGACATCCTTTTTCATTCAATAAAATGTAACTATAATTTTTAATGAAAGGTTTTAAAATCACTTAATAGGATAAAATTAAAAACAGAAATCTTATTATTTTTTCTAGTTTTAAAACTAAGTAATAAACTATCTATAAATAATCATATAGCAAGCGAGATTTTTGTATAATAACTATATATTATTTTAATATATACATTACATCGCAGGGTAAAATTTTCAACTTATTTATACGGATTGAAGTAATAAAACTTAATCATTTGCATAACCGCTAAATTTTATAAGTTGGATATATGATTTAAAATACTAAACAATAATCCTTGTGAGAGAATTGGGATAACACTTTCACAGAAAAAAATTGTCCTTTACAATAAGATTTGCTTAGAATGTCTAAGTGAAAATAACTTACCGTGAGGTCAGTGAGTCATGCAGTTGTATTCGAATTTATTGTTTTTAGTTAATGAAACTTCTAATGAGAGAATTATTTGTTACTAGCATATAAATGTACATATTTATATTATTCCTGTATATATAAAATTTTAAATAATTCATTAAGTGTTAAACTTTGCATTTAATCGATTAAATAAAGTTTTCCTAAAATATAAGTGTAATTTTTTAATGAATCGTTTTGAAATCACTTTAACTTTATAAGAAAAAACTAAAAAGAGGTTTTTAAATTACTTAATAGGATAAAATTAAAAATCTTATTGTTTTTAGCAATTATTTTATCTAGTTATAAACTATATATTATTTTAATATACGCGTTATAGTTAAGTCAGTTTTAGAGAAAACCAAGAAAAAATCCCAACGCGCAGGTTGATGAGTTGGAATATTCTATTATACTTAAAGAATCCAGGTACGGAAAAACCGAAATACAATACACGGAAAAACAGGCGGGATTTTCGGTTAAAACTTCAAAGCAGTGGACGGTAAACATAACACACCGTGAAACAACCTACTCCCACGACAGCCAAACTAAGAATGAAGGGAAACGTTGAGTTGTAACACCTTATCTACTAGAGATAAGGGGGAATTCCCCATGACTCACCCCTCGTTCGTTCATGTACAACATCTTACGAGAAACTTCGTGAAGGATGACTCATCGGTGACGAGTTTGAATAATATGCATAACCGCCAAATTGTATAAATGAGAATCTTTTAATGTGAGTATTATAGTAATGATAAATTTATTTTATAATCGATAACTCATCAGCTTCACACCTTATATAAAACAATGGTATATTCAAAAGTGTTACCAAATTTTACTACACAATAAACATTCACATATAGATATTCCTAAGGTTTAAGACTATGCGAGGATCCTATAAGCGAAATACCTGTGAGTCTTTCTAAGGAATCCTAATCTGTATTTAAGCAGGTTTTAGAGAAAACCAAGAAATACTCCAATCGACTAGGTTGATGAAATGGATTCGAATCCAACACTTCCCCTTTTACCATAGAATCGTTCACTAATCACAAGGTTAATGAGTCATGCAGTTGTATTGAAACTTATTGATTACAAGTCTAAACTTATACCATTAAATATTTAACTGTTGGTTCTATAAGTGGATTGCTCTGTGTGTGAGTCTTTGTAACTTATAGTTAAGCGAGTTTTAGTGAAAACCAAGAAAAACTACAAACGGGTAGATTGTTAAGTGGAATTCGAACCTAACATTAAACATAGAATCGATTGTTCTTCTAAAATCCTTGTAACAACATGTTTATGGACTTTATAAGAAAATGCTTAATATGGTTTGCATGCGTTAGCTATATTAAACACTTAATTTTTAACATACATTAAGGTTAGTGGATGAGTGACAGGTAATTCATTTAAAACAAAAATATAATAATGGTCGATTGAAACAAAGGGTTTGCAGTTTTAGAGAAAACCAAGAAAAAATCCCAACGGTAGGTTGATGAGTTGGAATATTCTATTATACTTAAAGAATCCAGGTACGGAAAAACTGAAATACAATACGCGGAAAAACAGGCGAGATTTTCGGCTAAAACTTCAAAGCAGTGCACGGTAAACATAACACACCGTAAAACAACCTACTCACACGACGGCCAAACTAAGAATGAAGGGAAACGTTGAGTTGTAACACCTTATCTACTAGAGATAAGGGGGAATTCCCGGAAAAGCTGAGTCACCCCCCGTGGATCTTACGAGAAAGTTCGTGAAGGATGACTCATCGGTGACGAGTTTGAATAATTTGCATAACCGCTAAATGGTATAAGCGAGAATCTTTTAATGTGAGTATTATAGTAATGATAAATTTATTTCATAATCGATAACTCATTAGGTTCACACCTTATATAAAACAATACTATATTTAAAAGTTTTACTGTACAATAAATATTCACATATGGATATTCATAAGGTTTAAGATCGATTAAATAAACGAGAATCCTATAATCGAAATGCACGAGAGTCTTTCTAAGAAATCCTATTGCATATTTAAGCAGGTTTTAGAGAAAACCAAGAAATACTCCAATCGACTAGGTTGATGAAATGGATTTGAACCCAACACTTCCCCTTTTACCATAGAATCGTTCACTAATCACAAGGTTAATGACTCATGCAGTTGTATTGAAACTTATTGATTACAAGTCTAAACTTATACCATTAAATATTTAACTGTTGGTTCTATAAGTGGATTGCTCTGTGTGCGAGTCTTTGTAACTTATAGTTAAGCGAGTTTTAGTGAAAACCAAGGAAAACTACAAACGGGTTGATTGTTAAGTTGAATTCAAACCTAGCATTAAACATAGAATCGTTTGATCTTCTAAAATACTTGTAACAACATGTTTATGAACTTTATAAGAAAATGCTTAATAGGGTTTTCATGCGTTAGCTATATTAAACACTTAATTTTTAACATACATTAAGGTTAGTGGATGAGTGTCAGGTAATTCATTTAAAACAAAACTATAATAAGGGTTGATTGAAACAAAGGGTTTGTAGGTTATAATTATAGGATAAAACGTTATGTGTTTCGAAAACCCTTCATCAAGATTGCAACAACCGTTTCGAATGATACTCTCCCTTCATCAGATAGACTTAAACTTTTATTTTATCAGAATGAAAGAAAACGATAGACGATTTACACTTATTGAAATCCCAACTTATAAATAATTCGACTTTCACTAAAAATGCAAGTCGCATATACACTTTGAAACAATCAATAAATTTTATATTATCACAATGCATTAAATAAGTTTCCCATTTAACATTCAAGATGAATTTATTTTTACATTAATTAAGAATTGAACACATATTAATTTTTAAAATGACTATTTTTTAAAAAGTTTTGAAACAGCTAATAAATTTTATAAGCTTTTACAATTAAATAAATTTAGCATATTATGAAAGTTTTACATCACTCGGTAAAATTTTATATAAGCAATAAAAGTGATACACATTATAATTATAAACTCATAAAATAAATTTCACACTTAACATTTAAACTCTAACCAATCAATCTTAAAGTAATTTTTTATCTTTTGTACATAATCATAAACCTTTCGTTTCTATTGTATAGTGAAGTATGACTCATGCTTTAATTAAAATCTCTAATCAAAATTATAAGAAAGTAAAGTTTAGGAAATACCTATATATTATAGATAAATTAATACAGTATAAATATTCATGTTTTTCAGTTAAGTAAAAAAGTTATATAATTAATTTTACAGACTACTTAAATAATGTATAATTAAGTTTCAGAATTATTATTATTATTTTTTTTTTCTTCTATAGTATGTATATATAAATTTTTAGTTAGAAAGTTTTTATTAAAATACAATAATCAAAGTTTTGTACGATATTAATTTACATTGCATCTAAAACTTTAAATATATAGAAACAATTGTACATTTGGTTTTGTCTGAAGCATATATATAAATAATAAAATCTTATTCAGTTTAGTTTTTAAAACACTATAAAGATTTCAGACACACATATTTTTATCTTGTTTAAATAAAATTTTTAAAATGAAACAATATTAATGTTATAAAATAATACACTCAGCATGACTCACGGAGTGTGCTATTCCATCAAATTATTCCGCATACGTGTAATAACATGCCTGACTTAACTATATACTGAATTACCATTATTTCAGAAAAAGTTGGGACTTACCTTAAAACACATCCTACACCCTTGGCAGACGAAGAAAATGAATGATACGAGACATTCTTATCAGAGACGCCAGGTCACGAGGTTAGTGACGTCACGAATGATGTGATTGGCTACGCTCAGTCACGTGATCATGACATCATCCTCTCATCAATGACGTCACCGATTGCTTATCTGCTACCACAACGCGCGGAAATGTCCAGTACGCAGTGAAAAATATTCAAAGTCTACGGGACATTACTCGAAACGATTCCATTGTCTTATACGGTAAATTGAAATATAACACGCGGAAAAAAGATCGACATATACCGGAGAAACTATGCATACTGCCCGATGAAACTAAGCCGCACAGCTAAGTAGATGCTACCAGGATGAGAGTCAAAATCCAACTGAATTCAAACAATATGACAAGGATGACTCATCATAAACATGTCTGAACATGAATCTAGTTGAACACTAATATTTTACTGAATAAGCGATAATTACTATATGGATCACAAAATATACGTTGTTGGAAATTAAGTAAACAACACTACTTGATGAAAAATTAAGTTTCTCATAAGTAAACAATAATAATAAAAATAACTTTTGGTTTGAATAATATAAAAAGCAATAATACAAAATCATATACAATAAAATGTTAGTGTTCAACTAGATTCATGTTCAGACATGTTTATGATGAGTCATCGTTTGATGAGTCATTAAACAGATTATACTTATTAAATTTATTTATGTTGTATAAAAGATAGGTTTATTAAATCTTTAACTAGGAGGGCATATGATAAACATGAAAGATTTACATAAAATTTACATAATTTTAATTAGAAAACGTAATTAAGAGATATTTGAAAGACTTACATATAATTTGCATAATTTTAATTAAGAAACTTAATTAAGAGATAGGTGAGGAAAAACCTATGACTTCTCCATTCTGCTTAAGTGTGGGGGAAAACCCATTCATCAAAACCATCTAATCAACACGGGAGATTTATAGACCTTGTCATATTGTTTGAATTCAGTTGGATTTTGACTCTCATCCTGGTAGCATCTACTTAGCTGTGCGGCTTAGTTTCATCGGGCAGTATGCATAGTTTCTCCGGTATATGTCGATCTTTTTTCCGCGTGTTATATTTCAATTTACCGTATAAGACAATGGAATCGTTTCGAGTAATGTCCCGTAGACTTTGAATATTTTTCACTGCGTACTGGACATTTCCGCGCGTTGTGGTAGCAGATAAGCAATCGGTGACGTCATTGATGAGAGGATGATGTCATGATCACGTGACTGAGCGTAGCCAATCACATCATTCGTGACGTCACTAGCCTCGTGACCTGGCGTCTCTGATAAGAATGTCTCGTATCATTCATTTTCTTCGTCTGCCAAGGGTGTAGGATGTGTTTTAAGGTAAGTCCCAACTTTTTCTGAAATAATGGTAATTCAGTATATAGTTAAGTCAGGCATGTTATTACACGTATGCGGAATAATTTGATGGAATAGCACACTCCGTGAGTCATGCTGAGTGTATTATTTTATAACATTAATATTGTTTCATTTTAAAAATTTTATTTAAACAAGATAAAAATATGTGTGTCTGAAATCTTTATAGTGTTTTAAAAACTAAACTGAATAAGATTTTATTATTTATATATATGCTTCAGACAAAACCAAATGTACAATTGTTTCTATATATTTAAAGTTTTAGATGCAATGTAAATTAATATCGTACAAAACTTTGATTATTGTATTTTAATAAAAACTTTCTAACTAAAAATTTATATATACATACTATAGAAGAAAAAAAAAATAATAATAATAATTCTGAAACTTAATTATACATTATTTAAGTAGTCTGTAAAATTAATTATATAACTTTTTTACTTAACTGAAAAACATGAATATTTATACTGTATTAATTTATCTATAATATATAGGTATTTCCTAAACTTTACTTTCTTATAATTTTGATTAGAGATTTTAATTAAAGCATGAGTCATACTTCACTATACAATAGAAACGAAAGGTTTATGATTATGTACAAAAGATAAAAAATTACTTTAAGATTGATTGGTTAGAGTTTAAATGTTAAGTGTGAAATTTATTTTATGAGTTTATAATTATAATGTGTATCACTTTTATTGCTTATATAAAATTTTACCGAGTGATGTAAAACTTTCATAATATGCTAAATTTATTTAATTGTAAAAGCTTATAAAATTTATTAGCTGTTTCAAAACTTTTTAAAAAATAGTCATTTTAAAAATTAATATGTGTTCAATTCTTAATTAATGTAAAAATAAATTCATCTTGAATGTTAAATGGGAAACTTATTTAATGCATTGTGATAATATAAAATTTATTGATTGTTTCAAAGTGTATATGCGACTTGCATTTTTAGTGAAAGTCGAATTATTTATAAGTTGGGATTTCAATAAGTGTAAATCGTCTATCGTTTTCTTTCATTCTGATAAAATAAAAGTTTAAGTCTATCTGATGAAGGGAGAGTATCATTCGAAACGGTTGTTGCAATCTTGATGAAGGGTTTTCGAAACACATAACGTTTTATCCTATAATTATAACCTACAAACCCTTTGTTTCAATCAACCCTTATTATAGTTTTGTTTTAAATGAATTACCTGACACTCATCCACTAACCTTAATGTATGTTAAAAATTAAGTGTTTAATATAGCTAACGCATGAAAACCCTATTAAGCATTTTCTTATAAAGTTCATAAACATGTTGTTACAAGTATTTTAGAAGATCAAACGATTCTATGTTTAATGCTAGGTTTGAATTCAACTTAACAATCAACCCGTTTGTAGTTTTCCTTGGTTTTCACTAAAACTCGCTTAACTATAAGTTACAAAGACTCGCACACAGAGCAATCCACTTATAGAACCAACAGTTAAATATTTAATGGTATAAGTTTAGACTTGTAATCAATAAGTTTCAATACAACTGCATGAGTCATTAACCTTGTGATTAGTGAACGATTCTATGGTAAAAGGGGAAGTGTTGGGTTCAAATCCATTTCATCAACCTAGTCGATTGGAGTATTTCTTGGTTTTCTCTAAAACCTGCTTAAATATGCAATAGGATTTCTTAGAAAGACTCTCGTGCATTTCGATTATAGGATTCTCGTTTATTTAATCGATCTTAAACCTTATGAATATCCATATGTGAATATTTATTGTACAGTAAAACTTTTAAATATAGTATTGTTTTATATAAGGTGTGAACCTAATGAGTTATCGATTATGAAATAAATTTATCATTACTATAATACTCACATTAAAAGATTCTCGCTTATACCATTTAGCGGTTATGCAAATTATTCAAACTCGTCACCGATGAGTCATCCTTCACGAACTTTCTCGTAAGATCCACGGGGGGTGACTCAGCTTTTCCGGGAATTCCCCCTTATCTCTAGTAGATAAGGTGTTACAACTCAACGTTTCCCTTCATTCTTAGTTTGGCCGTCGTGTGAGTAGGTTGTTTTACGGTGTGTTATGTTTACCGTGCACTGCTTTGAAGTTTTAGCCGAAAATCTCGCCTGTTTTTCCGCGTATTGTATTTCAGTTTTTCCGTACCTGGATTCTTTAAGTATAATAGAATATTCCAACTCATCAACCTACCGTTGGGATTTTTTCTTGGTTTTCTCTAAAACTGCAAACCCTTTGTTTCAATCGACCATTATTATATTTTTGTTTTAAATGAATTACCTGTCACTCATCCACTAACCTTAATGTATGTTAAAAATTAAGTGTTTAATATAGCTAACGCATGCAAACCATATTAAGCATTTTCTTATAAAGTCCATAAACATGTTGTTACAAGGATTTTAGAAGAACAATCGATTCTATGTTTAATGTTAGGTTCGAATTCCACTTAACAATCTACCCGTTTGTAGTTTTTCTTGGTTTTCACTAAAACTCGCTTAACTATAAGTTACAAAGACTCACACACAGAGCAATCCACTTATAGAACCAACAGTTAAATATTTAATGGTATAAGTTTAGACTTGTAATCAATAAGTTTCAATACAACTGCATGACTCATTAACCTTGTGATTAGTGAACGATTCTATGGTAAAAGGGGAAGTGTTGGATTCGAATCCATTTCATCAACCTAGTCGATTGGAGTATTTCTTGGTTTTCTCTAAAACCTGCTTAAATACAGATTAGGATTCCTTAGAAAGACTCACAGGTATTTCGCTTATAGGATCCTCGCATAGTCTTAAACCTTAGGAATATCCATATGTGAATGTTTATTGTGTAGTAAAATTTGGTAACACTTTTGAATATACCATTGTTTTATATAAGGTGTGAAGCTGATGAGTTATCGATTATAAAATAAATTTATCATTACTATAATACTCACATTAAAAGATTCTCATTTATACAATTTGGCGGTTATGCATATTATTCAAACTCGTCACCGATGAGTCATCCTTCACGAAGTTTCTCGTAAGATGTTGTACATGAACGAACGAGGGGTGAGTCATGGGGAATTCCCCCTTATCTCTAGTAGATAAGGTGTTACAACTCAACGTTTCCCTTCATTCTTAGTTTGGCTGTCGTGGGAGTAGGTTGTTTCACGGTGTGTTATGTTTACCGTCCACTGCTTTGAAGTTTTAACCGAAAATCCCGCCTGTTTTTCCGTGTATTGTATTTCGGTTTTTCGTACCTGGATTCTTTAAGTATAATAGAATATTCCAACTCATCAACCTGCGCGTTGGGATTTTTTCTTGGTTTTCTCTAAAACTGACTTAACTATAAGGCGTATATTAAAATAATATATAGTTTATAACTAGATAAAATAATTGCTAAAAACAATAAGATTTTTAATTTTATCCTATTAAGTAATTTAAAAACCTCTTTTTAGTTTTTTCTTATAAAGTTAAAGTGATTTCAAAACGATTCATTAAAAAATTACACTTATATTTTAGGAAAACTTTATTTAATCGATTAAATGCAAAGTTTAACACTTAATGAATTATTTAAAATTTTATATATACAGGAATAATATAAAAATGTACATTTATATGCTAGTAACAAATAATTCTCTCATTAGAAGTTTCATTAACTAAAAACAATAAATTCGAATACAACTGCATGACTCACTGACCTCACGGTAAGTTATTTTCACTTAGACATTCTAAGCAAATCTTATTGTAAAGGACAATTTCTTTCTGTGAAAGTGTTATCCCAATTCTCTCACAATGATTATTGTTTAGTATTTTAAATCATATATCCAACTTATAAAATTTTGCGGTTATGCAAATGATTAAGTTTTATTACTTCAATCCGTATAAATAAGTTGAAAATTTTACCCTGCGATGTAATGTATATATTAAAATAATATATAGTTATTATACAAAAATCTCGCTTGCTATATGATTATTTATAGATAGTTTATTACTTAGTTTTATAACTAGAAAAAATAATAAGATTTCTGTTTTTAATTTTATCCTATTAAGTGATTTTAAAACCTTTCATTAAAAATTATAGTTACATTTTATTGAATGAAAAAGGATGTCTTATCGTAAAATAATTCTGTTTTGATCTCATTATTTTCTTAGCATAATTAAAAAAGTAAAATTAAATAAAAAATTTAAAAAATTTCAATATTTTAATAGGTTAATTGCAGAGTTCAACTCTTATTGCATTATTTAAATGTAGTTTACAACTGATATTAAATAAATGATCTCTATAAACTATTTTATATTACTCTGAAAACACAGAACTCTAACAACATTCTACTAAGATAAGCATGAATCAACATTCTTATCTGTATGAGTCAACGTGTGGCGATAAACAGTTTCTCGCATTTGTGTGTGAATGAAGGTTGCATTTCGCCAAGGGAAATTTCATCAATTTTAAGTAAGTTTCATAATTTATTATTACTATTTGATAATTTAATAAACTTAATATGTATATTCTAATAAAATTATTTGTTTATATCATAAAAAATTTGTTTATAATAGAAATTTTATTAAAACTTTACGAAAGTTATATAAGAAATTTTTATTGTTTTATTGAAGAGAGAGAAATTAATTTAAAAAATATTTTTTATTGGTATTTACTTATAAGGAATTTTTTATTGTTATACTATAAACTATTTTTATTGTTACACTATAATTTTTTTTTGTTTATATAAAACTAAATTTTGCATAAATAAAACTACTTTCACACATGGAAAATTATTGCTTAAATGAAACCTAGAAAAGTTTCCATTTAACTTGTGTATGTTTAGAAATTATTTGAGTAAAACTAATTTTTGCAATATATAAAACTCCTTTCACAAACGAAATTTTTATTTTTTAACTATAACTTACTTTTATATTTATTTCAATACCGTTTAAGTGATAGATAGGTGATAATCGTTTAAACTCATTGTATGATATGCTTTGTGAAAAAATTATTGCATTTTCCAAATTATTCGCTGTATTGTTTTAATGATTTTAACTTAATCTTTATATGAGATAGTGTGGATTACTAATAGGCATGGCTCGCCAGCATATATAACATATGATTCATCAGCTGTAGGGGTTTTCCGTTGCAGGTGATAACTGACTCATGGAATATTCCGTATTATCTGTTTTTTAAGGAAACTGTTTATTTTCATTTAAAATGATGCATTGAATATTTATGCAATTTATTTCGAAATGTTTAATATAAAATAACTTTTAGTAACTGATAGTTTTTAAATATAACTAATCCTTTTTATTATTATAGTTTATATCAATTATTTTATAAAAAGAACTTATTTTTATTAGTTCAAGTTTAAAAGTATTTACCTGTTTCATTTAAATCAACTAAGATAGTTTAAATTATATTACAGCGTTAAACTCGAATAAATGTTAAATAATATTTGTGTAGTATCAATATAATGTTTAATTTAAATAACATATTCATGTACTTATAGCTTTTTTGCTTATAAAATTTATGTAAAGTTTTCGTGTTAGGATAAATTTATTTAATAGTAACAGCATAAAGTTTAGTTAATTATAATGTATATAAAATTTAATTGTTGATTTTAAACATTGTATGTATTTTTAAATTAATATTATTATAGGATAGTCATTTTTATTTTATTTTTATTTATTTTATTTTTTATTTATTTATTTATTTTATAACTTTACTGTATATTTTTGTATGCATTTTTTTAATTTATATTATTATATGAAAGTAATTTTTTTAATTTATATTATTATATAATAGTAATTTTTTTTTTTTTTTTTAATTAATATTATCATATGACAGTATTTTTTTTAAATTTATAACTTTACTATATATCTTTGTATGCATTTTTTTAATTAATATTATTATATGATAGTAATTTTTTTTTTAAATTTATATGATAGTCATTTTTTAAAGTGCATGTGTTCAATTTTTAACGATTGTAAGTTAGAGTTTAAATAAGTGTGAAACTTATTTAGTGAGAATATAAAGTTTAATTTATATAATTTTTATTATATTTAGTTTAATTTAAATAATTTTTATTGTATTCAGTTTAATTTATAACATATAAATTATTTATACTCTTCCAATGGTAACACCCAAATTTTAATATCAAAGTCTATACCATTCACATTCAATGTTTTTAATTATATAATACTCACGAACCCTTTGTTTTATTTTGTCAACTTCCATGAAATACATAGGCAAATTTCTATTTATTCTGTAATAAATTTATAATCTCCGAATGGTAATGCGCAGATATTAAGATGAAAGTCTATACCATTCGTTAAATTCATCTTGTTTCAGCGTTCAATTTTAACGATTGTATTAATAGTATTTATAAGTTAGAGTTTAAAGAAATTTTAAAAGTGAAACTTATTTAGTGTTAACATAAAGTCATGATGTGTATAAAGTTTAGTTTAAACAACTTTATTGCTTATAATGTCGTTTTTGTTTTAAAATAACTAATTATACGTATAATTACATGATATTCATTATTAAAAAATATGTGTTTTAAATTATTTATTATTGTTTTTAAATTTATGCGTATCGTTTTTGTTTTAAAATAATTAATTATACATATAATTGTATGACATTCATTATTGAAAAATATGTGTTTTAAATTATTTATTATTGTTTTGTTTTTAAATCTGTGTGTTAATCCACTGATGACACTTATCCTCAAAATACGATAATTTCTATTTAATTCTGTAAAAATTTCGTAATATAAATTTGTAATGATGTCACTAAAAGTAGGAACTCCTATTTAAATTCCTTATTTATTATCTTAACACAATATATTTTTAATCTCTAAAAATGCTAAGTTTCTAAAATACTCATAAATTGTTACTGATGTTAATTAACTTCAGTCATTCATTGTTTCATTCAGTCGAAAATGTTAAGTCGCACCGGAAATTATTTATACTCTTCCAATGGCAACATCTAAATTTTAATGTCTATACCCTGTTTTTAATTATATAGTACTCACCAACCCTTTGTTTTATTTTGTCAAATTCACTGAAATACATAGGAAATTTTCTATTTAATTCTGTAATCAATTTATAATCCGCGAATGACAACTCTTCAAAAGTTTCTATTCTTCCGGTGGCAACACCTAAATATTAAAGTCCCAAAAGATCGTGACGTTATCTAATCCCCCTGCAAAAAATTCGAAAAAATTACTAAGTCCAAAATTTAAGAAAATAAATCTAACTTCGAAAAAATTTTGAAGTCCCCAAAATTATGAAAAAAAAAAAAAAAATACTTAGTCCCGAAATTTAGGAAAATAAATCTAATTCCTCAAAATTCTCATTAAAAGGCAACAGAACCATCGATTAAGATTGTGGCAAAGTAGTGTAAAAAAGTGTGTATTCACCGCCACGATGGTCAAAATTCTCATTAAAAGGCAACAGAACCATCGATTAAGATTGTGGCAAAGTAGTGCAAAAAGGTGGGTGTTCAGCGCCAGGGTGGTAGGACGGTGGGACGCACGGAGCCACGGAGATACACGGTGGAGGGACGGTGGGTCTAGGGTGGTGGCGCGCCTCCACCCTGACCCTCATCGTAGCTCCGTGGCTCCGGCGTCCCTCCGTCCCTCCACCGTGGCGCTGAACCCCCCTTTTTACACTACTTATAATGTTTACTAACAACTGCAGTGTTGAGAAAGCGCCATCTATCGATCATTACAATCGCGGATTACATACTTTTAAATCTTTATTAAAAAAAAATTAATTGTTGCCACTCGACATTATACAAATACATCCAAATCCTGTGTCACATACGATAGTTTTGTATAAGTACATATTTTTTGTTTGCCCCTGGAACCTGCCCCTGATAAGAAAAGTGCCCGGAAACACTTGTATACTAGTATTGTCATTGATTATGAAGTCGTGTGAAAAATCTCAGGCCCTTCGGACGATAAAAAGTTGCCGAAAATTGAATTGCAAAATTCCGTTACATACATTAATAGTTGCATCATATCGAGTTAATAAAAGTGTGTTAATTAAAAACCATCTTAAACGCTTTAATTAATGATTTAAAATATATAATTGCAATAATACGTCAATCCTAATACTAATATCGTTTGTGGTGAATAGTTTAGAATGTCGATTTAGGCAAGAATTTAAAATTTACTATAGAGAGTAATTCGTTACAGCTTCCTTTGACTTTTTACCTTGTCGAAATAAGGTATTGCGGTCTGTGAAGAGATATGACGTTTTCGAATGGAAAGAAAATATAATGACGCCAAAGCTGCCTTTCTCCACCGCCAAGCTTACCAAATTTTGTCGTCAGACAACAAATTATGTCGCCAAGCCAAAACTTTCGTCGTCAACTATCAAATTTTGCCACCAAATCACAAATTTCATTGTTAAGTCGCACGTTTTGTCACCTAAACTTCGCGCCAAATCATACAATTTACTAAATTCATAACAATTAACATTGAAATTCAGCGGTGGCAAATGGTCCAATGTTAACTAATGTTAATGCTAATGTTCCAGCTTATATCAACCAAAACAGTTTCACTTTACTATTTTTATTCATCTGACAATAAGAATCACAAAAACACAATACAAAACTCTCAATAATTCAATAAAAATTACAATGAAATAACTATCCAAAAACCGCTACCACTTAACTGTATTTGACTTGACCATAGCAACGCCAGGCTTACCAGTGCTTGACCATAGTAAGGTCACAAGTGCATTTTCACGTTTCTATTTTTTCTTTAAAAGAAAGATATTGAACAACAGTTATATGGATTTTAAATAAAAATTATAATTTTGATTATGCTTGGGTAGGGAGGGGGGGGGGGGTTGTAGACCAATAGCCCCCTCCGGGATTCACCATTGCTGGGATTGTATATCTTTAAGACTTCTATTTGTTGAATGATTATGAGCTTGAGTTCTAAAAAATTGAAACATTTACAGACCAATAAATTTAGCCTAATATTTTAAGTAGATTGAATCCCTCTTGTAGTTGAAAATTGAATTTCTTGAAAACAGAATAGCGGCTTAAATAATACAATGTGTGAGAACAAAGCCATTGGTTAAGTATTAATCCATATGTAAAATTTCTTTACATTTGTAATATTAACGTAAAGGAATCTACCTTTGCCTTTAAGCTTGCCGAAAAGGGATTTTTATTATTATTATTATTATTTGGCGATCAAAAGCGTAACACGAAAATATACATGCCAGATGTATGCATTGTACGAAATGTAATATGTATTATTCATTGTATGTATGTATGACATGTAATATTGTACGAAATATTGTTTCATATTATTCATTACTCTTTTAATATAAGTTGTTAAAATAACCATGATTTTTGAAAGGAATTAAATATTTTCGAAAGATAATTTGGCGATATTCTTTTTTTTTCGCCAAGGATGGCAGAAATGAAATCTATTCCGCTGCAAAATATAAGTATCTTACATCAGATATTTTATTTAGACATTTGAAATCAAATTTGACTTCAAACTATGATAGAATATTTATCATTTTCCTTTTAATTAGTATATTATTAGTATATTAAAATTTAAAAGCATGGTATATAAAAAGTTTTTTTTTTTTTTTTTTTTTTTTTTTTTAATCTTATAATTATTCTTATCTTAATCCTCAATGTTTCCCATCTTTATTAACTTGAATTTACTATTAAAATTTTAACATACTCAAAAACTTCTCATCACTTCGTTAAAATACACTAAACTTTTCCAAAATCTTTTTCTATTTAAAATGATACATGTATTTACTTTAAATGTCCAATATTTCATAAGTTTTCCAATTTTAAAGTTTTAAAATATTTATCAAATTTACTTATTTTTCTGGTTTAGCCTTATTGTTTTCCTTTTTATAACTACAGCTGTTGCCCTCTTTAAAATATTTAAAATGATGAGGTCATTTTATAGTAAAATTATCCATTATAGCATATATTATATTTCACTCCTCCATAAAAATTGATTTTAAAATCATCTGTTTCTTTTATACTTTTATTTTAATAGAATTTAATTTATATATTAGTCATTTTAGCAATTTTATCCAAAGTAGCATTAGAAATAATATATATCACTTCTCCATTAAAATTTATAGGACCCTACAATAAAAATAATTTGTGCTTAATATCAACACTACGAAAATTTTTATCAATCGCTTCCAAATTTTGACCTAAGTTTCAAATCTCAACCCTGTGGGTTTTTACATCGGCTACAACGTTTTCGTCTTTGTTCGTAAATAATAATTTGACTGTACTAAATACTTTACAGCTGTATAATTCAACGTATAACTTAGTCACAGCAACGCGTGGCCGGGTCTGCTAGTATATAGTAAATTCAAATCATAATTCATATTTTCATAGCACTTTTTTGGATAACATAGGGGAAAGTACCCCAAAACGGGATGGCTTATCTATTCTTCGCTTTATTTCTTATTGTGTACAAGGTACATTCCAAAGCTAGACGTCATTTAAAAGTATACACCTTTTCAACTACTTAAAATAACTTTGTGACATTTGTTCAATAATATTTATGTGAAAAATACTGGTTTCACAATTACGAATAAGGAATTAAAAAATTGTGATCTTAAAAGAAAACTAGTATGTTGGGGCCACCACATGACTTTCTTTTATATTTTCCTATACAAATTCACTCAGTAAAAATAATTTATTATAATTATTATTTAAAAAAATCTGGAGTGACCCCATTCGACTTTCCGACCATTGAGTAATTAACGATTTTGTAGATAAAGTAAGGTAAGAGGAGTTGTTAAATAAACAAAAAAGGGAAAATTATAATCGGATGTTTGAGTATTTTTCTCCATATAGTACATGATGTTTAATTTAACGCTACCGAACTTTGAGCCTATAGATTATTATGATAAAGGATTTTACGTTGTGTCCCTGTAAATCTCCAAAATGCTTATAGTTAGTGCAACACTGACTTATAATATTTATATAAATTTTCAGCTCCATCGGATAAGTCATTTAGATGCTATCGCACTTTAAAGTTTGAACCCATATGCCACAATGATAAAGAAATTTGCATTTTGTCCCTGAAAAAAGAATCATTAAGTGCTAGATTCTCTAAAGTCCACAATGTTCGTGTGACAGTGACGTGTGACATGTATATAAATTTTCAGTTTATTTGAATAAGGCGTTTAGTCGCTGTTGCCCTTTAAATAATTTGAGCCTATAGACCATAATGATAAAAAATTTTATTTGTGTCCCCGTAAAAAAACTATAAGAGCTAGATTCACCAAAATTTATACAGTTCGTGACACTGTGACGTATAACATGTGTATAATTGTTTTGCTCAGTTATGATTAAGAATTTTCTTGGTGTCCCTGTAAAAACAAAACTAAAAAAGTGCTAGATTCACCAGAATCAATAGGGTTCGTGCTACGGTGACTTACAACATACGTACCAACTTTCAGCTCATTTGAGCGAAGCGTTCAGACGCTAGCGTGTTCACTCATACACATACACACACACATCATCGTAAAAATTGTGAAAACGAACTCAGGGAACCTCAAAACGTATAGAAACAGCAAAATCTGAAATTCGGATTTTTGACATGATTGCAATACTTTCCTTACATATGTATGTTCGGAAAGTAATAATTCTCTTTATGCACATTTATACAAAATTTTTTCCTATACCACCATGTTAAAAATTTAGAAAAAGCGGAATGGCAACGCAACCTGTTGGACTATTTTTACCAAAAGTTGATAGGCACTAATTTATGTCAATGTGTAACTACATACCAGTTGGTATAAAATTCTGTGCAGTAGTACCTGAGATACATTTGCCACAAAATTTTGTCTGTCTCTCTCTCTCTCTCTCTATCTCACACACACACACACAGACAGACATTTTCTAAAAATGGTCAAATCGTATTTTATAGCTATCAAAACGTGTAAATCCATCAAAAATTCGAGGTCGAAAAATTTTACGAATCCAATATTTTCTTTTATTGAATATAGAAGAAAGTAAAAGGAGTAAATTCCAGATTAAAAATATTACAAATCGAAAATGAATGTGAAAAATCCCTCTTAATGCTTAATTAAACCGTAAAAGTACGAATTCCTAAGAATGGCTGGAAAAGAACGTATTACTAAGAGATTTTTAGTATTAATAAATATTCAATACATGAAACTTGAGGGAATATAAATTTGAATTCTTTGTCTCAAAGAGTTCTAAAATATTTCGAGTCAAAAAGGACATTTTTAACATTACTTTCTTTTTTTTTTTTTTTTTAAATCTAATAATAATAACTAGCAGGCTACGCCCGCTTCGCTGGCCACTATATTTAAATGAATCTCCAAAAGAATTGGATCATTATTTATTTTTCACATCACATTATAAATAAAAACTAAAATAATTACATTGGAATCGCTTTAGACCTCGCATCGGGTACTCGCTGACTACGGCAGCTCTTTCTCTGGCCGCACTGTATCGGGAGCAGGTTCCCACTGAAATCTCTTTCCTATGTATTTAAATATGGGTATTTATTGACGATGGGTGGGTCTGCCATTATTTAAGAACTACGATTTTAAAGATAGCTGTATCTCAGCGTCTATTAAATATTTTAGTTTTTGAACCAAGTATTTTATTGCTCATGCTATTTACACTGTATTACAATTTGATTCCGACCAATATAATGAAATAAAATAAAAAGTAGATTTTCTTTTAGAAGGAATTAAATACATAAAAAACAAATAAATTCCAATCAGTTTAATCCTTTCTACTATATACTACCATTATTTCCTGACAAATACTATAAATTAGAAAAAAAAAAAAAAAAACTTTTAAAGAAATTAAATTAACAAATGAAAAATAATTGTTGTTATACTACAAAAATTATACATAAACATAACTGTTATAAATACGTTTTTAAATTTTAAATTTAATATATTTAATTTTTTCTACTGCATTACCATTTTATTTTCAATAAATATAATAAATTAAAAAGAGAAAAAAAATTCGCCCTCAAATAAATATATTGAATAAAAAATAAATTGCATAATATAGCCGTTGCTGAGATACGCAGACGATTACAATCGAAGAATAAATTCATGAAAAATGAAACATAAAAGCCAATGTTTAAAATCGAAAAACCATTAATTTAAAAAATTCAAATTCGAAATTCGAAAAAATCTCGATGAGGTGCACATCTGCAGGGTCCCAGGCACCTATATGCCAAATTTGGAAGCTCTGCGATCAGTAGTGTGTAGTATTGTTCATGTTTAGATAAATGTATTTATTTTCCTGTTAAAAAAAAATAAACTCGTATTTTTTATTTATTTATTTATTTTTTTTTTTGGCAACAATTAAATTATGGATTAAATTTAAATGGCCAATTTTTTGCTATTATTAGCTTATTATTTTCATATTTTTATTAATTAAAAGAAAACTAAACAGAAATTCGAAATTCTGACTTCGATGTGCACAATGATCCTTCGGGGGGCACTTTTGTGTTAAATCTCGTAACTGTCCGAGCTACCGTTTTCGAGAACAGTGAAATATACAAATATTGCTCACTTAATAGCATAAGATAATGTGTTTTATCAACAACATCGTTTCGCTCTTCTGTTCTAAATAACATTTTATTTATTTGTTTATTTTTTTTAACTTTCAAAGAAAGGTATGCACGTATGTCAAGTATTTTTCGTTCTAGCTATATTGGATTATTTTACAAAAATGTTCACAGGCTACTTTTTTTTTTTAATCTCAGAAAGTAAATATATTTGAAATTTTTGTCTCAGAATCAAATTTTAAGATATTTTAATTAAATTTAAGACGAATGATACACCTTTCAGGTAGACTAAAATTCATCTTCTAACGAATGTCTTTCATAATTATTTTCCAACAGTTCGTTAGTAATGCACAGAAGCAGTCACGCCATTCTATTTCTCATTACGTGTCATTAATATAATCAATAGGAGATAAAATACCAGAGATTCCACCACATTCGTCTAGAAGTTCCTTAATTATTTATGCTTATTGTGTTTCATAAATAGACAGAGATTATTAATCCTCTCTGTCGGAAAAATATGCGATGTTATCGCCCACCCTAGCACGTTTCGTTTTAAAAAGTTACTTTCTTATAAGTTCAAGCCGTATCATCAATAACAAAGCACTAAAATTTATCTTTTTACACTGACTAACTAGTTTCTGATGAAAGTTTAATGACTAACTAATTTAATTCATTAAAAAAAGAACTATTATTAAAAGCAAATTGTTATGTGTTATTGACAAGATGTATTGTCCAAGCTTAATAATGAATTACGATTGAGAAATAATAAGTACCGAAAACTGATACTGGAAGAGATGTAATTTCTATTCTGGTTCCTGGCGCTATCAAGAGAATACAATACTTTTCTCACTGTGACAGTAAACTGCAATTTTATTAAAAATTTCAGCCTTTAAAAAAATACACATTTCTTTTTGCTTCATTGTTCTAATTTAAAACTGTGTATACCATGAAAATATTTAAAAATAATTTTCAAAATGTGCTTTAATTTAAGACTTTTAAAAAATATTAAATACTATAAGGCTGCCCTTGCTCATCAGCCGGATTCACCCATTTCTTCCCTTTCCCATGTTATCCAATGGGATTGTTGTTGCTTCATATTTTAAGGATACTTCGTTCGAAAATAAAATTTTTCAAATTCTGTTTTTTTTTTTTTTTTTAAATTACTTTTCGAACATTTCGCTTTTAGCTTAGTGAGCAATATTTTGAAAAAAAAAAAAAAAAAAATATATATATATATATATATATATATTTCATTAAGTAAACAAAAAACTTTAATTTTCTTTCAATTTCTAAAAGCAACATTAAAATTTACTTTTTCAAAAAAAAAAAAAAAAAAAAAAACTTCTTACTGAGCTGAAAAACAACCTGTTCAAAGAGTAATATTAAAAAAAAAATAAATAAATAAATAATAAAACAAAACAATGATAATAATATTAATGATAATAAAATAATAATAATGATGATAATAAAATAAATAAACTTCTTTTTAAATGAGATATCTTCATAATATGAATCAACAAAACCCATATAGTATCATATGCAGAAGGCAAAAGAATGAATTTGACTGACAGGCAAACTTATGGAGTTTTTTTTTATTTTTTTATTTTAAAGTATCGGTGCGTAGTTATTCAATATCGGTTTTCAGTTATAACTGGTCTGTATTCAACAATTACATGACATTTATTTTTTTCTTTTCAATTTCACTATAGGGTAGGTGCTCCAGTAATTGACATATATCCCGAAATAATTAATAAATAAGAAAAATAATAAAATCATACATTTTACATATAAGAATGTTAACATTTTCTGTCAAACACTGGAGCATAGGTTGCTAATAACTGGTAAAATGAACCACAAGCAGTGTGAAACACTGGAACATAGAAGGCCAATGACTGATAAAATGAAAAACTGGCAGTGTCAATGACTGAAACATTGAGTGGGTGTCAAATAAAAATTCATAAAAATAATAATAATAATTGTTATCAAATGTATATATTTTAACATATATGTGGTTCTGAATGTCTTTCATACCCTATTTACTAACTTAAGATTTCTAAAAATATTTTCTGATGACTAGAACATTAAAAACATCAGAGATTGCTCTAAAAGTGTCAATCACTGGTGCACTTACCCTATAAATCTTAAAATAATCTTCTGTTGCACTCACACAACATTCTCTTAGTCTTACCCTACATTACTATAGTTCATATTACTATTACAGTTCAAAGTGAAAGATAGTAAGTGGCATATTGGATTTGAACAACTGCAAATATTTTAACTAAAAAATGTTTAAGAAACGATTTTGTCTGTGTGAGGAGGGATACCACCCCGTTCAATCTTTCGTAGGATTTTAGTAGCTAAACATATAAAACATTTTAAGCTATTATTAAATTAAATATATATATGATTGTAAATGATTTTATTTATTTATTATTATTATTAAATATAAGTTAGTATTTTTCTAGTTTCTCTTTACCTTCCATTTAACCTCTATGTTACATTTATCTGGTTTCCATGTTTGATTGAATACGTTTGATTTAGGTGAATTGGGCAGTGAAGTCCGCACATTTTTTAGCTGTAGAGTTACAGGTATACAGAAATTTACTTATTATTTGCTTACATTAATCAATCACTCATGAAGAAGTATTGTTTTAATATATTTTTTCACTATTAGATTTTGAAATAAATAAATAAATAAATAAATAATAATAATAATAAATTAAATCTTCCATTTATTCATGTGATATTTCCTTTTTCTTCCAGTGAAATGTTAGATAAGGTTATATAGATAATTTTTCAAGGAATTGCTGCCCTTAGCACTCTTTCAAATTCGTTCGACTAATTTTTGCTAGTCCTGTATATTATCTGCATGTTATCTCCTGTATATGATCTGCACCAAAAGTGCACTTAAATTTAACGCAGTAAACAAACAAACAAGCAAAAAATAAAATAAATAATAATAATAATTAAAAAAATAATAATAATAAAATCCCACCACAATTTTAAATTTATTTTGAGCCATTTCTAAATGTAACACTAATGTATCAGAAATCTTTTGTGTCTGGAAATTCTGATAAAGATCATCGAGATAATCATGAGCTCCTCATAACCTAAAAGATGTATTCATTTTATTAATTTCTTTCTTCTTTTCGGAACATTTATTTTGTTTGTAAAATTAGTTTCAACAATTGAATTAAAGTACGCACACACACATATATATTTGAGAACAAAGGAGGAAACTGTGTTATCTAGTATACAGCAGTTTCGGAATTTTTCAAATTCCTTCCTCAGTACTAGTGAAGAATGGATTTAAACATGATAAAGTAAACGAATTAAGAAAACGAAAATTAAAAAGTTAAAATCCCAGAGCTTACAAAACAAGCACGGTCCAGAACCTGGGCACATTTAACTTTTTAATTCTAGCTTTCTTAATTCGTTTACTTTTTATCATGTTTTAATCCATTATCCACTAGTACTGAGGAAGGACCTTGGGAAATTTCGCAACGGCTGTATACTAGATAATATACTTTCTTTCATGTGTGCTCTTTTAAAGTTTTTTTTTTTTTTTTTTTTTTTTACGTTCTTTTAACATTTCAGCACAAAATATCTCCACTTATATTTCATTAGACAAAATGCCGTTACTCAATTTGGGATTTTTTTTTTTTAATCCTTTAATGTTTTACAAGATGTAATTGTAGTGTTAACCAATTAAAAAAAAAAAAAAAAATGCCTACTAGACACATAGTTGATCATAAATATGGGGAGAGGGGGAGGAAAAAGCACTTTTGATTTACGAGATTTTTTTTAGTTTGGAACATTTATATGTCACCTATTATAAATCGAATAATAATTACTTTCATTAACAAATAATTTCAAAAGTAAATACTATAAAGTCCAAAATAGCGCAGTTGTCTCAGGTAAAAATAATAGTTCCGACTCTTCACCAGGTGAAAAATCTAGGCACGAGCACATCATCAAAGCAGCAAGGTGCACTCGTGCCTACTAAGAAATTTAATGGGATTTCTGCATAGAGATTCCTCTGAAATATCATCCCCCCCCCACTAATTTCTGCGTAGTGCTACTATCTAACGAACGTCGAAGGAAAAAAGTGTAAAAGTATATTTAATACATAAATGATAGATATTGTAATAAAATTTAACCTTAAAATTTAGCAATTAATAGATACAAAACAATACCAACACAACAAAAATAGAACTGATTGTAACACATAGGTAAGACTGACACAAAAATGTTGCGATACAGATTAAGAACCAATAAGAGACAAAAACAATTTATATTACTTACGTCGACATGAATGATAATAATAAAAAAAAAGGACCATTAAACTTAATGACAGAGAAAATAAATAAAGTACCACAGAAATAATAATTGGATAAAAATGCTTAAAAATTGAACTATAAACACTTTAGAGGGCATGTCCTTCATAAAGCTCAGAGAGCTGCATCGATTTCGTAAAACAATACAGCTAATCATAGCAATTTATATTGTTTCAGCCCCGATCGAGACAGCAAAACCATTTTGAATGAAAAATTAAATAATTTATTAAATCAAATCATCAAGCAATCCAGAGAGAAAACTAGGAAAAAGCAGAGTAGCCACATGTAAAACTTTACACAAACTGGAGAATAGGAAGATGCCAACAAGTTAATGAAATAAAGCAGTGCAAACAACGATTAATCGATAAAGATTTAACGTCTGAGCATTTTCATTAACGATAAAATTCACAGGGTAATATATATATATATATATATATATATATTAGGGTGGTCCTTCAAAATTAACATTTAAATTTTTGTATGGGGCACCCACTTATTTTGTCCTATGTATAAAATAATGACTTCCACAAAACTATAAAAATTTTAAAACAAGTCTTAAGGGTGGCTACCGAGGTTTGAAAAAATTAAACTTTGACATATTTTGTAATTTCATTATAAATTATTATATTTTAATTACGTTAAAAATCGAGACAATGTACATTAAAATATTCAATTTAAAATATTAAAATACACATAACATAAATTTAAACATTTCGAGCCTTATTTTAGGCTCCTCATCAGTATCCCCCCTCCCCCCCCCCCCTCTTCGCGTACACAGGTTATTTATAATATACCTTGTAAATCTTGCAGTTCTGTTTATATTGGTGAAACTGGCCATTCCCTTCATACTCGAATTCTCGAACATAAAAGAAATTTCAAAAAACCGCGATATTCGTTCTAAAATAGTGCAGCATGCCATAAAAACCGACCATCTACATGATTTTAACAATACTGAAATAATCGTATCTAACTGTTCAAATTATCATTCGAGGATTTTCCTGGAAGGATGGTATACGAAACAGAATTTTTCACCTCTTATGCTGTACTTTCGTAAAGGAAATCTGTTGTTCTTCTCAGCGTTTACTTTTGATGCATTTTATTGACGAGGAGCCTAAAATACGGCTCGAAACGTTTAAATTTATGTTATGTGTGTTTTAATATTTTAAATTGAATATTTTAATGTATATTGCCTCGATTATTTTTATGTAATTAAAATATAATAATTTATAATAAAATTACAAAATATGTTAAATTTGTCAATTTTTAATTTTTTCGAACCTCGGTCGCCACCCTTAAAACTTGTTTTAAAATTTTTAAATTTTTGTGGGAGTCTTTATTTTATAACATAGAACAAAATAAGCGGGTACCCCCTACAAAAATTTAAATGTTAATTTGTAAGGACCACCGTAATACATATATTGAAAATTGTTGCATAAAAATATTAAGTATTTCGTTTCAATGAAAAACTAGTGAAAATTAAAGGGTTAATACCATAAAATGTTTAAAGTTTCCTAGCATATTTAATTTTACAATGCGTGGGGTCTGCATTTAACACTTTAGAAAATTTTGGGGGAAAAATGTATTACAATTACTTTATGTGTAATTCCGTCGTAAGTAGACTTACGATGGAATTACACAAAGTTATTGCAATGATGGCACATTCCCAGATGTGAAGCATTAAAATTCTTATCGCTATAATAATTTCAGAAATATATAAATGTCTGTATATGTCCGGTGGAACCCTCTTGTAAAGAAATATCTTGACTTTTGTTAAAGGGCTAGAAAAAAAATCACTCCTGGATTTCATCCACCATTTGGCCGATCTTTGAAAAATTAAACAATATTTTTATGATATTATGTTACACATTTGAACTCTGGGTTGAGGTCCACATTTATATTTCAGAAAAGAAATGATTTCAAAAATCGTAAAAGCAGCAATTTTATTGAAAATATCAAATGATAATTCTATTTCATCTCTTATATTATACAAATAACTGCTAGAATGTAATAAAAAAATTTCATTGAATGGTCAGTTTCTTTTAGTATATTGCCTCATAATGGGACAATAGCCTTACAAGTTACTTTTTTATCTCTATCTACTAATGTTTTTTTTTTTTTTTTTTTTTTTTTTTTCAGAACAACAAACGATGCTGTTCAACTTGTTGCCATATGGCTTTGGGACAATAAGTTACTAATTTCATTTTGTGTACGTATGAAGATGAAGTAACTTAGCGATAAATGTGATTTCAGCGAATCCATTTCAGTTCATCTAGATGAGCTTTATTTATTTTTTATTTTTTCCCCTCTCTCTCTTTGTAGGAGGGCATCAGAATGACCCTTGGTATTACCGGCTCATTTTGCTCGGCATACGCCATTGTGTTTGAGATGAGCTGCATTATTATCTCCCTAGATAATGTAACGCTGTAGGTGATCTGGTACCAAGTCACTCGTGAAATTGAAGACGATAAAGAGAGGCAGAGAAGGAAATAATAATAAAAATAAAGAATAAAAGGATAAAAAAACTGTGGAGCTGAAAATAATAATAATGATAATTTAAAGGAAATGTATAGGTGTAAAATAAAGTTTATCATAGAAATTTACGAAAAGAAGGAAATTTAAGTCGTTTTAAATAATAATAATAATAAGTAAACACATAAAATACAAATCAATTTTATGTTAGAAAAATTGCTAAAAGTCCATAAGAGGAAAATTTCGATTTTTGTTTACAATTGCTTTAATTTTATTTTTTCATCGGGCCGAGCCTGGCCGTTGCCGATATTTCTATTTTTACTCAATTTTTACTCAGTTCCAAGCCGAGGTTTATATTTTTATGTCGAGTCAGGCTGGGTTCGGGTAGAATAAATTATTTTTTAATTTTACTTATTGTGCCCTAAAGATTCAATAGGTGTGTATTAAAAGTATTTTAGTTTTTACTTTCTTAAAATACTAAAGAAAAAGAATATAATGTTATAAAATTTACATTTCTTTCTCTCTCTGATATATCAACTATTATGAGGCAAAAGAATTTTTTAAGTATGCTCACAATTTATTTTATTTTATTTATTTATTTATTTTAATTACAAATAAAAAAGTTTTGTTTTTATTTGTTTTTATTTCTTTCTTTCTTTTTTTTGTACTCCAGGAAAAAATAGTTAAATAATGCACACACACACAATTGATAAAAATCTCTCTCTCTCAGTCTTCTTCTTCTTCTTCTTTTTTTTTTTTTTTTTTTTTTGATTTAAGCTAGACGGGATAATTGACTCCCCAAAAATTCCTTTAACCCCTTAACCACCCCGGGCGTATATATTCGTCTCACTATGTCGATGCGTTAACTGCCCTGGGCGTATATATACGTCTTGCCAAAGGACGATCCTTTGTATCTCGTTACTACCAGTGAAACTATTCTCACGGCTTTGTAATGCAATTAAATGATAATTACAGTGTTATCAAATAATTTACTTATTTCAGAGAAGATGGGGAATGGGAGGAATCGTTAGGTAATATTTCTACAACAGTTAGCGCATAGCTACACGTGCCTGTGTTAAAAATGGTGGAATTGGGAAGCGAAACTCGTAATATTTCGTCAACGGGTAATCGGTTAACAAGAAATAATTTTAATTTTGTGTTAATGACTGAATGAATTCTCAATATTCAACAATTCCTCTTGTTTTCAATTTTACATCTTTAATTTATCCAAAATAATAATAATAATAATAATAAATAAATAAATAATAATAATAAGTAAATAAATAAATAAATCATTTTTAAAGAATAAAACAAAACTAAAAATTTTAAGAAAATCACTTTGCACGACGTTTTGTACAAAGATATAATTTATAATTTAACAAAATTTTTAAATTTACTAAAATTGGATCATTATCATTCGTAATAGTTTTATTAAAGCAGAAAACATTAAGGACAGTTTTTTATTATTTTTAATTAGGCTTTAATGATTTATTTTGTTTTTCTAAATACATGATTAAGAAAAAATAAATTTCTGTAATAATTTTTAATGACTAAATGGAAACAAAACGATTTTAAAGTATAATTTTATTCAAATCTCCATAATAAATAAATAAATAAATAAAAATAAATAAATAATTATTGTTATAAGTATTATTTTAATGTGCTAACAAAATTAGTTTACTATCAAATTATCAAAATCGATAATAATAATAAAGAAAAACCTCTAAAACCCCTCCCAAAATACATAAATCAACGGATTTTTTCATTACTTTTATATTATAAATTTAGTAAATTATTATTAACCTTTCAGCAACATTTATTTTTAAAAAATTGATGACTAAAAAAAAATAATAATAAATTTAAGAAGATGTTTTTTTAATATCGCATATTTCAAAAACGTATTTTTTTCCCCCCCAATATTAAAAATAATAAACTTATTTTATGAAATGCATATTGTATGCCTGAATAAAATACATAGAGGATATACACACAAATGTACAGTTCCTTTGTTCACGTTCTATAAGGCAATGGAAAGAAAACTATTATATGTTTCATTATGTGAAGAGCAGAGTGACTTTATTGACATACAGGTCTAGCTAGTAACCAATAAGAAATATATTGCATATGATGATATGTGACATGACATTAAATGTCTAAAGAAAAAAAAAAAAAAATTCTAATTTCAAATCAGCAATACTTTTTTCAATATTTCTAACATTTAAAAAGACCTGAATACTTTTATCAAATACTAGCAAACCCGTGCAAAATATTCGCATTTTATTTCTTTTCTTATTTACCTTTAGATTTGAAACTCATAAATGTTATAGCAATTTCACCACCTAATTAAAATTTTAATTTACCAGAAGCCAAATTATTAATAAAACCAAATCAATATAGTACAATAGTGAAACCAAAATCATTCAAAGCAAGGTTTCCAAACAAATTCAGGGTTCAGGTCCCAATTTTCATACTTCCACAGGCAGTACAATTTTAAGATAGGACTCCCACGACACCTTTTAAATTTTTGTCGTCATGTTGGCGATGACTTTTTATTAATTTTGGTATATATATATATTTTTTTTTAAATAAATAAATAAATAAAATAAAATAATTCCTATTTTGATTATATTTTTTATGATTGTGTTTTTTAGTCAATTTATGACGCAAAAGTTCATATTCTGTATATATCTTTAAAATATTGCTAGGTTTAAAATGACACTTGCAAATATTCTGAAGAAACAACTGTTAAAAATAAATTTTTTTCATAAAATAATCTCATCAGACAAATGTCGTCATTTTTTCTTATTAGTCCATTGAGCTAAGTCCACGTGCTTAAATACTGTTCACGTATAAATATTATTTTTTTTATCCTCGCGTATCGTGGCGTTTCAACAAAAAAATAATTGAAACTGTTCCACGTTAGAGAAATATTATATAAATTAGATTTTTTTTCTTCATTTCGAATACATAAATTAAGATTAAGATAGACATAAATTAAGATTTGATTTATGTAACAAATAAATTAATTAATTAAAAGAAAAAACTGAAGGTTTTGTTTATTTAAGTTTTTTTTTCTCTTCAATGATTTTTTTATAATTTAAAAAATAATTCTAATTATGTATAAATAAACGTACAAAATTATAACTCTAAAAAAATTTAAATTTTTTAAAAAATTCTATATATATTCTTTGTATAAATAAGCTATTACAAATTGGTAATTGAATGCAGATTTTCTTCAATAATATTTTTTCGATAAGAATAAAACTTAAAAAAAAAAAAAAAAAAAAAAAAACCTATTCATTTTTTTTTTTTTTTTTTTTTTTTTTTTTTTTTTTTAATTAACTTTTAGGTAAAAGTAATAAACATTTCTTTTTTCCCATTTCTGAAAAGGTATAAATGTTAAAGTATCTATAAATAAAGAACTGAAAATATTTGCATTAAATTCAAAAACATTTTAACTAATTCAAATTTACAAATTGGGAGTTCAGAACGATTTATCTCACTAATGTTTTTTTCATACCTGTATAAAAAGAATTTCTTTACAAAATTAAGATTCTTATATTTTTTTGTACGTAAATTTTAAATATAATACTAAACAATATATTAATAATTAAATAGTATATTGAATGTTTATTAAATAAAAGTTAAAAAAAAAAAAAAAAAATGCATGTTTTTTTTTTTTTTTTTTTTTTTTTTTAATAATTAATACTTAAACAGTGTTTTTTTTTTTTTTTTTTTTTTTAATTTAGAATTTTTATTTTAACATTACTGTTGATGAATTTTGTATTTAATTTAATATTTAATATATATACTGCCTTTTCTTTTAATGTCTGTTAAAGCTATAAAATTTCAGAATTAGCTTTTTTCATTTTCTAACATACACGTTATTTAGATTGAATACATTTGTCGTCAAAATTTATAATTCGTCAAAATGTGTTTCAGTTCATTTATTTTTTTATTTCTTAAGCTTAATTTAAAAAAAAAAAAAAAAAAAAAGAAAAAGAAATAAAGAATATTATAAAATTTTTTGAAAGCTTTCAACAATAATTTATTAAGCATACTTTGTTTCGGTTTTTAATAGACTAATTAAAAAAAGAAAATATTTAGACTTGAAACTTATTCATCAAAATTAACTTAATTAAAAAAATACAATCTTAAAAATACGAAAGAAGAAATTTATTGTTTTTAAAACAGCATTTTTTTTACTTCCAAATCCCGACTACTGTAGGTAATGGAAATATTGTATTCGGTCCAAAAATTCGATATCCAGTTTTCATCTGATCTACACGTTTTAAGGTTTTCTGAGTCCAAAAATGTAGTTTTCGACAACTGGTCAGTGTGTGTGTATGTATGTGGGTAATTTTCTTACTATTATGTCTCCGAAACTAATAAAGATAAAACTACGAAACTTCACAATTGAGACAGGTCTGGTGTACAGATGAATTTTCCAAATGTTAGTGAAAATGGGAAAACCAGACGTGGGACAGTAAGCCCGTATTTCAAAAATGGCTCTAACTGTTTTATTCAGAGTTGCTATATAAACACTCTATTAGATGTCCTTTCGAATGATATAATTGCCAGTTCAGAAAAATTGACAGGTGTCCTGTATAAATAGCTCAATTTCGGGTCTCGCAAGTGCGTTCCTTCAAAAACGGCTGCACGCATTTCTTTTTTCAAACTCGCCATATTAACTCTTTTTTAAATATCCTTTTGTATGTAATTATTGTTTTTTGGTCAAGATCTTGGAAATTGGTGTTTCAAAAATAACTCTATTAGTTTTTTTCCCTTATTTTTTTAACTCTCTGTGTAAATTTTTTACATGTCTTTATATATATACAGGGTGTTCCAAAAGTCCGCCGCCCAACTCAAATATGAGTCGGAATTGTGAAAAATGGCGAAACACGTGGCTTCTAGGGAGGGCAACTTTAAAATTTCAAATGGGAAGGTATATCTTGTGATACATACCTGGTAACGTCTCTTCAAAACAATGAATTTGATATAGTTTCGCCCTACGATGATTATTAAAGGAGATACATTAGTTTTTAGACTTTTGAAATGTGGGTTTTATACTTATGTATCCCTTTAGTAATCATCGCAGGACAAAACTATTTATATCAAATTCATTGTTTTGAAGAGACGTTTCCGGGGATGTATCACAAGACGTATCACTGTAAAAAATATCTGTTAAAAGTACAGGAAAAATCTGGCAGCTGGGGTGCCAGTATTTCTCCGTCAAATATGCAGAACAAAACTGTACTTTTAATAAAAAACCTGTTTGATTTACAGGATTTTTGCGTAAAATATATGTCAGTGATACAATTTTGCGATTTTAAACTGTATATTTGACGGAGAAATACTGGCACCCCAGCTGCCAGATTTTTCTTGTACTTTTACAGGTTTATTTTTTGCGGTGTACTTTCCTGTTTGAAATTTTAAAGTAGCCCTCCCTAGAGGCATTGCTACCACACCCTTTCCCGGGTCCAGACTTTTTTTGGGAAAATATGTCTTGTGATACATCCCTGGAAACGTCTCTTCAAGACAGTGAATTTTATATTGATATTTTTGTCCTGTAATGATTATTAAAAGGGATACATGAGTATAAAACCCACATTTCAAATGTCTAAAAACTAATGTATCTCCTTTAATAATCATCGTAAGGTGAAACTATTTATATCAAGTTCATTGTTTTGAAGAGACGTTTCCAGGGATGTGTCACAAGACATATCTTCCCAATTGAAATTTTAAAGTTGCCCTTCCTAGCAGCCCCCCTAGCCCCAAATTGTTTTCACCAAAAGAAGTCCCTCTCAAATTTCCTGAATACACGTTTCGCCATTTTTCACAATTCTGACTCATTTTCGAGTTAGGAGGGGAGGGGGGGGTGAGACTTTTGGAACAATCTGTATATATATATATACAGTAAAACCTCTCTAAGTTGGACACCTACGGTTCCAAGAAAAAGTGTCCAACTTAGAGAGGTGTCCAACTTATAGGGGTTAGATATAATGTTAATGGATACATTCCGTTCCGAGAAAAAGTGTCCAACTTAGAGGGGTGTCCAACTTGAGAGGTTTCACTGCATATATATATATATATATATATATATATATATATAAATTGAATAATTTAATACATTTGTAACACTCAGCAAACAAATGATAGATGAAAATACCAACATATAATTAAATTTTAAATGAGATTTATTTCGAATAAAATCGTCACGGTGATCATTTAATTTGTGTACCAATGATTAGTAAAAACAAGTTAAATATATATATATCAGTTTTGTCTTACAGGAAATTTGTTAGGTGTCTATTTCGTTAGGTCAGTATTATGTCTTCTGATCACATTATCTCCAAAAAATGTACATAACGCGTCTAATAGTGGGTAAAGGGTGTCGTGTGGTTGTTTCACACCAGATTTGTTTTAGCTTACATTACTTAAAATTTGTTTCTTTAATTTTAAAGTATTAAGTAAAACTAAAAAGTATTCCAAATTTTAAATGGATTATTTGACAAAAAATATTTTCTGATTATTTTATTTAATAGATCAGTATATTTCAACCAATTTATAAAAATATGTTAATGCGTCACTTAAAAAAATAATATATATATATATATGTGTATTTTCGTGTTACAAAAATTGAGATATTATTAGTTTGATTTAAATTATGAAATACTGATTTGAAATATTAAAAAAATATTAATAAAAAATATTACGATAATTTATTACATACAGAAAGTATTTCTTCAATTTTCATTACTACGCTTGAGTAAAGTTCGTTTTCCTACAAAGAAAAAGAAAGTCAACCAATGATGAACTTTTAAAATTTATTGAAAAAAAAAATTTAAAGTGTTTTTTTAAAATAGGAAAAAACAATTTTCAAAATACTACTAAGGAAAGAAATCAACCGAAACCAATATTGGCAAATATATTATAATTAATCTGTAGCGACAAATATTTCCTAAAGGGGAAAACACACACACTTGCAAACGTTTCAATCTTAATATATATAAATCTCGTGTCACAATGTTTGTCCTCAATGGACTCCTAAACCACTTAACCGATTATAATAAAATTCGCACACCATGTGCAGTTCGATCCAACTTGAGAGATAGGATAGTTTAAATCTCAAATTATAGTCGCAATTTTAATTTATTGCTAATTATTTGTCTGTTATTATTTGACAGTCACAATTATCTGTTAACTCCAAATGATTCTAACAGATGTCGATACCTTTCGACTGGGTTGAAATGAAAGCTGAAATATATTTGGTGCTGCCATCTACACAAAGAATCTTCAACTTTTTAACCTATTAATAAATTTCGTATAATTCAATTATTTCCACTTTTTAAATTTTTGGTGTTAGCATAGCCGGCCACGTGTTACTTAGACTGAAGTGTAAATTGAATTAATATTATAATGAAGATAATACAGTGAAATTAATCCTGTTTTTTACTTATTTGTGCTTCATTGATCAAAACTTTATAATTTAATATAATATATATATATATATATCTTTATATATAAAATTTATTATGTTTGTCCGCGATGAACTCCTAAACTAATGAGCCGATTTTAATGAAATTTGGACACTGTGTGCAATTTGGTCCAACTTGAGAGATAGGATAGTTTTTATTGCAAAATTCGCCTCCCAAAAGGGGGGGGAGGGGCCAAAACGTGATTTCACAAACAAACAAACAAACAACAACAACCAAAAAAAAAAAAAAAAAAAAAATAGAAATGCAGATAGACTGTTCAAAATTGGTATAGAGAGGTTTTAGAGGCCTGCAAATCGAATGAGGATATTTTCGAAAGTGTAAAGTTATTAGGAGGGGCGGGTAAGGGGGCGGAGGGGCAAAAAAATAAAAATAGAGTTACATCGCTAAAAATTGGTACATAGAAGTTTTTGATACGTACAAATCGATTGCAGATATTTTCGAATTTGTAAAATTATTAAGAGGAGCGGGAAAGGGGGGGGCAGAGGAGCAAAATATAAAAATGGAGTTAGATCATTCAAAATTGGTGCATAGAATTTTTGATACCAACAAATCGATTGCGGATATTTTCGAATTTGTAAATTTATTAGGAGGGGCGGGCAGAGGGGCAAAAAATAAAAATATAGTTAGATCGTTCAAATTGGTGCATACAGGTTTTTGACACCTACAAATAAACTGTAGATATTTTCGAATTTGTAAAATTATTTAGAATAGTGGGAGGGGGGAGGGCAAAGGGGCAAAATAATAGAAATAAGAGTTAGAACTTTGAAAATTAGTATTTATTTTCGAAAGTATAGAGTTATTAAGAAGGGCGGGAACGGTGGATGAAGAAACGGTGCGCATGGTTTGCGCAGGTATACACTGCCGCAGGCAGTGGGGGTCCGAACAGATTATTCCACCAATGAGAGAAGATTTTTTTGTATTTTATATCATTTTCCTTTCGATAATATATGGATTCATTATGAGTGTCGAACATTTTTCCCGATCAGATTTTTTTTTTCTCTTTTTTTTTCACATGTTAAAAATTAATGCAATTTTGAGAATTCTTTAATTATAGTGAATCATTTAAAAATAGGGACCAGCGAAGCGGGCTAAGTCTGCTAAGATCAAGGATGTTATCAAGGATGGTCTTTATTCGTAAATAATAATTTTAATATATTGAATATTTTACTACATTATAATTCAACGTATAACATAGCCACAGCAACGCGTGGCCGGGTCTGCTAGTATGTTTCATAAAATATGTATTTCTAGAATGCAATCATTTTAAATAATTATTAAGTTAATAATTAATATAGTAGTGAAAAAATAATATCGATATTATCACTGTTCAGCTTGCATGAAGCTAATATAGAAATTTACGAGGTACATATATTTTAAATTAATAAATATATTGGCTTAACCCTACAAGGACCAATTTTTTTTTAGTGCGCGACAAAAATATATAGGTTGTAATGAGTGATCAGAAGATAGGGAAAACTTATAAAAATAAAACCCTATTTTACGGAAAAATCAACTTTTTAGCTCAACGTACCGTGTGTTGAACATACATAAAAATAGGATTTACTAATACGTTTACTATTGTAATATATATATATATATATATATAAACTTACCTCTGCAAAATAGACACTTCGTTATAACACACAGTATTTTGCTTTTCGAGTCAAAACTGTTCAATAACTATTCTTTTTTTTCATTTTTGAATTCAGACAAACGACTTAACGTATCACTTTCATTCAAATTTCACACCGAGTGCACTATAACAAAAACACGAACGACCTCTTTAGGTAAAGATTCGTATGACTACATTGCTAAGTGTCAGTAGCTTCTATCAAGATGTCAAGAGATGTCACTACTCATAGTTTTATAGCTATAGGAACGATTGAAGTCGGTGCTCCACTTAGAAATATATATATATTATTCCAATTAGAAATATATATATATATATATATATATTATAAATTACAAATAAATTTTTTTTTTTTTAATCATTGTTTATTTTTTAACACTTCAAAACCTTTGTTTATTCGAAGAATCTATACCGACTAGACCTTTTTGAAATGATCTCTGTGGGGGAAGGGAAGTTTTCTTTCTAAGAGGTTACAATCCGTATTTTTGCAAATGTCAAATAATAATTTCATAATATTCAACATTATAACACACTCGGTATTAATTTTTATCGTTTTGATATTTAGGTTAGTGAAGTTTCCTACAATTCTCTTATTATTTCTCATAAACAGCATTGTTTTAAAGCAACAAAATTATTATCTATGAAATGGATTATTATTATTATTATTATTATTTTTTTTTTTTTTAAGAAATAATTTTAAAAATTATGCAAGATTTTACATGTTCATTTTAAAATTGGGAATTAATACATTTAAAATTTGTAGGGTGTTATTAAGTCTAACTTAGAAAATTGTATTCGGTATGGAATTTCTTCTTTTCAACAAGATCATCACCATAAATATCACATATGAAAGAAAAATCGGCCGACCGAATATCCTATAGGTCCCTCCCTTTCTTTATTTTACGCCATGGCTGTCTTTAACACCGGACGAATATGGATTTATCTTCGTGCCGACACTACATAAATAGAAATTAAGAATTTATTTAGTGTCTCTGAGCAGGTGTTCCGTAAGTATAATCTGTGAGTAGGTTGTGAGCAGGATTTCGTGAAACTCCCCTCGATCAAGTCTTGATCAAGTAGGAAGATTGTCAATTGTATTTTGATATTTAATTACACGTCTATGGAAATGCTATAAAGCTCATACGGTTATGTTTTTATGAGCTATTCTATTTACAAGTCAAATTACGTAACTTTTCTTGGCTACTCATTCTACAAACTCATTCATTTTTAAGATTTGTAATTAGTTTTTTATCTATAATTCTAAACATAACATTCTATAATTCTAAACATACGATTTGAAAATACAGTTTTTCTAAAATCGTGTATGGAAATTTTCTTATTAGAAATTTCTATTAATAGAATGCAATCATGCAAAAACGAACACAATTATGTATTTTCATATATATATATATATATATATATATATATATATATATTACAGGTGTATATATCATAAAAAACAACAGTTTTTTGAGTGACGCAGCAAAGCTCAAACAAAGCTTAGCAGCGACACTCTATTATACAGCTAGTTTTACATCAAAAGAATTTGGAAACGCCGACATTTAATATCTCAGTAAATAAGAGATATTTTGATCTGATGTTTTCAGAATAATATTTTATCTTCTGCATGATGCTATCCTGAAAGTTTCACACTTCCACATTCTATATATTTTGAGATCTGAAATTGCAATTTAAGACTTCAAAGGAAAAATTGTAATTGTGTGAGTTTTTTTTCTCGAAAACGGCTCGAAGAAATTTTATGAAATTGATACATGATATTAATTTATTTTGTCTGTGAAGCGTGACGTCGCCCGTTTTTCCCTAAAAACTCTTGTTTTTTATATATTTCACTTTAAAAATGGAACTATATTACCTCGCGGATTACACTATTTTCTTTCGCATCACTCAAAAGAAAAGAATGTAATCCGGTTTGGAATGTTCGCGGACGTATACAGTCTTCGTTTCCATTTGAAATATTCAATCTCAGATAGGTAATTTGGCTCCATCTATCGGCAGTTAGTGTCAAAAACAAACTTACAAAATAAAATATTTTTCTTTCTTTAATATATATATTAAATGAGTTATTTATTTGGAGATTTGTATTTTATATAATATTTTTTTAATCAAAAATATTCATTTAATTCCATTGTTTTCAAGTTGATACGTTGTTAACTTTCAAAATTGGTTTTATTTTAAAAAGTGATTGAAACAACAAAAACCCTTTTCTTTACTTTCATAAAAATGATAGATAATATCATAATCATATGCAAATATTTGTAATTTTTTTTTTTTTAAACTAAGTGATAAATCACTTAAACTATGGATAGAAAAAATCCTGAATAATAATAATAATAATAATAATAATAATTAATAATAATAATTAATTGATTAATTTGCTCATTAAATTTCTATAATATAGTATGTAAATGAAATATTTTACAAAGATTGTAATAATTATAATATATCAAATCCAAATCTAAAATTTCATGTTTTCTGTTATTATTATTATTTTTTAATTTTATAAAATAATATTGTAATGAAATTTAAAAAAAAAAAAAAAAAAAAAAAAAAAAAACTCGGTTACTAAACACTTAAATGCATTGGAAAAACTGAAAACAGAATTAAAATTAGTAAAATAAGTAATAAAATAAAATGAAGTAAAATACATCTTTATTTGACTTTAATTTAAACCCATAATATATTTTTAAAAATATTAATTAATTAATTTTGTTTTTCGCATTGTGATACTTAATTTTACGAAATAATACATTTCTGCAAAGCATACTAGCAAAATAATTAAGAATTATACAGTGTATTATTTTATAAATTACTTTGTTCATTAAATTTCCAGTAAAAAACTATACTACTTAAATATTTATCAGTATAAAAGTTTCACATTTTAAAGATTTTTCTATTTTTATTTATTTTTCTCTTTTAAATCAAATCTATACTTCAAAAATAATAATTATTTCTTTCTTAAATTTAACAGTAGGGAGCAGGCATGAATATAACAATAAAAGCTACTCTAGAAAAAAAGAAAAAGAAATCCTCCTTCACTTGTACAGACTTATTTCTTACATATAATATTGAAATAAAATGAAATTACCATGCATCTGCAACCTTTACATTAGAAATTAATAATACATTTCAAATTTTGTATTATTTTGCAAATTTTGTTTATTGCCTTTATTCAGATATTGCAGTTTATTGCCTTCCCTTAGTCGTTTCCGATAGATTTGGGGAGGAAGATGGGACTTTTAGAAAAAAAAAAAAGAAAAAAAAAAAATTATAAGTTCCTTAAAAATGCCCCACCAGCGGCCGAGCGGTGGATGAGAGGTGCCGGATTCGATCCCATCCTGCACTCTTTGAATTAGCCGTTCCTTCCGTGTTTTTCTCCGAAACTCGCTTAAATACGGGCCTCGACCCCTTAGAAAGACCTCATGGAGGTCATTCTACCTATATGCCTAGGACCCTAGCGTAGTCAGTTGGCCTTAAAACCTACTACCAACCAACCTTAAAAAATTATCGTTGAAGTGATTGCATCTAGAAGATTTCTCAAAGTGCTAAAAAATCCTTATCATTTAAAATTTTAATGTTAGATCTCTTAGTATACATTTTACCCCCATAACCCAATTTTAGAAAATGAAGCAATGTCCAAAATCCCTTCACCACGTTTTAGAAAATTTTCAGGAATTCTAGCCAGGAAGAATGTGGGAACTATGTACAGTATATTTAACCAGATAGGAATAAAACTACATTCAAAAAAACATTTTCTAAAAAAACGTTTTCCCGATTAAAATTTCAAAGATTCTGATTGCCCCCCTCCTATTTTCCCCATCTGAATTAATTTTAAACCAAACAAAATCTCCCTCAGATTGATTAAGCATCTTTTTTAGAATTATCAGTGTTTCCAAAGGAGGATCTGATCCCCACCCCCATGGTGTTAGGTATTTTGGAAAATTACTGTCAAATCCTTACAACATTTTACTTTAAACATCTAAAATTAAAAATATAACAAAATATTAATATTTTGTTCATTCAATTGGACCATTTAAAAACTTGTGTTTAATTTTTTTTTTAATCTAACCAAAATCTATGCGGTGAATGGAGCTCTTTAAAAACTTATTCATAACACTTTTTTACAAAAACTTTCGTACACAAATTATTTTTTGAACATTTATTTTAAATATTCTGTTGAACTATTTAAGAAACAGATGAACCGTTGAACCAAAGAAATTGAATATTAAATAAAATAAAATAAATCTCTCTCTCTCTCTCTGTCTCTTTTTTTTTTTTTTTTTTTTTTTGTAGAATTTGTTTGTTATTTTTAAAATATACTATATTATGCCTTTGTAATGTTGCGTGTTTCCATCACACAACAAATATTCTTTCTTAAAGTTTTTTATTTATCACTTTTCATAAATTTTTAAAATTTCATTTAGTTTGTTATTTTGTTCGAGGTAAAATTTAATGTGTTATGAACTATGAAACTGCACTTTTTAAGGGTTACAAACTCATTGCCATGCTCCTTTAATTTTATATTTTAATCATTAATCCCTAAAAAGTAATGATATCAATACAAAAAACCCTTAACGGGTTAAAAGTTAGTGACACAGCACTGCACTTTATGGCTATAAGAATTAGAAATACGAGTCTTAAAAATAATGATATCAAATTTTCAGTGACGCTTTGCTATTAATTAAAAAATACAGAGATTTTCTTATTTGAATTTGTTTTTTCATCTATTTATTTTTACAGTGTAAACGTTATTTTCAACATAAAATAATATATAACATTTATTTACCGATACCTTTTCATTCACATCTCTTATAATATCAAAATATGTGTTTGAAAAGAAATGATATGAAATTCCAGCAACGCAGTGATGTTACACTAAATGATTTGTTTTTAAATTCCACTGCAATTATTTTGTTTTGCATATTAAAGTATATTTGCACATTGAAATATTGCTTTTAATTTTCAAATACGCAGTCAAATATATCACTTTCATTAAGTTTATATTATGTACTGAAATGTATTTATTTCAATGAATTATTTTATCTTTTGCGTCACGCTATCCAAAACTGTAAGTAAAATTTATGGAAATGTTTATTTTGTGCCATCTTATCCAAATTAATTGAAAAAGCATGCAAATAGATAGTGTGCTGCAAAAAAAAAAAAAAAAAAAAAAAAAAAAAAAAAAAACGAAATTTTTAGTTGTAGTTTTGGATGGCGTGGCGCAGAAGATAAAATAATTCATTGAAATAAATACATTTCAGTACATAATATAAACTTAATGAAAGTGATATATTTGACTGCGTATTTGAAAATTAAAAGCAATATTTCAATGTGCAAATATACTTTAATATGCAAAACAAAATAATTGCAGTGGAATTTAAAAACAAATCATTTAGTGTAACATCACTGCGTTGCTGGAATTTCATATCATTTCTTTTCAAACACATATTTTGATATTATAAGAGATGTGAATGAAAAGGTATCGGTAAATAAATGTTATATATTATTTTATGTTGAAAATAACGTTTACACTGTAAAAATAAATAGATGAAAAAAACAAATTCAAATAAGAAAATCTCTGTATTTTTTAATTAATAGCAAAGCGTCACTGAAAATTTGATATCATTATTTTTAAGACTCGTATTTCTAATTCTTATAGCCATAAAGTGCAGTGCTGCGTCACTAACTTTTAACCCGTTAAGGGTTTTTTGTATTGATATATATATACATATATTTTAATTCAGTTTAATGAATTTGTAGGTTGTTTTATGCAAACAATAAAATAAAATTATACAATATTCACTACTACAATACAGAAGCAATTTGAATTATTCTCGTTTCTAATATGGAAGCAAAAACTGATTCTATTTACTAGAAGTGACCTATTTTGTTATTCAGAGATCCTATACAAAAATCATAAGAGGCAATTGACTGGTACTGTGAATTAATTTACTTAGATGAACTAATACCATCATGTTAATATTGATATAATATAAGAAAAAATAAATAAATAAAACTTCAGAAATTTCTACTATTACGTATACGTTTATGTTAAAGGATCATTTTGAGTACATACATAAAAGGAAAAAAAAAAAATTACGATTAAGGGGGGAAAAAAAGCATTTAGGTTAATTTCAGAAAGTTATGCACGAAATTGAAAAAGAACATGCATACACACATATATAAATTAGACCTGGATTAAAAATTTTTGTAAATTTAATGTAAATATTTATCCAGAGTCTCTGTAAATTTACAGTCATTCTTAGTTAAAAGTGGATAATCGAGATTCACAATCTTTATTCTGTATTTTTACGTAATTTTATTATTTAATTTTTTAATTAAAATTAAAAATGACTCTTTCTACTTCAGAAAAAGCATTCTAAGTCCGAAATATATTCTCACCAATAACTAATTAAATTAATAATAGTTATTAAAAGGAATGTACAAAATAAGTTTTTTAACATCTCCGTTTATTTTTCTCTGTAATTTTAAGTAAGACTTGAAATAATAGATTACACAGAGTTTTCTGTTGAAATTTTTAACAGTGTAGTTGGGACAGAAACTGCATGCATAGAATTGATTTCTTAAAAATAATGACAATTTTCAGGGGGAAAACAACAACTTTTTTATGATTATGGAAAATTTTAAGGAACTGTGATCTGTTTCCTGTATAAAACTGATCGCCTTTAAGTGGAAATGTCAATTTCAGGCAATATTATAATCTATTTCAAGGCCTTCGTCTTTGATTTAGCGCATATTCACCAACTAATTCTTTGCTTCTCTTCGTTCACTATTTGGTCAAAAGTTTCATGTCATAAATACAAGATAAGAGACTTTATTTATGTACCTAAATGATTCTAGAGCATCGAAAAGTAAAGAAATGTCAGAGAAATTTCATAATTTCTGTTATCGCTAGAAGAAAGACGATCCTCTTTTTTTCAACCTATCCCCCCCCCCCCCCCCTGTAAATCTCTCAGCAGTTGGGCATAGGAATCTATTGCTGACAAAGATGCTCCATACAAAATCTCAGCCTTCAACCTTCTCGTATATTCCGGACAGCCATAATTTGAAAATCAATCAGATAAGACATCTCATTTATTAAAATATAAGAAAAATAAAAATAATTTAGTTGTTTTTAAATCCACATACCTCATTTGACAGTTCTTGAAATCTTTGCACCACGAAATTATAGGATAGACCTGAAAGACAGACAATTAAGAATATAATATTGTTTCTGTATAATCGAAAATAGTCAAATGAATTAGATTATAGATGCATACTGAATTTTATATGTATGTATTTTCTCACATATATGTAATGTGTCCTATATTTTAAGGTATGTAGACGTACTATATAATACACTACAATAGGCTCTCCATTATCAGCGGAATTGAGTGGGCACGGGGACCACGGATAATACAAATCGCAAAAAAGCTGAAAATGGGGGCAAATGAAATCAATATTCTAGGTGAAAAACTTGATTGTATTCTACAAATAAAACAATAAAAATATTCACGGTATAGTAAAAAATACTTGTATTTTATGTACTAAAGGATGTAAAAATAATAGACCAAACAGTGTACAGTGTATTTTTATTTTTACAGATGAAGCCACGGTACAATCTGTAAGATAATTTATGGACTAATTAAACAGTACCTACACAAAAAAAAAAAAAAAAAAAAAAAAAGAAAAAAGCGAAAAAGTCCTTGCCTTTTTTTTTTTTTTAAAGGACTTAGAGGGCTATTAGTTTCAATCTGGGTAAAAACGTAGTCGCTAGCTTTGTAGACCAGTTTTATGTAACACCTATATAAATTAGAAATATCGTTACAAATTCGGTACCTAATGAAAGGGGCGATTTTTCTGAATCCAGGGGTACAAACAGTTTTTCGACACGACAATTATATTTTTTTAAATTAACTAAAGTATGAAATTTATGTGGCAACACTTCATTTTAACTGATTTCAGTCATTTTAAAAAGTACGTGGCCCAGTTTTACGCTCAAAAATGAGAACAAATTTAAATTTAAAAAATAATAATTTTACAGATTGAAATTAATAGTTCTCCGTACTAAACTAAATTCTGTCTGTCAATTTTTTTTTCTTTTTTTTTCACCTCTTCTTCTTTTTATCTTTCCTTTTTTTTTTTTTTTTTTTTTTAAGTAATCATTTAATTTTATTTCTTTTTGAAAAAAAATCTCTTAGAATTTCTCTTGATTCCGCGCTTTTTTCATCTCCCCTTTCTGCTGTGATCACAGATAATCCGCTAGCGGATAATCGGAAGTGTGCTGTATTTATAATTGATATTTGCTTTCAAAAGTATATTATAAAAGTAAAACCACCGAAAGAAAAGTTATTTCAAATTTTAACTTTTTAAAATTTCGTTTTAAAAACAAATATACATTTCTAAACACCAGATACAACATGTGTGTAAGAAAAGTAATAATTGAATATATAAAAATTCTTTTGTTAAAAATTAATCAAAAATATAACTTACAATACCGTGGTTTTCAAGATCTGCTGACAGCAGCCTCACAGGCAGCTGACAAATAAGAATTATTTTTATAGTTTTTGTTCTTCCTTTTCCTGTTCCCTATCTTATCTGCTGTATCGTGATAGGATCCTAATAATATTTAACAGGGGCCATCTGCGGAGGAAATCTTTTCTAATATTTTAGTCTGTATGTGTATCTGTGAAAGTAAAAAAGTGAATATTCCCCCATGTGCCTCTATCAAAAACTGTACACACACAAATCTAGTACCAATCAAATTTTGAGTGCCATCTGTTTTTAATATAATAGTTTTCAAGTTTTCTTAAGATGTATCCATATTAACATATATAATCCCCTAAATTTTGTCTAGTATTTTAAATAATAATAATAATAAATAAATAAAAAACAATAATCATCTTAATTATAAGGTTGTAAATCAGGATTTGTTATACAATATTATAATTCATATTTTCTTATCGTAAAATTTTAAATTTGTATGAAGTATGAAAGCTGGTCTACTCTAATTTTATTGAAATAGGAGTGCGAGTAGAAAATGAATCATTGGCTCTTATCAGCTGTGTTCCTCCCGGGCTCAGCGGTCACCCCTTTTCGGATTAGAATCGTTCCTGTTTCTTCCGGATTGGCGTTCGTAAACAAAAACAGTACTGCTCATCCATGGATACTACTTGAAAAATGGTGACCACTGAGGCTATCTTGCTCCGATAGGAAAACAAACAGTGTAATGTGTACTGTGTGTATACTTATTAAAATGTATGCGAATCGATAGGCAAGATTTTTGCTTTTTTAACTAAACCAACCAATAGCAAGCGATTTATTTTTTTACACACCGCAGATTTTATGTTGTATCATAACTATATTATATGTTCATATTAAAAAGTTACGATAAGTCAACTTTTCTGAGAGTATCTTTAAATAGTTTTTCGGCAATTACTGATCATTTTATGTAAATACACTTCTTTCTTTGTATTTTTCTTGTGTCACTTACTTTCTTTGTTGTTACATCCTGCATCTTTTTTTTTTTCACAACAAATTTTCTTATCAGTCTTAAAGCCATTAAAACAAAAAAGACGGTTATATTAACTATTTGCACATAACTATAATCCAAATCCATTGTGAAAATAACTCTCAAGATTGCTTAATGTAAAATTCTGCAGATAAAAATCCTACTTTTAAATAACTACTCTTAAACAACAAAAATCAACGAAACAAAGAAGCCCCACGAAAATAGATTGTCTCAGACTCCACCCTTTCTAAACTTCAAGTTTAAAAAAACAAAATCGGTTTAAGGGAGAAACGGCACGTGTTTAAGAAAAGCACAATTATTTATTATTTGATATATTAACAACGTCAGACCCACTCAGAATAATGCCAATCGATTAAGTGGGTTTTTGTTTGTGTTATTTTTCTCGCTGCTAAACTGAAATGCTGGTTCATATGCTTCAGAACTATTTTTAGCGAATCGTTCGGAGCACGTATTCTTCCAAAAGAAAGTTTTGGAATTATTCTGGATTGAAAAGGAAATCTAATCATTATTTAAAAAAAAAAAAAGTATGGATTATTACAGATAGATTTTGGAACATTTTTCTTAAAAAGCACATGGAAATTGTATTAAAGTGGTTTGATTGGTAGCAACTCGCATATATTAAATATGCAAAGAAGGTATTACAATTCAATTACATCTAGGCAGTTTTACGAATTGGTGAGATTATACTGGGATTAACATACTAATGCGATTAAAGTTCTTTGTCAAATCGATGTAAATGTAAGCGATCTAATTTAAAAAAAAATAAAAAGAAATTTTGTTAAAAAAAATTATTGGTGGATAATTTCTAAAAGAAAACTATTAAAATATCCAATTACATTTTGAGTTTTTATGCGTTGTTGAAGTCAGAATGTATTTTAAAACCGGATTTAAGAAGGAAAAAAAAAAAAAAAAAGTGGTTCCCCCTCCCTCTTCTCTCTCTATATATAACAATATTTCAACATTATTATGATCAAAATCCAGGAAGTATTTAGCTGAAATCATCATTCAGAAAAGAAAAAAAAAAAATGTAAGTAACACAATTTCAACTGAAAATTACATATTATAAAAAATATAATAATATTATGAAATGAAAAAAATAAACAACCTCCAAACACCAGCAATAGTCTTTGCCAAGGGCAATTTATAGCTGTAAGTAAAATAATAATTTTTAAATTGTTCAGAAATAGCTACGGGTTAATTCCCAAGTAACTGCTGTTACTGCCAGACAACTTACAAAAAAATTTACAAAAAATTTAAAATACAAGTAGCAAGGGAAATATAAAGTAAAACTTCGCATAAAAGCAAAAAATCACCAAACAACAATAGTGCATTAGAAGACCACAGGTAACACATTTAAGAAATTAAGAGTAGCGTTGAGGAGAAATTTATAACTTTACACACACTATGTTAAAATTTTGGGGTAGAATAAAAATCAGATAATAAATTTAAAAGGAAAGATAAATTTTTGATAATTTTTTAAAGGATATATTACAATATCTTATTTAAAGATCATATGATTTAAAAAATAAGTTTAAGGAAAATACTTATTTTAATGAAAACTGTCCAACAATATCGTTAAAAAAAAAAAAAAAAAGAATCATAGTTAAAATATGTACTTTAATTTGAATAATATCGATTTAATTATTAGATTTTTACGTATTATGTCAAATAACATTATCTTCGAAAAGATTATTGATATAAATAATTAAGGTTTTTTAATAAATAACATATTTATATAAATCTATTTAAAACAGTTTAAAAGTAATTTTTTGTAAATGAATTATAGTAATGGTATTTTATTTATTTTTAAAGAACACAGGTTAGTTAAAACCGTAACATTAAATGAATTATTAATAATACTTATTTATGTATTACTAATGCAACTACCTGATTTTACCTGCTGAATGATATGTGGTAAAGTAGGCAAAATTGAAAGAAAACCCAAACAATTAAATACTAATGCCTAAAAGAAAAAAATGTTCAACAATGAGAGTTTATTTAAAAGAACTCGGACTAGTATAAAGCTAAAAACGAAAGGAATATATATTTTTTACAAATTTATTTATTTATTTACTATAGCTGGGAAGCCTTGGTGCATAGTAACATCGGCTACACTTTTTGATTCGATCAGCCTTGCCTCCGCCATTTTGTAATATGTGCATATATTATTTTGATCCCTTAAGGGGTTAGGGGTAGTCAGAGACACGAAAAAATGATAATTTTCAGTAATTTTTTTTCGCTATTAAATCATTTTATTTTACAAAAGTAATAATATGGCATTATTATACAATGTTTTGACTTGAAGTCACGAAAATTTGAAAAAAAAAAAATTATAATTTCCAAAGTTATAGCTGTTTCTGTTGACCCAGTCCAAAAAAAAGGTCCTTGCGGTGACAATGATAAGTCCTTGGAGATTCATCTAAAATCAATCGGATAAGAAAAATTAGTTTTATAAATAGATAATCCTGGGCCTGATCGAAGCTTTTTTTTTTTTTTTCAAAAATTAAAAAAATGGCGGACTCAGGAAATTTTTTTCTAAATTTTTGGGAAAAAGTCAACAGTTAATTGGTCTTAAAAAATCGAAATTTTTGAAAAAAAAAAAAATCCTTCGATCAGGCCCGAGTTTATTATGTATTCTAAAAGCTGTATAAATTTCATTAAAATCTACTGAGCGATTTTCAAGTTACAGTTGTCACCAGTTCAAAAAACATAGTTTTGAGAAAAACGCATTTAAAGTTTCGCACTAGATTTACGTACAGAAATACGAATTATTTAATCACTTACACTGAGTCATCTATTCCTGGGCCATATAATAGTTCTTCAGCCATTGTGGAAGTTTCCAAAACATCAATTTGCCGTTGCCTACGAAGCATTCTGCCTTCCCGAGTGTTGTCGTTGGCGCGCTGATCTGCCACTTTCACACGTGCAGCATCCTTTTTTTTGCATACTGATGGGAATTAGACCCACAACTTCAATCAACTTCAAATTTTCAGAGAATATTTATAAGATATTACACTTTAAGAAAATGCAAAAAAAAAAAAATTTGATTTTTTGAAAATCCTTTCTACCCCTAACCCCTTAAATTAAACTTAATAGAGATATATATGTATGTTAAACTTTTTTTCTTTTATTCACTTAATTTCTAGTTTACTGATCATTCAAACTGATATCACTGGGGGGGGGGGGATTAATTCGTAAAAATTGAGAATTATGTTGTTTAAAAAGTACAAAAAAGAAAAAAAAAAAAAAGATTAAGAGGACAAAAAATATCTGTATTTGTTATTCTTCCCTCTTCTTCTTCTTCTTCTTTTTTTTTTTTTTTTTTTTCTTTTAATAGAGACAAAACTAAAACAAAATCATAGAAATAAGCTATAGCGCAGAGGAAAATGTTTTAGCTTAATTTCACATAGAAATAGTCAATATATAAAAAATACAATATTGATAAATCTAAACTTATATTTTGATATCTTGACATAAAAAGTCACAAGAGTAAAATGTTTTCGATTAACTTTAATGAAATACCATTTTGAAAAATCAGTCAGTGAGATAACCAAATATAGCAATCAATCTTGGGGAAAAAAAAAAAAAAAAAAAAAAAAAAAGTGGATCGCTCTTCGGAAAAAAATTAGTAAATAAAAAGTTCTAGAGAAATATTGTTAGTACAAAATTATTATTTTTACAAGAAAGAAAAATAATGCAGCACGCATTGATTAGTAACACTTTCCAAATGTACGCAATTGTTGTATCGAATAACTTTTAATCTGAAAAAATTAATCATATCATATTCTATACAAAACATTATTTTAGAATATTAAAAATACATGTGAATGTTTTTATGATTTTTACAACAGAAGGGTTTTAAATATAACTTTTAAAATATTCTATCCTAAAACTTAATCCATTGACTTTTTTTTTTTTTTTTGTCTCTGTAAACAAACTAGTTGCACAGGATCTATTAATGTCATTTTAAATAGGGAACATTCCATAGCGAACTTGATTGTAACATTTTAAAAAAATTGTAAAAATATTTATCGACGCTAGGAGCCGGAAACAAACAGAGAGAAAGGTAGACAATCGGACAGACAGAAACAAAAATTGAAATCATATTCCCACTAAAAATATAAGAAAGTGTTAAAACGCTTAATGTAAACGAAAGTGCAATTCCAGCAAATTTTTATTAATAGCTCTTAATGTAACTGAATATTTTTGTGTGGCCCTGTAAATCTAATGACAATCATGCTATATTATATAAAAGGCATTTTTTTATGCATACGAATGATTTATTTCAATTGCATTAAGGTTTGTGCAGAGTAAAATTATTTAAATTTGGTTTATAAATAATTACAAGAGAAAAAACTTTTATACACCATGTTTTTAAATTTTCTGTTGAATCATATAAACGCTACTGAAGGCAGCGAGAACCCGGAGAAATTGGATAAAAGTATTAAAAAAATTCCTTGCTATAGTGTTTTAAGCTATTATAAAAGTTTCAAATGGCTATCTAACCGGGAAGTTAGTTAAAAGTTGATTGCAAGCTTTGTACTGGTAACGATGCCGAAGGCAGCAGGGTTCCGAAGCAATTGGTTAAAAATATTTTTGAAATGCATTTTCACCGTATTCTGAACTATTCTGAAAGTTTCAAATGTCTAGCTACTCGGGAAGTTAGTTAAATAAATTTTCTGTTGAATCATATAAACGCTACCGAATACAATAGGGACCTGAAACAGTTGACTAAAAGTATAAAAAAAAATGTATTGTCACCGTGTTCTGAGCTATCCTGAAAGTTTCAAATATCTAGCTAGTCGGGAATTTCGTGAAAAATCGATTGCAAGCTTTGTACTGGTAACGCTGTCGAAGGCAGCAGGAACCCGAAGCAGTTGGCTAAAAGTATTTAAAAAATGCATTTTCACCGTGTTCTGAACCATTGTGAAAGTTTCAAATGTCTAGCTAGTCAGGAAGGTAGTTAAATAAATTTTCTGTTGAATCATATAAACGCTGCCGAAGACATTAGGGACCTGAAACAGTTGACTAAAAGTATTAAAAAAAGTATTGTCACCGTGTTCCGAGCTATCCTGAAAGTTTCAAACGTCTATCTAGTCGGGAAGTTAGTGAAAAATCGATTGCAAGCTTTGTACTGGTAACGCTGCCGAAAGCAGCAGGAACCCGAAACAGTTGGCTAAAGGTATTATAAAAATGTATTTTCACCGTGTTCTGAACTATTCTGAAAGTTTCAAATGTCTAGCTAGTCGGGAAGTTAGTTAAATAAATTTTCTGTCGAATCATAAACGCTGCGAAGGCAGCGGGACCTGAAATAGTTCACTAAAATTAATAAAAAAATGTATTGTCACCGTGTTGTGAGCTGTTCTGAAAATTTCAAATATCTAGCTAGTCGGGAAGTTAGTTAAAAATCGATTCCAAGATTTGTCCTTGACAAACACACAAACAAACAAACATACGAACAAGAATCGAAATTAATAAAAACATGGTAAAATAATTCTCACAGAACGCAATGCTTTGGAATACTTTCAAGTGCCCCTGTACACAAAAAAGTTAGAAATGTACTCGATTTTACATAGGAAACATCCGAAAGAGAACATGAATAACATATTAAAATTTCATTAAAGTTTCTATACAGCAAAGATATTAAAATATGGTTAAAAGAAACTCCTCTCATAGAACACAAAGCTTTCGAATATTTTTGGGTGCCCCTGTACACAAACCAGTAGAGGTATAAACTTCATTTTCGATAGGAAACACCCGATAGTGAACTTGAATAACATATATCAGTTTCAAAATATTCCATAAATATTTATGGGAGTTAAAGCAAGGGCAGACAGACAGACGGACAGACGAACATATATACAAATTGAAATTATAATCACACTTGACAAATGTTAGAAAAACGCTTAATGTAAACGAAAGTACAATTCTAGCAAATTTTTATTAATAGCTTTTAATATAAATGAATATTTTTGTGTCACCCTGGAAATCTAATGCTAATCATGCTATATTCTATGCAAAGCATTCTTTTGTGCACACAAATAATAGATTTCAATTTCCTAAAACTTCGTAGAAAGTAAAGTTATTAAAATTTTATTTACAGAAATATCTCTCATAGAACGCAATGATTTGGAGTACTTTTGAGTGTCCCTGTACATAAACCAGTGGTGATATTTACTCTATTTTCAACAGGAAACATCCAATAATGAACTTGAATAACATATTTCAATTTCATTAAGATATGTGTACAGTAAAGATATGAAAATATGGTTTATAGAAATACCTCTCATAGAACACAATGCTTTGAAATACTTTCGGGTGTCCCTGTACAGAAACCAATCGAGGCATAAACTCCATTTTCAATAGGAAACATCCGATAGTGAACTTGAATAACATATATCAGTTTCAAGAAATTCCATAAATATTTACGGGAGTTAGAGCACGGACAGACAGACAGACAAACCGAAGTCGTTAACACTTTTCAACCTTGTTGGAAAGTGTTAAAAATGAATGTCTGTCAAATACGTATCTGAAAAAATAGTACTCACTGGATCTTTAAAAAATATAAAAATAAAACAGACGTAACAAAAACATTCTTCCTATTATTATTATTTTGGTATGTTTTAAAGAATACTTACGAGTAATTCAATGGTAAAACATTTCATGAATTTAAGAATGCAATTATAGCTATAAAAACAGGTAACGAATTATTTACTTCCGTATTATTATATTAAAAAAGATGAAAAAAGCAGTATTAGGGTAAAATTTTGATTACAAATATATATACAGTCAGTAGCAAAAGTTCGATAGATAGACTAGCAATAATTCGCATTTAAAGGGTGTGCACCTCTTTTAAGTAAATATTTGTCATGATCTTAGTCTTTATGCTATTATAAAAAAGTAAGTTGATGATTAAAAAAAAGCGATCAAACTAAAAATATTATATGAAAAATGTGAATGTGTGCTTCAATAATTTTGCTGCCGACTGTATATATATTTAAATCAGCTGCAGACAAATATTTAAAATTAAAATAAAATATACTTATTTCAAATATATACGATAAGAGAACATAGATACAATTTGATCATAGATACAATTTTGATCAATTTGACATTTTTTTTTTTTTTTTTTACATTATTAATTACAAAAATTTTTTAGAAATGTTTTAAGAAATCCTAAAAAGATGTTAATGTTTTTTGTAACGTAAATTATCTAATGAATGGTACAAAAGTGTATAAATGGCCATAAAGAGAAGGTAAATGAAAATGCAAGCGACAAACAAAGTACAAAAAAGTATATATAAAGAGATGTTAATGTTTTTTGTAACGTAAATTATCTAATGAATGGTACAAAAGTGTATAAATGGCCATAAAGAGAAGGTAAATGAAAATACAAGCGACAAACAAAGTACAAAAAAGTATATATAAAGAAATTTTTATCAATTCTTCGAAATTGTACATAAATAAAGACGAAAATGTGACTATGTACCATTTGTGAAGATAAAATATACAATTAGAAGCCATTCCGCTAACAGATTTTTAAAATAAATCTTCACTCATCTTGCTAAAGGAAAAGGAAAAAAAAATCTATCTAAATGCCTTTCTTATCGCTTCTTTATATGTGACAGTATCAATCATGATGAAGACGAAAAACGGACATTTTGATTGTTAAATACATTTTTATTGTCAAAATCTGCACGTGCTTAGGAAGCGAATATTCATGAAATACGACACTATCCTCCATTTTATAGCGTAAAATTAGCGCTGATGTGCGCTTATTAGCAATATCTGATTGCAGAGCGCGTAGGAAAAAAGAAGGAAAAGAAAAATCAGATTTCAATTTAAAGGAAGTGCTTGATTTATAGTGATTTATTGACTACATTTGGGAGACAGTAGGAGATTTGATTAAATCGCGAGCCAACTATGACTCTGTTGTGTCACTTTTGATAGAAATTATCGCTGTTATAAATCATTTTGGAAAATCTTTATTGTTTCTAGATGGACTTCCGAGATCATTTTCCCGTATTGAGTTGAATTAATGTTTAAATCAGTATAATAAAACATAGAAATCGAGATATGAGTTAAGTTTTTATAAAGATATTCATATAAACAAGGCGATTAAAATTTTATATATAAAACTTTAAGCTGTGATTAATATATATTATTATTAATAGTTAAAGGTTTTGTAAGGAGAAGAGTTAGAACTCCAAATAAAATATCTAAAATTTTCGCTTAGCAGATGACTATACAAAAACAAAAGACACAATTTTCTGAATATACACAGCGAGAAATAGTATTTGAAACAAACCAAAAACATAATAAAGAAATAAAAAATATTTTTGACTTTAAAGCATTTAACTTTAAAAGTTAATTGCAAATGTAATCGTTTCAGGTAGAAATCTACATTGCTATGAAGAATGATCATTTCTGTAACATTAATCCGTACTCTGAGATCTTTTAGGTTCGTTCAAAATAAGTCACTTTGGCTCGCTTGGCCTTCCAGTACACTTGATTTAATACCTTCTGACTTATCCTTACAAATATGAGTTGTTGGCCTGTCAACATATATTTGGTTTGCGTGGCTCGCACTTGGTAAGAATAGTGTCGGTTTGCCTAACAGCACTTTCCCCCCCCCTCATTATCGGTATTTTATGTGTAGATAGCGAAGGTTCACCTACCCTTAAAAAACAACGTTATAAATGAAACAATACTTGATGTGTTAAACTTGAATATAACGGTTCATTTCCTTACAAACGCGAGTCGTTGGCCCATCAGCAGCTAATGGTTCGCGCGACCGGGATAATTGCAGTTGGCTCAACGTCTGTTTTTTTGTCCCCTCATTCGGAATTTTATTTTTTGGACTAGCTATGGATGGCCCACCATAATGAACAATGTTGCGAGTCCAACAACTATTGATATGTTTAATTTGCATATAACGGCTTATTTCTAACCATTGCGTAACTTAAAAGAAAATATATATAATTTTATTCCACGCATCAAAATATCGTCGAGGATGTTGATTATTCGCAAGAAAGTATAAAAATAGCAATTTATAAATACTTAAGTGTATTGCCAAAGTAAAATACTCCATATGGACCAAAGATTGGGTCATCAATCTAGCCAACGGCCATTTATAACCGCTGGCCAACAAAAAAACTTGTTGGCCCACATAAATTTTTTTTGTGGGGTTCTAACATTTGTGTAACTTCAAAGAGATTTTATAACTTTATTACACGCATTAAAATAATGTCAACGTTATTTAAATAAGACGTTATTTTTTCGTGAAAGAGTATAACAATAGTAAATAATAAATCCCAAAATGTAATTGCGAATGTAAAATGCTGTATATTGGACATTATTTGACATTTTTCGGACCATCCACTCAGCCAATGGTCATTTATAACAGTTGGGCAACAAAGAGACCAACGAAAACAAGTTTTTTCAATGTTGTCCATGTAAAATTTATTTTTAGAGATTCATTTGTGTACATTCACTACCAAAAACATTCAACGAGCTCGGATAAGTGGTTTATGCTGCAGTGATGGTTATTGACAGGATGATGCTACAAAATGTTGAACTACCATCTGAATGTGTGTCGTGTGATACAGAAGACATAATAAAAATTTTTTAAGAACTTCAGAAAATATGTGAGTTTGCTGTATTAGTCGTGTATATTTAAAAGTACATTTAAATTTACGATTATTACTGATAGGCTCTAAAGAAAAAAAAAAAATAAAATTATACAGACACGACATTGTTTCATTATTTAAAACATGAAAATCTGACATTGACAGATTTTAATTTAGTGCCAGAGGCCTACTGCTAAACTTGTTAATATCGACAAATTCTTCTTTAGTTAATTCGTGACGATCTAAATTCCATGATAAAGTTTTCTTTAAATCAAACCAATGTGTTTCAGCTGCGGATATTGTAACAAATAACGTTGGAAGTCCACACTGTCTTATAGCCGCAAAGCAACGTTTTTTCCCTTTTTCCCAATGAGGGGGAGGTGTGCCTTGGGGGGACTCATGTCAAAGTTGGGCCTTGGGGGGACTTCATTCAATAAATCCCCATTCAATAAACCGACTGAAATAGGCCCTTAGCACTATTAAGAGTGTATTATAAAAATTCGACAACGCTGTACTGACTGAAACAGGGGTACCTTGGGGGGGACTCATGTCAAAGTTGGGCCTGGGGGGGGACTCATGTCAAAGTTGGGCCTTGGGGGGACTTCATTCAATAAATCCCCATTCAATAAACCGACCGAAATAGGCCCTTAGCACTATTAAGAGTGTATTATAAAAATTCGACAACGCTGTACCGACTGAAATAGGGGTACCTTGGGGGGGGGGGACTCATGTCAAAGATGAGTCTGGGGGGGACTCATGTCAAAGTTGTGCCTTGGGGGGACTTCATTCAATAAATCCCCATTCAATAAACCGACTAAAATAGGCCCTTAGCACTATTAAGAGTGACGTATAAAAATTCGACAACGCTGTACCGACTGAAATAGGGGTACCTTGGGGGGGACTCATGTCAAAGTTGGGCCTGGGGAGGGACTCATGTCAAAGTTGTGCCTTGGGGGAACTTCATTCAATAAATCCCCATCGACTGAAATAGGCCTCTAGCACTAATTAAGAATGTATTATAAAATTTCGACAACTGTACCGACTGAAATAGGCCTCTAGCACTAATAACTGCGTAAACTGAAAAATAAATTTGCTTTGAATGAATAAATATAGTCAATTTCACTGAAAAGCCGATTTTCAAGTTTTGTAAAATTGCTTTGTATATTTTCCGTAACTGGAACGGTACATTTCATTTTCAGTTGGACATTCACTACAGTTTACTGTTCTTTCTAGGTTCTGTTGTAGAAATTCTGGAAACTTCTTTGATAACCCAAAATCAGAAAGGAGTTCAGTGGTGAAAAATAAATTCCAGAAGTATATCACGATAATATCTCTCAACACCAGATGTTAGCGCCTACCTACAAGATATTTTTACTTTCTTCTATATCTAATATAGAGAAAGTTTGGAGTCGCGAAAATTTTACACCTCCGTTTTTTGATGGATTTACACGTTTTGGGAGTTTCGGGATGTCTTGAATACGAACTGATAGTTTTTAGAAAATGTCTGTCTGTCTGTGTGTATCACGATTTTTCTGGAATGAATGAAATTTAACCAAACTTGGTATTTAGTTGCACCTTGATATAAACTCGTGCTGATTAGATTTGGGGATCAATCTCTTAACAGGTGGCGTTGTGATCGCATTTTTTGTAAACTTTTAACATGGCAGTATAGGACAAAATTTCGTATAAATGTGTATAATGAGAGTTATTACTTTCTTCTATATTCAATAGAAGAAAGTATTGGATTCGTAAAAATTTTCGGCCTCGGGTTTTTGGTAGATTTACACGTTTTGAGAGCTGTAGAACACGATTTGACCATTTTTAGAAAATGTCTGTCTGTCTGTCTGTCTCTGTCTCTCTGTGTATGCGGGACAAAATTTTGTGGCAACTGTATCCCAGGAACTACTGCACAGAATTTCATACAAATTGGTATGTAATTGCACCTTGACATAAATTAGTGCCTATCAACTTTTGGTAAAAATTGTCTTACAGGTTGCGTTGTCATCCTGATTTTTCTAAATTTTTAAAATGGTGGTACAGAACAAAATTTTGTATAAATGGGTGTAAAGAGAATTATTTTTTAGTAATCATTATGAAATTTACAAGAATTATTTATAATAGAGATAGTCAACTGGGAAATTTTTTTTTGTATGTGTAGGAGCCTCGCCCCCTCCCCGGGGGGGAGTCCCCCCTGGAGAGGAGTAAATTTTCAGGATGGGTATCTTTCGAAACGTCTCGTCAATACCTTTAAAACGAATAGTTGAACTATAAATCTGTGATAATTTAAAACAAAGTTATCGATTTTTTTTTTACTTTTAACGAAAAAAAAAAAAAAAACTTAGAAAAAAAGAATTTCTTTTTTTTTTTTTTTTTTTTTTTTTTTTTTAAATGAAATTTAACCAAACTTGGTATTTTGTTGGCCCCTAACATAAACTGGTGCTGATTAGATTTGGGGATTAATCGCTCAACAGGTGGCGCTGTGATCGTATTTTTTCTAAATTTTTAACATGGCATTAAAGTACAAAAGTTCGTATAAATTCACATAATGAGAGTTATTCTTAACCTGCGATTACAAAATTAATATGAATTATTGATAATAGTAGTAGTTAATTAGGAAAAAAATTTCGTGCATGTGGGGGCATTGCTTCCCCCCTCCTGGGGGGAAGTACCCCACGGGGGGGGGGTAAATTTTCAAGATGGGTATCTTTCGAAAGGTCTCGTCAATACTGTGCTATATAGTTTGTTGCACTATTTTTGTAGAAACGAATTAATGATATTAGCACTTTTGTCGATGCTTAAATTTCTTATATTATTATGAAGCAATACACTGGTAAAATAGTGATAACGGATCAAACTCGTTGAGGTGGTTGGCCGTGAACATTGCACTGTTCACAATAATCCAGGATTCGTTGCTGACATTAAAATATTTTATTTATCTTCAATTTCGTAACAATAATGCTTGTAATTAAATAATTCAACACTAATGAGATACATCAGAAATATCCATTTGAAAAGAATCAAGAAGATGTTCGTTTTCTAATACAATATATTAATACATGAAAATGAACGGGATGGACACGGGGAGAGAAGTAATCCAAGAGACGTCTTTACAGGATCAGATTAGAGGCAGAAGTGATGATATTGTTGGCTGGATACATTACACAAAACCACAAAATTATGATGCCAAGACAACACCCAACTTTTTCAGTTACAGCTAATTTACTGTAACTTTTTATAATATATTGGCGATTGATTTCTTAGCCAAAAAACCGTTATTAATTCGTGAGAATCTGGCAAACTAACCTTTACTCTTGACCACAAAAATTTTATCGTTAAATTCTTATACATAGACTTTAGTCGAAAAAGAATACGCTATTTCTATTTTAAGCAGCCGATGTGCAATCTGTTCAATGTTCAAAAATGACATCAGGAAACATTTTATTCTGTTTTATTTAATTGAGATGAAACGAATTGTTCTCAACAGAATTAAGCGATTGAAACCTCATCTCTTGCTTTTATTTATTTTTTATTTTTATTAAAGAAATAGAGATACACTGGCTTGCTCTTTTGGAATAAAGGAATGAAACCGCAAATATTAACACGCTTTTTATACAGATAGAAAATGAATTGGGAAAGAATTAAATTTATCAGAAATGTAGTACATAATTGAGAATGTGTGATTTTTGTAGAATATGTGACCTTCGATATCACATATTTCTCCCCTTCGTCTGAAAATGAAAGAGGTGTTGCCCAGGGTTATCATATACAGCATACATTCTACATATAGAACAGAAAAATTATATATATGTATAAGATATCAAAAGAAATATATATGTAAACAGTTGTACAACTTTGTATGAAATATATAGAGTAGCTACCATTACAATTCTTTTTTTTTTTTTTTTTTAATATGTGCACATTTTCACTGATGTCCACGAGAATATTCTCCAGTCATATCAGTTTTTTTTTTTAATTAAATATATGCTTCATAGTCCATTGCATATACGATTTTGTTGATATATCTACATGAATCACTGTCAGTCACAATGAAAAACCAGTAATATTGGATATCATGTATTTTTCTAACTATTTCTTCTGCTAGATTCATATAACTATAGTTTGCAAACATAATAGTACTTTGTGGAAATAGTATTCATATTACAATAGAAAATAATATATATCAATGCAAAAATGAAATATAAATAAGCAAAATTATCTAAAACTAAATATACAATACACCGAATGATGTGTAAGAAACATCAGAAAAATATTGTCAAAATAAAATATGAAAGGAAAAAAAATATATGATGTGTGAATAACACCATAAAATATAAGCAAAAATGTGTTTTGGCCAATTCCCGTCAGGAAAGCTGTTCAATTGTGTTAGGCATCCACCGTAACACGAACAACCCACCTTACTCTTGTGTGAAACACAAGTATATGACTCAGGCTTAGGGCCGTCGTCCTAGATGAATAGGGCATGTAAAAAACAGCTCCACCACGCCATTAAGAAAAATGCACGATCGGGAGCACCTCAAAAACAGGGACGGGAGATTTTCAAATGAATAAATAGAGAATTACTAGTTTAATAGCATACTAGTATTCCCAAAATTGGATGCTCTCAATTGAGTCGATGATTCTTGGGGGAATAATTTTGAACGAATCATCTTCTCAAGGAGGGATAATTATTTAAAAAAATTTAAAAAAAGGTGTAGATTCAATGATTTGATATCTACAAAAATTATTAAAAAGTCATTCCAAGAAAATTGAGAGCATAAAAAGTCATGACCGGTAATATTCACACATTGACACATTTATGGAAATACATGTTGCTAGCATTGCAAAACGTTCAAATTATTCAAAAATGGGAAAATTCAAAATTTTAAATGATATATTAAAACATTATGTGTTCAATGAAATGACATAAGACATTATGTTTTTTTTTTATTTTATGAACTTATTTATTTATTTTTGAATATTAAACAATGCGTAATTTAAGTTTTTGACAAGTGTCTAAGATGCAAATGTGTGTAAATTGTAATTCTTATGTTCTTAAATAAATGTAATATAACGTAAGAGTATATTTTTATAAGTTTGTCATAATTCCTTTTTTTTTTTTTTTTAGAAAATATGTCAAATATATCGATTTGAATAAAAGAATATGCAACATTTTAGAGTAATACTGTTATGTCAATTGCACCTTTGAACATGCAAAAAGTGGACCCGCCAATAATGGCATGCAATGATGCAGTAAGCACAACAAAGATCCTTTGCGCATAGGAATAACAGCAAACACGCTTACGTATTCCTTTTTTTTTTTTTTAAACCATATAATAGAAATGCTGTTAAGAATATCTTTTGAGAAACTAATATATTGATTGTAAAATACAATTTCAAATTATAAATATTAAATAAATAAAGTGTAAAGGTTATTTATGAGTATATGATTTTTATGACAATAACTTTACCCCTGCAGTGGTAACTCGTTCCCACTTCTTTTTTTTTTTTTTTTTTTTTTTAAGGATTTGCCTTATTTTTCCTTGGACGCAAATTATATGAGTGTGTAGATTTTGGAATAGCATTGAAATTATTTGGTGTGCATCTTTGTCTTGGACGTAGATTATATGAGTGTGTAGGTGTTGTATGTTTATCAACTAAATGTGTGTTTCTGGATGGAGCTAGCAACAGTCTAATAAAGGAATGAAACCGCATATATTAACTCGCTTTTTATAAAGATAGAAAATGAATTGGGAAAGAATTAAATTTATCAGAAATGTAGTACATAATTTAGAATATGTGATTTTTGTAGAATATGTGATCTTCGATATCACAAATACCTTTAAAACGAATGGTTGAACTATAAATATGTGATAATTTAAAACAAATTTATGGATTTTTTTTTTTTTAATATATTGTTACTGAGTGAATTTGTATAGGAAAATATAGAAGAAAGTCTTGTGGTGGCCACAACATACTAGTTTTTTCTTTACTGAATTTCAAAGCCACAACAGATTTTACGTGCACCAGCCACCATTAGTGTACATGACGGCCTTTGGCCGGCTCAAGTACCGAACCCGCAATCCCAGAAAGAGGGAAACATAGCAGATACATATCAAGTTTTGTGCAGTTACACACGATTGAAGTTTAGGTATAGCTTTCCCCTAAATGAGTACAATCGCAAAATAAAAGCACTACTTACAGCGAATTTGCACCAAAAATGAATAGGAAACACCTTATGTCAAGATGCTTTAGTTTTAAATATAAAATTTTATGAAATTCTATGCATTTGTTCTTGAGTTAGAGTTGCCACAAGATTTTTACCACACATATGTAAAAACAGACCAACATTTTCTATAAATGATCAAATCGTGTTGTGGTCCTCTAAAAAAGTGTAAATCCTTCAAAAACCGAAAATAGAATATTTTTTAGAATCCAATACTTTCATCTATTGAATGCAGAAAACGTAAGAAACAAAAATTGTGATTCATTTTTATATGCAGAAAATATAATAATCACAAAATGAAAATACTGTCAGATCAATCGGAAAAAAAAAAAAAAAAAAAATAGATAAATTATATATATATATATATATATATATATATATAATATGCTATTTAAAAAATAAAAAGCAGATATTACTTAAATATGTTATGCGCTGACATATATCGATAAAAGGATTTTGATGACACATTTCCTTGAAGAGGAAGTGGGAGAGATACACACACACATTAAAAAAAATATATATATATATTATGTAATATTACATCATATGAAACTATGATATAAATCAATTGTAGTAGAAACTAACTGTCAGCATCTCTTTCAGTTAAATGTGACATGTAATTTAAGATGTTTCATGCAAATAAACAGATATTTTAGAAATGACATGACGCTTTGTCGTATGAATAGTTGTTTTATTTTTCGCTTAAGAAATTTCTTTCAAAACAATTATCAATATATCTGTAAAAAAAAAAAAAAAAAAAAAAAACTTAACATGAATAATATTTTTGAGTTGAGTATTATGTAATAATTGAGTTTAGTAAAAGAAAAACTAGTAAGTTTTGCCCTTCACAAGATTTTTTTTTTCCCCCTATATAAATTTATGTAGTAAAAGTTATTGATTCAAACTAATTTCCATGGTGAATGCAGAAGATCTTTTTTTTCTCAGAGAAAACCAAATGTTGAAATAACGTTGATAAAAATTTATAGACAACATATGAAGAAATGCATTTTTTCTGGATTTTTATTTACTTATTTATTTTGTTAAAAAAAGAAAAAAAAACTTGCTTTAAATTATCACAGGTCTATGATTCAATCACTCGTTTTTAAGATACTGACGAGTTCTCTTAAAAAAGATCTAATATTTGAAAATATCACCACTTGTGAGACACTCTTCCCCTCTCCCTCCCGAGGGAAAAGCGATGCTCCTACGTATACAATTTTTATTTCCTGGTTGATTTTTACTTCCATTACCCAACTACTGTGGGTAATGGAAGTATTGTATTCAGTTCCAAAATTCGATATTGAGTTTTCATCTGATTTACATGTTTTAAGTTCTCCTGAGTCCAAAGAAGAGTTTTTGGCAATAGTTCGTGTGTGTGTGCATGTGTGTGTGCATGTATGTGGGGAATCTTCTGACTATCATATCTCCGAAACTATTAAAGACAGGAGTACGAAACCTCAGAATTGAGACAGATCTGGTATACAGATGATTTTTCCAATTTTTGGTGAAAATTAAAAACCAGAAGTAGGACATCCAGAACCGGAAATGATACCGCAAGTCCGTCTCTCAAAAACGGCTTCAACAATTCTCTTTAAAGTTGCTATATAAACATTCTGTTAAATGTCCTTTCGTATGAAATAGTTGGTTAGTTCAGGAAAAGTGATATAGGCGCCCTGTATAAATTGCTCAATTTCAGATCTCGCGAGTGCATTCCTTTAAAAACGGATGCACATTTTTTTTTTTTTTTTTTTTTTTTTTTCAAACTTGCCAAATTATCCACATTTTCGATACACTTTTGTATGTAATTATTGTTTTCCGGTCAATAATTGAGTACGCCAAGTTTTAGTAAAAGTCGGTATCTCATAAACGGCTTTAACGATTTTCTTGGAAATTGTTACATAAACCCACTTTAAATTTCTTTTCTAATGTATTACGTGGCTATTAACACTTTGACTACCAAGTCAAAATTGTAAATGTTCACCACGGTACCGAAAAATTCTGTTGTGTTATTTTTTTCGACATAAAATTATATATAAAAAAATATTTTTACTTTCTTCTATATGTAATATAGAGAAAGTATTGGATTCGCGAAACTTTTCGAAGTCCATTTTTTGATGGATTTACATGTTTTGAAATGTCTAGATTACGAATTAATAGTTTTTAGAAAATGTCTGTCTGTCTGTATCATTTTTTTGTGGACGCTGTATCTCACGAACCAATGAATGAAATTTAACCAAACTTGGTATTTAGTTGCACCCTGACATAACCTGGTGCTGATTAGATTTGGGGATCAATAGCTCAACAGGTGGCGCTGTGATCGCATTTTATGCAAATTTTTAACATGGCAGCATAGGACAAAATTCCCTATAAATGGGCATAAGAGTGGGCATGAGAGTTATTTTAAACTTGTGATTGTAAAATTAATATGAATTATTGATAATAGTAGTAGTTAACTAGGAAAAAAATTTTGTGCATGTGGGGGCATCGGTCCCCCCCCCCCCCCCTAGTTTCAAGATGGGTATCTTTCGAAAGGTCTCGTCAATACCTTTAAAACGAATGGTTGAACTATAAATATGTGATAATTTAAAACAAAGTTAGCGATTTTTTTTACTTTTAACGAAAAAAAACTTAGAAAAAAAATCGTATTTATTTTATTTATTTATTTATTTTTTTTTTAAACGAAATTTTACCTAACTTGGTATTTAGTTGGTCCCCGACATAAACTGGTGCTGATTATATTTGGGGATCAATAGCTCAACAGGTGGCGCTGTGATAGCATTTTATCTAAATTTTTAACATGGCAGTATAGGACAAAAATTCGTATAAACGTGCATAATAAGAGTTATTTTAAACTTGTGATTGTAAAATTAATATGAATTATTGATAATAGTAGTATGTAACTAGGAAAAAAATTTTGTGCATGGGGGGGGGCATCGCTTCCCCCCACTAGGGGGTAAATTTTCACAATGGGTATCTTTCGAAAGATCTCGTTGATAATAGTAGTAGTTAACTAGGGGAAAAAAAATTGTCCATGGGGGGGGGGCATAACTTTTTTTAAATATTGTTACTGATTGAAAATGTATTACTTTTAACAAAAAAAAAAAAAAAAAAAAAAAAAAACTTAGAAAAAAAATCGTTTTTTTTTTTTTTTTTTTTTTTTTTTAATTGTTACTGATTGAATATGTATAGGAAAATATAGAAGAAAGTCTTGTGGTGGCCACAACATACTAGTTTTAAATCTGATTCATTTTGCAACACATGGGGAGATTCTGTTTCTCCAACAATTAAACTCCAGTAAGATTTTCATGCATCTGATATCGTTTTTATGGCCAAGGACTGAAGTATTGAAAATCCATGGCTATTATATATGATAGCCAGTGTCCCAACGGAAACATCACTGGCTATCACGTATGATAGCCATGGCAGTCAAAGTGTTAAAGGAGAAATAACAGTCATTCTGATTAGGGAGGCCAGTTTTAAATTTTGGAAATTAATGTTTCCAAAAATGGCTCAACCGATTTTTCTCTTCTTATTATTTTTAAATTCGCTATGTAAGTCTGTTTTATATGCATTTACATGTGTATAAACCGGAAAATGTTTAGGCGTCTAATTTGTTAGGTCAACTTTATGTCTTCTGATCCCATAATCTCCAAAAAGTGGATATAATACGTTTAATATTGCATAATAGAAGCTGTGTGGTTGTTTCACACCAGATTTTTTACTGTTATAAATATATAATTTTTAATTTCACATTGAATGGTAAAAAAAAGAAAAATTCTCATCGCGCATATGCGAAATTTTGTCCTATACTGCCCTATTAAAGATAACGAACAATCGAGAAGCCAGCGCCATCTTTTGACCGATATATCTCAAAAGTTAATCAGCACCGATTTAAATCAAGATCCAGCTCAAAATCAAGTTTGGTTAAATTCCATTCATTGGTTGGCGAGATGCAGCTATCCACAAAATTTTAGTAACACACAGGAAGACGTTTATTTTAAAAATGTTCAAAATATGTTTAGGCCATTTCAAATCGGGAATATTCATCGAAAACCAAAGGTCAAAAATTTACACGAATCCAATACATTTTTTAAGTATATAGAACAGAATCATAAATAAATGTGTCGCGAAACATACAACTAATTTAGCAAAGGATCAAATGAATTCAGTCTGAAACAAGAAATGAATATTGTGCACCTGCAAAGAGTTTTCCTTTTAAAAAAATTGTAATGTTCGCTTTTGTTCAATCGCCACTGAGCTTCGCATATTAGCCCCTCCTATTGGTTGCTTGAGAAATCGTTATTGGTTATTTTAGTTTATATTATATTTGACATTTTGAAAAAAAAAGAAAAAAAAATCACACACACACATACATGAACAGATAGAAAGTTCAGCGCCGAAAGCAAAAAAAAAAAAAAAAAAAAAAGAGATCATTAAAAAAATAAAGAAAAAACAAAGTGATGTAGATTATCACATATTAGAAAATTTATATTTTTCTCTTAAAGGGATAGGTAAATTCTCTAAATAAATAAAATTATAAATTAAATTCTTTAATCTTAAATCAACTATTTAAAATATAACGGTAGAACTGTTTTTAACCTATAAATAATAAATTTACAATATGCGTTTTCTAATTTTTATATCTTCCCTTTCATGTCATTTTCAATGTAACTGAAACAAAAATCTTTGATCAGTTCCCAGCATTCACTTAGCAAGCCTAACGTACTGGAAATTCTTTTCGCTCTGTAAATGATAATGTTTTGACTTATTTCTATCCTTGTGTTTTGGGAAACCAGAAAATAATTAATTCAGTTTTTTTAATCTTACATCGAAATGTAACTCATGCACCCTCTTGTCACCTAATTTACACCAACGGTTAGATAAAATATTTGCTTAGCTAGTTATTTTCCCAGGGTCTAAATCTTGGCGAAATCATGCCGACATTTACTAACAACGGACAATAAATTACTCGTCACTTTTTAAAAATATACATGTGAATATTCTTAACGTAACCGCAACCATTCTCTATCTTAAACTTTAAACTTGGCGTATATAATTAAACTCCAAATGCATTGTCATTTTTAGCTCCAGTTTAGGAGCTCACTCACTTGCTTTCTGATTATTGATCATGTAATATCTAAAAAGAGATTCGGGCCTGGGGCCCGGCCTGATTCCTCGCGACTGTTTCCCCACTCCATGCTGTAAGCTTTGTACTGTTATTCTATCTATGGTCTCGCTCCAAATTAGATGCTTTGGAATATTTAATAAACTTACTTTAACCGATATACTGCCTCTTGGATGCGTTCTTGAGTAATCAGTTTTCATTTTTAATTAATTTTAACTGGATTTTTTTTTTCAGCTTATTCTTAGCGACCAACGCAATAAAACTATCTTTTCAACAGTTAATAAACTTCCTCAGATACTGTGAAAAACCAATTCGACATAAAAAATAAAGAAAAAACAATTTTTGAGATCACCCTGTAAAAAGCAGTGCTTGACAAGCGTTTTGGCTGTAGCATGTGATTATGATGCTTCTTTTAATTATCTATATTTATTTATATGTGATAATTGCATATATTCATAGAGGTTTCTGAAAAAATTGCCTCTTTTTCAATTGTAACAACCTTATGCATAGCCATTTTTAGGAACTTCGAAATACTATATGTGATATACAACATATTGTTGTTATTATTATAATATTAAATATCTAATGAAATATCAGAATTTTTACAAATTAAATTTTAACTGAACCTGCGCCAACGTTTATAAAATTTCATTTTCATAATGGACAAAAGTATTTAGCTACTTAGCTTATATTAAACCTCCAAGCAAGTATAACTTCAAAATTGTAAAATTTGTACGCGATAAAATGAACTGAATTTGTCTTTCTCTTAAAAAAAAAAAAAAAAAAAAAAAAAAAATGGATAAAGAATTTTATCAGTATTTATTTACGATCAAGGAACACTATAGGTTAAATAAAAATAAAAATCCGATTTTTTATTTTTGAAATGAGTGAGGAATTAAAATTCTATTCGTTCTACTATTGACAACTTTTGGAATCTGATAAATTATTTAAAATTAATTAGAATGCGATTTCCAAGGCTAATTTGCATTGATATTATAAAATTTGCAAGCTGACAATCTTCCACGTTTAAATCATGTTAAATTATAAATTACATGATTTTTCGCACTGGAGCAGTAAGATAGTTAAAAGTCGCAAATTTTAAACAGTCTTTGAGAAAAATTAAAATGACTGTCCAATATTCTTCAATTTGGTTGAAAAATGCAGGGTTAGTATTCTTAAAAATGTAATCCCCCCCCCCCCCCCAGTGATTTTGCATCGATCGTTTAAAATTTGTGATCGGTCACTCTTTTAACTTTAGAATTGTGTTAGAGAAGCAATCTTTTTATTATTATTTTATTTATTTATTCAGTGTTATTAGTACGATAGAATTATTTCTTTCAGACAAAAATTTTGCGTTGTTGCTATTTTATTGTATTGCACATTGAATGAACGTGCAAACATTCTTGTTTTTATTTAACATATATAAAGCAGAAAGTTTGTCATTGTATATGTCCCGGATTATTAGATTTTATGAAAAAAATGCTACACTTATTAATAAAGATAAAATCTAGTTAATGCTATATTTTTTAGTTCAATCAGATAATTGATATGAAAAATATTAAGTAAAAACCCCATTCTAACTTTAAAATTATTTAAAAGAAAAATACAAATTGATGCCAAAAATAAATAAGTGAATACATTTATTTTTTATGTAAAAAAAAAAAAAAGAACGCGCAAACACTTAAAATAAAATAAATAATAAATAAATAAAATTGAGAAAAATCGTTCCAAACAAATAGAACAGTTTCAGAGAACCTCTTTGCGAAATTCAAAATTTGGTGTCGAATGAGTTCGGATGTTTCTAATCAAGGTTTTTACTTACGCAATTGTGATAGCCATTTTAATTCGTCACCAAAATGACAACAGAAATATAAAAGCTGCCAAAATGCTCCTTTGCTAAAGCTATACGAAAAGAATTTTAAGAAATGTTTATAGTAACCGATGCTAGGGAATGAAAGACAGTTACAGCATGCCTTTATAAGGAAGAGTATATTAAAATCAATACAAAAAACCCTTAATGGGTTAAAGGTTTGTGACGCAGCACTGCACTTTATGTCTATAAGAATTAGAAATATGGGTCTTAAAAATAATGATATTAAATTTTCAGTGACGCTTTGCTATTAATTAAAAAATGCAGAGATTTTCTTATTTGAATTTGTTTTTTTCTTCTATTTCTTTTTACAGTGTAAACGTTATTTTCAACATAAAATAATATATAACATTTACTTACCGATATACCTTTTCATTCACATCTCTTATAATATCAAAATATGTGTTTTAAAAGAAATGATATAAAATTCCAGCAACGCAGTGATGTTACACTAAATGATTTGTTTTTAAATTCCACTGCAATTATTTTGTTTTGCATATTAAAGTATATTTGCACATTGAAATATTGCTTTTAATTTTCAAATACGCAGTCAAATATATCACTTTCATTAAGTTTATATTATGTACTGAAATGTACTTATTTCAATGAATTATTTTATCTTCTGCGTCACGCTATCCAAAACTACAACTAAAAATTTCGCTTTTTTCAATTAATTTGGATAAGATGGCACAAAATAAACAATTCCATAAATTTTATTTACAGTTTTGGATAGCGTGACGCAAAAGATAAAATAATTCATTGAAATAAGTACATTTCAGTACATAATATAAACTTAATGAAAGTGATATATTTGACTGCGTATTTGAAAATTAAAAGCAATATTTCAATGTGCAAATATACTTTAATATGCAAAACAAAATAATTGCAGTGGAATTTAAAAACAAATCATTTAGTGTAACATCACTGCGTTGCTGGAATTTTATATCATTTCTTTTAAAACACATATTTTGATATTATAAGAGATGTGAATGAAAAGGTATATCGGTAAGTAAATGTTATATATTATTTTATGTTGAAAATAACGTTTACACTGTAAAAAGAAATAGAAGAAAAAAACAAATTCAAATAAGAAAATCTCTGCATTTTTTAATTAATAGCAAAGCGTCACTGAAAATTTAATATCATTAGTTTAAGACCCATATTTCTAATTCTTATAGACATAAAGTGCAGTGCTGCGTCACAAACCTTTAACCCATTAAGGGTTTTTTGTATTGATATCATTACTTTTTAGGGATTAATGATTAAAATGTAAAATTAAAGGAGCATGGCAATGAGTTTGTAACCCTTAAAAAGTGCAGTTTCATAGTTCATACCACATTAAATTTTACCTCGAACAAAATAACAAACTAAATGAAATTTTAAAAATTTATGAAAAGTGATAAATAAAAAACTTTAAGAAAGAATATTTGTTGTGTGATGGAAACACGCAACATTACAAAGGCATAATATAGTATATTTTAAAAATAACAAACAATTTCTACAAAAAAAAAAAAAAAAAAGAGAGAGAGAGAGAGAGATTTATATTATTTTATTTAATATTCAATTTCTTTGGTTCAACGGTTTATCTGTTTCTTAAATAGTTCAACAGAATATTTAAAATGAATGTTCAAAAAATAATTTGTTTACGAAAGTTTTTGTAAAAAAGTGTTATGAATAAGTTTTTAAAGAGCTCCATTCACCGCATAGATTTTGGTTAGATTAAAAAAAATTAAACAGAAGTTTTTAAATGGTCCAATTGAATGAACAAAATATTAATATTTTGTTATATTTTTAATTGGAGATGTTTAAAGTAAAATGTTGTAAGGATTTGACAGTAATTTTCCAAAATACCTAACACCATGGGGGTGGGGATCAGATCCTCCTTTGGAAACTCTGATAATTCTAAAAAAGATGCTTAATCAATCTGAGGGAGATTTTGTTTGGTTTAAAATTAATTCAGATGGGGAAAATAGGAGGGGGGCAATCAGTTAGACCACTTTGAAATTTTAATCGGGAAAACGTTTTTTTTAGAAAATGTTTTGTTGAATGTAGTTTTATTCCTATCTGGTTAAATATACTGTACCTAGTTCCCACATTTTTCCTGGCTAGAATTCCTGAAAATTTTCTAAAACGTGGTGAAGGGATTTTGGACATTGCCTCATTCTCTAAAATTGGGTTATGGGGGTAAAAAGTATACTAAGAGATCTAACATTAAAATTTTAAATGATAAGGATTTTTTAGCACTTTGAGAAATCTTCTAAATGCAATCACTTCAACGATACTTTTTTAAGGTTGGTTGGTAGTAGGTTTTAAGGCCAACTGACTACGCTAGGGTCCTAGGTCCTAGGCATATAGGTAGAATGACCTCCATGAGGTCTTTCTAAGGGGTCGAGGTCCGTATTTAAGCGAGTTTCGGAGAAAAACACTGAATAAACGGCTAAGTGAAAGAGTGCAGGATGGGATCGAATCCGGCACCTCTCATCCACCGCTCGGCCGCTGGTGGGGCATTTTTAAGGAACTTATATAAATAAATATATTTTTTTTTTTCTAAAAGTTCCATCTTCCTCCCCAAATCTATCGGAAACGACTAAGGGAAGACAATAAACTGCAATATCTGAATAAAGGCAATAAACAAAATTTGCAAAATAATACAAAATTTGAAATGTATTATTAATTTCTAATTTAAAGGTTGCAGATGCATGGTAATTTCATTTTATATCAATATTATATGTAAGAAATAAGTCTGTACAAGTGAAGGAGGATTTTGTTTTCTTTTTTTCTAGAGTAGCTTTTATTGTTATATTCATGCCTGCTCCCTACTGTTAAATTTAAGAAAGAAATAATTATTATTTTTGAAGCATAGATTTAATTTAAAAGAGAAAAATAAATAAAAATAGAACAATCTTTAAAATGTGAAACTTTTATACTGATAAATATTTAATTAGTATAGTTTTTTACTGGAAATTTAATGAACAAAGTAATTTATAAAATAATACACTGTATAATTCTTTATTATAATTATTATAATTCTTTATTATAATTAATACACTGTATAATTATTTTATCAGTATGCTTTGCAGAAATATATTATTTCGTAAAATTAAGTATCACAATGCGAAAAACAAAATTAATTAATTAATATTTTTAAAAATATATTATGGGTTTAAATTAAAGTCAAATAAAGATGTATTTTACTTAATTTAATTTTATTACTTATTTTACTAATTTTAATTCTATTTTCAGAGTTTTTCCAATGCATTTAAATGTTTGGTAACCGAGTTTTTTTTTTTTTTTTTTTCATTACACTATTATTTTATAAAATTAAAAAATAATAATAATAACGGAAAACATGCAATTTTAGATTTGGATTTGATATATTATAATTATTACAATCTTTGTAAAATATTTCATTTACATACTATATTATAGAAATTTAATGAGCAAATTAATCAATTAATTATTATTATTATTATTATTATTATTCAGGATTTTTTTTATCCATAGTTTAAGTGATTTATCACTTAGTTTAAAAAAAAATTACAAATATGATTATGATATTATCTATCATTTTTATGAAAGTAAAGAAAAAGGTTTTTGTTGTTTCAATCACTTTTTAAAATAAAACCAATTTTGAAAGTTAACAACGTATCAACTTGAAAACAATGGAATTGAATGAATATTTTGATTAAAAAAAATATTATATAAAATACAAATCTCCAAATAAATAACACATTTAATATATATATTAAAGAAAGAAAACTATTTTATTTTGTAAGTTTGTTTTTGACACTAACTGCCGATAGATGGAGCCAAATTACCTATCTGAGATTGAATATTTCAAATGGAAACGAAGACTGTATACGTCTGCGAACATTCCAAACCGGATTACAATCTTTTCTTTTGAGCGATGCGAAAGAAAATAGTGTAATCCGCGAGGTAATATAGTTCCATTTTTAAAGTGAAATATATAAAAAACAAGAGTTTTTTGGGAAAAACGAAGCACGTCACGATTCTTAGACAAAATAAATTAATATCATATATCAATTTCATAAAATTTCTTCGAGCCGTTTTCGAGAAAAAAAACTCACACAATTACCATTTTTCCTTTGAAGTCTTAAATTGCAATTTCAGATCTCAAAATATATAGAATGTGGAAGTGTGAAACTTTCAGGATAGCATCATGCAGAAGATAAAATATTATTCTGAAAACATCAGATCAAAATATCTCCTATTTACTGAGATATTAAATGTCGGCGTTTCCAAATTCTTCTGATGTAAAACTAGCTGTATAATAGAGTGTCGCTGCTAAGCTTTGTTTGAGCTTTGCTGCGTCACTCAAAAAACTGTCGTTTTTTATGATAAGCTACGTCGTACTAAATTAAATTCTGTTTATAAAGAATGTAAGCAGAATATTTTCTTCATTTAGATTAGAGTATAGATTTATTATTATTATTATTATTATTATTATTTTTTTTCTAACGAACTTTTGACAAAAAATAATAATAATAATAATAATAATAAAAATTGGCTAAAACTAGTGAATTACGAGTTCACAGCCCGAAAAATCGCTAAATTAGGTTGAAAATTAGAGATTAAAATAACAATAATAATTATTATTAGTCATATTCAATGGCAATCCTTGCATTGGAATTTCATAAGTGTTGTTCTAGTTGTTCTAGTGTTGTTGTTTCTAGTGTTGTTCATCCAACATAATTCTAAAAAATATTCAATTAAATTCAAGGTCGAGAGTTTTTATAAATCTCTATTTATACTTGTCCGTAAAATAACTCCGTATGATTTTACAAGTTTGTCATTATCATTTCTTTCTTGAGAATGACTCGACCGGAAAGGAAGTACACTCAGTTTTAGCGCAAGTATAATCTTATTGTCAGGAAACGACATTTACAGGCAGAGAATCGGCTACGTTGAAAGCCGTTGGGTTCGCACTGTCCGAGAGGCCTTGGCAATGATATCGGCGAAACTTTTGGCGACTTTTATACCACTGACAATTTAATGGACTTGGTTGAAAAATATTTAAAGGTCAAATATGTTTGTAGCGAGATCGATGTGGCGATAGCATTATTTTAAAGGATAAAAAAATAAAGAAAGAAAAATAAAAATAAAATGGTTGATTTTATACAAAGAATATTATTAATGTTTCAAAATAAGAATAAACTTTTTTTTTCCACAAATCTTATTTTTTATTTCATTATCTTATTTTTTATCTAATTAAATCTTATTTAATTAGATCTTAGGTTATCTTATTAGGTAATCTTATTACTTTCCGAACACTATAGTGAGGAAAGTATTGTAATCATGTCAAAAATCCGAATTCGAGATTTTGATGTTTCTATACGTTTTGAGGTCCCCTGAGTCCGTTTTCACTATTTTTACGATGATGTATGTATGTGTGTGTGTATGTGTGTATGTGTGTATGTCTGTGGGTGAACACGCTAGCGTCTAAACGCTTCGTTCGATTAACCTGAAAGTTGGTACGCATATTGTACGTCACCATAGTACGAACCCTATAGATTTTGGTGAATCTAGCACTTATAGTTTTTTTACAGGGACACAAAGAAAAATTCTTTATCATTATGGCCTATGGGAGCAAAATCTTAAAAGTGCGATAGCATCTAAACGCCTTATTCAATTGAGCAAAAATTTTATACACATATTATAGATCACAAATACTCAATCTGTATAGATTTTGGAGAATCTAGCACTTATAGTTTTTTTACAGGGACACAAAGAAAAATTCTTTATCATTATGGCCTATGGGAGCAAAATCTTAAAAGTGCGATAGCATCTAAACGCCTTATTCAATTGAGCAAAAATTTTATACACATATTATAGATCACAAATACTCAATCTGTATAGATTTTGGAGAATCTAGCACTTATAGTTTTTTTACAGGGACACAAAGAAAAATTCTTTATCATTATGCCTATGGGGCCAAATTTTTAAAAATGTGATAGTGTCTAAACGCCTTATTAATCCGAGCAAAAAAATTGTACACATGTTATAGATCACAGTTGAACTAACTGTATAGATTTTGGTGAATCTAGCACTTACAGTTTTTTTACAGGGACACAAAGAAAAATTCTTTATCATTATGGCCTATGGGACTAAATTTTTAAAAGTACGATAGCATCTAAACGCCTTATTGAATTCAGCTGAAAATTTATATGAGTATTATAAATCACTGTTCCACTAACTATAAGCATTTTGGTGAATCTAACATTTATAGGTTTTTACAGGGACATAACGAAAATTTCTTTGTCATTATGATCTATGGGCTCAAAGTTTAGTAGCGTTAAATAAAACAACGTGTAATATATGGAGAAAAATACTCAAACACTCTATTATGGTTTTCTCTCTTTTGTTTGTTTAACAACTACTCTTTCTTTACTTTATCTACAAAACTGTTAAATACTCAATGTTCGGAAAGTCGAGTGGAGTCACTCCAGATTTTTTTTTTACAATAATTGTTTTGAATTTTCTTATTTTTTTTCTGTTCAAAATATCCGAAAATAAGTATACTGTTATTATTTTATTAAAAATTAATAAAAAAATCTTTCAAGAATCATTCGGCTTATTATATTTACAATTTTTGCAAGAAATTTCAGTGCTATTATTTATTTTACATACTAATCATATTCCTTAAATTTAATTAAAAGATTTTAAGTACTAGAAAAATTACGAATAAAATTAATCCTTTGAGAACATTATATATATATAAATAATAATAATAATAATAATAAATCAGTACAGAAGCGTTATTTTTTCATTTGCAACACCTATTCCCGCCTTAAAGCGTAAAAAATAAATATGAAATTTACTATTGAGCTAGAATTAATAATTTATAAAACTAAGGTCTGCAGGCTATAATACATCAATATAAAAACTATATTAAACACGGAAGATTGATGAAATTATGTATAATGATTGTGGCTTAATCTGTAGCAAGTTTTCGCAAAGGAACTAATGAAACAAGCGATAAAAAAAAAATGATCATTTTGATTTTAGACAGGCGAACTGAATTTAACAGAAATAGGATTAGAAGGTTAACCTATGCATCGGTACGACATTATAAAGAAGGCAGATCTCAATTTTTCACGGTTATATTAATGCTCATCTTAAAAATTATCATGTAACCAAAACATGTATAAGACAAGCAGTGGGACGTCTGTGGGTGGAGAATGTATCCGCCGGATTCTCGGCTTTTTGAAGCGGCAAGCGTACGTTATTATAATAGTTATTTCCTGCCTAAAAAAAGTTTTGAAAAATTAAGTACGCGATTATTACTTTGCATAGATGTTCTCATAGACTCTCGTTTTTGAAGGGAGATTTAATACTGGAATTTTTTAACTAATTGTATTCATCTTATCATACATAATTTTGAACTGCAAGGTTTCTCTAACCTATCCCACAATGCAAATGCCTTATTTGTTTAAATATTTTATTTTTCTACTCGTAATACTTTTACACTAGTTGTTTTTTTGTCGCCTAATCACTTTAGGTAGTTGATGCTGCTGAACACGGATATTTTTTTTTTTTTTTAGCATTAGAGTGTACCGTTTATTCTGTATCGATTTGTACACAGCATAAAATCTCTTATCAAAAGAGAATTTACAATCCAATTTCCTTATCTTAGGGAGATATCACAATGACGGGAAGACTATTTACTAATAATAAAATGCGCGAAATAAATTTTATTATACATCAACGTAAAAATTTATAATTTTTCTAGTAAGAAACTAAGAATTTTGTTTAGTGATTTTTCCTGTCTCTATAGAAGATTAAAAAAAATAAGTAATAATTTTCACAGTCAGAATAGTTAAGTATCGACTTCTCCGTGTAATTTATGACAAGGTCAAATTATGTAATAGCTATTCAATAATAATGATGACTCCTCCAGTGTATCACGCCACAAGATGTTTCTTTTTTCTTGTAGGTGATGCAATAAGCGAAAGGCTTAATTACCCGAACGTGGTAGACTGCTTGGCGCGTCTGAAGGAAAAAAATAAAGGTCACGGTTTTTAAGCAAATTAAGAACAAAAATATTTGAAAAGGAAGTTTTTAATATTTTCGATAGTTGTTATGTGGGATAACTTTGACTGAATGGCTGTTGCTGAGGCCTGGAGAGTATTTTTAGCTATACGGTTATACAACACTCTCGATTATCCGGTTATTAGTTATCTGGTATTACACATAATTTTGCCAATAAATGAATGAGAAAGTTTTTATTTTAAATATAGAAATTTAAATTGTTAAAGTTTCACTATAATAAAGCACAATTAATGTCTTAATGCACCATAAAAATATTACAAATTCAGCCTACTGTAGAAGATTAGATTTCTTTCTTCGAAGTGTAGCGTAAGTTACAGCTAATTCTGTGTAAATTATAAATTTTCAGTCACATCTGAAGTAAATCTGATGATTACACAACTTATCGGAATACTCTTGTGTAGTTCTGTAGATTAATTAATAAATATATGTTCATCATTTACTATAGTGATTAGTTATTTCACATTATGCACAATATGCCAATAATTGAATAATATTAAATGCTTTAAGTTCTAAAGGGAAACATAAATACACTGAAATGAGTATTTTAATGGACCATAAAAATATTAAAAGTTGCAATCCATTTTAAAAGATTTTATTACATTTCTCCAAGATGTCCAGGGAGTTCGAACAAATATGAATAGACATGTAGTTTTTTTTTTTTCCTCTTTAAGTTTCTTTTTCTTTCTTTTCTTTATTAATTACACTGAAAATTGCCGATTGCCCTCAACACCATTTTTGCAAATTCTTATGTAAAATGACCTCCTGATTCCGAATAGGACACCCATTTTGCCCTATTTAGGGACAGCCCCTATATTTATCACTTTTCTGTAATTTTATGGGTATAAGTTTGATTTTTAGGGGTGGGGGGGGGGGGTGGAGAATTATTTTAACTGTTAAATATCTTCTGAAGGGCTACAGAGTTGGAAAATTCTAAAACATGAACATCTGTGGCAAGGGGGAAAATTTAGGGGGGGGGGGGGATTTGCTACTGAAATTATGTATTACCTTTCTTATATGTTTTTTAAATCTATTATTAATGTTATTTATTAAACATTATATATTTTTGTTTTTAAGTGTTAAATTAATTCTTTTTCATTCTCCAAATCAAATTCATAGTCATAAAATGACCGAACAGTGATAAGAAGTGAGGGAGGTAGTGGTGTCCCTAGAAAACGGAGAGTAACTGGGCAAAATGGGGGGTCCTACATTCGGATTCAGGAGGTCATTTTACATAAGAATCAGCAAAAATAGTATCAGAGCTTTAAAAAAAAAAATGCAGAGCAGTGTTATTAAAAATAAATTTAATTTACTCTTCCTTCCTCTTTCGAATTGACTGTACTTCATACTTTTCTTTCATTCCATTTTTGTATCGTTTAAATGCTTATCTATGCATGATGCTTTAATATTTGCTTCCCACTTTGCCTGTATTCCCCTAAAGGCTGCACATCAGTCAGATTCCCTCTTTCTCCATTCCCATGTCATTGTATGGCAATTTTTGTTGCTTCGTATTATAAAAATATCCCCTTCAAAAATGAAGTTTTTAGAATATCACTCTTTAAAAGTGTAGCTTAGTGAGTATTTTTTTTTTTTTTTTTTTTAATAAATTAAAAAATTTTTTTTATAGAGATTGAAAATTAGAGCCCAAAGTTTACTTAATGAAATAAAATACTAGCATTTATTTATTTATTTTTTAAATATGCCTACTAATCTAAAAGTCGACATGTTCAAACAGTGTAATGATTAAAAAAAAAAAAAAAATAGAACTAGAAAAATTTTATTTTTTAATAAGAAATCTTTATCATACGAAGCAACTAAATTCCCCCTAGGATAACTTGGGAAGGTAGAACGAGTAAGTGAATATGACTAATGTGCAGCCTTAAAAAGGAGCTATTCTAATTTCCTGGGGTCTATATAAAAATTTATTTTCACACAAAAATTTCAGTTCAGTATTCTTGCCTGTATAATGACTCATATTATCTGAAATTCTATTAAATCGGCAATATTTGAGTTAGGCATCATTTTTAATAAGATACTGTTAAGTTGTTGTTGTTGTTGTGAGGTTTAAGGCCTTTGGACTGCACTGCGATCCTAGGCCTGTAGATGAAATGCCCTACATGGGGATCTTTCTAAGGGTTCTAGCCCGCAAGAGATACTGTTGAGATAGATTAAAAAAGAAGCATTTATAAAAAATCAGAGAAACCTAGTTAAAAAAAAAAAAAAAAAATACAGGAAAACTTTAAAGAAGGAAAAAAAAAAAAAAAAAATTGCACGAATCTGCAGATAATCTGAAGGTATTCGGAACAATAAAAAAAATTACTTGTTACCAAACTGCAAACCTTTTGCTTTTAAACTGCAGTTATTCTGCAGATTTTACGATTTTTGTTCAAAATACCTTGAGATTATGTGACGATTTTTTTTTCCCTAGGAAGAAATTTTATTTTATTTTAAAATATTGTAAGTATACCTATACTTTATCTGTTCTGTGAATAATGACAGTCTAATACATTATAATTTTGATTGTCAGAAGTTTACAGTGAAACATTGTAAAGGAATATAGTTTCATCAATTCTCTCGAAAAACTGCGATGCACTGAAGAAACTTTAACTGTGAAAACTGGAATTCAGTTTAGTTAGAATACAACAAACGTTGATGGAATAGAATGAAATGTACGTTATTCTAATTATTTGAAGAGATTATTAAAAGAGGTTCGACGCTTTTTGTAGACTCCAGCAAGATTGGATAAAATTTCAGTTAATGATAGTGACTTAATATACATTCAAAGTCAGAACGTCGATAATAAATTAATCCGTTTCATTTTACACGAACTATACTGGATTGGTTTGATTAACATAGCACTGGAGTTGACCCTTTAAAATATTTGTTGATTTAAGTGAAATTGAAATTTATAATTACAAAGGAAGCAAGTGAGGCTGTGATTTGTACTACTGTAGACATTAATCGCCAGCGAAAATTTACTTTCTTATGGTTGTATATAATTGTGATAACAGAAAAAACTTAAACATCTACCTGAACGCCTAACTAAAAAGTTTGTACGTGAGTAAATAATTATACCAGAGGCAGAGGCAGAGGCAAAAATTGTACACGCAATATTTTATATATAACTGATGATGTTAAAATATCTTTTCATTAACTCTGAGTGAACTATTAGAATTAAAATATATATATATATATTATTCATGAAGAACCCATCACTTTCGAAACCCCAAATTATACACTACTAAAAACGCTGGTAATGAAATCAGAGAAACAAAAATGCTTCTTTGACAGGTCTCCTGACTGAACTCCATAGTAAATGAATGTTGGAGAAATGTTTTCTCCAAACTTCTATAAAAGAAAAAACACCATCTGTTGAATAAAAGAATCAGAGGTTAATAACTTATCACCATAGAAAGAAAAATTAAAAGGTTCAGCAAATATTTTAATCCTTTTTTTTTTCCTCTGTAGCTTTTATCAACCGACACCGCTTTGATAGGAAAACAAAAAAAGAAAAAAAAATCTTTGCATGTGTTATCACACAAAACTGGACGGCACCGGTGGAAACTGGAAGATGACATCATCAGACGACTTCCGAAAAGAAAAAAAAAAAACTTTTTTGGAATTAGCTTATCATAATGGCACGTGCTCATGATTAAACAAGTGTTATCTTAGTTTGAAGACCTCTCAAAAACTTCTTAATGTGGCGGATTTCAAAATGAAAAAAAATTTTGAAGGTTTCTTTAAATTTAATTTCTTTCTCTATACTTCGCCAGGGGCGGAGAAGTTCCGTTCTCAAAGACAGAAGACAAGAGGTTCCGAATTCAAACGGATTGTCTGCCGAGCCTTCAGAATTTTCCATAGTTTTCTCCGAAATTAACATGAATAGAAGCTAGTATATGGCTTAAGAATACTGCCTCAGTTGTAGGTTCCTAGAATAGGAAGTAGCCCCAATACCTTTACTAATACCTCAACAGTCTTAGGAAAAAAAGTGAATAAAAAACACCTCTGTTCATTGGAAAAAAAAAAAAGTTTCGTTCATAATGGCAATTACATAACCAAATTTTCATTTATTGTTCTTTCTTAAAAGGACAAGCGCACTAACACATTTCTTACTTCTACTATAATTCTATTTTCTCATGTTGGAAAGTGTTTTATAATCCAGACATGGTTTTTATTTTTCCTTCTTTTTTTCTATAACACGGATTTGTCTAGTAAAAATCATTATTTGAGTATTTTCATCTTTCACTTTTGGTATTCACGTGTTTTATTTGAAAGTTTATTAAAGAGAAGAATTTGAAAACGTTATAAAATTTAGCATTTAATAGACACATGATTAATATCAACAACACTCAAATAAATATTATTTTAATTCAATTTAAATGTCAGCACTCATTTTTTTTTTTATGATTTTCATTTACAATATATCAATTAATAGATAAATTCATTTTAAATTACTTACGCTAATGTTTGCAATTAGGACCATTACACTAAGGCCAACAAGGTGTGACTTTTATCATGCGATATTCAAAAAAGTTATCAAACGGAAAAAAAGAATTTTGTAAAAATATGAAAAAAGATAACTGAAAATTGGAATTGGAAATATATACATAAAACCCTTTTTAAGCGCATATAATGTGTGCTTGTAAAGTTTTGTAAAAATCTTCAGTACGTATGTACTATTAATAGAAATTACAATTTAATTCAATTTTAAAAGGAAAAATAATTGTTTTATGAATTAATTAATATGCTATGGTCACCACACGACTTTCTTTTATATTTTTCTATACAAATTCACGCGTTACAAATTATTTATTACAATTTTTTTCTATGATTAATGCAGATGGTTTTTCATCTTAGAAAAGCATCATAATACTAAATGTCAAAAGAAAATAAATTTTTTTGCCGACGTCGAAGAAAATGTTTTTCTTTTTTTGGCTCTCTCTTCTTTTTTTTTTGGTTAAAAAAAAAAAAAAAAAAATCAATAACTTTGTTTTAAATTATCAGTTATAGGGTTTAACCATTCGTTTTACAGTTCATTTAGAAGATACCCATATAAAAATTTGCATTTTTTATTTGAGGGAAAGGGGAAACAGAGGGATGTTCATATATATTAAAAAAAAATCCCTGGTTGATTATTACTATAATATACTATTATCATATATATCATATATATATATATATATATATATATATATATATATGATTATATATATGATCATATAAATATATCATATATAAATCATACATATATGATTTCACATAGAAAAGTTACAAATAATTCTCATTATGTATATTTATACGAAATTTTGTACTGTACTGTTACATTAAATAATGAAATGTTGTAATGTTAGCTCCACATGTTGAACGATTGATCCGAAAATGTAATCAGCACCCATTCAGATCAAAGTTTACCTAAATACCAAGTTTGATTAGTAGATTTCTTTCATTGGATCGTGAGATACAGAGTCCACAAAATTTGTGAATGCACAGACAAACATTTTCTAAAAATAGTCAAATCACGTTCAAGAGATCTGAAAATGTGTAAATACGTCGAAAACCCGGAGGGCGAAGGTTTTTAAGAATTCAATACTTTCTTTTTATGCATAATTTTGTACTATACTGTTATATTAAAATTATGAAAAGTTGGAATGTTAGCTCCACATGTTCAGCGATTGATCCGAAAACGTAAACAGCACCCATTTCGATATTTATAACCTGGGATTTGGGGGATTCGTAAAAGAGCAATTAACTTTATAAATTAGCTTTCATCACTGATACTAAGAAAGAGAAAATTACGGCTTTTTTTAAAAATAAACGATTTTTTCTGTATACAGTATTTTTCTATAAAAAATATAGTATGTCTGTATGTTTAATGTATGAATAAATTTTAAATAATTGAATGGTTATCTTAAATAGCTTCTATAGAAAAAAAAAGACTATTTTCTAGAAGTGCTAAACGTGTTCGTATAGTTAAACTGGAATAAATCTCTCTAGATAGGGTAGGTCTCCAGTGATTGGCAAGCTCCAGTCATTGAAATCTATCCCGAAATAATTAATAAATAAGAAAAATAATAAAATCATATATTTTACATAGAAGAATTTCAACATTTTATGACAAACACTGGAGCATAGGGTGCTAATAACTGCTAAAATGAATAACTAGCAGTGTCAAACACTGGAACATAGGGTTCCAATGACTGATAAAATGAAAACTGGCAGTGTCAATGACTGAAACATTGAGTGGGTGTCAAATAAAAATTCATATAAAAAAATAATTGTTATCAAATGTAAAAATTTTAACATATATGTGGTTCTGAATGTCTTTCATACCCTATGTACTAACTTAAGATTTCTAAAAATATTGTCTCATGACTAGAACATTAAAAACATCAGAGATTGCTCTAAAAGTGTCAATCAGCGGTGCACTTACCCTATAACGGAAAATTTATTTGGCACAAATTTCAAGTAATGTTTTCAATGAAAAGTTTGATAATAAGAATTTTATCTCATTAGTTTGAGGATTATTTTTTCTTACAAGTAAATTGTCATGGAAACAAACGTATCTAGAAATCCATGCCAGTTTTTTAGAGACCAGGTAAAATAATATATTGTGCTCTTAAGATTTATATAAAAATTTGTCTTCATTTTGACCTTGGATTATTCGTAATTATATCATTTAACCACCTATTTATATGCGTAGTGTCTCACTCAACGCTGTCTTTTTCATTATTTAGAGAGAGTTGACACAGACTTTATTATCACCCTACTTCTCATTCCAGCTGACATCGGCAAAATTATAATTTTTTTCTTTTAAATTTAAAAAGCAAAAATATCCAAATGATAGCCTATCAGCAACGCATGTCTATTGTTACGTCTAACAAATATTGAAAAACCTGCAACAGTCAGCTAAATTTATTCGGCATTTAACATGTTAATTGCTGCATATAAACAGAACCACGTGCTCAAATACTTCACTCAGTACGTCGTACCAAAACTGCAATATCTCGAATGTGTCATCGCTTTGTGTTGCATCACGATGTACACATGCGCTGCACATGTGTTGGTTCTCCGATATATTTCTTTCTCTTACAGTTTTTTTTTTTTTTTTTAATTAGTATTTACAGTGACAGAACAAGCGATGCACAGATAGCACTGTTTATTTTTTCCCGTTAACTTCCTTTTTTTTCTCTCTCCCTCTCTCTCTACAGATGTCGCATTTCACATGTCAAATTGTTTTCTGATGCAAAAACAATTTCATCGTTTCAGCAAAATATTTCTGAATTTCACAAGAGATGTCTAGAGAATACAACTGATTCATTGTTGGAAAAAAAGATTACAAGTAAGGTAAAATAGAATGTTCTTGATAAAGTGATGAGAAAAGACTTTAGAAAATTCGTGTCCTGATACCGAATAGAGAAATTCACTTCAGAACTTAATTCACTGATATCCTATATTTTATTTAATTGAAAACTATACATTTAAGATTCATCACTCTTTTATAACATAAAATAAAACTAATTTTTTTGTGCATGAAAGTTTTGGGATAAAAATAAATATACCGTTCTATCGCAAAGGAAATTTCATTCTAAAAGAATCTTAATAATAATAATAATAATAATAATAATAATAATAATAATAAAGATATTTTATTGTAATACAGTAGATGATTTATAAACAATAAATATAGCAAATTGATATAGATAACTTCATCACTAATAGATAAGTGTTAGAGTTTATAATTATATCATTAAAGATAATTCAAGTAAGACAAATTCATGTTCAAAACATTTTTCTGCCCGGGACAATTTCAAATTTTCGTGCTCCTCTTAGAATGGGTGTATTTTTAAAATTTATCAAGGACAAGGAGTTAAACTGCTCTCTTATTCACACCCAAAATTGAAGAGAAATACTTTAGTCTTTTAACTTAAATAAAAAATAAAAATAAGTAAATCTAGTGAAATTTTTAGTTAGTTTTTATCCTAACACATATTTCCATAGGCAAACTGGGCACTGAAAAATAAATATATTTCTCTTTTTAGTCCCAAAGATAAATAAAATTACTGCAGTCAGCCAAACAACAGATTTTATTTTAAAATTTTATTCACATAATTTAAGTAAAACACAGGCGAGTCAAGGAAAACATTTGGGAGATTTTTGGGAAAACTTCCAAACATAAAAGCTATAGTACAAAGATGATAGTTGAAAGCGATTATTAAATATAGAATAATTATCTTATGCCGTAATAATTACATCTAATAATAATTAAATTTAGAAGGAGGTCATCATTAATTATTTTGATTTTCAATCTTTTAGACAATGAGTGTGGTAACTGTATTTTCTGTTACATCGGGAAATTTTTAAAAGGGTAATGGATATTCTTATATTACACTAAACACAAAAAAATATGCTTTCTATATGCACAAAAGCATGGTTTCTACAGCAAATGATATAAACAGCATTAATATTTTGTGTGCACGGTTACACAAAGTATTTAGATACATAAGAAGCTATACGTAGAAATGTTTGAAAAGGCGTTTTCTCATTTGTGCTAGGCCATATTTTCAAAGTAGCAAATTTTGGTGCACTGTACAATGAATATAAAATAAATAGATATAAATAAATAGATATAATAAATAAATAAATACAGGGTTATTTAAAAGCAATCGAATCAGTCTCTTTTTATTTGATGTAATCACAAAAAATGCTTCTTAAATTATATTATACGTATACGCCAGTACAACAGTTTATACTTCGATTAAAAGGATACATTAGAGAGCGGCAAATTCAATCAAACCCCACGTTACCCTTTAGGGAAAATAATCCCCATTATTGTTCATTACGTGATACATATTTTTAAATTCCGTTTTCAATTCAGAAAACACTTACTTGGCCGTTAAATTGGTTCTTATTTTCTGAAAACTGATTTTTGAAATTTTTAATATTTTGAGTTATAAAATACGAAATTTCACTAAATGAAACTTTACATCTAATAACTTCAAAACTATTTTGAAAAATTAAAATAAATAAATAAATTTAAAAAACAAGCGCAAAATTTACGATCGTTAATTTTGTGGACGAAATAAAGGAATTTAAAAATTTACTCATAAGTTAACATGGGCTTTGGATGACCTTGACATGTTGTAGTGCATACCCTCATGCCCATACTTTTTATTTTATTTTATTTTATTTTTATTTATTTATTTGTTGTTAATGGACAAAATAAGAGAAAGCGGGAGAGAGAAAACTAGTATAATATTATTCTAACAAAATAATTCAAAGATTTTAATATTTTCATACACCTAATTTTCATGTCCTACAAAGTATCACTAATATGTAGAAATCGACATTAACAATGTTGTCTTAATTTTTAAATGCGGTGGTTTCAGTTTTCAGAAAATTCATTCGTGGTGTTTTCACCCTTGCCGATGTCAGCGGAATTCGAGCAGATGAGGTTTCCACATTTCAGTAAACAACAGGTGCTTGTTAAGAACCCTTTTCTCACCACTCGAACAGAATCAAAACAAGACTGAAATTTCATCACCGAAACTTAAAGCGAGATGACTCATCGATATTTTTTTCTTTCTCTCCATTCAGTTTGTTCAATGTGACCGACTAGCTGATAAACAGCGATTTGGCGATAGAATATTTCGCGCCATTTCTATCAAAATGTCAAAACAGAGGCACCAGAATAGGATTTCTCATCTAATTTCTAAAATATTGGTATTTCGATATTTATAAGCTGGGATTTGGGGGATTCGTAAAAGAGCAATTAACTTTATAAATTAGCTAACATAATTTATTAGAATGCGAATGTGATGTAAATGTCACTTATTAGTACGACAGGACTATTTCTTTCAATCTGGCATTTTGCTTCGTTATCAATTCTTAGTGCTTCACTTCGAAAGTGCTTTAATTTCTTACTCTATCTAAAAATATTTTGTGAAATTTGTAAAAACTTATATATATATATTTCCACTTCCCATCAGTGAGGATCGAACTCACAACCTTCGGGTTCGTAATTGTGTACTCTGACCACAGAGCTAACAAGTTTTGGCTGAATATTCCCTGATTATTTAGTCTAATGTTTTCAGATATTTAATTTTTTTTTTTTTTTTTTTTTTGCATTCCATCGGTGAGGATCAAACTCACAACCTTCGAGTTCGTAGTTGTGTACTCTGACCACAGAGCCAACGGGTCTTGGCTGAATATTTCCGGATTATCTGGACTAGTGTTTTCAGATTATTATTATTTTTTTTTTAAGGGTATTACAATACAAATATAAGTAGTCCTTTCGTACTAAATTAAATTCTGTCATAGACAGAATTTCATCTATAGTGTTAATGCTCGGGAATCGAGCATATATATATATATATATATATATATATATATATATATATATATTGTGTGTGTGTGTGTGTGTGTGAGAGAGAGAGAGAGAGAGAGAGAGAGCGTGATTTATTTATCTATTTATTTATAAAATTTGTTTTGTCTCAAAAAGATAAGCAACTATTCTAAATACATAAATTTATAAATTAAATTGTAGAATCTTATTTTTATTTTATTTATTTATTTATTTAATAGGGTAAGTGCACCAGTGATTGACACTTTTAGAGCAATCACTGATGTTTTTAATGTTCTAGGTTAGTCCATATGGCATGAAAGACATTCAGAACCACATATATGTTAAAATATATACATTTGATAATAATTTTTTTTTTTTTTTTTTTGTGAATTTTTATTTGACACCCACTCAATGTTCCAGTCATTGACACTGTCAGTTTTTCCTTTTATTAGTAACTGGCACCCTATGTTCCAGTGTTTGACACTGCTAGTTATTCATTTTGCCAGTTATTAGCACCCTATGGTCCAGATGTTAAAATTCTTATATGTAAAATATATGATTTTATTATTTTTCTTATTTATTAATTATTTCGAGGTAAATGTCAATTACTGGAGCACTTACCTTATTATGAAATCACTATTTTAACCTATGAATAATAATTTAAATTCCTACTGAATTAAATATTTATATATATATATATATATATATATACATATTCCCCTTTCTTTCACAATGAATCCATTGTCAATGCAACAGAGGCGAATCTTTGATCTCTTCTCCTTATAGCTCTAACGTAATATAAATTCTTATGGGTTTGGAAAAATATGTTTTAGCTTTGTATTTTACTTCTATTTTGCGAATACTAATGGTTTTAAGTCGGGTTTCTATTATCTTCTATGTAAATATAACGTTCGGTGCCATATAGTCGCATTTTTCTCCATTATGGAATAAGTCTAAAATCTGGATATCTTGCTAATTCCCACGAGCTAAATTTGATGAAAGTGTGTCAATAACCGTTTCTAGTGAATTTCTTATGGCCTTTTCTAAACTTACACATGTATATACGCAGCAAAAACAGCAACCATGTTCTCTCTAAAACTTCGATATTTTCGTGTGTAAACGCCAAAGATAATTATTTTTTCCAGTCATCTTTCCTCATTTCATACTCGAGATGTAGTGCTGATAAGAATTCTCGCCTTTTGTCTCTCCAACTCCACTACTTAATAACAGTAAATTTATTAATTTTTATAGATTATATGGTCACAGCTTTATGTTATATACCTTTAGTATAATTAAAAAATTTATATGTAATGATAACCCAAAGCAATGCCTCTTTACCATGGAAACGGATTCGGTTACTTCCATTGAATTTTTAATTATCTTTTATGGATTTTTCATACCTTTATATTTGCACTACAATAAACTACGCAACTAGAAATTATCCATTTAATAGAAGAAAAAAAAGTTCTAAAATTTTATACAGAATTAATTTTTTTAATTAAGACCTGTTGTTTATTCGTACAAGCTAGTTTATGCTATTATCAATTTTTTCATCAAAGCTGAAAAGTGTTTGTGAGTTCAGTTCGTATGTTTCGCCCAACTGTCGGTTTGTCTTTCCATTTCCACAAATAATTTTAGAGTGCCTTGAATCTGATATACGTTATTCATACGTTCTTGAAGTTTACAATAGCATATGAATTTTCTATATGAAATAGTGTAAATAGCAGTAGTTTGTTTGTGTACATAGGAATAGGGACTCATAAAACGATTCAGATAGATTTCAGTCTACCTATTTCTTTAAGGTATATTGTAATAAGTTTACACCCCTTTAAAACATACAGAAATTACATTAATATAAATAACATTCATAGAGCCATTTTTTAACTCACTCTCACTTAAAAAAAAAAAAAAAAAAAAAAAAAAAAAAAAAAATCTGGCATGACACAACTACACGACTTCCATTACCAACTATTACATGTATTACATGCACATTTGGAGATAATATTATCAGAAAACAGAGAATTGACCTAATGAAATAGACATCTAAAAATTTTCTGGTAAGAGAAAATTAATAATAATCAATATCGAAACAGACAGTATCGAAAAAGCCATTTTTTAGACAAAAATACACAATTTATTTTAATTTTTAACTGTTGTCAAAAAAGTTTATGAGTTGATTTTTTTTTTTTTTTTTTTTAAATTTGTAGAAGTATACTTGTGCAATGTTAATTATGTGCATTGTTATATAATCGACAACAATAATTTCTATAGTTCTAGTAGTCTGGTCCATTTTTTAAAAATTAATATTGCAATCAATAAAATTATACTCGAGAAACTTAAATTTAATTAATATCTAAAAACAAATAAATCATATTTTTTGCACTAAAATCATTATTTTAAAAAGAAATAAAGGATAACTAAAGTACTCTCTTGCAAAAGCCTATGTATTGATACTTATTTCAAACAAAAATTTCAGCAGAAATAAACAATTGAATAAGAATAATTGTAATAACATTTATTTCTTAAATAACAAAATAATAATAAGAGTCTTAAAAACATTTAGGGCCGCGGTAGCCCAGTCGGTAGAGCGCCGGCCTCGTAATTTGAAGATTGCGGGTTCGGTACTCGAGCTGGCCAAAGACCGTCGTGTACACTCATGGTGGCTGGTGCACGTAAAATCTGTCGTGGCCGCAATGCCCTCCATGTTCCCACCAAAAATTATACCTCTATGGGTCACCGAAGCGGGAGAGCCACCCCTTCCGTGGAGGATCAAAATTGTGATGGCATGTCTCCGGATCACCTCTAGGGGTGAGTCCCAGACCGTCGCCAATTGCCCATCTGCGCAGCACTAGTGCGACGTAAACCCCAACCAACCAACCAACTTAAAAAACTAAAATAATAAATATACTAGATGTTGTGCCCATTTTTTACAAAGGAGTTTAATTATATTTCGCAGTAAATTATAATAAAAAATATTTATCTTAGTTGAAGCTTATTATGCTGATGAAGATAGAGAATAACTATTATTATTATTATTTAATCATTTTAATCTAAGTATTCACACACACACCACCAAAAAGTACATAAATAAATAAAAATAAAACCCTCTTTGAAAAGAATTCGTGATTTCTCATACAGTCTTATAATCTTAATAATGCCATATTTTACACACATGAAATGGATAAATATTTAATTTTACGAGTATGACTCAAACACTTTTTCTTAGTGTTTTCCTTTTCGCATTCCCCTGTCGCAAGCGCAAGGAAAATGCAATTATAACTTTAATTCGTGTCTGGAATTTTTCACGATCCTTAAAACAGGCTATTTTCTTGCAGATTTTCGTCGTTTACGACACGGAAAAAAGGGATTAAATGTAAACTAAAATATTGCCAGGAAATTCGAGTAAGAGCCTCGCCCTTTCCGTATTTACTCTTTTATGGAAAATAAAGGTTGCGATGCACATTTAGGTACGTGAAGAAATACGCATGAAACTTGTCGCCATGATTTGCAAAAAGAAAATGATAATCAGGAAGCAGGGATTTGCAAATGGAAGAATTACACTAGAGATTAGAAAATTAGTTTAAAAAATCCATACATGTTGTACGAGTGCTAGTTGCATTTAATTATATTTGAAATATTTTTGAGAAGTTATTTACATCGCTGGTGAGATGATTAAAATTATATGTCTATGTACTATAATGGATTTCTTTAAATGCTCAAAAATTGAATAAAAAAGTTTAAAAAAGGATTTGCAATTTTAAAATACAGCCAATAAGGCGAATGACATTTTGCAATGGCAAAGGATTAAAAAAAAAAAATCTACTGTGTCACTTGCACAACATTTTTACCCTGCATCTGAATTCTATAAAGACAGATTAGAAACATGGTTTAAGAAAAATAGTGCAGCATATAAATATATTTTTAAAAAAGTTCAAAATAGGTTTAAGAACAGTTTAATTTAATGTAAGTTCTGTGCGAGAAGGGTGATACCAAAAATTTTATTTCCTACAGTTATTTGCTTTTTAGTTATCTGATAACATACCTAATTTTCGTATTTAGTTTGCATCAAAATGCGTAATTATATATAAAAAAATTAGCGTTAAAAATTGGACTTCACACAATACTTTGTATGCCATGTAGGTATAAGGAAGAAATTATCATTCTTAACCCTTTAACGTTCATTGGTTTCGCAGCGAAAACAAGCATTTGACATCCTTTAACAATTTTTATGTAGCAGTTTTTTTTAACATTTCCCCTTTGTTTTAATCAGGTTTTGAACTATTGTTCCTTTTCTGTTCAGTGAATAGCAGCACAATTCCAAAATTTAACAAATAATGCTTCAACGGAAGCTAAATGCATAAGTCACTTGAAGTTTCTTAGTGGGCGCGAGTGCGAATTGCTGGTTTCATAATGCACTCATGTCCAGTTTTTTTTTCATTTAATGAAGAGCTGCAGTCCCCCCCCCCCCCCCCCACCCAAAAACAAAAACAAAAAAAAAAAAAAAAACCACTGACATCCACAATTGAATATTGCAATTGTAAAATTTTTATTGGTCTAGAATAACACTTTGAAAAATCTTAGCCCCCCCCCCCCCCCCCAAAAAAAAAAAAAAAAAAAAAAAAAAAAAGCCAAGTTTTGGATCCGCCACTGAAGAGCTGGACTATTATTTTCACCTGAAACAACTTTTAGGAGTTTTTGCAGTCGATAATGTTTACTTACAAAGTAGTTACCGTATTAAATTACATATTATTTGAATTTAATAAGGTTAACTTACAGATGTTTCAAACCAAAAATTTCTCGAAAAAGGACAATGCTAATGTTTTATTTTTAAAATATTTTTGATCAGCTATGTGTCGAAAAGCCATTTTTAAAATTAGTTCAGTAATTTAAAAAATAAATTAAGTATTGAACGTTAAAGGGTTAAGCAGTTTTCCTGGATTTGGAAAAATTTCATAAAGCACTTTCGCCAATTATATTCAATTAAAAAAAAAAAAAATGTTTTCGCTTAATTTTGGGTAACCTTGTACATTGTTTGTACTTATTATATACTCATCACATAAGACATTTAACACAGCACGAAAAACTAATAAAAAATACTCGAAATTCACTTTCAGCAATTTCCATGGACAGGTTTAATATGTCCGGTTTTTTTGTGTGTCCCTGTAAACGAAATGAGAAGAATTTTTCATTCCTACCCTAATTCCTTACGAAAAATGATTCGATGAATATAAAAAATATTTTTTCATTTCAATTTGTTTAGTACTGTTTAAAAGGTGTTAAATTGTATCTACCGGAAATTTTGTCCATAAATGTAGTAATGTACAGTAACCACCGCTTAATAAATTCACTGATTAATAAAATCTGCCGCTTATTTTGATCAAATTGTGAGGACCGGAATCAAATCAATACAAACTCCTCCGGTTACTAAACTCCCTCCCCCCCCCCCCCAAAAAAAAAAAAAAAAAGAAAGAAAGAAAACAGCAGAAAAAATGTCTTTTATACACGCTAAACAAATTCTTTATTTATACTTTTTTTTTTTATGAAAAAGATAATAAAACACAGCAATACCTTCGTTATCTTTTTTGTCGAAAACACGCCGCATCACATGTCTCAATAACAATCAGTGGCGGATCCAGAACTTGACTTTTGGGGGGGGCTAAGATTTTTCAAAGTGTTATTCTAGACCAATAAAAAATTTACAATTGCAATATTCAATTATGAATGTCAGTGTTTTCGGGGTGGGGTGGGGGGGGGGGGGCTTCAGCCCCCTAGCCCCCCCCCCCCCTTAAATCCGCCACTGATAACAATTTCAAAGAACGTATTCTTCAAAGCTCGATAATAAGTTACAAATTTGATTTGATTCGTAAGTGATATATATTTTTAATATTAAATTGTTTAAAAAAAAAAAAATCTAATTCTTATTTTGAAATAACTAAGACGTAGGAGGTTTAAACGAAAATATTTTAAATTTGAAAGGAAAAGCATGAACTTTCGGCAAAGTAATGTTGATTTTCCTAAAAGAAAAGTGCATCGAAACTTGAGATGTGTTTAATTTAATTATTTTGAAGGAATAATTAATCAATTACTTTTTAAAAATTATTTTATATTGTTTATTAATTCCGTTATTCGTTACCTTTTGGAAATTATACCCAAATTCAGGAAAGTAATCATTTTTTCTTGAGTGCATGGACGTTCGCCGGATATAAAAATCAGCCGCTTAATAAGATCACTTCGGCTCAGAACGAATGTGATTTTAATAAGCGGCGAATACTGCATTTGAATTCTACTGGGTGACCATGTACACGAACTATTTGCTTAATAGAAAATTTCAAGCAGCCTACCCGTATAGGATAGAGATTTAACATACTGAATTATAACTTATGGAAAATATTTGTTCATGAGTTATACTGATTACAGAAATCAGAGACACACATAAACTAAACGCTAAAAACTGGATTTGGGATTCAGGAGACCTCAAAGCGTGTAAGTATATCAAAATCTCAATTATAAAACTTTGTCACTAAAACTATATTTTCCCTAACATACATGGGTAACAGTAAGAAGAAAAAGTTTTTAATTATGTATAAGTTAATTTTAGCAATTAAAAAAAAAAATAGAAGATAATGCGGAAAAGAAAAAAAAAAAGTGAAGAAAACATCCAGATGAATAAAATGCTGAATAATAGTTATAGATAGTCTAAACTTCGTAACTCAACTCTGTCGAATCATGTTTTGCACAAAACGCTAATTACTTTATCCTAGTTGTGACCGCAGTGAATCATACGTTTAATTGAATAATTTCCTCCAATTTTTTTTATGGTTTAAATTGCTCTATGCATTCGCAGGCTATAAGAAAAACAGCCAGAATGGGGATTTTGTCCGAATTTTGGGGATTTTTTGGGCTTCTGGGGACAATTTTGGGGAAGAAATGTTTATGGGGAATTGCGAGGGGAGTTTTGAAATTTTTCGGAAGAAATTTGGGGAATTTTTCAACTTTTTTCGAATTATTTTAGTCTAATTGTTAAGTTAACGGCATTGTCAATTGTAGGGATTTGTCCTTCCACGTAGGAGCTTTTAAAAGCTTTCTTTAGCATGCAGGGGATTTTAAAGGTACTTCTCCCCAGGACATCCTCAGGATATCATGAAGATGAAAGTACATCTTGCGTACATCCTCAGTACTGAAGTACTTTACACAGATTTAAAATTTTCCGATAACTAGTGTGTATATAAAAGTTATTTTTATGTATGGAAATTTTTTTCAAAAATGACCGTCATTTGGAGGAAAATCTGGGCTTAAAGCTGTTAAATATTTAAAAAAAAAAAAAAAAAAATTGTAAAAAATTTATTTTTTTAGTAAAAATTGAATTGGGGATTTTTTTTGGAAAAAATCCCTGATTTGGGGGAAATTTTAAAGCCTGTTTAGGGAAACTGACTGTCGACTATCTGGCAACACTGAAGAAAAATTATTATTTTTATTATAATGTTAGTAGAAGCTAGAAGAGAGTCACCAACTGAAAAATAGAGTGTTTTCTGGATATTTACAACTTTTATACTTTAATACAAATTAAGGCACATTTTTAAAACGCACAGTTAATGTTCATTGATGAAAATATTTTCAACAATAACGAGGTTTTTTGCCAGGCGAACAAAATAGGAAAGACTACAGCAAATAAAGTGGCATTCGTGAACTCTGTTTTATGCGTAGCTAGTTTGTTTATTGCATCTGTGCCTATTTTGTTTACCTTACGAAGGGTCACGATCACTTTGACTCGAAACAACTGTTGCAAGTTTTTTGCGATTTATGGTGTTTACATGCAACGTTTTGATAATTTATAAAATTTATAACATGTGCTCTAACACAGTTATTTTTTAAATTAAGCCTTATACTTACAAATTAAACATGCCCCATCAATTGTTTTAGTATAAGAATTTCAAATAATGTATTCTTCGAAGCGCGGTAATAAGTTACAAATTTGATTTGGTTCGAATGTGATATATTTTTTTTTAATTTTTTAATTATTAAAAGAGAATTTCTTCACCTTTGGAATTTCTTTCCTAATTCAGGGAAGTAATATCTTTTTCTTGAGTGCATGAACGTTCGCCGCATATAAAAATCAGCCGCTTTATAAAATCAGTTTGGCTCAGAACAAATGTGATTTTAATAGGAAGGTGGCGGGTGCTGTTAATCCACGTTGCTTTTATTCGGCGCTTTCGTTTGGAAGAGTGCTAAATTATGGAATGTGGTGTCAATCTTTTTTTATGTACTTAGTCGGGGGAAATATATATATTTTTGTGAATTCTATATAGGAAAGTAAATACATATTTATATATCCCACAGAAATATAAATCCCTCCATATGATATATTCTCTTTTTGTGAGTTTAATCGAATTATTCACATCTTATTCATCTGCCTTTTATACTCCTCGCTATTTTTCTTTCAATGTGTCATTACAGTGAGTATTATGAAAGTTGTTAGTATTGTGAATAATCTGAGTTATTCATTCTGAGAAATGAGTTTGTTATGTTCCTTTTTTGTTTTTTCAACTATTATACTTTATTGTTATTATTATTTAAAAAAATTTTTGAACATTATATATATATATATATATACCAAAATTAAGAAATAGATATAAAAAAAATAACTAAGAACAATATATATGAAATATACAAGTTATTTTCTATAAATTTCAGAGTTTTTTTTCCCCCTCTAAAATATTAATATTTGAAAACAGCAATCAGAAAAATAATTAAAATGTTAAGTTTTATTTGCATAATCACCGCCCATTAAAATTCACATTATACGTAAATCCATATAATATATATTAGAGCTAATGGATATACAGCATGTAAATTTTTAAACAAGACAGAACATATTTTAAAATTTAGTAAAAACAGTGCGGGTAAAGCCACCTAAAGTATATTGCTTTATTTAAAAGTATTTATTATTAAAGTATACTGAGGAGCTTTGATAAAACATGTATGGACTGAGTACGGCCGATAAGCGCGACCTGGTTCCGAATCTGCCACCTCCTATCTAGCTGTTTGGAGAACAGTACCTGTTGGCCCTTGATGAAGCACTGGCTTAAAAAAACGCCACCCTTTAAAGTATTCCAAATAATTAATGTATGTTTTAAAGATGGTGATTTTTAAAAAATAAAAAAAAAAAAAAAAAAAAAAAAATCATATAGGGTAGGTGCTCCAGTGATTGGCATGATCCAGTAATTAACATCTATCCCGAAATAATAAATAATAAAAATAATAAAATCATATATTTTACAATATAAGAATTTTAACATTTTATGTCAAACACTGGAGCATGGGGTGCTAATAACTGTTAAAATGAATCACTAGCAGTGTCAAGCACTGGAACATAGGGAGCCAATGACTGAAAAACTGGTAGTGTCAATGACTGGAACATTGAGTGGGTGTCAAATAAAAATTCATAAAAATAATAATAATAATAATAATAATAATTGTTATCAAATGTTTTATTTTGACATATATGTGGTTCTGAATGTCTTTCATACCATACGTACTAATTTAAGATTTCTAAAAATGTTTTCTGATGACTAGAACATTAAAAACTTCAGAGATTGCTCTAAAGTGTCAATCACTGGTGCACTTACCCTATGTATTGTATATATAAATAAATAAATGAAGTAAATTATTTTATTTTGTATAATTTATATTATATATTAATTAAATAGTAATAAAAGGGAACAAAAGAAAAAGTTTAGAACAAACTTAAAGGGGATCTAAACTTGAGTTAAGGTCGATTCCTTGCTATCAACGGGCTAATTTTTTTTTTTTTTTTTTTTTTTTATAGACACAAAGGATATTAATCTTGAAGCCTTAGCAACAAGTAAATTCTCCAAAGCCAGAAAATCACGATTTCTTACCCCTCCCCCCCTCTCGAAGCTGCCTTCATCAAAACTTAACTGGGTCTTCCATTGTTTCAAGAAAAAAAAATTACACATTGTTATTATCTCTCGGCCTGATATCGTGAAGTTGGATTACCTGGATACTTTCAAAACAGGATAAGATAGATTTGAAAGAAAGAAAAAGAAAGCTTCGAGAAAACACCCAATGCTAATTTATGATGTAAGATAATTACAATATATAAAATATATAACAGTAGTTATAATGATATAACTATAATGGCTCTAATAGAATAACAGTATATAGTATAGTACACTATAATAATATAATAATTGTTATAACAGAAAATATTCCAGAGAATAGTTTCACTGATTCAAGAAAAGTTTGGTTCCTTATGGGTCCATTCAAAATTTCTAATTATATATATTCCAGCAAGATTTTTGTTTGGATAAACAAAACTTCCTCCTATTCTTACATGAAATCGTGTAATTTAGATTAAAACTGTCACCACTGTGTTTAACACAAAAAGAAAAAAAAAAATGTCTTTGTTTTACATTATTACAGGTGCATGTTCAATCGATGGATATCGATGGATAGGATATCGTTTAAGGATATCGATGAGTTCTATTGAAAAATACTAATATTGAAAATGTACAAAGTGGAGGAAGAAGTTATGCTCCTACATATACAAATAACAACGAGAATTATTATCATCATAAAATTTTGTAATTTGACGATGATTAGTTAAAAGTATTCTTTATTATGCACATTTCTGCCAAATTTTGCCCTATTATATATTTTTGAAAAAAAAAGAAGAGGAGGGGGGGGGGGCAAGAGTGCCACTTGTGTAGCGATATGCACCATTTTATGTCAAAATGCGTAGCTAAATATAAATTTTCATGAAATTATGTTTATTTGTTTTTGACCTAGAGTTCTCCCCCCCCCCCCTTTTTTTTTTATTATTATCAATGGTGTTTGTTTAGAAAGTTTTAATATTTAACTTTTCAATTAACCGATGAAATCGAACTTTTATCGATTTGTACAAAATGCTTATTAATTTGGTCATAGTCATGGTTTAAATCTTTAACGTTCATTGATTTCACACTTAAACCAAATATTCAAGATTTTTTCAATATTTTGCAGCAATTGAAGATACGATGTTTTAGAGCAGCGGTTCCCAACCTTTTGGACTTACCGGACAGACAACCAAATTAACAATTTAAAACCTCTAAATCCATTTCAGCTATTTTTACGATGAGATATGTATTTAAGCGTGTGTGTGTGTACGAGTGAACACGATAGCATCTAAACGTTTTGTTCGAATGAGCTGAAAGTGGACATATATGTTGTAGGTCACTGTAGCACCAACTCTATTGATTTTGAGGAATCTAACACTTAACTTTTTTTTACAGCGACACTTTTTTACAGAAACACAGGGGAAGAAAAATTCTTTAAATAATTTGAGCCCATGAACCATAAAGTGCGACAGCGTCTAAATGCCTCATCGGATTGAGCTAGAAATTTATACACATTTTATAGGTTATCGTAGCACGAACCCTATTGATTTTAGTGATTTCAGTACTTATAGTTTTTTACAGAGACACAACGAAAATTTCTTTATCATTGAGATCTGTGGGCTGAAATTATTTGAAGTTCAATAGCATTCAACTAAACAACATACTATATGGAGAAAAATACTCACATACCGTATAATAATTTTCACTTTTGTTTATTTAACGACTCCTTTTACTTTAAATTTTTTACACAACCTTTAAATTACTCAATGTTCGGAAAGTCGAATGAATTCAAATCAGGTTTTTGAAATTAGTCTGTGAATTAAAAAAATATATATTTGGAAAAACGTTAAAAAGTTAAACGGAATTTTTCTAGGGGGGAAAAATGATTAAATGAATTTCAGATTTTAACATTAACCATTATTAAGAATTTTAGAAATGTTCGTTTTACACAAAACACTCATTTTGAAGTTTGCTTTCAGTATTTTACTAAACAAAGTTTTGTAAAATAGGGTGTCTTGCTTTTGCCTCCAAGGCCACAGTTTTTTTTGCACCTGAAGAAGAAAGGCCACGTCCTTTCGAAACTAGCTGGGCTTCCTTCTAGTTTACGGTGTGTAAAGAAGTCTTCATGTTTGAATTTCTATTGTTCACAAGTTCTTTTCATTTATAATTAAATGAAACGAAGTATATTACGAAATTGCAGCATTTGGTGAAATTCTTTTTAAAATGTGTGAAATGATAATGTTTTGATATTTCAATAAATGTTGTTATAAAAAACTGTCGACTTTCTTGTGTAAAGAAAGTAGTTCGTAAAGAAACAGGCGGGTTCTAGTCGATGGATGCACTTTATTCGGTGTAACTTCTCGAATCAGTACAATAAAACTGTGATTTTAAGGAATATTACTGAATCAGAACAATTGTACTGTTGAATCAACGAATATTCTTGAAGCAGTCCATTCTTGCTCGTTTCACAAAAGTTTCTATTCTATGAATGCTCTGGAAATAGTTCAAGTCAACAGTCACTCGTTCCACAATAGAAAAGCAAGCACAGTCAACTACTCTGAAGAACAGAAGCAGTGTTGCTAGCTCATATTTTACCATGTCCTCATGTCCAGCTCAAAAAGTCTCTACATCGATAATAAAAGTGTAATTTAATACTGAGGATGTCCATAGGATATCCTGAAAGTGTCCTGGGGAAAAAGGATACTTCCAAAAAATCCCTACCCCGTCCCTACAGGCTGAAGGGTCATTCCATGTCAAATCAACGAAGTCAATTTCGTAGAAATCTAACCCCCTCAGATTTATACGAAATTGGGCTCATTTATTTGTTTTATAGAGAAATGAATATACACCAATTAATAAGTCCCTATATCTTGTAATTTTTTATATACAGGGATGGAAAAATGGGCAAAAAGCGCAAATTTTCACAATTCTTGTACTTGTACTACAAATGTACCCATATTTCCTTACCTAATTGACATAGAGGCATAAATTTGGTATCATTAGAAAGCTTTTAATACAGGCTTTCAAAGGATACATCACATGTACATGTTTTTAATATTTTTCATTTCAAGGTGAAACATTTTGACCTTTGACCTTCCATATTTCAAAAAGCGCATTTTTTATTTTATTTTTAAAATTATATGTTGTTCCTACATTTATTGTCTATAATTACTGTGTTTTTAACTTGTGATTGCCATGGGATGTTGAGTTATAAATTGAAATGTAACCCTATATCAGTATTTTCATAATACCATAGCATAAGTTTACCCATATTTTGTTCCCTAATTAACTTAGAGATATAGGATTGGTGTCATGAGAAAGCTTATGTTGTTGTTGTTGTCGTATGCCACTCGGAAATTCCGAGCCCCGGTAGTAGAACTAACCGGATTTTTAAGGCAGGAAGCTTAAGCAAAAAGCTTATAATACAGGCTTTTAAATGATATATCACATGTATATATATTTTTTTAATTTTCATTTTAAGGTCAAACATTTTGACATTTGACCTTCAATCTCTCAAAAAGTACACATTTAATTTTCATTTAAAAACTGTACGTTATTCTTAAGTTTATTATCCATAAATTATTGTAAGTTTCAACATGGGACGGCCATTTTTTTGTAAAACGTACGTTATGTTAATATGGAAATACTGGTGGAGTTGCATTTTAATTTATAACTCGTTATCCTATGGCCGTACCACGTTGAAACTTTCAGTAATTATAGATAATAAACGTAAGAATAACATATAATTTTTAAAAGAAAATTGAATTCGTACTTTTTGAGATATTACAGGTGAAAAGTCAATAAGTTTGACTTCAAAATGACAATTTTAAAAAATTTATACATGTGATATATCATTTGAAAGCCTGTATTATAAGCTTCCTAATGATACCAATCTTACATCTCTAAGTTAATTAGGGAAGACAATATCGGTAAAACTTATGATATGTTAGTATGAAAATGAGGTTACACTTTAATTTATAACTCAGCATCCCATGGCAACCACACGCTGAAAATCACAGTAATTATAGACAATAAATGTAGGAACAACATATAATTTTTAAAAGAAAATAAAAAACACATTTTTTGAGATATTGAAGGGCAAATGTTTGACCTTGAAATGAAAAATTTAAAAAATACGTGCATGCGATACATCATTTGAAAGCCTGTATTAAAAGATTTCTAGTGATACCAAAGATACTCTTCTAAGTCAATTAGGCAACAAAATAGGGGCACATTTGTAATACAATAATTTTGAAAACTACATTTTTTACTCATTTTTGCAGCCCTGTAAATCAAAAACTAAAGAGAGATAGGGACTTATTAATCGGTATATAGTCATTTCTTTATAGAACAAATAAATGAGCCCAATTTCTTAGAAATTAGCGGGGGTTAGGTTAAAAATGCTACTTTTTTTCCGTTGATTTGACATGGAATGACCCTGAAGAAAATTGAGCCGTTCAGTGCACACATCGACTAACTCCACTTTTTGAAAAATCTTAAATTTTATGTCAAAGCACTTGGTATAATCATAACTTTTTGTATTTATAATAACTTTCCGGAATAATAAAGATTAGCACCGTTAAATGGCAAATTTTTTTTGGCCATTGAATAATAAGTAATTTATTTCAGAAGCCATTTCGATTAACTCCATACTCTAATGTAAATCGTTTCGGTAACGCTGTATCTGTTCTGGCCGTGCATCGACGCTTATTTGTTTTTAAACAGCGGAAGATGCTCTCTCCCTCTCAATAATATTCGTAACAAAATCGCATCGGTAAACAGATAAAAAGAACAACGTTTACAGTAGACTTTACCTGTAGTAAAAGTAATATATTTTTTTCTTTTAAATTATACTGCTAAAATATTAAATTATACTGCTAAAATATTAGTTAATGCGCTGGATAAAGTTAGAAAGGTCCAAACCCTATCTCATACAATTCAAATGTGACTATAATGAAGATACAGAATTTCAAACCATTAATATAAGAAAATCTTTAGTGGGTAGACTGCAAAGTTTGAAAAATATAGATCAGCCTTTATTATATCCTAAAGGTAGAACTGTGACAAGGGAAAAATGGAGAGACATGATGGACCTGCTAAAATTCATTCCTCCTGTTAAACACGATTACTATAAGAACTTGTCAACAAATCGAAATGACGAATCCTCGCATACAGCTGATGAAGAAGACATTATTTATAATATTGCTGAATCATCCCAAAGAATAATGCCGCTGACATAAAACTGCTATGAATTAATTACAAAAATTATAATATAACAGAACTGACAACATACATTCTTATGGAAAAGCTGTGATAAAAATGTATAATAACTAACTTTTTCTGTAATAAAAAACTTAAAAATGTAAAGACTTAATTTAACTTTATTACTTTTTTCAGTTGCCAAATCGATTAACTCCACCAGTCACATAAAAACTGTAACATTACTGACGATTGTTTGTTGGCTATTCTTTCTTATTAATTTTATACACCGTTAGATGAAAGCTATATCTGCAATTATGCATTCTACATTATATATTTGAATTCATATTATCAGAGGAATTTTAAAAAACAATATACATTACATCATCGCGTTTCTCAACTTTTTGTTTTATGGAGTTAATCGATGTGTGCACTGAGCGGCTCAATTGTTAAAAGTATCTATGGGTAGGAACAAATCATTACAGCTGGTAACACTGAGCAGGAGTTTCAATGATTCACGAATAAAGTTCAAACACAATCTCAAAAACGAAATATATCTCTCAACAACCATCACTCACAGAAATCAACTTGCTTCTTGTGATGTTGATTATCACATATTGTAAAATTAATTTTCTCGCTAAAAGATAGATAAATGCTCTAAATAAATACAAATTGTAAATTAAATTATTTTATCTTAAACAAGTATTTTAAATAAAACGATATAACTATTTTCAACCTATAAATAATATATTTGCAACATACTTTTTTTAATTTTTATGTGTTCCCTTGCATGTCTTTTTCAATGCAACTGCAACTAAATCTTGGATCGATTCCCAGTATTCCTTTAACAATCCTAACGTAATGAAAAATTTTTTCGCGCTAGAAAGGACATGTTTTGACTCATTTCTTTCCTTTTGTTTTGTGAACCCATTAATCCGGCTTCTTTTAATTTTACATCGAAATATAACGCAAGTGCCCTCTTGTCTCCTAATTGACATCATCAGCTAGACAAAATATTTGCATAGCTGGTTATTTCTCAGGAACTAAAATCTTGGCGAAATCATGCCAATATTCACTAAAAACGGCCAATAAATTACTAGTCGCCTTAAAAAAAAAAAAAAAAAAAAAAAAAAAAAAAAACATAAAAATATTTGTAACGAATACCGCAACCGTGCTTATCTTAAACTTTCAACTTGTCGATTATAAAAGCAATGTCATTTTTCGCTCCAGTTTTGGACGGCACTTACGATCATGACTTAACGTAAAAATGCTTAGGGACTGGTGTTCCGCTGCCGATAACCCACTCCATACTGTTATCGTCAAAATTAATTAATTTGTTTTCTGGTAGTCTATGGTCACGCCACAAAATATCTTCTTTAAAGTAATTAATAAATTCATCTGAAATGGATCCGTTCTTGGGTGTTCTTCTTTCATCTATAATCATTTTTAACTTGACTTTTTTTTACAGTTTATCCTGAAGTTGCCAATGCAATGATTTTATCTTTTCGAAAGCTAATAATCATCATCAAACTTCTGTTTATTCCTTTTGGCGACGGAGTTTGACGATGGTTCTGTGCTAGAATCCGATGGCAAGATCCAGATCTCGGTTACTCTTCAACGTAAACACTCGAAACTTCGGGTGTGATGTAGAAATCACATATTTTTAACAAAATGTCTATTTAACTCAATTCAAATCTATTTTAACGTTTTATATAATAATGTACTCGTGTATTCAATATTAATCTTTAATTAACCGCTGAATTCTTTCTCCATCAATAAAAATAAATAAATAAATAAGTGGAAAAGAAAATTTTGCTGTTAGCAAAATCCCATTATATCATTTCAGTTTTAAAATAATACCATATGGCTTATTTCATTCTTATGTTATGCGCAAATTAAAGTCTAATAGCTAACGCACTTTTGATCCGTTTTTCAAAATTATCCTTAAAAAATAATTATATTACTTTCTTAAACATCTGCAGTTTGTTGTTTTGCATTTCTCATATCTAATGTTTGGCGGTATACTGGAGTTAATATAACATGCAAACCTGCTCGGAGTATTCAAAATTATTAACTTAATGAATGTACAAAGGATATCAAGAAGCCGTTATTTAGGTGTTCTTTGCGGCGAAAAATTCTATGCCAACTTGATGGCGATTTTTGAATTTGGCTAAAATTTAACTCACTCTCTCACTGATCACCGCCAATCGCTCTTTCTCTCACATTCCTTGCGACCCCCGAACAGAATGTACTGTTATTTAAATTGGATTCTGGTGCCACTATATTTTTCTTGATACTGTCGTAGAGCTCTTATTTTGACTGCTATAAATGAAAAGCATTTTTGAATTGTCATTCAGGAGTGTTTCTTCACTGCCATTTTGAATGGAAATTATCGAACCTAAACTACATTATTCGACAAGTAAATGTCTTCCATCAACCATTTTTACCACGATATCGGGAATCCCAAGCTACCATTTATCGCCAAATTTGATTTTTAAGTGGCCACATTGGTTGCCAAGGCCGACTTTACTGGAGTGACTAAACTGCTTCTTTAACTCCAATTTGACTGTAAATCTACTTTCACTGTAACAATCCATTTGAGGCAGAAAAAAGATTTATTTAAATATGCTTGTTTTCAATTTTAAGAAATATTAATATTTCTAAAACAAGTTAATGTTTGCGATATGACAGTGTTTTTATACTAACGTAAGGTGAATATTGTGATCTTTTCTTATAGCAAACATGCCAACATTTTAATTTATTTGTTAGTACTGTGCATACCCGTTTTTTCTCACACCACTTTTCTTGAAAGACACTCTTTTTATTTATAATTGCATATTGCAAAAAATTTCACTACAAATAAGTTGGTGTAAGAGGAAAAAGCGGATATTAACATTGCTACGCGTAGCATGCCAAAAAAAATTTTAGGAGGTGTCAAATTGAAAACTGTAAAAGTTTCGATGTATTTTAGAAATGAAGTTCGACTAAACGTTTGATTAGTTGATTCATTCAAAGTTTGTGAGATTACTCAACTGGAATGTTCATTTGATTCTATAACTTTTAAGAGTGTTTTTTAATGGGGGAAAAAGAGGAGGTGGGGTAAACGTGTAGGCCTGAAAGAGTTAACATTCGAGGCACCCCCTTGTCCATTCACCCTCTGACTGCAATATGTTAATGGAAATAAAAATTCGATTACACGCGAATAGCAACAAAAAACCACGGTCGATATTGATGTCCACCGAGTCAGATGCTAAATCAGTGGTCAGGCTTGAATGATTTTAATCGTTCGTTCAGCCTTGCATCCATGATGTAGTGTGACATTTAGCTGCTGAACAGGTGCGAACAATTATGTTGAACAATTGCTTTTGATTGAATCAGCAGGAATGGGCGTATGCAGGTTGTTTTGTCTAATGACTGGTTTTCAAAAATTTTGACAGATATTGCAGTTAAGTAACAAAAAAGAAGAAAATGGGGGAAAAAAATGCGAGTTTAAGATAAAGAAAAGCATTTTCAAGGTGGTTAAGTGCTGTATGTTTACATTTTCGTCTGATGAACTTTTTGATAAAGCAGTTTTCCTAAAAGCCAATTGGACTGGAATAGGCTTACTATGGTTCTTAGGTAAGATTATTTTACTCTGTTAGATAAACTGACATGTGACGGAGACCAGTCTTCACGCCAGTGTCGGAGAAAACGTCGGAAAACATCAAACGGTTAGTCTAATGAGTGCGGCCTGGATTCGCAACTACCAGCTTTGAGAACAAAAGCTGGTAGTGGATGGAGCTTTTTTTCAATATTAATGTCAGTAAGAAAAATGTTAATTCCTCAATAAAAATATTATACATTTTTTTAAATATAAATTATTAAGGATAATCTAACTTTAACCATCTATTTCTAATATTAAATCATAGGACACACCAGTGACAAAGAGGTTCTGGTGTCGAAGCTGATAGACGGGTGGTACCGAGTTCCATCTCATGTCATGCACGGGGACCTAGCTGTTCGATGTTTTCCAGTGAAACTAGCGTGAATACGGGCTAGGACTCTTTACAAACACACGAGGAGGGTAACCCATGGATGCCTAGGTCCCCTTGTGTAGGCAATTAACATCAAACACAACACAACCCAAACTATTATCATAGTCTTTCAGAACCCTGGTGTCGCCCATCTCGCTGTTCTTGATCTTGATATCAACTAACGAGTTTGAGCCATGAAAATATTTTCCCTCGTGTTGAGGTAAAAAGATTAGGATTTAGTGATGGTGTTCAATAGGGTTTCGGACATGAAACATATCTTTTCGCTGATATTTTATTTTGAGTTTCAAGTAACAGAAAATCAAGTTAATTTCTGAAAACTAAAATAACTTTGCTATTGTTTGAGTATAAATGTATTTTTTTTTCCCCACCTTTTAAAAACTACAACTACAATAGCATTTATAGATTTTTTTTTTTTTAAGTAAGTTAAAGAAATATGCATCAACATCAATATTCACAGAAAATAATAATAATCTTATATAAGAATATTTATATGAAAATTTTTATAAAGAAATTCAAGCGTTAATCCTGACGTAATTTTCATTAACTTTTCATCAATTCCTAGAATGAATTTCTCTTGGTGAATGACGTAGGAAGCTATTCAAAGAGAGAGAGAGAGAGAGTGCGTCCGACCGCACATCCCAAACCACACCTAATCTCATCCATTCCTGACCCTCCCAGGTAACTTATCCTCGCCATTGTCTACACGGCGTTAATGCACTGTGAATTTTCCGGTGGGTCCTGATTTTGTATCTATGAACAAATACATTATTTAAGGCACGATACGAATTTAATATATATATGTATGATATCTAAAAATTGAAATATCTCGGTATATTATGATGATATAACTTATAAGAAAGTATTTCGTATCACTAAGAAACTTTTTCGGGTAATTACTTATAACGATATAACATAAAGAGTAAGTAAAGCACAAAAAAAAAAAGTTTCGGATCGAAACATTTAAGTTCTACCCTTCGTCAGATGAAATAAAATAGGTACGAGTGCACCATGAAAACAAGAGCTGTGTTATTGTGTTGCAGCTTTCCCGTTGCATTTGTGCCTATTTAACTTATTTCTGCTATAAAATCTAATTAAAGAACTTCCAGCATAATTTGGAGTCACACTTGAACTCTTAATGGACATAGGTACTAATTAACCACTTCTTGACTTATACTCAACTGTTATTACTTCATTTAGGTATGTCCAAACGAAAATATCAGTTTGTTTATGGGGGCTATCAACCCATCTTTGCGACATCCAATATCAATGTTGTACAGGGAAATTTGTTATAAGACTTGCTTATTACCGTATATATATATTTAATCTGTTTTCGAATTTAGGAAAATCGCAACAATTTAATTTCTTCTTGTTTTCAAAAAATTAATTTTTTTTTAAATTTTTATGTCTTTACTTTGCAGCTTTAAAAAAAAAAAAAAAAAAAAAAAAAAGTAAAAGAAAGTGTAAATGGCTTTTTTGGCATTTTTATAGCTTAAAAAAAAAAAAAAAATCAGTTTTTAATTAACAAGCAGAAATTTAAAGGTTGTAAATTTCCCGATGGAATTTAAGAAAATGCATTAGGTAATTAGCCAATTTTTAAACAAATTTCCCCATTAAATAACACGTGCTTTGGCTGCCGGAAACGGGGAAGTTCTAAGAGGTAGAAAGGAGTCTTAGATATACATCACCAAGGCAGGAAATGAATAAAAATTAAGTATTTCTTTAGGGAAATGAAATTACCAAGTTTAATCTTTTACCATAATATATCACTTATCTCGTACAAAAAAAAGAAAAAAAAAAGGAAATCATTGAGCTAATATAAACTAATTAATTAATTAAGATAATTCTTTTTCTTTTGCTTAATAATGTAAGGTAACAGAGAACTTCAATTATTCCCTTTTCTCTATAAGAAAAAAGTATTGGATTCGGAAATTTTCGACCTCCGGTTTAGGATGGATTTACACGTTTTGAAATGTCCCCGTCCCGAATACTTTTAGAAAATGTTCGCTTCCGTATATCAAAAATATTGTACAGACTGTATCTCATGAACCAATCGACGCCACTTAAACAAACTTGATATTTAATTAGACATTAACTTCAATTGGTGCTCATTACATTTGGAAATCAACCGTCGTCATACCATTTTTCCAAACTTTTTAGTAAGGCGTTACAGGACGAAATTTCATTTCGTATTAATGTATATACATAATGAAAATTATTTTAAAAGTATGATTTTGAAATTAAATCAGTAATAAAAATTATTGATACTTCTTATAATATAAAACTAAAATAAATAAATAAAAAATAAAGTACTAAAATAAAATAAAAATAATGTCGAGACAAAATTGATTTTCTCTCGACATTGAGTGTTATAAAAATCGTGTGAATTCATTATGGAAAATAATTTTTATAAATAACTTGTAATTCATGAATTTGTATAAGAAAATACAGAAGAAAGTCTTGTGGTGGCACACAACAACATAATATACTAGTGGGATATGGAATTAGATTACCGCGTGGAAGTTAGTCCCCCCATGACGGAAACAACACAAGTCACATATGCAGTTCGTTTGATCATCGTTAGATCACATTTGATGAACAATGTTTTTTGTTTGACCAATTTTATTTAAAGAGATATAAACAAAAAAAATGCAGTGGGGGGGTATAACTTCCACGAAAAATAAAAATGTCCAAATTTGAAAAAAATATTAGTAGTAAATCGATACAGAAATCGTTAGATCAGATTTGATCAACTATTTTTGGCGTTTGATTAAACCCGGAAGTGGCTTAAAAATCGATTTTTTAACCAAGAAAATCTGGAAGTTAGCCCCCTGCATTTTTTTTTTTTTTTTTTTTTTTTTTTGCTTATATCTCTTTGAATAAAATTGATCAAACAAAAAAAAAAAAAAAATTGTTGATCAAATGTGATCTAACGATGATCAAACGAACTGCATATGTGGCTTTTGTTGTTTCCGTCATGAAGGGGGGGGGGACTTCACCATGGAAAAGTGGAATGTACTTTAACCACACACACACGATATTGAATAAATAAATTTTATAAAAAAAATTATTAATACTACTATTATTTTATATGAATATATATATATATATCTGTATATATATCAGTACAAAAAACCCTTAACGGGTTAAAAGTTTGTGACGCCGCTACTTTATGGCTATAAGAATTAGAAATATGAGTCTTAAAAATAATGATATCAAATTTTAAGTGACGCTTTGCAATTAGTTAAAATATACATAGATTTTCTTATTTGATCATTTACTTTCTACTTTTATTTATATTTATAATGCAAACGTAATATTTTTTGCTTCAAGATCAGACAGATATATAAAATACACTCACTGATGCTTTTTCATTCACATTTCAAATTCAAAATAACAGTTTTAAAAGGAATGATATAAAAATTCCAGTGGCGCCTCGGTGTTATTTTAAAAGATTTGTTTTTAGATTCCATTAAAATTACTTTTGTTTTGTCTAATAAAGTATATTTACATATTGAAACAGTGCTTTTAATTTTCAAATATACTGTCAAATAATTATACTTTCACTGAGTTTGCATTATAAATTAAAATTATTTATTTCAATAAATTGATTTATCTTTTGCATCACGCTATCCAAAACATAGTATCATTATCATAGTATCCAGCTGAGTGAAAATTTGCGCAAAGAGGTAGTGTAACGTAAAGAAAATATTTACACAGATTTTACTTGCAGTTTTGGATAGCGTGACGCAAAAGATAAATCAATTTATTGAAATAAATAATTTTAATTTATAATGCAAACTCAGTGAAAGTATAATTATTTGACAGTATATTTGAAAATTAAAAGCACTGTTTCAATATGTAAATATACTTTATTAGACAAAACAAAAGTAATTTTAATGGAATCTAAAAACAAATCTTTTAAAATAACACCGAGGCGCCACTGGAATTTTTATATCATTCCTTTTAAAACTGTTATTTTGAATTTGAAATGTGAATGAAAAAGCATCAGTGAGTGTATTTTATATATCTGTCTGATCTTGAAGCTAAAAATATTACGTTTGCATTATAAATATAAATAAAAGTAGAAAGTAAATGATCAAATAAGAAAATCTATGTATATTTTAACTAATTGCAAAGCGTCACTTAAAATTTGATATCATTATTTTTAAGACTCATATTTCTAATTCTTATAGCCATAAAGTAGCGGCGTCACAAACTTTTAACCCGTTAAGGGTTTTTTGTACTGATATCATTACTTTTTAGGGGTTATTGATCAAAAAATTAAAACAAGTCCTTCTGGCTCCTAGGAAGGGTAAGCTGATTTATCTTTTATTATGAAGTTGCCACCATTTTTTTTTTTTTTTTTTTTTTTTTTTCAAAATTCAACAATTCTACAATTTTTCAATTCTACAATTTATTAATGGACTTGGTGGATTTATTAATGAAGTCTTGTAATATGGAGTTTTAACATAGAACCTTTCTAATGTAAATTTGAAATTTTCAGTGGGCTGGCACAGGGAAACAAGAGGGTAGATTAAGTTGGCAAATGGACATAACAAATACATTTCTGAGATAAATCCAAACTACAAATTTAGTTTGAATTAATTCAATATTTCAAACGTTATCATGCCGACAAATTTTCAAGTAGCCTGCCACTTGGAAACAAAATGGAGAAGTTTCACACTAGAAAAAAATATTGAGTGGGATTCTCAAACTCTTTAAAATAATAATAATAATAATAATAAGTGGGAAATTTCAAATTTAAGTTTTAGAATTACGTAATTTACATTTTGCAAGTTTCTTTTTAGAGAATTACAAATGCAAATTAAACAATTTAAAAAAATCAAGTTAATGTTAAAAATATTTTCTTTTCCCTTTTGAGGCTAAGCTCCAATATTCACAATTTTAATTTTCTTAAAAAATGCAGGTAAAAATTATTTCATAAAAATATTTGGTGGAAAAAAAAATAGACAAAATATAAATTAAGCTCTACATTTCTATAATTTTAAAAATAAGATAAAATCATTTGGAGAAAAAAAATTATGGAAAATACAAGTTAAGCTAAAGTTAATACAAGTTAATTAAAATACAAGTTAAGCTTAAGTTTTATGGAAAATACAAGTTATATATATATTTCTTTTTAAAAATTAAAAATCTCTTTTTAAAATACAGTTAGAGTTTATTCATATATTTACTTTTCAGCCTTTAAAATGATACATATTTTAAATATTAACATAAACTAATTTTTTTATTAGTATTTAAAGCAACAATGGCTAGGGGATGAAAGAGGGGATAAACACGCTATATATTTATGAAAATAGAATTAAAATTCATGAAAAATGTGTCAAATAGCAATTATTGAAAAACACGTCAAAATAAATAAATAACATCTTTACTTTGAAACCCATAATAATTTATTTAAAAAGTATAATTCTCTCTTTCTTTTTTTTAAATTAATTAATTAATGCATGAAAAATTCCATTTCATAAATATATTTACAACTACAATAAGCAAAAAAAAAAACCCCTCCTTTAATTGTAAATAATTATTTCTACCTTTTTCTAAGCAATTAAAAGTGTCTTTTTTTTAAAGAAAAATAAATTTAATATAGGAATGTATATGGTTTCAATACAAGCTACGAGATGGCGCCACTAGATGGCCAAATTATTACCTTTATGATAAAACCATATACTTTCCGATATTTAAGCTATTTTTCTTAAAAAAAAAAAAAAAAAAAAAAACACTTTAAATTGCTTAGAAACATGTAGACATGGATATTTAAAATTAAAGGAGGGTGTTTATTGTAGTTTTAAATATAGTTATGAAATGGAATTTTTCATGCAGAAATTAATTAATTAAAAAAAAAAAAAAAAAAAAGGAAAAGAAAGAGAGAATTATATTTTTTAAATAAATTATGGGTTTCAAAGTAAAGATGTTATTTATTTATTTTGACGTGTTTTTCAATAATTGCTATTTGACACATTTTTCATGAATTTTAATTCTATTTTCATGTTTTTTTTTTTGTTTTGTTTTTTAATATACAGTGTCATGAATATCCCTTCTTTCATTTCCTAGTCATTATAGCTTTAAATAATAATAAAAATATTAGTTTTATTATGCTAATATTTAAAATATGTATCATTTTAAAGTCAGAAAAGTAAATATATGAATAAACTAACTGTATTTTAAAAAGAGATTTTTAATTTTTAAAAAGAAATATATATGTATATATATTTGCAAAAGTGTATGTTTTAATTTAAATTAAAGACAAAAGATGGCGCCAAAACACCATTTACTGTTTTTTCCCATCTCTGCGCGGAATGATACATGAATAGGAATCGCAAATCATTGAGCTACTATAAAATCTATGTTTATGAATGATTAAAAATTTTTTGCTTTAAAAAATTGTAAATTCATCATTATTATGATAAAATGGAATATCTAAAATTACAAAATACTTCCTTATTTAAAATATAATCGAAATAATTTTTTCACGAAATGCGAAATTTTAAAATCTTAAATATTTCCTTTATAACAAAAAAAATATATATTTAAGTGAAATTTTATTTCGTATATATACAATAAATATTTAAAAGAAACAATAAAGTTTCTTTCTTGCATTAAAAAACAAAATCTTAATTTTTTCTTGACTGCATTCAGATTGAACCAACCAACCAACTACAAGACCAAACCGAATAACACCTGTTCAGAATTCTGAGAATTATCAATAGAAATCTTTGCATCGCGTAGTAAAAATAGTTCGATTTTTAAACTGAGTTATAAAAAAAACAAGAGTTTTCCTAGGGAAAAGGGAGATGTCAGGCACATCAGATAAAAGCGATTAATATCATATATAAATTAAACTAAATTCGCTCGAGCCATATTCGAGAAAAAATTCTTACACATTAGGCCGCCCATTTATAGCTTAAATGAGCCAATTCATATCTCGAAATATATTGCACGCAGAAATGTAGCGATTTCAGGGTAGGATCAGACAGAAGGTGAAAGACTATTTTGAAATTATCAGAACATAACCTCCCATATTTCCTGAGATATTAAGTGTCGGCTTTCAGCGGTTTCTTTGATCTTTAAATTGGTGTATATATAAGTGTCGCAGTTTCGTTCGTTTTTCCGTTTCCGCTGAGTGTCGTGGCGTTCGTTTGTTTTTGCGCTTGCGTCACTTGAGACTCTGCCGAGTCTCTTGATATAAATTACGTGTCACGATGTTTGTCCGGGGTAAACTCCTAAACTAAGGAACCGATTTTAATGAAATTTTGCACACTGTGTGCAGTTTGGTCCAACTTGAGAGATAGGATAGTTTTTATCTCAATTTATTGTCACAATATTGTTTTATTGCAATTATTTGTTAATTATAGACCTTTATTAAAGTTGCTCCAAAATATCTGTGAGTTCCATTAATTTAATTGTTGCCAAAAAAAAAAAAAAAAAAAAAAATACTAGTTGAAAAGAAAAGAAAAGAAAGAAAGAAATATGAATTTGAAACTGTATCTGGAGTCTTCCATTCCCCTTTAGCAAATAAATTATTCATAAATTTTATTTGCTAAAATATTAGTATGTATTCCCGTGTGTATTCACTCGGGGAAAGACGGCCATATTTTGGTAAAAACGTCGTCTTTTCCCAAATGAAAAGGAATAACTTTTTTCTCCCCAATGATCACTCTATTCTATATATGCTATACTATATCTATGAGTTCTATACGCAAGCGAAGTGTGACTCACTGACCGTCTGTGCAGCCAAGAAAAAGATTTCCTATGTTAATTGCCCACTGGATTTTTTGTAAGAAATTATTAAAAATCGAGGAAATTTATTTCCCGATTTTAATCCTTATATTTGGGTATAGATATGTATTAGTTATCGCGGGTGTTAGATTGAATTATTTTGTGCTCAAAATGACAAAATTTTAATTTTAAATTTCAAAACTCTGTCGCCCTTGGCTTTTTTTATTATTATTATTATTATTATTTGGCGATCAAAAGCGTAACACGAAAATATACATGCTAGATGTATACATTGTACGAAATGTAATATGTATTATTCATTGTACGTATGTATGACATGTAATATGTATTGTACGAAATATTGTTTCATATTATTCATTACTCTTTTAATATAAGTTGTTAAAATAACCATGATTTTTGAAAGGAATTAAATATTTTCGCCAGATAATTTGGCGATATTCTTTTTTTTTTTTTCGCCAAGGATGGCAGAAATGAAATCTATTCCGCAGCAAAATATTAGTATCTTACATCAGATATTTTATTTAGACATTTGAAAACAAATTTGACTTCAAACTATGATAGAATATTTATCATTTTCCTTTTAATTAGTATATTATTAGTATATTAAAATTTAAAAGCATGGTATATAAAAAGTTTTTTTTTATTTATTTTTTTAATCTTATAATTATTCTTATCGTAATCCTCAATGTTTCCCATCTTTATTAACTTGAATTTACTATTAAAATTTTTAACATACTCAAAAACTTCTCATCACTTCGTTAAAATACACTAAACTTTTCCAAAATCTTTTTCTATTTAAAATGATACATGTATTTACTTTAAATGTCCAATATTTCATAAGATTTCCAATTTTAAAGTTTTAAAATATTTATCAAATTTACTTATTTTTCTGGTTTAGCCTTATTGTTTTCCTTTTTATAACTACAGCTGTTGCCCTCTTTAAAATATTTAAAATGATGAGGTCATTTTATAGTAAAATTATTCATTATAGCATATATTATATTTCACTCCTCCATAAAAATTGATTTTAAAATCGTCTATTTCTTTTATACTTTTATTTTAATAGAATTTTAATAGAATTTAATTTATATATTAGTCCTTTTAGCAATTTTATCCAAAGTAGCATTAGAAATAATATGTATCACTTCTCCATTAAAATTTATAGGACCCTACAATAAAATTAATTTGTGCTTAATATCAACACTACGAAAATTTTTATCAATCGCTTCCAAATTTTGACCTAAGTTTCAAATCTCAACCCTGTGGGTTTTTACATCGGCTACAACGTTTTCGTCTTTGTTCGTAAATAATAATTTGACTGTACTAAATAATTTACAGCCGTATAATTCAACGTATAACTTAGTCACAGCAACGCGTGGCCGGGTCTGCTAGTATATATATATTAATGAATTCGCTTCATGCATCATAACTTGATCAACTTCGAGATGAATACTGCTGAAAAACATGAAGATATTTACAGCAAATTCTAATCAAGGCGTATAATAACTGGTGATAATAATCAGAAAAAAATAAAACAATAAAACTCCGAAGCCCTATAAACTGAAGCCTCTCAGTTCAACCTAAATCCTAATCCTAAAAGAAAACGAAAGAACGCTAGAATCCAAAACCAAAACGAAACTGAAGAAAGAAAACATTTGCTAAAAGCTTATGCAAATTGTCAGAGGCAGCGCCATCTAGGGAACTACATAAGAAAATATAACGGAATATTTCGCTGGTGGAAATTTTTTTTCATTTATTTAATTATTTTTTGGTAATATATCATGAAATAACGTTTCAAGTATTTTTTTTTTTTTTTTTTTTTTTTTTTAAGGACTAATATATAAAATTATTATTATAAATAATTCTTCTGTTAACGCTAAAACTAGTATGTACTGTTTTTTTTTATAAGGAAAGCTGTTGATTAAAAAAGGCTAAGTAATATTTATCTGTATGTCAAGGTGAGAATTTTGATATAACAGCAATTTAGGTGAGATAAATGAAACAACAAAGTGGGTCGATCCTCTCCCTTTCCCTTCACTAGAAAATGAATATGAACATTACATACATAATACTTGGAAACAATTCTTTTATTATTATTATTATTATTATTACATTATTATTATTAATATTATTATTAATTAAAAGAATTAAAAAAAAAAAATGTTAAATTTTAAAATCCCTAATTTACTTCAATGATCCGTATCTTTATTGATTATGTCAAGATTTTTTTGACAGTAACGGTGAAAAGTGTCGTTTATATTCTAGCCTAATTTGCGCTCTAATCAAGTAATTGTTTCGGGTTTTTTTTTCCGCTTTGTTTTTGCATATTTGCTCATACCATTTTTTTCATGTCATTTTTCATAAAATGTTTCAGGATCAGCGAGATGTTCGATTCTAGGAGAGTGTCGAACACGTTCTCTATGCACGTTTCACACACGGCGCATCTGCCCAACGTGCCTACTGTAGTACCACAGATGCTTCCAGGCGTCATAACCTGCGTGCAACATGTTCCTAAGCGTGAATCATGTGTTGCGTGCTTAATATATATTAGCGTTATTAGCTTTAATCTGATGAGGAAACAAAAACTTTTCACAGCATTCAACGAATAGGAATTCTCGGACGGTTTTTTTTTTTGAAAACTGAGCCCTTTAGTCGAGAGAAAAGTTAATGTTATTTATGTCATACTAGACATTTCTAAAAATTATAGTCAATTTCGGAATAGTTTGGTATGTTTTAGTTGAGTTTCATGTCAAAAATCCGAATTGGAGATTTTGATGTTTCTATACGTTTCGAGGTCCCCTGAGTCCGTTTCCACTATTTTTACGATGATGTATGTATGTATGTGTGTATGTCATTGAGTGAACACGCTAGCGTCTAAACGAATAAGTTGAAAGTTAGTACGTATATTGTAAGTCACTATAGTACGAACCCTATAGATTTTGGTGAATCTAGCACTTATAGTTTTTTTACAGGGACACCAAGAAAAATTCTTTACATTATGGCCTAAGAGACCAAATTTTTAAAAGTGCGATAGAGTCTAAACGTCTAATTAATCTGAGCAAAAAATTTGTAAACGTGTTATACGTCACAGTTGCACGAACTGTATAGATTTTGGTGAATTTAGCACTTACAGTTTTTTTACAGGGGCACCAAGAAAAATTCTTTATCATTATGGCCTATGGGACCCAATTTTTGAAACGACGATAGCATCTAAACGCTTTATTCAATTGAGCTGAAAATTGATATGAATATTATAAATTCCTGTTGCACTAACTATAAGCATTTTGGTGAATCTAGCGTTTATAGGTTTTTACAGGGACACAACGAAAAATTCTTTATCATTATGATCTTATGGGCTCAAAGTTCAGTAGCGTCAAATAAAACATCGTGTAATATATGGAGAACAATACTCAAACACTCTATTATGGTTTTCTCTCTTTTTTTTGTTTAACAACTCCTCTTTCTTTACTTTATCTGCAAAACTGTTAATGACTCAATGTTCGGAAAGTCGAGTGGAGTCACTCCAGAATTTTTTTTTTTTTTTTTTTTTTTACAAAAGAATAACCTGTAGTTTCTTTTGAAAATCGTGATTATTTGAAAGTGAAGCTAATGTGAGCCAAAAAATGTGACACAAAAACAAAAAATATAGAGCCAAATTGGTTCAATCCCTATCATAGTATCTGATTTAAAATTGTGTTAGAGGGGAAGGCAAGGAAATAAGACTTTCTTTTTGTCTCAATATTAAATTTTTGGCTGTTAATTCGAATCCTCTTTCGCGTTTTTTTTTTTTTTTTTTTTTTTTTTTCTTTTTCTCTCTTTGTGATGTCAATTACAACATATTCTAAAAAAAATTTATAATCGCATAAAAACCATTTTTAATGTAAAGAAAGATTTTTATGACCTCTAAATTATAATTTAAATTAATATACAATGTGTTCTTTAAATTTTTATATCCACCCTCTTCCCATATATGTACTTTTTGCTATTTACAACTCTCTCGAAATCTTTCATTATGTATTATTCTTTCTTTAACGTAATTCAGATATACAATAGCAGGTTATATCTTTTTGATAATTCGCTTTCCCTTCACCTTGCAAAAAAATGCACTTCGCCGCCATGTGTTCATTCCTGGTCTCACAATATGGTACATTAATTCAGTGCTGCAGTAAGTGTTCCTTGTTAGATGTTGTGATGTCCATTATCACATATTAAAAAAAATGCACACACACATATATATATATATATAAATGATAGATATCGTAATAAATTTTAATCTTAAAATTTAGCAATTAATAGATACAAAACAATACCAAATCACAAAAATTTTGAACTGATTTTAATTTAGAGGAAAGACTGACACAAAATTGTTACGATTTCGATTAAGAACCAATAAGAGACAAAAATAACTTAAATTACTTACGCCGACATGAATGATAATAAAAAAAAGGACCATTAAACTTTATGACAGAGAAAACAAATAAATAACCCCAGAAATAAAACCATATAGAATGAGAAATTAAATGAAATATTAATTTAAATGAAATATTAAGTAAAATATTAAATAAAATCTTCATGGATACCAGAGAGAAAACTAGAAAAATGCATAGTAGTCACTTGTAAAACATTTAACACAAACTGGAGAATAGGATGATGCCAACAAAAAATGAAATTAAAAATAAAAGCTTTGCAAACATCGATTAATCGACAAAGAATGAACGACACAGCATTTTCATTAACGATAAAATACACAGAGTAATTATTTATTGAGATAGTCAAAATATCTGTTAAAGTTTCTTCTGGTTAAATGTTAATTTAAATTGTACTTAAAACAAGAATCACTAAAACTTTCAAAGAAAGGATTAAGGAAAGAAGACATAAGTCAGCAGTGAGCAAGCGCCATCTAGCGCTTAGCTAGATAAACACTATCGAAACCTTTGATCGTGTATTATTCGTTCTTTAACGTAATGAAGATCTACAATAGCATGTTATGACTTTTTCTAATTCGGTTTTTTTTTTCATCTTGAAAATAAATGCAGTTTGTCGCCATGTATGCATTCTTGTCTCCCAATATGATTTTTTTTAAAAATTAAAATCACACAATCAACTGTGGAAGAAAATCATATTAATTGAAATTTTATTAAAAATTTCAATAATTTCAAAAATTTCAATTAATATGATTTTCTTCCACAGTTGATTGTGTGATTTTAATAAAAAAATTGTATTTCTTTCTCCCATTATCTAATGGTGTTTTCCATTTCCTGCGGCTTATTTTCTGTTGAGCTATCTATATGATAGACCAGAGATGTTTCTGTCTAAAAGGTTGTCTGAGTGAGTAATGCTGACCGGGATGTCGGCCTGGATAGCTCAATTGGTAGAGCCTTGACCTTATAAAGTCAAAGATCCGGGGTTCGAGTCCCGGTCCAGGCATTATTTTCACTCAGTCGTAAAGTTTCAATTAATACAATATGATTTTGCTAAGTTCCGTGTTCTCATGGCGAAGGGTGGCTGTTATTGTGGACTGTTTGAATTGTAATTATCTGGTATCCTTTTCAAAAATTGTATGTGCTTATACGTAACACAATTACAACGATTTTTTCTCTACTATTTTGAATTTGGCTTCGACTAGAGCTCTGGCGAAATGAATGAAGAAATCGGAGCGTCACTTCATCATTATGACTTGACCTAAGAAGTCGACGTTTTGGACTTCCACTCCAATGCTATTAAAATCACTCCAATTCTATTTATCCAATAATAGTAACATTATAAAATTGGTCACCTATACCTATGAGTAAATATATCAAATAAAATGTTTAGTAAAAATTTTCGTGATTATCTACAAAAATGTCTGGATTAATGATCCCTGTGTTATTGTCGATTCACATCGCAAGAATTCTAAAGCTGTTTTTAACATTTAACTTTAACAACCAACGGTCATCCCCATCTACAAATCATCGTTGCAGATGTAATTTAACGCTGGGAACGGATAGAATGAGCACATGCATAGGAATATTTTGAAAGATAGATTGGAGATATTTTCGGAAGGCTTTTCCGGAGAGTTTTCACTTACAGTTGATAGCAAAATTATTGAAGCATTATCAATAATTCCTAATTAAAAAATGGGCATCTAATACTGTTTTGTTAAGTAAATATTTGTCGAGTCTATCTTTGTCTCATACTGTTTATAAAAAATCTGGAGTGACTCCACTCGACTTTCCGAACATTGAGTAATTAACAGTTTTGTAGATAAAATAAAGAAAGAGGAGTTGTTAGACAAACAAAAGAGAGAAAACCATAATAGAGTGTTTGAGTATTTTCCTCCATATATTACACGATGTTTTATTGAACGCTACTGAACTTTGAGCCCATAAGATCATAATGATAAAGAATTTTTCGTTGTGTCCCTGTAAAAACTTATAAATGCTAGATTCGACAAAATGCTTATAGTGAGTGCAACAGTGATTTATAATATTCATATAAATTTTTAGATCAGTTGAATAAGGCGTTTAAATACTATCGCACTTTTAAAAATTGGGTCCCATAGGCCATAATGATAAAGAAGTTTTATTTGCGTCCTTGTAAAAAAAACTGTAAGTGCTAAATTCACCAAAATCTATACAGTTGGTGCAACTGTGACCTATAACATGTGTAAAAAATTTTTGCTCAGATTAATAAGGCGTTTAGACGCTATCACACTTTTAAAAATTTGGCCCATAGGCCATAATGATAAAGAATTTTTCTTTGTGCCCCTGTTTAAAAAAAAAAAAAAAAAAGTGCTAAATTCACCGAAATCTATACAGTTCGTGCAACTGTGACCTATAACATGTGTACATTTTTTTTTCTCAGATTAATAAAGCGTTTAGACGCTATCGCACTTTTAAAAATTTGGCCCCATAGGCCATAATGATAAAAAAAATTTCCTGGTGTCTCTGTAAAAAAACCTGTAAGTGCTAGATTCACCAAAATCAATAGGGTTCGTACTATGGTGACTTAAATATATGTACCAACTTTCAGCTTATTCGAAGAAAGCGTTTAGACGCTAGCGTGTTCACTCACACACATACATACATACACACACATACATACATCATCAAAAAAATAGTGGAAACGGACTCAGAGGACCTCGAAACGTATAAAAACATCAAAATCTCAAATTCGGATTTTTGACATGATTACAATACTTTCCTCACTAAAGTGTTCGGAAAGTAAAAAGTAAGTTGATGATAAAAATTAGCGATCAATCTAAAACAAAATATGTGAAAAATGCGGATGTGTGATTCAATAATTTTGCTGCTGACCCTATAAGTGTGTGAAAGGTAATATCAATAAGTTTATTCAAAAACTTCAGTAATTAAAATTTAATTAAATTAATGACCAACTAAGCTTTTGTTTTCTTGAATGATTTCCACTAATTTCAAACACCGTCTTTTGTATGCAATTTGCTTCAATAATAATTTCCATTGATGGAAGACTTTTGCAGGGAAGAAGAAGTGACACAAGTCTCCGTTTTTTACCTTGCATAATAGACAACCTGCTTTGTCCGTTAACCGCGTGACTGGTACATACTTATAATGTTGAGGTACATATTTACAAATTATCGCAAAAATGATGAAACTGCAAAAATCCATTCATGTTTTTACACTCTACTTGTTTTTAGCACCTGAGAATAGCATATCAGAAAAAAAAAAAAAAAAAAAAAAGGAAAATAAGAGATATTAGCCTTTTCTTTCAAAAATGCATATCAGCAGAGAAATAATATAATAAACAAGAAATTGACCGATACTATCTGAGGGCATTAATTCATTTTTCACCAGCATATATCATCTCTTTAATAACGATATTCTGCTTTCGACTCTATGGCCTCACGAGATATTCTACTCTATTACGCTGACGTAGCGTGATTTGATATTTCATTTTTCTCCTATCGTTTTTTCGCCCGAGAGAGGTTATTATCCGGAATAACCTTTTAACCGTGACCGAAAAAAATCAAATAAAACAAGAAAAAAAAGTGGAAGCAAGTCGTGGTGATCTGGTAAAGCTCTGAAACAAAAACCGTGGCCAAGATAAAAATAAATAAATAAATAAATAAATAAATAAAATCGTCTAAGTACGGTATCCGCGTTTTAGAGGGTTTGTTAGAGATAGAAATAAGAGGGTGGTTGCGGTACAGTTGTTAGGTGGTTTTTTGCGTACGCAAAACACGTGCACACGGTTTTGAACTTTTGAATTATTGGTGAAGTCTTTTGGGCTTACATTAAACATTTAAAGGCAGAAGCAGCAGATGATGTGTTGTGTTGGTTCCGCTTCGCTTATTTTGAGAGTATAGAAGGCAGATATAATTTATATATGTTTTTCATATTAATCTCGAAAAAGATAAGATAAGCATATGGAGGATGGATGAGTTTAAATCTCTCTCTCTCTCTGTTTTTTTTTTTTTTTTTTCCCTCGTTTTTAAGTGTTGAATTATAGGAAGCACATGCTGTCTATATCTCTCGAATCTCGCAAACCATATGGATTTTTAATTTTGAATTCCATAAAAATAAAAATAAAAAATGAAATATTATTCAGTGTATATGAAAAAAGTTAAAAAGTTACTTTGGACACAAATTGAAATTATGTCCTTCATTAATTACTCTGAAGTCTTATTTACATATAATAGCAATTAAAAGAAAAAAAAATTATTTATTTTGAGGTTATAGAAAGGAATACTGAAGCATGGTTGATTTATAATTGGTTCTCCTAATAGATAAGATAGACATAGGGAAAATGAATTGAGTTTAAAACCTTTATTTATATTTTTATTTATTTATTTTTAAAGTGGTAATTTATAGAATGCATGCTGTTGCTAATCCACGAATCTCGAAAACCATATGTGTTTTCGATTAATATGTATATTGTTAGGTTCAAAAGTCAAAATTTATTTTCACCTTGAATTGAAGTTGAACCCGTAAGGGCTCCTTTTAATTCTTATTCACAATACCATCTTTTTTTTTTTATTTTTTATTTATTTATTTACACACAATAATTATGGCCTGTAAAACAGCTTGATATTCTGACTACCCCATCCAATACATTGTTTCAAAGGTGTGAAAGATTATGTACTTTAATATATTGTTACTTCATATTTATCATGGTAAATATAACAAATTGAAACTTTTTTTTTTTTTTTTTTTTTTTTTTTTTTTTTAATAGTTGAATTATAGAATATGCATATTTTATAATATATTATAAAGTTATTACAAATTATTATTAGTTATCATATATTAATACATATCATCTGAATATTATACATTATATATTTATTATTTATTTCAATATATTATTTATTATATATTATTCATAAATTTCATTTACATCATCTTAAAATTTTATTAAATAATCCGGTGTGTCACTCACACGACTTTCTCCTACCTTGCATTTTAATACTATAAAGGTAGATTTCATATTAAGACATGACGTCAATAAGGTAAGATAATACAGTTCAATGTACTTAATCAAAAATAATCTAAAATAGGCTTAGGAATAGTTTTATTTGACATATAAATGTGTGAGAGGGCCTATAGCCCCCCTCTATCCCCGTTCAATTAGAGTGCCTATATATATATATATATTTAATCATGGAAATTATTAATTTGCCTCGAAACTTGCCATCTTGATAATTTTATTTTTCAAGTGGCAACCTAATACGAATTTCAAAATACCAAATTTGAATGTCCCACAGTCATTTGCTTTTAAGTTATGCTGATAATAGATATACATACAGATCAACCGCTACAAATTGGCCTTTCGTAATCTTGGCACCTCAAAACGTGATATTATACAAAAAACCAGAGTTGAAAATAGAACTTCAAAAAATACACTTCTCACAGTATGGGTATGAAACAAATTTCCTTTCTGAGCAGTGTTCGTGGACACAGTAAAATGTAGCAAAGCACTTCTATCAATTACATTCAACAGAAAAGAACGTCCAACTCAATTTTTGGTAGCTCTGTATATTGTCTACAAACAATATGCACTATAAACGATACTGTGTACTTAAATTTAGTTGTTATAATGTTTGTTGAACTTGTTTTGATGAAAGGATTAGACATAGATGTAAATTTTGACGATGCTAAAATTTTTGATATTTTGATGAAGCGATGTACTGATAAAATGGAGAAAAAGAATGTTCAAGCAAATTTAAAGTGATGGCCGTAGATATTGCACTGTGAAGACAATTCACCCAGGAAACAGGTGCTGACTTTAAATCTTTTATTTACCTTAAATTCATGACAAAAATATTCTTTATGAAGTCTTCCAATACTATAGAGTTTCAGCAGAAAGTCTTTTTGAAAACATCAATATAAAAATATTCATTTACGAATAAATGGATGAAAGGACAGATGGATGGATGGATGAATGGACACGGGGAGTATTAGAGAGAACGTACAGTTTGTCAGTTATCCAAGAGCAGCGGCAAAAGTGAAGAAAGTTTGGCTCATTAACTTCACATAAAAACCACAAGTTATATCGCCAACTTCATTCTGACATACAAAAAGAACAACATAGTAGCGAATAAATCAGAATAACTTTTTAAAATATATTGGCGATTCTTTTCTTAGCCAAAAAACCGTTATCAATTCGTGAGAAGATTGGAAAAGTACGTTAAAACTCAACCACAAAAATTTATGGTTAAAACCTTATTCTCGGTCTTTAGCCGATAGAAAGTAGATAATTTTTATATAAAAGTAAAATTATCTATTATAATGTAGTATATAAAAGAGCGGATGCATCTGTTCTGTTCTAGGTTCAAAAGTGATACATCAGGAAATATTTGATTCTATTTTATTTTACTGAGATGGAAAGATTTACCCTCCACAGAACATTATGCGATCGAAACCACATCTCTTACTTTTATTTTTATTTACTGAAAGAAATAGAGAGAGACTTACTTTGATCCTTTGCAAGAAGAGAAACCGCAGATATTAGCTCGCTTTTTATAAAGATAGAAAATGAATTGGAAAAGAATTAAATTTTGAAATCTAATATATAATTTAGAATATGTGATTTTCGATATCACATTAGTCTTACTTGAAAGACACACAACTAGCACAAACAGAACAAAAAATGAAACTAACACAAAATGAATTACAATTCCAGCGATTTCCAAGTATAATCCCAATATATCCAAATTCAGTCCTGTAAACGAATGATGAATATATTCCATACTACAATCTACACAAAACATGCTTTTAAGCATGTAAAATATTTTGTTCCTTCCGTTTTGTTTAAGTCAGCCTATAGATGTTACACTGACTTACCAGAAATTTCCCCACAGACATTTTGTATTTGAATTATCTTGGATGTCCCTGTACACAAATCATTTGCTTGATATCAACGAAAAGTTTGATGTTGTATTGCTTTATGATACACATTCAGAATACCGAGTTTGGATTTTCTGCCACTATTTGTTCTTGAGATATGCTGATATACACACAGACTAGATGCTAAAAATATGATTTTCATATTCAGGGACCTCAAAACATGTTAATATATCAAAAAATCAATTTCAAAGATTTGACCCTAAAACAATACTTTCTGTATCTTATGTATGGGTAAGAGAAAGTAAAAATTGTTTGGTGCGAAACCCAAATTTTAATTTGACTTTAGCCCGAAATTTAGCCTATTTGTATACATTCTGAAATGTGAAAAATAAACGTCTGTTTATACTTTAGGGGTAGGTGGGATACCTCGGACCTATTTTGACTTTTCCAGTCTTAATTTTGTAATTATTCGCCAAAACCAAATACAGCTTTTTTAAATACTGTATGGTGTTATATACAACATATACTGATTCCAAAATTTTATTAAAATGATATCAATTATATTTTTAAAAAAAAGTACAATTGGGTCCACCTGGTAGTAATTTGGACCATTTATTAAAAGATACAGAAAAACTCAATTTTAAGTAAGAAAATCTATTTATTAATCAATTACACTCATATAAATTCAAACTAGCAGGCTTTGCCCGCTTCGCTGGCCACTAAATTTAAAGGAAACTCGTTTCTATATAGCTTTATAAAAATAAAATAAAATAAATTACTGAAATTGTTCAAAAGCTCGCTCCAGGTCCCTGCTTCATTCAGCAGCGATTTGGTCATCAACTGCAACTCGGGCGCTTGTCCCTATTACCTGCGACAATAGTTTACCAATGAGCTTCCATTTAGGTGCTTATTATATAACAGTTTCGAAATAGATAGTATCGAACAAATTGGAGTTTCCCTTTTATATTTGAATCCCAGTTACATGTAAACAACACTATACGTGTTGTTCACATGTAACTCGGACTGGAATCAAACGTAACTGGGTTTAGACAACATAATATTTGCTTTTACGTTATTTCATATGTTTTTTTATGTTTATCCAATCAACCATTAAATGACAGCAATTTCACGCCAAATATTACAATATGCTGTGACCGGCTACGTCTGTCGCATGAGACAATTTTTTGCGTTTATATATAATTCATGGGTTGTAAACCTGATAGTACAGCCTTAACATAGTTCTCTTTGGCGGCTTTTGAATTTTTGTCACCATTTTAGACTTAATCCATTGTAACAATAAGACTTAATCCCTTGTAACAATATGCTATGAGCGCTATTTCTGCCGTATTTTAGACAACTAATCTTTTTATGGTTATATATATTTCCCATTAAACATATTTTTATTTATTTATTTAAATATTAATTTGAATTTTTCAAATATTTCTGTTCGACAGCGTGAGAGTGCAGTAACACATAGAGGTTCATTTATTTGTATGATAAATTAGCATAGTGATTATTATATAAAAAAATAAATAAATAGGTAAACATTATCGTGTTACGCAACTTTATTATGTCGCTCCATTGGCGGCTTTTGAATTTTTGTCGCCATATTAGCGATGGATTTTTTTTTTTTTTTTTTTTTTTTTTTTTTGTATGAAAAGGGAAAGACTATTTTGCTAATAATTTTATCAGACTCTTTTTTGTTTATACATAAGAATCCTTTATATTCTGCTTATATTTTTAATGCTTTTTAGGTTTAAAATAGTGCTTGTTGAAATAAATTTCCTATCTTTAAAACTGCATTTGTTCTGTAAATTTTGTGTAAAAATAAATCATTTATGTTTTTATATATTTGATGCGCTACTTAGATTAAAATGGCTGTTGCTATATTAAACTTCTTGTCGAAAAACATTTGGTGTACTTCAACACCAAAATTTAAAAAATCGCCCAGCAGGATCTGTTAATGAAGCTGATAAAATAAAAGTATGGTTCATAGAGTTTAAATAATCTATTTAAAAAATTTTTTAAAACCCAAATTATTAATCTATCGTATCACATACATAGATATAGTAATAATATATAGATTGATCATTGGGGACAAAAAAGTGATTCCTTTTCACTCGGGAAAAGACGGCGATTTTACCAAAATATGGCAGTCTTTCCCCGAGTGAATACACACGGGAATATGCACGAATGTTTTAGCAAATAAAATTCATGAATAATTTATTTACTAAAGGTGAATGAAAAGCCCCGGATATAGTTTCAAATTCATTCTTCTTCTTTTTTTTTTTTTCCTTCAATACCACTTAATGGCTGATTCCAAAGCTTTTTTTTCGGCATCAAAAATCTTTGCACGATAATATGGGGATGATAGATCTATATATATTATTATATCTATGATCACATAAATCTTTTCGAAAATAGAATAAAACTTAATTTGAAAAAAAAAAAATAATAATAACTTTTGTTTATTAACCAAAATAATTGATGAAATTTGAAATGCAAGTTGGTCTTGTGGGGTACAGGCTGTATATTATATTTTTGTGTTCGTGAGAGAAAATTTAAAAGAATTTGAAAACTGCAATTTTTAATCCCTTTTAAAAATCATGTGACTTAATGTGAAGCAGATTTTTCATTTTTTTCTCCTAACGGTTTCCATACAATCTACTGCTGTTGCCACCTAAAATTCATACTTTAGTTAATTTTAAAAAATCTAATTGTCCGATTGATAAGCTGTTTAATGCATCGGATTTAAAAAAATTTTCCTTTTCATTTGCTATCTTATTTGTAACGATGCGACTGATATTTCTAATTTATTTTCTAATCTTTCTGATTTATTTTCCTCATTTTAAATAAATGTACGTTTTTTTTTTTTTTAATTATTATTATTATTTTGTCGAAAAAAAAATTGGGAACAATTAAATTATGGATAAAATGTTAAAATTTAAATGGCTTTTTTTATCAGAAATTAGAAGGTTATGATTTTCACATTTTAATTAATTAAGAAGAAACTAATCAAAAATTCGAAAATCCGACTTCGATGTGCACAATGACCCTTCGGGATGCACCTTTGTGTTAAATCTCGTGACTGTCCGAGCTACCGTTTTCGAGATCAGTGAAATATACATACAAATATTGCTCACTTAATAGTATAAGATAAACATTTTTTATTTTATTTTATTTTTTTAATTTGAAAATCATTAATCTGTCCCATTCGTATTGTTATCGTTTAAGGGAGAAACAATTCGGCGGTTACAAAAGATTAATTTGAATATACGAGTAAATTATTATATAAAGCGTTAAAATAGATTTGAATTAAAATTAAATAGAAAATTTTAAAAATATATGTCATTTCTACATCACAATTATTTTTATAAGGTCCAATATATTATAGAAACTTGTGTTAAGATTTACACGATACTGTAACGAGTAAAACTTTGAACCATTTATTAGTTCCTTTTCAGTGGGCGGTTTTTGTTAAAAAAAGGGAAAAAAAATGAGAATTTCAAAAAGAACTTGAATATGTTTTCAATTTATTTAACGCTACCTAACTTAAGAACAAATAAACTGCAGAACGTGTATACCATTGTCCGTAATTACTCTTTCTTATTTTGTCCCTCTAGAAGGATGTTTACTTCTCTGACTTTAATTAAATTTAACTCTGTACACAAAAATGAAAGTTCAAGCTGAATATAATTTCACGACGAGGTCAAGGACCTGCACTTTAATATAAGTTATTAAATGAACGAGAAGTGAAAACTTAAATATTATATTATTCATTTAATAAGGTAATAAACTGTAATTAGAAATACAAATTCTAGAGAGATGCATAGTATTCATTTTCTCTGAATTATATAGTATTCATTCCGAATTGCATTTTACGAAAATTAAGCGTGAAAATAGTACTTTGAAATTAAAACAGCCCATTCATAAAATCATAATTATATGCATGTCAGTTTTCTATTATACCGTCATAAAGTAAGTTTCGTATACGTGACGATTTAAATAACATTTAATTTTGCCTTAAATTAAATTTCAAAAATGAATTAAACATTTATAAATTCAAAGCAGTATCATTATTGGTATGGTAGATAATACAGTAGCTGAATTCATTTGCAATGTTATTGAAATTCAAATTCTCATTTTAAAGGAATGGTGGCTGTTATAAATATATCTATATCTATATACTATGAAACTTGAACAATTCGAACTTGTTTAATTCGAAATTCTGGATAACTCGAATTTTTTATTCGGTCCCTTGAATTTTGTATTAAAATAATGTTAAAAAATCATGGATAACTCGAATTCTATTTTGGATAATTTGAATTTTTCATACGATACCTTTAAAATATTACACTAAAATTTTTTCCCGAAATTTTTCTCAGCTAAAGTGTATTATTTTTTTTAACAGTCTTTCAAAAGAAGGATAAGGAAATGCAAGAGCATTTCCTACCTAGTGCATCAGAAGATAGGGTCCATATACATGAACTTCGAGGTTTTTTTTTAATTGAAAGTCATGTCTAATGTAGAAGATTCTACTTTTGTTACAACTGATAGGTTGAAGTCATATGCTTTGACACAAAGATTGTATTTAAAGAAGCAATCAAAAATACCAATGGGGGAGGGGGGGGGGGGGTGAATGTAGCAGTATTCTTAGATATAAATTTTATGCGTTAAATCTTTGATCGTAGAGTTTTATTTATTTTTTTTTTTCTCTTCTTCTTGACAAAATAGTATATGTAATTCGAATACTTCGATATTTTGAAATTTTCTCTGGTCCCTTCAACTTCGAATTATCCAAGTTCTACAGTATATATATATTCTGTATATATACTGTACCAAGTTATATATATATATATATATACAGTTGAACTTCGTTAACATGAATCTCAAGGGGAATAAAAAATTTGTCCATGTTATCAGCAGTTCATGCTATCAGTAACTCAGAGACTAATCTTTTTGACGGGGATTGTGGAAACAGTTCATGTTAAAAGTAATTCACGTTAAATGTGTTCACGTTAACATGATTCGACTGTATCTTTAAATTCCTGTAAAGAGTTATGAAAACTTTTATGGAGTTATTCATTAATGAAAGTTTCTAAAATATTAATTACTTTTAACTCCTAAAGATCACGATTACTTGGTTCCGGGTTCTTTGAAACGGTGTTGTTCGAAACTACAAAAACGTTACGTTACATTTTATTATTTTATTATTTATTTATTTTATTTTTGTTAAATATAAACCAAAAATTTATATTTTTTGAATTCACATTGGTAAAAACTTCTAAGAAATCTTCTATTATATATTTCAAGTTAAGTTTTTAATTAGTTTTGAAAAAACGTTTTATATCTTAAAATTTTATTATCAAAATGAAAGAAAAATAAAACAAAAAATTTTGCAGTGCATCACTTTTTTTAAATTAAAATTACATTACCATGACATCTAATCCTCATCATAGGAGCTATCTAGTTACTATTTTTCAAATTTCGTGATAAAAGTTATACTTCCCTTATACTTCTGAACAATTTTATCCTTTGATCATAACTCTCTATTTTATCAAAAAAAAAAAAAAAAAAAAAAAAAAAAAAGACATATTTGGAAATAATTTTATATCAAATAATATATCAAATTTTATATCAAATAACATATTTATTCTTTTTCAAAAAAATTATTCGAAAATCGTGTAGTTTGAAACCGTGTAATTCGGAGGAAGGTATTGTGATATCGAAAATCACATATTCTAAATTATGTATTACATTTCTGATAAATTTAATTCTTTCCCAATTCATTTTATATCTGTATAAAAAGCGAGTTAATATATGCGGTTTCATTCCTTTATTCCAAAAGAGCAAAACATTATATCGCTATTTCTTTAATAAAAATAAAATAAAAATAAAAGCAAGAGATGAGGTTTCAATCGCTTAATTCTGTGGAGAACAATTCGTTTCATTTCAATTAAATAAAACAGAATAAAATGTTTCCTGATGTCTTTTTTGAACATTGAACAGATCTCACATCTGCTACTTAAAAATAGAAATAACGTATTCTTTTTTCGACTAAAGTCTATGAGTAAAAATTTAACGATAAAATTCTTGTGGTCAAGAGTTAAGGTTAGTTTGCCAGATTCTCACGAATTAATAACGGATTTTTGGCTAAGAAAGTAATCGCCAATATATTTTAAAAAGTTACACTAAATTAGCTGTAACTGAAAAAGTTGGGTGTTGTCTTGGCATCATAATTCTGAGGTTTTGTGTAATGTATCCAGCTAACAATTTCATCACTTCTGCCTCTAATCTGATCCTGTAAAGACATCTCTTGGATTACTTCTCTCCCCGTGTCCATCCCGTTCATTTTCATGTATTCATACATTGTATTAGAAAACGAACATCTTCTTGATTCTTTTCAAATGGCTATTTCTGATGTATCTCATTGTCATTAGTGTTGAATTATTTAATTATAAGCAATATTGTTATGAAGTTGAAGATGAATAAAACATTTTAACGTCAGCAACGAATCTTGGATTATTGTGAACAGTGCAATGTTCACGGCCAACCAGCTCAACGACTTTGATCCGTTATCACTATTTTACCAGTGTATTGCTTCATAATAATATAAGAAATTTAAGCATCGTCAAAAGTGCTAATATCATCAATTCGTTTCTACAAAAATAGTGCAACAAGCTCAATAGCACAGGTATCCGTGCTCTTCGAAACTCCTGTTCTTCAATGTTTACCTGTACATAAATTCTAATATCTTACGTAATATCTTTACGTTGTCTCTCGTAAAGATATATTTATACTCTTTTTATATGATAGATTCATTTAATCCAGAGATGACTTTTAATAAATAAAAATAATGTCAGAATAATCTTTTAAAGTACAGATAAAAATAGTTTATTGAAAACACAGAATAAAGAAAGGGAAGGCGCTTCATATCAGAAAATATTTTTTAAGATCACATTTTAGCAATTTTATCCAAAAGCCGATTTAAAGAGAATGATGATAATTCCACCCAATTTCAATGTAGAGAAACAACCTTGGTATTTATTTTACTCGCCACAAGAATAGTATATAAGAAAAAGCGGAGGAATGTCAACTTGCCACTTAATCTAATTAATAATTTTGAATCCTCTGGACAGAAGTGCCATATATATTGCCATATATATTAACTATTTAATATCGCCAAATTTTAGCCACGAGAATTGATGAATTACAGAAGAACAGATGTATAGAGGTAGATATAATTTTTAATTCTGCATAAATTTTTAAATTTTGACTACATGGTTAAACGTACGTTGAAGCAATTAGATTTTGAGCTAGGAAGAACAAGAATAAAAAGCCACGTGGTATTTTTTAGAAGACAAAAATGAAGGAATTTTGCTGGCAAAGCGATTTTCTTTTCCTTTTATATTTTTTATTTTATTCATTGAAAATCAATTCAGCGGTTATTAAAGATTAATATTGCAGCTATAGAGAAACACGACTGTTTTTTTTTTTTTTTTTTTTTTTTTTTTTTCCCCTCCAGTAAGTGGTACTTTAATTATATAAGCCTGTACCATTTGCTAGTGGGAGTCATATCTATCATTTTAAAAGAGATATTTTAAATAAATACGATATATTTTGCTAGACTTATATTTCCTGAATGTTTACGAACTTATACTGTTTAATTTACAAACCAATGTAATTTATTATTTATTTTTTTAAACATTACGTTTTAAAGAAAGAATGTGGCCTCTGTTCCAAGGTACATTTAGATTCTCTCTCTCTCTCTCTCTCTCTTTTTTTTTTTTTTTTTTTTTTTTTTTTTTCCCATTTGTTTTATTCGTACATAGATTGTTGCAAAGATCGATCACGTTTTAATCAATCTTTTTTCTCTAGTCTTGACAAGCACTAAGCTTATTAAATGAAATCTGCCAAGAATCTATAATGGAGATCTTTATTTTACAATAAGTTTTCCCAAAGTGCTTTATTCAGAACCACGAATAAAGTTATTTGATAACACGTCGGATTCGTTCCATTTGACTTATTGATACGCTGTTCGTGTTTTGAATGAAAATTAGAGATATATCAAATGTAAACAATATTTTTTAAAATGATTATGCAATGAAGTTTGGAAAATGATAAATCTATTCAATGTGTGATTTAAAAAGTAATTGGAATGTGTAACAGAAACGAAGTTATTTTTCTTGAATATGAAAATTGAAAGAAAAATTTATATTTACAGCCTGGTTAGCCACAGAATGTTTCGTCAGCGTCCAGAGAATAAATATTTAGAAATAAAAACGGCCTATTTATGACGTCGAACTCACTGTTTAAGTAAACTAGATGGTCTGCGGCCGCCTAAGGCTCTCGGTTTTTATAATGAATTTTCAAATTTATTTCTCCTTACCAGTTCAAATTACTAAATATTTATTTACATGATACATTTTTAAAAATGATATCATCTTTTGTATCATAGTACTTACATGTTTTAACATCTAAAACGGTTCCAAGAAATCAAAAGTGACACCATCTTTTAATTTAAATTTTATATCTCCTGGTTTTTTTTTTTTAACTGTTTGTATTATTAATTTTTCGTGACGCAATTGAATTATATATATGTAATTTATTATTATTTTCCTTTGTCGTATTAAATTTTTCATAGCGATAAAAAGAAAATCTGGAGTGATTTCACTCGATTTCCCGAGCATTAAGTAATTAATGGCTACATAAATAAATCTATCGCACTGTAAATAATTTGAAATCATTGACCATAATAATAAAGAATTTTTCTTTGAGTCCATGTAAAAAAAAAAAAAAAAAAAAAATAAGAGTGCTAGATTTACCAAAATCAATAGGGTTCATGCTACGGTGACCTAAAACATATGTACCAACTTAGTAAAACGTTTAGACGTTTTCGTGTTCACTCATGCGCACACACACACACGCACGCATACCTTATAGACACACAACACGTAAAAATAACTAAAATGAACTAACGAGACCGCAGAATATGTAAATACACTGAAATCTCAAAGTCAAACTTTTTTATGGTTACAATAATTTCCTTACATATGTATGCTTGGAAAGTAAAAATTATTCTAAAAATAGAAATTGTTTTATTTCATTCAAGTTTTGTTTTATCGATGAACAAATTCAGCAAAATTATTTAGTTATTTAAAATTTGTTTTTTCGGATGATAACGACTGTTACGAATTTGTAAATAATAGTTTTTTTTTTTTTTTTAGTGTAATTTAATCTAAAGAGGATTTGTCTGATTATAAAATGTTAATTTTCCGTGTGTCTTCTTTGATTTGGTATTAAAATAGTTCATTTTTCTTTAAAAACCCGTTAAAAAGCTTCACCGGCACAAAAAATGAAAAAAAAAAAAAAAAAAAATCTAGTTGGCATAGGTGGACTCTGCTCAGTTCCCCATCATATGTATGTTCTCATTAATTTCTTGTACAGGACATATTATATTCATGTTAAGAGAAATGAATTTGACAAAACGCTTGACACAGTGACAGAACAAAATCCTCGCCCAATAGGCAACCCACCATTCAGTTCGATATATTTATCGAATCTATTAATTTATTTTATTGCGATCAATTTCGTAGTTTATTTTCATGCTACTATTTCCAATGCAACAATAACAAAATTGCATATTTATATGAAATATCGCCCCATTTTGCTATGTTGATAAAATATTAAATTTCGAATAACTTACGAAATTTTCCTATTAGAATATTTGTGGTCAATCATGTTCATACAAGTATCATAAATGTTATTTTGAAATTGTCTGATATATTTATGATCCTCAATATGGACGTTTATGCTCGATTTTGCCTTATTCTGCCATTTTAAGTAAATCGTAAATTCCAAATAACTTACGAAATTTTTATATTGGAAAATTCATAGTCGATAATATTCATGCCAGTATCCTAAATAATATTTCTAAAGTAATCTGACATCTTTACGATGAAAATATCCCTCAAAATTGACGTTTATGTGAAATTTTGTCTTATTCTGCCGTGTTCAGAAATTCGTAAATATCCAATAACTTGCGAAATTTTCAAAGTAGCATATTTATAGTTACTGATGTTCATTCCGGCATCAAAACGGATATTTTAAAACTGGTCTGACATTTTTACAGTAAGTAAACAGTTTCCATTTAATGCACGTTTAAGTGAGTTTTTGTCCTATTCTCCCATGTTAAGAAATTCGTAAATTTCTAATAACTTACGAAGTTTTTTAATCCGAATGTTGTAAATGAATAGGGTTCTTGCCAGTGTCGAAAGTAATATTTTAAAACTGATTTGACCTCTCTGCGACAATTTGTTCTTGAGATATCGTGTACACAGACTAACATACTAACGGACTAACACACTAACGGACTAACAAACTAACAGATACCCTACAGACGGACACCATACAAATTTTGCCATTTTGAGATTCTTCATACCTGAAAACGTGTAAAAAAGTAAAAACACCGAGGTCGAAAATTTTCACGATTACCTAAGTTCCCCATACCTATGGTATGATGGGGAACTAAAAGACCTTGACGATGAATTTGGTGCCATGTAGGCAGTTTATCGCTCCGTGGCGACTTTTTTAGTGATTTTGGCGAGATAATCCTTATTATGGACGTATCAATTATCGAAGCTCTAAATCGATTATTTCACGAAATACCCAGAAAATTCTGCAAATATGCTAGGCTATATAAATGACCGCATTTCAGCCATCGACGGTTGAGTTGAAACGAATGTGCTCTTCCCACCTGACGTCAGAGGTCATATGACATAGATAAACAAAGAGCAAACGAAATCTTCTATATCTATAGCGATTGCTAAAATAACACAGTTTCTCTTCTTATTTTTGATAAATCCGATTTAATCTGTGTTATTTTTTTATACATCATCATTTTTAATCCATTTTATATCTTATTCATAATTTTTTGTTTGCTGTACACATTTATAATCATCATTTAGTTTATATTTGTTATTAATGTTGAGGGAGAACATGTTAAGTACTCTGATTTTTGGTACTTATATCATTAACAGTTCAACATTGTACAGTGTAAAGCCATTGTGGACAATAATTAAGTTAATTAACTTGTTGTAACACCATTACGCGATTAAATTTAACCTAAAACATTTTAAATTAATTTCAAGTTATAATCCATAAACATTCCACTATTGATTGCTAGATCAGTTAATGTATAACAGTTACACTACAGCATACAAAAATCGATTCTTACATGTGAAAATAAATAAACATATAAAGTGTGTTTTTAAATTATTTAACTTACAAACACAATTATTCTCCTGTTCACAAATGCCCACTATTACTTTTACTTTATTTTATATTAAATATTAATACTTTTGTTCTTAAAGAACAATATTTAACTGAATTAGCTTCTTTGTTTTCCTATATCACGTGATTGAGCAGACGGTTCTAGGAAGGGTCCATTGCTTGTAGCACTAGGAGCTCTCGCTGATCGAGTCTCTGCTACTGACTTCAGCTTATGCTGCATGTTACGCTATGATTTTTATGCTGTCAGGTGTTATTTAAGCTGTGTTTTACTGTTGTATCCGAAGCTAATACTTGGTTAACCAACTCATAGTCTTCTGGAATACTCTGTAAATAGATTTTTAAGCCTCTCTAATAACTGTCATTCATTTACAGACAATACACGAACACCGAGTACGCAATAATTCGCAACAGATACGACAACAATATTCTCTAAAAAGAGGAGCATGTTTTAATTACAATTTTGAGATAAAACACTGTTCTAATGGTTGTTGAACTTGTTTTGATGAAAGGATTAGACATAGATCTAATTTTTGACGATGCAAAAATTTTTGATATCTTGATTAAGCGATGTACTGATAAAATGGAGAAGAATGTTCAAGCTAATTTAAAGTGATGGCCGTAGATTTTGCACTGTGAAGATAATTCACCCAGGAATCAGGTGCTGACTTTTAAATGCTTTATTTACCTTTAAATTCGTGACAAAAATATCCTTGATTACGTAATCCAATACTGTAGAGTTACAGCAGAAAGTCTTTTTTAAAAATATCAAGATAAAAATATTCATTTACGAATAACTGGATGAAATGACAGATGGATGGATGAATGGACACGGGGAGTTTTCGCGAGAACGCACAACTTGTTGGTTGTAGAAGAGCAGCGACAAAAGTAATGAAAGTTTGGCTCATTAACTTCAGATTAAAACCACAAGATATATCGCCAACTTCATTCTGACAGACAAAAAGAACAACACCCACTTTTTTCATTTTCGCATAAATCAGTATATCTTTTAAAAATATATTGGCGATTATTTTCTTAACCAAAAAACCGTTATCAATTCGTGAGAAGATTGGAAAAGTACGTTAAAACTCAACAATAAAAATTTATGGTTAAAACCTTATTCTAAGTCTTTAGCCGATAGAAAGTACATAATTTCTATTTAAAGAGCGGATGCATTTGTTCTGTTCTATGTTCAAAAGTGCCACATCAGGAAATATTTTATTCTATTTTATTTTTCTGAGATGAAAAGATTTGCCCGCCGCAGCATTATGCGAGCGAAACCACATCTCTTACTTTTATTTTTATTTATTGAAAGAAATAGAGAGAGAATGACTTTGATCCTTTGCAAGAAGAGAAACCGCAGATATCAGCTCGCTTTTTATAAAGATAGAAAATGAATTGAAAAAGAATTAAATTTTGAAATCTAATACATAATATTTAGAATATGTGATTTTCGATATCACAAACACACGAAAATTATTTTTCTGTATTATTATAACCATGTGTGCTCAATTTAAATTTTCACCGGAAGTTAAGTAACAGTTTTTAAATCTGAAGGTTGTTTACATTGATTATTGAAATTTATAAAACCAGTTTTCTTGGCGACTTATTTGGTTGATATTCATAGGTTATTTATTTACTCTTTCGAAAAACATTTCCAGGTGATTACCTAATGCGTTTTCCAGAGGCAAGAAAAGAATATTAAAAAATGTATTTAGAAAATAATTCCAAATATCTGCAACGCCTTAAAATGTCATATTTATCTAAGTTTTTATAATTTTCACAGATTTTTTTTGAAGATTTATTTTTCCTCAGAAATGCAGTCAAATTTTTAAAGTGATAAATAATTTTTTTTTACACGAAACAACACATCGGATGAGATAACATTCTTGAAATAGAGTGTACAATTAAACCTCACCAAAAGTCCGCTTCTATTAAAGGTCACTTCCGTTTCGAGGCAGTTTTTGACGCTCTAAAGTTTTACATAAGATTTAATACTGTGTACATTTGTGTACATCTTTCAGGAGTCACATTTTGTAAGAGCAAAAACTTTTAACCACTTCTTTTTTCTTTTCCCAGCTAAATGGTATTAATGATTTCCAACAAAACTGCCATAATTTTCTCTGGTGAAGTGCGGGTTACCAGTGAACACTAATTATACTGAAAATGAGGGTATTTCATATCGAAATGGCTTCTCAAAAACATACTAACCCTAAATATTTATCAAAATCATTTAAATATTTTCGAAGATATTATTTCGTTTCTTTTCGTGTTTCTGCCATCTTTTCTCGGATAAAGGATGTGCTACCGGTGAACGCTGATTGGTCTGAAGAGGACTGCAGAGTTTTAAGTTTATAGTAAAGTTTGAATTGTAAACTTAGAACTTAAACTGTAAATTTAAACTTTTGCGGAGTTGTATTCTTAACAACTTTTAGCTCAATCGAATAAGGCGTTTAGATACTATCGCGCTTTGAATAATTCGAGTCCACATAGCCGTAATCTGTAATGATAAAGAAATGAGCATTGTGTTCCTTTACAAAAAAATATAATTTATGCAGTTTGTGCCACGATGACTTATAATATACATACCGATTTTCAGCTGAATCGATCAAAGCGTTTAGACGTTATCGTGTTCACCCACACACTTACAATTTTTTCCCCCCGCTCAGTACTAACAATTTTAAATTCAATTTGGCATCATAATAATGCATTTATCGAGCAATTAAGATTTTTTTTTACAAATAACTGCCGGGTAATGCTCACATTCGTAAAAAAAATCCGACATACAAGAAAATAATCTCTTTTTTAGACTTTTACCGCTTCCTATGACAAATGATAGAATTTACTGATTTTCAGGCTTTTATGCACACACTCACACAAATATATAACTTATATAATGGAATAGTAAATAGAATTTAATTTTAAGTGCCAGATTATTCTGAATGATAATTTGTTACATAAATAAGTAATTATTGGGTGAGTGTGAAAGTACTACCCGTTTTTGGATACGCAAATTTGCAATGGAATTGTCGTCATACATGACATTGTAATGACGCAAATCGTCAGCCAATCCACGGCCTTACTAGATCACTTCTCGGCGCCAACACGCCAACGTCGTGAAAGCGGCCATAACAATCGACGATTTTTCCGGAATCAAATGCATTGGAAGTTAGGGTTGGCGCACAGCGCCGCCACGGCAGAACTAACTTAGTTTTGTACATGAAGCTGCATAAGTTTTTTCCGTTTGCAGAGCATTCAAATTGATTTAATTAAATTTAAAATGCAGTCTTTCGATACGCAAAAATATATGAATCTTAAAAATAATTGTGGCAATAATTTTAAACCAATTTATTGAAAAATAATAAATGATATTAGTTGTTTTCTCCTAAATAGAATATGCTCTTCTTCAAATTTTTGTTTTGCATGAAAGAAATGAAATAAGGACTAGAAAGAAAAAAAGAAAACAATCGCTTAAGATTTTTATTAAAGGAAAAAAAAAATAATAATAAGAGGATACAGATCCCTACCCCTTCTTGATGAATAGCAAGGTACACAATAGTACACCATTTTACAATATAAAATGCTTATTTTCACGTTTGTTTACAATTGGAATCGATAACACAAACTGATTTTCAGGGTTGGCAGCGAGCGCCATCTACTTGATTCCGCGGCATGCATTGATCTTTGCAGTTTTGTTATGGCCGCTTACGACGTTGGCGCGTTGGCGCCGAGGAGTGATCTAGTAGGGTCGTGGCCAATCAGACGCGTGGATGCCTCACATATAAATGCATCCTGTCTCACAAAGTTAACCGTCTAAAAAATAAATCAGAGGTTATAACAGGGAAAGCGAGAAGCAGCATATAAGACATTGGTTATTATACGAGTTCGGTAAAAAGAGTACGGCAGTCGCAACATGTCGCAATGTTTGTCAAGTTTATGGGGAGGATGCAATAGACGAAAGCACATGACTCGATGGTTTTGTAAATTTAGGGAGGGAGACAGAAGCTGCCAAGATCGACCATCCTCGTACGTTGGAGACGACGATATTGACCAAGCCATAACAACCCGAACCCAACCATGCGAGAATTAGCGGAGACCTTCAACGTATACAGGACAACGATTGAGAGACGGCTGGTTAAGTTGGGTTTTACGAGAAAGTTGGATCGTTGGGTTCCACATAACCTGACAGCTAATCAACAAGATGACCGAATCGCTGCCTGTGTTTCCTTGCTTTCCCTGAACAAAAATAACCCATTCTTGGCATGAATTGTGACAGGAGAAGAGAAGTGGGTTATGTACCGTAACCGTAGGACTGTGTGTCGCCCTTCTGATCCGCCTGCATAGACTTCGAAAGCTGAACTTCATCCCAAGAAGGTGTTATTGAGTGTGTGGTGGGATGTGCAGGGAATAATTCCCTGGGAGGTCCTGCCACTCAACCAAACCATCAATGCTGCCTTCTACTGTCTACAGTTAGACAGGCTGTATTCAAATTTGGTAGCAAAGCGGCCAGGTCTCATCAATTGTCGCGGTGTCATCCTCCATCACGCTAACGCCAGGCCACGTGCTGCTGTCATCACTCGCCAAAAGTTACTGGACTTTAGTTGGAAGGCTTTACCCCACCCTCCCTATTCTGCTGACTTGGCACCGATTGACTATCACATATTTCATGCGTTGAACAATTCCTTCAATCAGAAAATCTTTGATGATCTTGATGCTGTGAAAACTGCCATCCAAGTCTTTTTGTACTCGAAACCGCCGGAATTTACCGCCGTGGGATTCATCTCCTACCAGAAAGATGACAAGAGGTCATAGATAGCAATGGGTATTATGCACAATAATAGGTACTGTTCATTTTGCGTTTATTTGCTTTTCTTTATGGATAATAAAAACGGGTAGAACTTTTGCACTCACCCAATAATAATAATTCCTGATGGTGCTGGTATAGATATGTCAATATAAAGCTGTAGGGTATTACTCATTTATGTCATGAATACACCGAAAATATTAATTAGAAAGAACGTACTACATATTCCGAGGAAGAAAATATTTTATGTATTGAACAAAAAAAAAAAAAAAAAAAAAAAATGGTGACTTATTTTTGTTTTCTAAAATATATTTTTATTTGTAGTAAATTGAATTGAATATTGAATTTTAAATATGAATTTCCCACTAATAATTACATAAATCCAAAGCTAGTGTCTCGGCTGATGCCTTCACAATTTTCCATAATTTTTAATTTTTTCTAAGATTCAGCTAATCAATATCAGAATCTCGAGATCCAGTTTATTCTCTAACATTATATATAAATATCTCAGATATCGCTCACATAAAGACTAGATAATTCAATCAAACATTTCATAAATCGATCCAACATATAGATGCATAAATCAATAAATTTAGCAAATGGTAAAAACAAAAACGTAAAAAAAAAAAAAAAACATTTAAAAACGTTCTATTAACCGTGACTCGTTTTATTTAAGCACTCAAGACTGCTACTTTGAATGTAGCGCTTCCTTAATAATAGTTGCATAAATCCGAAGCGAATGACATAATCGATGCCGTAACGTTTCTTTTGTTTTTTCTAGGATTCACATAATTTAATAAATATAAAGAGAGAGAGAGGATGAAAGCGGATTCCCGAAACCCAATTTACGTCTTCTTCTTTCTCTTAGCCTCGTACTCTAATCTCGCTACTCAGTCCGCATTAGGACCACAGCATGCCCTTCACAAACATAAATAACTTTTTCAAAGTCAACTCGGATGAAATTTTTTATTATTTCTCTCCGGAGACAGGTAATATTATGACCTTGGCAATGAAAGGTTTCATTCACTTTGCTGGCTGTTTCTAAGGGCTATCGGGTCGATCGAATGAGTTTTCAATATAGGAAATGGATTATAAAATGACCCTATTTCATTTTTATCAAGAGAAATTGATTAATCACTAATAAATATCAAAACTGGGAAATATCTAGAGAGTTTTAGCCTAATTACTGTGTTTTTATTAACTTCGATTCTTGTTTGTTTGTTTGACTGTTTGTCCGGTACAAATCTTCCAATCGATTTTTAATCATTTTCCCTACTAGCTAGACATTTCAAACTTTCAGAATAGCTCAGAACCCGATGACAACACAATACCTCGAAGCCCGATTTTCGAATGTTTGATTAGTTTTCTTATAATTAATTAAAATATGAAAATAATAACCTCTGAATAGCTTTAAAAATAGCCATTAAAATATTAGTTATAATTTAATGGCTGCCAAAAAAAATTTACGAGTTCATTTTCTTTCGACGTAAAAATAAATACATTTAATTACACATGAACGTTAAAAAAGTGTACCTAGTTAAATTATGCATATCACAAAAATGGACGTCATGATCACTTTAAAAATTTTATACGCATTGATAAAATGCTAATGTAGTTCTATAGCTAAGATTCAACAAAAAAATTAAAAACATGGTATTTAAAAAGTTTTTTATCGTATAATTATTTATTACTTCCATTACCTTACTACCGTAGGTAATGGAAGTATTGTATTTGGTCCAAAAATTCGATATCGAGATTTCGCCTGATTTACACGTTTTAAGGCCCCCTGAGTTCAAAACAGTGGTTTTTGGCAATTGGTCAGTGTGTGTGTGCATGTGTGTATGTATGTAAGGAATCTTCTGGCTATCATATCTCCGAAACTAATAAGATAGAACTACAAAACTTCAGAATTAAGACAGGTGTGGTGTACGGATGAATTTTACAAATTTTGGTGAAAATCGAAAAACCGGAACATCGGAGACCGTAAGTGGGACCGTAAGTCCGTATCTCAAAAACGGCTCTAACGATTTTCTTCAAATTTGCTGTATAAACACTCTGTTAGATGCCCTTTCCACTGATATAGTTGGTCAGTTCAAGAAAATTGATATGCGTCCTGTATAAATAGCTCCATTTCAGGTCTCGCAACCGCATTCCTTTCAAAACGGCTGTACGGATTTTTCTCAAACTCGCCCTATTAATTCACTTTTATATATCCTTTTGTATGTAATTATTGTTTTCCGGTCAATAATTGATTTTTTGTAAAAGTTGGTATCTCAAAAACGGCTTTAAGGTTTTTCTTGAAAATTATTATATAAATTCATTTCTTTCTCGTGTATTACGTGGTTATTAGAGGAAAATTAACAGTCTTCCTGCTTAGGTAGATCATCTTCAAATCTCGGCAATTTGTGTTTCGAAAATAACTATACCATTTTTTTTTTCTCTTATTTTTTACCTCGCTATATGTAAGCTTCGTTTTATATGTCTTTATAAGTTTCTTTTACGGTCAAAATGTTAGGTTTCTACTTCTTTAGGTCACTTTTATGTTTTCTGATCACATTATCTCTCAAGCATGCATATAATACGTGTGATAGTGGGTAATGGAAGTCGTGTGGTTGTTTCTCACCAGATTTTTTTTTTATATATACTTTCCGACAAAGTTAAAAGTGTTTATGATATCGTTTTTTTTTTTTCCCCAGCCTATACAAGTATTTCTGAATGGATGCTTTGAAACCGATACACGTTACTAAGTTTGGCTTAACATATTTTTAATTCAAAATAATTTAAATACCACTATTGGTTTAATGAGAGGGAATTACAATTTAGTTGGAATACATTAGGGTCAAAGAGACAAACACATATATTTTAAAGAACATTTCAACATCTTTACATTGTGCTACATGAAAAATTAATTTGCGATTCTCAGATGCAAAACAGGATGCTATATCTAGAAAATGATGTAATTGGAAACAGTGATATGTTTACAGGATTACACAAAACGTATTAAGATACATTATAAATTATAAGTGGAAATTTCTCGAAATGCATTTTCAGCAGTATTATGAGTTTCTTAATATTTTCCAACAAAGTTTTAAAATACTTATCCTCGGTTCGTCTGTCTGTCTACACGGTTTTCTTCCGTAAATATTTTTCAATGCCTAATATGTGTTAGTCAATTTTTCTATTGGATATTTTCAAGTGAAAATGACATGTAGTACATCCAATTTGTGAGCTGTTAAATAAAAGGTATTTAAAACCCGATCAGGTTATCGCCTTTTTTTTCGGTGCCTTGTCGGATTATCATGAGTCGCTGAAGAGCAGAAGCATGTTAGAACACGTAATTTTTAACGAAAAAAATATAATAAAGTTCTTGAACATTTCTGTTTTAAGAGCAGACAATGAATTCTGTAAAATAAAAAAAATAAAATAAAAATAAAAATAAATAAATAAATAAAATAATAACGAATAAATAAATAAACAAATATTTTATTTTTCATCAGAAACACACCCACTTCCTAAAAATGCTCGCATTGACTAAAAAATTCATAAGTTTTGAAAGAATTGAGATATTAAAAGAATTTAAATGCCATAATAAAGTTTAAAAAATGGTATTTTTGCAGAAAAAATCACGGACTCTATGGTAGAGGTGTGCACGGGCCGAAATTTTCAGGCCCGGGCCGGCCCGTTGGAAAGTTTTGCTTACCCGGCACGGCCCGGTATGAAATCAAAAAATTCGACCCAGGCCCGGCCCGTTTCTTTTTTACTAGTGCACGGCCCGGCCCGGCTCGATTCAAAAATACGTAAAATTACAAAAAAAAAAAAAAAAAAAAATGCCTCTCTACGAAAAGTATGTGTTTTGCAGAGGTTTTATATAGCTAAGCAATATAATATTCTTTAACAAAACTGCTGAATGTTTACAAGATATTTATATATAAACGGTATTTCATTATTACAGACGTACAGAAAGCACAAAGAGAGACAGAAAGACAAATCGAAAATATTAGCAACAAACAATATACAGTCAGTTTAAATATTCGCTTATCGAATCGTTGCCACTATTTTAATCCATTTTTGTTGAATACAAGAAGTAAAATGTTTACAATATAAAAAAAATCTCTGATTTTTTCGTAAAAAAAGATATTTTTAACGCTTCCTTTTTTGGGCTTATTCCTTATGAATTTTAAACAAGGTTTCGTGTTCATTTAATTTTTTGACAGGCTGTAGGAAGATATTTAAAATGGTTAATAGTACTAAAAATACACTTTCGACCACTTCTTGTTATACACCGTAATGTATCCAAATCTTTCATGTGATCCGGTAAACAAAACTTTAATGCTAATCCAACCCTATTCAATAGAAAAGATGCTTTTGCACATGCTAAAATTGATGCTACTTTCATCCAGTGTCCCGGAGAAAAGAAAAAGAAGCCTTAGAGAAAAAGTTACAGCGGAAGGATTTTTATAGTCTTCATACCAACTAAACACTACAGACCATAGAAAACAAAGCCTTATATACAGTAACGTATCTAATTTCTTTTGTTTGTTACATGTACGCAAACTGGTAGTAACATGCATATTATTTTGAATTAGAAACCATCTAATATTACTTTAAATAAAATATATTAATTTCGAGACATGTTTCAAATATTTGCGGAAAATCAGATCACGAACAGTCAAGCTGATAGACAATTAAATTGTAGTTACAGACAACTTTTAACAAAATAAAATTTTATGTGACATACCAGACTGTAAAATTATGTAAATAAATGACTGAAAAAGTATTTTATCATTTTCCTTTTTCGTTGATTAACGAAGAATTTAGAAAAAAATTCGGGCCGGGCCGGGGCTAAAAATTTCCTCCAGGCCCGGGACGAGCCTACAAAAAATTTTTAAGTCCGAGCCCGGCCCGAGAGCAAATTGAAAAACTCGGCCCGAACAGACCTCTACTCGATGGATAGGTATTTCTACTGTACGTGGATTCTGAGAAATGAAACAACGATTACTTGATCTGGTTAAGGTTTCATCACAATTGTGGTGGAAAAAAAATAGAAAAAAAAAAAAAGTTTTTATAATCTATGCATATCGTTTATTTTTGTTTACTTTACATTTTTTCAAAAATACCTAATTAAAATTCACTGTAATGTTTATATTATGCTTTTTATTTTATTTTATATTTATTATAATTTTATATGCTTTTATATGATAATAAATAGTATTTTATGCATTTTAATTATTATATTTACGTCTATTAAGTCGAGATAATAGTACATCATGGGAATTTTTTGTATCGAAAATGATTATAAAACTATCTTCAATGCAGCGTTTAACAGTAGAAATGAATCGTAGTACATAATAATAATAATAAAAAAAAAAGTTGGAAATTTCGTGTAAATTTTAGGTATTTACATGTCTGAATTATATCGTAACTTGACTATTAACACTTTTTCGATGGATAAAAAAAATTCAATAAAATAAAAATGTATTAGATTATTAAATATTTTACAGTTTGTATACTCAAACGTTTTAATTGACGTTTTAAATATAATGTATGCATATTAATGTGCATTTAAAAAATATTCTTATAACTTTCACTGTTCAAACACTTTTTATCTTTTCAGTTATACTATTTATATATATCCCTTTTCAAAAGAATATGATCTGCATAAATTACTTATGAGGGCGTCCTATATAAAATTGAATATTCAATGAATTGTAGAGACTATCCTGTTGCAATAATATCTGGAAAATATGGAGTCTTTTCGTAAGATACTTCTAAATAAATTTTTATCTAAACGATTTTTCTAAACCAATTCTTATATCAGCATATATAGTTACCCTCATCCGTGGCTGATTCTGTCACACTTTAGGCTTAAGAGTAGGCTTAAGAGATTTCCTTGGACTCTGTCTCCTAATTTTCATACTTTAGTCAATTTTAAACAATCTAATTGTCCGATCGATAAGCTGTTTAAACAGACGTATTCAGAAAAATTGCGCCTTTCATTGGGTACATTATTTGTAACGAATATATAATTAGATTTTTTAAAATTAATTAAAATATGAAAATAAAAGCTTTAAAATACATTTTAAATTTTTCATTGTTGCCTTTTTTTTTCAGCATAAAATGGAATATGCTTTCCCGTAAAAAATAAAAATAAAAATAAATTTGCTCATGCGTATGAAAAAAATTACGTCTATAAAATAATAGCTTTAAAGGTAACGAAGAGATAAACAAAGTGTTAAAATTTCGCACGGGCTTGCTAGCAAATGAATTATTTAAAGTGAGAGTGAGAAATAAATAAAATAAAACGATTATTTTTCAACGGGCGCCTTAGTCTCCCTACAACAAACTAGTATATATATATTCTTTTAATTCAAAATTTACGCGAAAATTTTCAATCTTAATGTTCCAAAATTTTTATAATCTTAATCCAATAAAAATTAATAAATCTTTTGGCCATAAAAGTTCGTATACATTACACAACTTAATCCTTCATTTAAGCAAATACTAACTTCGACTTCATCACCGATATACAGTGCGTTAAGAAATTATAAGACCACAAGCGTATTGGTGCATTTCTGAAGAAGAGAGCATAATATGCAAATTTTTAGTTGCGTATTTAAAATTGATAAGAAAACGCATCCTATACTAATTCCAACTTTTAAAATTAAATTAAATTTCATTAAAACTTATTCTTTTTTCTAAAAATTAAAGACTGTGACTGTTAAGAAATTATAAGACCACCTGAGAAAATTAGCATATTATACATGACGTCAAACTCAATATAAAGCGCATGCGTCAGTATTTCGTAAAAGCATTACCTAAGAAGCAAAGGCTTAGGTTTTGAATGTGTTATCTACGATTAATTTGACGATGCCTCGAGGTAAAGAATTATCGGAGTGCGAAGTGAGAAAAATTTTATTTTATAAAGGTTCTGGTAAATCTGAAAGAGATATTGCGAGGTTAATGAACCGTTCTAAAACTGCCATTCATAATGCCATAATTACAAAAGATTATTCAAACAAAATAAAACGATCTGGTAGAAAAAATATTTTGTCAGCACGTGATAAAAACAAATTTTTCGACTGTCAACTAAAAAAGGTCTTTCAACTCGTGAAATTCCGAAACGTTTTAGCAAGAAAACTTCACATGTAACAGTCTGGAAGAGTCTTAAATTAAATATTAATACGAAATTTATGAAATTGAAGAAAAAACCAAAGTTATTGAAATGGCATCGAGAAGAAATATTAAAAGGGGCTAAAAATGTCATGTCATGGAATGATGAGTGGAAACAAATTATATTTTCTGATGAAAAGAAATTTAACCTTGATGGTCCTGGTGATTAAAAACACTATTGGCATTCTACACAATATCAGTCTATGCTATATGATCATATGATACCGTTTGGACCTTTATTAGGTGGTGCTAACTGGGTGTTTCAACATGACAGTGCTGCTTGTCATACATCTAAATCCACACAGAAGTGGTTTAAAAAAGAAAAAAAGAATGTTTTGCCATGACCAAGTCGAAGTCCAGACTTGAACCCCATGGAAAACCTATGGGGTATATTATCTCGCAAAGTTTATGCTAATAATAAACAATTTTCATCTGCCAATGAACTGGAAGTAGCCATTGTAAAAGAATGGTACAATATTTCTATAGCTGAACTTAATCACCTGGTTACTTCAATGAGAAACAGAGTGTTTGAAGTCACCAGGAAAAATGGAGGACCAATATCATATTAATTTTTTATACAATTTTGTTTTTTGACAAGTGGTCTTATATTTTCTTAACAAGTTATTTTTCACTTATTTATAATATATATTTTATTAAAGATTCATTGCATTATATCAAGTTATTACAAACTAATTATAAAAAAATATAGAACAATATGTTATTTTATGTATTTAAATTATGATTAGAATCTTTATTTTTCTTATAATTTACAAAATTAAAGTGGTTTTATAATTTCTTAACGGACTGTATATTTGTAGATTGAAATAACACATTTATCCAGCGATTGAAATTAAGAAACAATCAGTCCATCAATGATTAAAATAATTCTGATTCTTTTATGAATAATATATTTCAATAATATTATGAAATTGTTATTAAAGCTATCATATTTAAATCAAACAGTTGAAAATAAAAATATATGAATGTAAAATTCTCCAACCTGATAGTATATATAGCAGATTTTTAAGTTTGTAATTTTAAACTTATAAATTTTATAAATACTTTAATGTATCCTATTTATTTATTCATTCATTTTATATTAACAGTATAAGTAAAATGGGCTTTATTCATTAAAACAGAAATTTTATTTTGATTTATCAGATTTTCTAAGAGAGTGAAAAAAAAAAAAAAATGTTATCTTCTCAGGAAACTTTCAATGTATGCAATCTATAATGCATGATGCAACTTTACTCATTGATATCAGAAAAACAGGACCTTGTTATTCTCCCCCCCCCCCCTCTACATAACTCTTTAAAAATTATTCTAGACGGTTTTATGAATTCTGCATCTATCTATACTATGAACTATGCTTTTTGATCCTATAATGATAAACAAATAAAATAAAAATTAGAATATACTTTGTACCAAAACATCAGCAAACAAAGATAATTAAAAGAATATTTTGAAGACAGATCTTATTTTTGTTATGAAAATGATAAATAGTAATAATAATAATAAATAAATAAATAAATATATATATATATATATATATATATATGAACATATATAAATGATAGTTATCGTAATAAAATTTAACCTTAATATTTAGCAATTAATAGATGCAAAACAATACCAACACAACAAAAATAGAACTGATTGTAACATATAGGTAAGACTTACACAAAAATGTTGCGATACAGATTAAGAACCAATAAGAGACAAAAACAATTTGAATTACTTACGCCGACATAAATAACAATAATAATGGAGGAAAAAAAAAAAAAAAAAAAAAAAAAAAAGACCCTTAAACTTAATGACGGAGAAAGTATGTGATGTGATCACAAAAGATACACACATAAAGATAGAAAGGAGGACAGAAAGTCAGACAGATTAATTTAAATTATAATTCCTCTTAAACATTATGCAATTGCATCAATTTCCAGTTATAGCCTTTAATGTATCTGAATAATTTTGTGTGGTCCTGTAAATCATAATGCTAATTATTTTACATACTATAGAAACTATTTTTTTTTTTTTTTGTGCATAATAAATGTCAATTTCATTAAGTTATATATATATGTATATATATATATATATATATATATATATATATAAAGCAATAAAATTCTTTGAAAAAGTGGGTTATATAAAATCTATTATGAGTTAAGCACTAACTGTCCTACTCATTTAGATGCGCATCTTTCATGTACAGAAATGGGATTTGGTTTACTTAATAAAATATGTTTTTAGTTGTATATTACACTAGTTTATTTTGCGATATTTCTCGGCGTCATCCAGTAATAGGACCTAAAATGGATGGCCATGTTTTCGGGTAAAATGATCCATTATGTGAATAGTTTTGGATCCATTATGTGGAACGTTATGAATACATTATTTGATGTGGCAGAAATAGATATTATTTAATTTATTTCTGACTTTATTGTGGGTCTATTATTATAGCTATTATTTTTGGATAATAATTTTCAAATATTCCATATTCTTTCTTTCTTTTTTTTGTTTTTTAAAGCTACTTGAGACACTTTTTATTTTTTTCTTCTTTTTTCATAAAATAAATTACGTATGCTATTTGATTGTTTTATTTCCTTATGTATTGTCATAATTACTTTTATCCTTTATTTTGCAGAAAAAAAGCAATTTACAAATATTATTAAATGAAGAATAAATTTTTTCGCCCTTTGGTGAGGGTAAAATGATCATTTGGATCCTTTTACAAAAATCTATTTTTATCTTTATTCAATTTATTTTTTAAATATTATTAAAGTATATTTATAATGCAAAATATAGTATACAACACACAAGCAAAGGGGCAAAGTTTTATTTAAACGGTTACGTTGTTTTGCGAAAATTGTTCACATAAGAGGATCCTTTTAGGCCACCTTCCCCTATATAATCTCTATATATAAAAGAGTAAACTCACTGATTCACTCACTGATTCACTCACTGACTCAACACGGCTGTGGCGATCCTATGGGAGATAGAGTCCCAATGTTTGGTGAGCAGGTTGGTTTTAGGAGCCTGACGCTCACTAAGACGGGATTTTGCGAAATACCCCCCCCCCCCGCCCCCCCCCCTTTCCGGGAGGACAGAAGGCAAAAACCACCTTTATAAGCATAACTCGGCTCCAAATTGCTTCACGGTGAAGAAATTGCAGATGGGGAGACTAGACTTGAATACAAAAAAATTGTTTTCTGCGATTTTGGAATTTTGGATTTTTAAGGGGGGTAGGGGGTAAAAATGAGATTTTTTGAGGCGCATAAGGCAAAAACACATTATAACTCGGCACCAAATTACTTCACAGTGAAAAAATTGCATATGGGGAGACTAGACTTGAATACAAAAAAATATTTTTCTGCGATTTTGGAATTTTGGATTTTTAAGGGGGGAGGTAAAAAGGATTTTCGGGGGGATATTTCGCAATATATGGATTTTCCATTAAAATTGTAGCAGTAATAAAAAACGCCAAACGTCTTCTTGAAGGTATTTGCAAAAACTCATTTTTGATTTTGTCCAATTTTCGATTTTTTTTTTTTTTTTTTTTGGGGGGGGGGGTTACGAGGGGACAAATTCGACAATCCCCCCTTTTAGCGCTAAATTCGTCCGCGGAAATCTATAAGAGCTGAGGTCACAAATTTTACTGTGTGGTTTATTTACGTGTATAAAACACCCATTGTAACAGGATGTTGTAAAAGCCCCCCCCCCCTTTACCCCTTTGGGGGTGGGGTGGGGAAAAAAGAGTAAAATCACTGATTCAACACAGCCGTGGCAATTCTATGGGAGATAAACTCAAAAATTTTGGTGAGCACGTTGGTCTTAGGACCCTAACGCCCATTAAGGCCGGATTTTGCGAAATATCCCCCGCTCCCCCTAGGGCGGCAGAAGGCAAAAACCCCCTTATAAGCATAATTCGGCTCCAAAAAGCTTCACTGTGAAGAAATTGCAGAGAGAGAGACTAGATTTGAGTGCAAAAAAATCCTTTTCTGCGATTTGAGTTTTGGATTTTTAAGGGGGGGGGGGGTAAAAACTATTTTCGGGGGGCAAATTTTGCAAAATACGGATTTTCGAGTAAAACTCTACCAATAATAACCCAAATGTATAGAAAATCGCCAAGAGTCTTCTTGAGGATATTTCCAAAATCTTACTCTTGATTTTTTCAAACTTTCGATATTAGGGGGGAGTTATGAGGGGGCAAATTTGACCCCCTCTTTTAGCACTAAATTCGTCCGAGGAAATCTATAGGAGCTAAGGCCACAAATTTTAGTGTGTGGCTTATTTACGTGTGTCCAACACCCACTGTAACGGGATTTTGCGAAAGCTCCCCCTTTCCCCCTAGGAGGTGGGGGGGGGGATAGACACGTTTCGAAGCATAACTTTGCTTCAAATTATCTCGGTAAGATTAAATTTTATGTGTGGGTTGTTTATGAGTGCCCAACACGCACTATAAAAGGGATTTTACGGAATTTCTCCCTCTCCCCCTTTAAGGGCGGGGAGGGGGGCAAAAACACTTATAAGAGTTACTGTGCTCCAAATTATTCCAGGATAGCGCTTTTTTATCTATAGATTGGTTATGCGTATTCAAGACACACACTGCAAAGGGATTTTGTAAAATTCCACCATATCCCCCTTGGGGGTGGGGTGGAGGAAATCATTTTTCCATGCGCAACTCTGCTCTCAACTATCTTAGGCGATTTTTTATGCGTGGGCTGGTTATGCTTTCCCAACACGCACTATAAAGGGGTTTCCTGAAATTAAATTTCCTCTTTCCTCCCTTTAAAAGCGGGGGGTGGAGGTGGGGATAGGGCAAAAACACGTTTTAAAAGGTAACTCTGCTCCAAATTATCTCAGGAAAGCGATTTTTTGATATGCCGATTGGTTATGAGTTCTCAACACACACAAACCACAAAGGGATTATTTGAAATTCCGTGTTATCACCCGCTCCCCTTCTTTTGAGGGTTGATAGGTAAAAAACATGTTTCCACACGTAACTTTGTTCAAAATTATCATAGAATGGCAATTTTTGATGTGTGGACTGCTTATACGTATTCAACACACACTACAAAGTGATTTTGTGAAATTACACCCTTCCGCCCCTTAGGGGGTGAGGGGGCAAAAACACGTATTCATGCGTAACTCTGCAGTAAATTATCTTAGGAAAGACCTTTTTGATGTGTGGGTCAGTTACATGTACCTAAGTGGTAATATAAAGTGTTTTTGCAAAATTTCCTCCCCCTTCTTTCCTTTAAGAATGGGGTTAAAAAAACACAGTGGGTGGGGCTAAAAACACGTTTTAAATCATAACTCTGCCTCAAATATTCTCAGGATCTCAATTTTTTAATGTGTCGGTTATGTACGTGTATGCAACATGAACTATAAATAGATTTTGTGAAATTACTCCTACCCCCCCCCCCCTCTTAGGGGTGGGCGGGTCAAAAACACGTTTTCAAGCTTAAATGTGCTCCAAATTACCTTTGAATGGCAAATTTTGGTGTGTGGGTTTTGATTAAATGTACTTAATATGCACTTTGATGTGATTTTGCAAATCTTCCCACTTTATCCGCGAGGAAGGGGGAGTAAAATGCAGGCAAGGCGCTACCGAAGGCATTGTTTCTCCAGACTCGAAGTGCGGTGTGTGGGGAAACCGCTACCGAAGGTAGCGAGAACGTTAACTTAAATTTTTACTGATTTGAATTATTATTATTTTTTTCTTTTTTTAATTATTATTTTGATATGGCATTTTGAGAAATCATTTCAATATAATGACCAGCGAAGCGGGCAAAGCCTGCTAGTATATTATATTTGTGAAATTCATATAATAGTGTAAATGTAGGGGGGGGGGAACTAATTTAAAAATCCGAGAAAATACTACCAAAAGAAAAGAAATCTGTCAGACGATAGTCAGAAAAAGTGCCTCCCTCCCACTTTCGGGAAAAAAAAAAAATACATTTTTAGTGAATTAATATTAAATATGGCCTTAGTTGAAATACAAAAAATAAAGGAAATTATTTATCAAAGTAAATTTAAAATAAATGTATTATGTCTATTTTATTTCAAATTACTGAAAAATAAATAAATAAATAAATAATAATAATAAGTAAATAAAGAAAAAGAAAAATCCGGTGTGAAATAACCACATGACTTACAGTACCCACTATTATACGCATTATGTGCACTTTCTAGAGATAATGTGATCGGAAGACATGGAATTAACCTAATGAAATAGACAACTAAAAATTTTTCAGTAACAGAAAGTCAATACACGCGTAAAGGCATATAAAACAGAGTTTACATATAGCAAGTTAAAAAAAAAAATAATAATAATAAAATAAAATAAGCACCATTTTTCGAGATCTCAAACTCATTTATCTGATCTGGATAACTATTAATTTTTCTGTAATAACCACGTAAAGCATGAGAAAAGATATCTAAAATGGGTTTATGTAACAATTTTCAAGAAAATCGTTAGAGCCGTTTTTGAGATACCAACTTTTACAAAAAATCAATTATTGACCGGAAAACAACAATTAAATACAAAAGGATATTTAAAAGAATTTTAATATTGCAAGTTTGAAAAAAAATCATACAGCCGTTTTGAAAGGAACGCACTGGTAGTGCCTGAAATTCAGTTATTTATACATGACGCCTATCAATTTTCCTGAACTAACCAACTATATCATTTGAGAGGACATCCAATAGAATGTGTATACAGTAATTTTGAAGAAAATCGTTAGAGCCATTTTTGTGCTACGGACTTCCGGTTTCAAATGTCCCACGCCCGGTTTTCCAATTTCCACCAAAATTTAGAAAATTCATCTGTACACCAGACCTGTCTCAATTTTGAAGTTTCGTGGTTCTATCTTTATTACTTTCAGAGATATAATAGTTAGAAGATTTCCCATACACTGACCCATTGCCAAAAACCACTGTTTGGGACTCAGAAGACCTTAAAACATGTAAATCAGGTGAAATCTCGATATCGAATTTTTGGACCCAATACAGTACTTCCATTACCTACGGTAGTCGAGTAATGGAAGTCATAAAGACAGGTAATGAAAACTGAAGTACATTCTGAAATTGAAGTAAAAATTTCATATCTTAAAATGTCATTGAACATTTTAACTCAGAAGCCACATAGTAAATCTTGCTTTTTTTTTTTTTTTTTTTTTTTTTTTTTTTTTCAGAAAAACCTTGCTTAATACTTTGTTGTGATATGCTATCAATAAATAGAAACAATGAAAATTTTTTGTTATATTTGCAAAATTAATAACTTGTGAGCAATGAAATACATTATATATATATATATATTATTATTATTATTATTTCATGTTTTAAGCCGTAAGAGCAAAATAAAGCCGTGTTACACAACTCCTCGATAATGTTGTACGGATGCTCCGCATGTCACATTATCAATCGAAAACAATTTTTTTTTTTTTTTTTCGGGAAAATTTTAGAATGAGAATGAGTTGAAACTTTGATTACTTAATCTGATTTTATTTTAATAATAAATCATTTTATACTACATTACAGAATTTTCGGAGTCTTAAATATATATTGTCCCCATCAAAATGTAAAAAGATATTGCATCCTATTTCATTGTTTATTCTTTTTCAATATTTATTTTTTCCCCATTTTTGTAATCGTAGCATTTCTTAAAAGACTCTTCTAGCTGTTTTCCCATAGAGTATAATATGTACCATTTCTTTTATACGGTTTTGTAAATGAAGCATTGATGAATGCTCTCCTTTCTTTATAAAGAAAATATTATTGTGTACTTCAGTGATATAGACTAATTTTGTCATGGTTAATAGAGTATAACATCATTAATTTATATTTCAAGAGGTCATACCCTGATAGCTCTAATGAATAGAAGAAGAATAATTCAATAACATTAAGTAGAAATGTTGTATTGCATTCGATTTTTTAAAAATGTATCACAGTTATTAAAAAAGAAAAAGAAAAGAAAGAAAGAAGTAATTACATTTAGAATTTTAGTAGAACAAAACATTGCAGAGAATTTTAATAGAATTTATCAGTTTCATAGCAAACTCCACGAAAGTTAAATGAAACAAAATTGAAAACCGTTAAAAATTGCTTGTATTTGTTTACGCATCTATTTGAAGAAGGGTGAATGTAAAAATTATTAGACATCAATATAAGCTAAAATTTGAAATTTATCAGAGAATGTACGATAAATGCTACAGTACATATTACTGGTAAATGTTCTTTATTATTTTTTCTAATTTTGCATTCAAACATAATCAATCAATCAATAAAATTATATAAATAATCGAACTGAATTACATTATTTTGCAAAAGTACACGCAAGAGAAAAAGGTAATTTTGTTACAAATGATAATACATTTATACAGTAGTATAAATGCATTATCATTTATAACAAATTACATTATATATATTTAAAATCGAATGGAGTATTTTCTTTTCACTTTCAAGCATAGTGATATGTAAGCACGACAGGTCATACTATTTCTTTCAGGCAGCGACTTTCTGTTGTCTCCCTTTCCAATATTACACCTTGTTTATGAACGTGCAGATATTCTTGTTTTTATCTAAATGTATAATGCTGAAAGTTTTTTATTGAATTTATCTGGATTATTAGATTTTATAGGAAATTTTTATACTTATTAATCAGAAGAAAATCTAGCTAACGACTTATTTTTTAGTTCAATCGAATAATTAATTCAAAAAATATTAAATAAAAAACCAATTTTAACTTTAAAACAATTAAAAAGAAAAACACACACACATACATATATATATATATATCAAAAATAAATAAATAAATAAGTAAATTTCTTTAAATATGGAAAAATTAATGAACTTACAATTATTTTACTTTTTCTTTTTAAAAATAAATTTAAGAAAACTCGTGCTGAAGTTATGAACAGCTTCAGTATAGAACGATATATGTTACGTATTATTATTTATAAATGTTGAAAAAAAATTTAAAAGCAAAGCCTATTTTATTATGATTTCAGCAGATAGGACGTCATTCATTCGTTAAGAAATTCATTTAAAAAATTTTATAATTAAAAATTTTTAAATTACTGAAAATAAAGCTTTTAAAATAAGGAGGAAAATTTTTAATAAATTAAAATAAATGGAAATGTCTTAAATTTATAATGAAAGAAATGGAAATTTCTGAAAGTAAACAAGCATTGTGAAATAAATTTACTAAAACTATAAAAACTATGTACCAAAATTTTCTGTGTTTCATGAGCTATATAAACTCGAATAACTTTAAAACTACTCAATAAAAGAATCCAAAAATTAATAACAAACATTTTTTTTAAATAATTAAAATAAAATGGAGAAATTTGTGCTTAAAAAAAAAGGGAACTGCTTCTGTAAAAAAAACTCTAAACGTGAAATTTGGCACCGATGTAGATCAGACTTTTCTCTCCAAGGTCTTTACTGATGCAATTGAAATAGCCATTTCAATTCATCGTCAAAATTACAACAAAAATTTAAATGTTGCAAGGGGTTCCTATGCTAAAGTTATGTCAAAGAAATTTTAAGAAATGAAAAAGTAACTGATGCTAAAGAATGAAACATACAGTTCCCGTCGTTTATTAAAATCACATTCGTCCTGAGCCGAAGTGATTTTATTAAGCGGCTGATTTTTATATCCGTCCCTGCACTTATGAAAAAGGTATTACTTATTTGAATTTCGGAAGAAATTTCAAAAGGTAACGAATAATGGAATAAGTAAACAATATTAATTAAGTTTTGATAGATAATTAAATAATTGTTTCTTCGATATAAGTAAATTAAACGCATTCCAAGTTCCTATGTATACGCTTTCCTGTGAGGAAAATCATCATTACTTTACCAAAAGTTCACGATTTTCTTATATATTTAAAATCTTTCCGTTTAAACTTATTGATTTATAGTTATTTCAAAATAAGAACTAGAAATTGTTTTTTAATAATTAAAATATACATATATATATATATATCATTTGCAAATCAAATCATACTTGTAACTTGTAACTTATTACTGCACTTTAAAGAATACGTTCCTTGAAATTGTTACGGAGATAAGTTATGGGGCGTGTTTAATTTGTAACTGTAACTATGCTGCTAGTGCAAAATTTTCGACAATGAGCAAGAATGGAGGGATTATTGGACTTTACTTTATTTTTTAATATTAAAAAAAATCACAATGCAAATAAAAATTTTTAAGATGATAATTTTGGCTGCTGAGGAGATATTTTTGAGTTTATTAACCGGCATCTTTAAAAGTAGTCTGTATTGATTTTATTCCGGTCCTGGCAATTTGATCAGATTAAGGGGCTGATTTTATTAACCAGTGAATTTATTAAGCGGCAGTTACTGTATTTATCTCGTGGCTTTATATGAAAGAATAGATTAAAATAAGACACACGAAATTAAATTCTGTTCTGTACAGAATTTTATATCAATTACTTAGAAAACAGAAATAGGCTTCGGGTTTTATATTTTTATTGTACTTAGTTTTTATTCCTTAAGATTCCTTTAATATTCATCCCGGAATTAAAAAAAAAAAAAAAAAAAAAAAAAAAAAAGAAGAAGAAGAAGAAATTTCTTTAAAACTTCGTGGTAAAAAATCATTTATTTCTTCTCTCTAACTGTGGTTGTAATGTCTGGTGATTGTCGATATTAAATGGACACAATTACCTAGTCACACAAAAAAGTTTAAAAATATCGAAAATTATATCCTTTAAATTTACGAAATTTGGTAGATAAAAGCATTGTAGTGGAATGCAAAATGTACCCCACATATTCAAACATTTCCTTGGTCATTATATACTAGTTTATTTTTTCCCATTATATACTAGTTTATTTAGACCAAGTATTTCTATTTAAAAATTTTAAATACTGTATATAAAAAAAATATTATATTTTTCTTCAGTTTAAGGGGACTTGGCACCATTGAAAGTTTCATATAGAAGCTTATATTTATAACTGATATTTATAAAACTGATATTTATTTATTTATAAAACTATATTAGGTTTGTTCAACAATATATATACAATCAAACAACCATTCTTAAAGTTTTCGATTTTTTTTTTTTTTTTTCTCTGGAGATTTGAAATCTTAAATTATGTTTTTTCAAACTTGCATTTTTTCATTAATTCAGGATTCTTAAAATGCTAAAACTTCTACAGATATTTAAGAAAATACTTAATAGTTTTCTTGGATATTTAACAGAACTTATTTAAGATAATTAGGGGTGGATTTGGAATTTATTAATTAGCTTTTCAGAAAAAAATTTAAAATAGGTAAAAATTTGAAATAAATAAATAAAATAAAATAGAGATTTTTGTTATATTTTTATTTTTAATATATATATATTTTTAAGATATTGCAAAATCCCCCCTAATCCTTTTAAGTGGGTTCTATTAAACATCCCAAAAAATATTAAGTCTTATCTTACAGATATTTATATATGTAGAAATCTTAGCATTTTGAAGATTATGAATTCATGAAAAAATACTGACTAGAAAAACGCATTTTAAAGATTTCTGATCTATAAAAAATGTATCTAAAACCATAAAAATTGTTGCCTGAATATATGTTTTAGTGAACAACCTAATATAGTTCAACTTATGAATATTAAATAGAATATAAGCTCTTATATTAAACATTCATCGCCACCAAGTCAAAGGTCCTTTTAAGTTGAATTCATCCCTTTATAAATATAAATGATTATTAACATAAATAGATTTTGTGTTCGTAAATAAAACAAAATTTTGCGTACTAAAGAGTTCAGCAACACAGAGTATTGTTGAAAATCCATTGTGACGCGTTATCAAAAACAATTCAATAAATAAAAATAAAATAAAAGTGTTTTGTTCTACTTACAGAGTGAATAATTTGTGAACAATAAAAAATATTCTACTCCTTTAGTGTTTTAAACTCAGCGGGAAGAACAAAACAAAATCCTGTTACGTAATTCCTTGATAACGTTGCATACTTGGTTCGCATGTCACATTATCGGACGAAAACAAAATTATTTTTCGAGAATATTGGGGGGGAGGGGGGGGAAGGGTATGTGTCGGAACTTTGATTTCCTGATCAGACTATGTGTTTTGAAAGAGAAGTATTTTTACTCGTACAGAAACAGTATAAAGTTCCAGAATTTTTAGAGTCTAAAACATGTTACATCCCCTATCAAGCGTAAAAACCCATTATATTAAATTTCATTGTTTAAAAAGTTTTCATTTTCCCGATTGCAGTAATCATAACATTTCTGAAAGGAATATTTTTGAGTAATTATATATCCTGCGCTGTTGTATAAACTGATAACTACGGCATAGTATTTTAAATTAAATACTCATAAAAATATCTTATAAGATAAAAATCTATATCTAAGGTTATAAAAATTTTACATCTAAGGATATAAAAATCTTCCATTAATATCAAGTAACTCTAAAGTTCATTCATTAAATTACTTTGCAATAGTGAAAATTAAGTTATTCATTTTCTTTCTTTCTTTCTTTCTTTTTTTTTTTTTTTTTAAACAGAATTATATTTATTATTAGTTATTGATTAATTATATCTATAACTATTACTGATATTGTATTGATGGATATTAGTATGTAATTTAATATTCGATGAATACTGAAATTGAAATTTTGTTAATACCTTTTAAATTTTTTATATTTAAATTTTTATACACTTTATACGTTCTATATTCTATTAATATTTTTTATGTTATTTTATATTTATTATCTATTAAATGTTGCTATTTATATCATTATTAAATGAATTATTAAACTTAACAAAATTTATATTCAATTTTATAGTTAATAATATTTTTTAAATTTAGTTTTTAATTAATTTATTCTTTATCAAGAATGTATTTTATAGTTTACATAAATGTATTTATTAGCTTCCTGGGTAATTGTAAATTGATTTCAAATCCACTTAATTCGTTAAATTCCGGAAATTTTATTTAATAATGATAATTGTTAGAGTAATTTTAAAAATATATCTGAAGTTTTATTCATATACTGATAATTAATAAAAATTCTAAACTTCATATCTGTACAAAACAGTATTTTAATATTTAATGGATGACTTTAATACAATAAACTGTTTAATTTCTCAGTGATTTTTTTTTTCTTTTTCTTTTCCTGAAAATATTTAGGATAATTATGCATAGATTATAATAATTGTGTTTAAATTTACATTGAGTATATTTTTTTTACAAAAGATTGCACATTTTGCATAATTTATCATAAATTTAAAAATTTCCAAAAATTCTTCAAAATTTAAATTTCACTCGATGATTCACTCGATGATTCACTCTACCTATTGAATTCCTGAAAACATACTGATTTTTAAGAGATCAATAATTTAATTCATGTATTCGCCAGTTCAAAAACATTATCTTCTAATATTTTCAAACTGAAAATAATAACAATAATAATGTTAGAATGTTTTTCAACACAATGTATAATATATTTCTGTCTCCTCTTTTTCGATTTTTTTTAAATATTACTTATTTTTCACATCTATAACGTCAAATTCTGTTTGTATAGTATGTATTTTTTTATATAATATATGCTCTCCGTTTCAATGTTCCCTATATTTATTATTATTATATTTTTCACATTTACATAAAGCGAATTAAATTTTTTATTACATTAATGTTTCAAAATGTTTATGCATTACATATAAATAGTTTCTTTGTTATAGTTCGTTTTCCTGTGAAAAGCGCCATTACTGATAATACTTTACTACTAATAATACTTATTTATAACTATATATATATCTTTTAAATTTCTTGAGTGCATAGATATGAATTTTAATAGTAATTACTTCAGCTGTTTGACAAAATGTCTAAATTTAAAAGTGATCTTTCTCTTATTTTCATGACTGCATGTTATTCAAATTCACATTAGCTTTGCTTCCTATTCAGAATGCTTTAAGCAGAATGATTATTTTTGTGTACAGGGTCATCCAAGAGTCTTTAAATGAATTACGTTGTAAGAAGGGTATTTCTATAAAGCATATTTTAATAACTCTGCCTGCACAAAATATAATAAAATTAACTTATGTTATTCATATGCAGAAATTTATTCTTTCTATGAAATAGGATAGAATTGGCATCACTGATTTGGTTTACAAGGCCGCACAAAAATATTCGTACATATTAGGAAATATCATTGAAAGTATTTATATTATTTTAGGTATTAAAAATTATGCCTCTATATTTATTAACTCTATACATTTGGCTAATAAATTATGCAAAAGAAATTTTGCTAATGTATGAGAGTTGAAAAGTATTTAGTAAAAAATGCTTCTATTTCACCAGACATTTTTATATTTTGACTGTAGTACGTTTTGACTGATCGAAGGCTTCACAAAAACATTTGAATGATTTTAAGTATATAAGGGAATATAATCAGAAATTGTTCGAAGTGAATTTTATATATTAATAATACTTTATGTATTAAAATTATGCCTTAAAAATATGTATTTTAAGACGACATCAGGAAGGTAAAATACATTTGAAGGTCAACCATAATGTTACAAGTACTATGTATACAGTGTAAAGGTGCGAGTCCAAAAATCAGTCCATGTGAACTACATATTTTTTCTACCCTGTGAACTGTTTTTTTTTTTTTTTAATGCAACTGAAATGTTGTGTCCCAGCTGATTAGTTACACGAGTATTATTTAAACATTGTATTTCATTGTATTTTTATATTCTGTGTTCAATAGAAGAAAATATGCAATTCATAGAAAATTTAGACTAGATCTAGAGGCCCAAAATGATATTTTAAAACATTTTTTGAAAAAGTTGTATGTCCCTCTATTTGTCTGCGCGTGACAAAAATTTTTTGGTAACTGTATCTCAGGAACTACTGTACAGAATTTCATATAAATTTATATAGAGTTGCACCGTTACACCTTGACATAAATGAGTGCCTATCACTTTTTGGTGCAAATCGTTCAACAGGTGGCCCTGCTATACTGTGATTTTTCCTATTTAAGGAAGGCTATATTCAGTAGAAAAATGTGTAAGTTTCGTAAAAATTTTCGACTTAGGATTTTCGATAGATTTACACGTTTTGAAAGGTGTAGAACTTGATTTAAGAGTTTTGAAAGGTATAAGACATGATTTGAATATTTTTAAAAAATATATCTGTCTGTGCGTGTGTGTGACAAAAATGTTGTGGTTACTATATATCAGGAACTACTGCACAGAATGTCATACAAAGTGGTATGCAGTAAACTTGACATAAATTAGTGCCTATTAACTTTTGGTGACAATCGTTCAATAGGTGACGTTGCCATCCCGCTTTTTCTAAATTTTAATATGATAAATTTTTTGATAAATGGGCAAAATAATAATTATTTTAAACTGATCATTATGAAAATAAAAAAGAATTCCACATGAAAGTTACAAAACAACTCAGAAAAAGTATTTGGATAGTACAATGTCTCCCCCCCCTCCCCCCCCCCACACACACACACACTTTAAGTACCTCCCTAAGAGGTAAATGTTCAATACAGACATCTTTAAAAAAAAAAAAAAAAAAAAAAAATCGTCAATACTTTTAATGTAAACGGCTGAACCACTGACCTGGAGTAAGTTAAAATAAAGTTATCGATTTCTTTTTCAATTTTAACCAAAAATAAATAAATAAAATGCATTAAAAAAAAATCTGGTGTGAAACAACCACACGACTTCCATTACCCACTATTTCACGTATTATATGCAATTTTTAAAAATGTGATCAGAACACATAAAATTGACCTAACGAAGTAGCCACCTAAAAAATTTCCTATAAGAGAAAGCTGATATATAAACATGTAAAACAGAGTTTACACAGCGAGTTAAAAAATAAGAAAAAAAAAAATGGTAGAGTTATTTTTTGAAACACCAATTTCCGAGATCTAAAAGTGACCTACCTAAGCAGTATGGCAGTTAATTTCCCTGTAATACCACGTTTTATACGAGAAAGGTTATATAAATGGATTTATGTAACAATTTTCAAGAAAATTGTTAAAGCCGTTTTTGAGATACCAACTTTTATCAAAACTTGGCATACTCAATTATTGACCTGAAAACAATAATTGCATACAAAAGGATATTTAAAAGGAAGTTAATAGGGCGAGTTTGAAAAAAATCCGTAGAGCCGTTTTTAAAAAAACGCACTTGTGAGACTTGAAATTGAGCTATTTATACAGGGCGCCTATCAATTTTCCTGAACTAACCAACTATATCATTCAAAAAGACATCGTATAGAGCGTTTATGTAGCAAATTTGAAGAAAATCTTTCGAGCCATTATTGAGATACAGACGTACAGTCCCACTTCCGGTTTCCGATTCCCCCTTCCGGTTTTCCAATTTTCACCAAAATTTGGAAAATTCATCTGTACACCAGTTCTGTCTTAATTCTGAAGTTTCGTAGCTCTAACTTTATTAGTTTTGGAGATATGATAGTCAGAAGATTCCCCCCCCCCCACACACACACACACTGACAAATTGCCCAAAACTACTTTTTTCGGCCCAGGAGACCTTAAAACATGTAAATCGGGTGGAAACTCGACATCGAATTTTCAGACCGAATACAATACTTCTATTACCTACGGTAGTCGGGTAATGTAAGTAAGTAATAAATAAATAAAGATTATCGTTAATGGAACATAACGTCGACTTTTCTTTGGATAGTTAGTGTTATACTTTCTAAGAGAAAAAAAAAAATGTCTACATTTATCATGGAAAATAAATTGAATAAATAATAATGTTAATAAATTATTTATACTGTGTGAATTTGTATAGGGGCATATAGAAAAATATTTTGTGATGGCCACAAAATACTAGATTAATAATAAAAATAATTCTAATGAATAATGTGCAAACAAAGAGATTTTTTTTTTCTTTTATATTTTTTCCTATTTCAATTAAACAGGAGGAATAACAGATCAGAATAATAACGTTACATAACTCTTCGATAACGTTCCATACGAGTCTCTTGTGTCACGTTACTGATCAAAAACAAATTTATTTTTCTCGAATTTTATGGAAGAGGGCTGAGGTGAAATTTCGAATACCCGATACGATCAAGATTTTGAAAGGAAGACTTTTTTTCTTGCCAGTGAAAAAATATATCGCATTTCAGAATTTTCAGTACCTGTAAGGTATTTTTTTCAAGCGTGAAAAAAACTCTAGTATCATTTTACAGTGCTTGAATAATTTAAACCATCTATATTACATAACTAAAGTATAATATAAGGTGAAAATAGCTAAAATAATAGTTTTTAGGCGAACAATAGCTTTTTAAAAAAGAAAATTATTAAAAAATGATTTTATTTATTTAACAAAAATGTCGTGTTGTTTTAACTCTACTTAAGATAGTGCAAGAAACTAAAAAGATCGGGTTCAAATATTGATATATTTTTTTACGAATTCAATTAACAGTGCGAACCCAATTCAGACCCTTTAATCTAAATTTGGCAACAGACCAGCTACAGCGTAATATAATAAACAAACGGGTTAAACATACAGGTCGAATAAACTTGATCTTGACAATTTCTTAAATATTGCTCTTAGAAGAACAATTGACCCTTACATGTTGATATTTATACAGAAATTAGATGAATTAAAAAAAAAAAAAAAAGAAGGAAAGAAAAAGAAAGAGAGAAAGTCCATAGTTGTATAAGATCGATCAAAAATTTCAGGGAAATGAATTTCAAAAATTAGAAATTTTTATACATTTAGACAGTCCTCATAAATAAAAAATTCTAATGAAACAATTTTGCTCTATGCCCTAATTGAATAATAATGAATACAATTTTAGCATTGGAGAATAAAAAGTCGTAGAGATAAACGAGGTTGTTTATGTACACTGAAAAAAAAAAAAAAAAAAAAAAAAAAAAAAGAACATTTAAAAGTACAGGAAAAATCTGGCAGCTGGGGTGCCAGTATTTCTCCGTTAAATATTCAGGATAAAACTGTACTTCTAACAAAAAAACTGTTTGACTTACAGGATTCCTGCATAAAATATCTGTCGTGATACAATTTTACGGTTTTAAACTGCATATTTGACGGAGAAATACTGGCACCCAAGCTGCCAGATTTTTCCTGTACTTTTACGGGTTTATTTTTTGCAGTGTATTGGTCGCAAATTTACTTATTTTATCATTCTTTTCCCGAGTAATTTGAGTATAAACCCTAAAATGTGACCGACCAGTGTGGATTCTATCTTTCGAGGAATTATGACGAGACCTACAAATAGTGGTATGAGCCAGTTTTTTCTTGTAATATTTCTGAATGTTTTTATGAAACACTGTTGAAATTTTGGCCATCGTCTAATTAAGATACGAGATACATTTCCTTTACTAGACATTTCTTTGTATAAGAGTTGTAAAAAAAATTTTAATTTTGAAACTTTTTATGTTAATAAGAGTACAGGCAGACAGACAGATAAATTGTAGTCATACACTTTGTTGGAAAGTGTTAAAAGAAACCTCCAGTTAAATAGTTTCTTTAAAAAATTTTTTTTGCTTTTAAATTTATTCAAAATACACTCTCACATTTACGCCAAAATAAATCAGCCTTAAAAAAAAAAAAAAAAAAAAAAAAAAATTCTCTCACTAAAGAGAGAAATAAAAATCTAGCATAAAATTTTAATTTAAGTAGAAGTATTAATTAAATAAGGTTTTCTTTCTATTGTTTAATTTTATTTTCTTCTCTTTTCTAGCTGTCATAAGCGCTTGGTAACAAAATAAGTTTATTGTTCAACCTCCTCCGCTTCTTTTCAAAAAAGGAAGAACATCGCATAAAAGATTGTGTTACGCAACTTTTTGATAAGGTGGCTGAAAACGTGTCTCAGATGTCTCTGTATTGATCCAGAAACATATTTTTTAGTTTTCTGTGGATCTGTAAAGAAAAGGATGCGACAAATTTTCGATTATCTGCTGTGATAAAGTTTCTGAAAGAGATATTATATTTTTTCAATGGTTATTTTTTTATTGTTAAGATATATTAATGAATTTTGGATTCTAAGGAATTATGCTCTAAGTTTAATTCTTAATTTCATTTTTACTATCGACAAATAAAAAAAAAAAAAAAAAGTCAAAAAGTGCTTGTACATTAAAAATCGCATATTATATTAAATCATGGAATATTTATAAGTTTTAATTCTGCAAAACAAAATAAAATTCACTACGTTAGGGTGCTTGAGTGAATGCCCTCCCGGGGGTGTTTCTAAGCAGCGCTAGTTCTATTTACCCAAGTTATAAAAGTGATCTCACCCATTTAATTCGATGTCCAAGTCATTTTTAGTGGATAAAACAGTAGGGGAAGGCGGCCTAAAAGAATCCCCTTAAGAAAAAATTTTGTGTAAAATAACATAAATGTTTAAATGAAATTTTGGTCATTTGCTAGACTATTTTACGCTATATTTTGCACTATCCATTTTAATAATATTTTAAACCCAAAAAAAGGAATAAATATACATTTTTGAAAAGTGTCCAAAGGATCATTTTACCCCCACCAAAAGGCAAAATACTCCTTCATTTAAAAATAAGTGTACATTATTATTATTATTATTATTATTATTATTTTAAATCGGCAAAATAAAGGGTATAAAAGTAATTATGACAATACATAATGAAATAAAATAAGTAAACCAGGTCATATATATCTGTACATGAAAGACTGTATATCTAAGTAAACAGGGAAATAAGTGCCCATAGATGTTATAAAACCCACTTTTCAAAGAATTCTACTCAGGCGCGTAATACTGGGATCGCTCGAATACCACCATTGCTTCTTGACTTGGTAAAACTAATTTATGTGTTACCCTGTAGACAGCGCTATCTTTGCCCTCTAGGATCATTTTAGGCTACCTGCATTTTAAGAACATTTTTGCAATTTTTTGTGCAATGTTCTTGTGTCTGTAATTACAGCCAGTGTTGGATAACCCAATCAGCTCTTTCTGAACATGACTGTACTGCGAAAAATGCTACCTGAATCTGCTTTCTTCTCCTCCCCCCCCCCCCCCCCCCATCCTGAAATTAAATTTCCAGAGAGCTCAAGAATATGTCAGTTGTGAAAATATTTCAAAACCTAGTAGTGAACAGGACCCTTTTTTTGTTCCATTAGTAAAAGTATTTGAATGTTTTCAGAAAAGGCGAAATAAAGTGTGAACTGATTAAAGTGCCTATTTTATTAACAAAATATATTTTCCATTTGCTTAATGCTTTAAAAAACGAAAATATAAACTTGTATCGTAAACTGAGATTTAAAGACTTCAACGACATTGCTTTTCTTAAAATAAATCTTAACTTGTAATACCATTTGTTGTGTAATAAACTGCATAAACACCAAAGTTAGACAGTCATTAAAAATAATCTCTTTATAAAAATTAAAAATCTCTCATGAATTCATTTGAAATATTCCGATCTAATTTTATGAAATTAATTGATTTTTTTTCCACATTTCGTGGTACCAGTATTGGATACTCTGAAAAATATATGTTTAGCACAAAATTAAAAATCTGGAGTGATTCCACTCGACTTTCCGAACATTCAGTCATTAACGGTTTTGTAGATAAATTAAAGTAAGAGGGGTTGTTAAATTAACAAAAGAGAGAAAATTATAACACGGTGTTTGAGTATTTTTCTCAATATAGTACACGATGTTTAATTTAACGCTACTGAACTTTCAGCCCATAGATCATAATGATAAAGGATTTTTCGTTGTGTCCCTGTAAAAACCTATAAACGCTAGATTCACCAAAATGCTTATAGTGAGTGCAACAATGATTTATAATATTCATATAAATTGCAGCTCAATTGAATAAGGCGTTTGGATGCTATCGCATTTTTTAAAATTTGGTCCTATAGGTCAAAATGAGTTTAAGAAGGCGTTTAGACGCTATCACAATTTTAAAAATTTGGCCCCATAGGCCATAATGATAAAGAACTTTTCTTGGTGTCCCTGTAAAGAAACTATAAGTGCTAAATTCACCAAAATCAAGAGGGTTCGTGCTACGGTGACTTACAACATACGTACGAACTTTCAGCTCATTCGAGCAAAGCGTTTAGACGTTAGCGTGTTCCCTCACACACATACATACACACACATATATATACACACACATACATACATACATACATATACACACACACATACATACATACATATACACACACACACATACATCCATCATCGTAAAAATAATGAAAACGGACACAGGGGACCTCAAAACATATAGAAACATGAAAATCTCAAATTCGGATTTTTGACATGATTACAATACTTTCCTCACTATAGTGTTTGGAAAGTAAAAATGAAGTATATGGAAGGAATTGGGCATACTTATTTTAGTCATACAAAAACAAAGGGTGAATAAAAATAGGTAAAAATAAGCAGAAGAAAAAAAAATATTTCCTTATTCAAAAATTAAAAAAAAAAAAAAAAAAAAGACGGAAAAGTTTTTTTTAGTTAAATCTGTGTTTTTAACCAATATTTTCTTTCAATTTATTACCCCCAATTTAACATCATTATATTTTAACAATATATCCTAGACATATTTACGTACCCCTTTGTGGATTTATTCATAATTTAGTGTTTAAAAACAATTTTAGGTTTGACTTTTTTTTTTATTTTTTTTTTTAAGAAAAAGTAATTCAATTACAATTTATCAATTAAATCATACCTTTAAAAAAAAAAAAAAAAAAAGCTCTGTTAAAAAAAAAAAAAAAACTTTATGATATTTTTTTTTTCTTACAATCAATTATATACATATATAAAGAAAGTATCGGATTCGTAAAAATTTTCAACATCTGGTTTTCTTAAGCATAATTTGATTATTTTTAGAAAATTTTCACCGTAAGAAAACGGCCGTTTCCTGTTCGTACGTTTGACCGTATTTTTAGATAACAATTCCTTAACCACATTTTGATTTTATGGCTAAGAGACCGTCAAACAAATCAAAATTATACGCTAAATATAACACATAATATAAGAATATTACTATTTACTTAGCAAGTACAATCCTTGTATCATTTCATTTAGGATATAAAGGCCTGTACTGAATTACTTATGTATATATAAATGCTTAATCAAATCTGCCATTAAAATAATAATAATAATAATGTTCGTGTTGCCAAACATTCAAACGAAAAGTAAAATTAAGGTTAATTGATATCACTCGAGTTAAATGGCTGTACGACATTTTTTTCAGGCATGGTCTAAAGAAATCTTTGCAGATTAACGGTGTTTCTACTGTTTTCTAAATAAATGGTAAAGTGAAAGCAAAATAAAAGGTTAATAAATCATTATTTTACGAAAATTTTTTACAGTGTATTTATTTTCTATGCAACAGAAATGAAATCTTTGATCACTTAATTTCTCCAACATGTTTTTTTTTTTTTTTTTTTTTTTTTTGGGGGGGGAGGGGAGGGGTTAGGTTATTATGTTGTAACTTTGCACTTTCTATTATTTTGAGAATACCGTATGGTCTTAATTCCTCTTTCTTTCATCCTGCATCAATATGTAATCTTTGGTGCCCTGTTGTCGCGTTTTCTGCTTTAAGGAATTCCATAAAATCTGCTTATCTTGCTAATTCACATGAATTAAACTTGGAGAAATTATACTATTTTTCCAATATCCGTTTAGAGTGAATTTCTGGTAGCTTTTACAAAAATTACGCATGAATATCCATAGCAAAAACAACGAGTATGTTCTCTTTAAAAATTTTGAACTTAACGAATGTAACAAGGGAAAGCCAAGGTTAATTACTTTTCTCAATCATGTACTCACTTTATGTCTGACATGAAGTGCGAAAAAGACTATCATATATTTGTTTTCCTCACTCCACTACGTAATAACTATAGATTCAGGAACGTAAATGATCACGATTCATTTATATATTCTTCAAGTATTCAATAAGTTTATTTGAACTACTTTCCTAAAAATAACGTCTACTCTTTGGATCTGAATCTTAGTTACTTCTAGTGTATTTTTTAATGTGACTTTTATGGCTTTTATTCCGCCCAAATATACAGCAACAAATTTCTCTAATACCTCTAGTACTGGGACAGGCAAACTAATTACTTCCATTAACCTGCTTTCGTAGATAATGGGAGTATTGTATTTGCACCAAAAATTCAATATCTAGTTTTCATCTGATTTGCATGTTTTAAGGTCTCGTGAGTCCGAAAAAGTGGTTTTTGGCAATTTTGGTGTGGTGGTGGTGGTGGTGGTGGTGTGTGTGTGTGTGGGGGGGGGGATCATCCAAATTGATTTCTCGCAGGTGTGTTCCTTTAAAAACGGCTCTACATATTCTTGCAAACTCGCCATATTATCTTTTTCTTTTAATTATACTTTCATACGTAATTGTTGATATCCCGTCAATGATTGAGTATGTCAAGTTTTGGTGAAAGACGGTATCTCAAAAACGGCTCTAACGATTTTTGTGAAAATTGCTACATAAACCTCTTTTAAGATATCTTTTCTCATTTATTGCGTAGTTATTACAAGGAAATCAACAGTCATCCTGATTAGGGAGGTCAATTTTAGATCTCTTAAATTATTGCTTTTCTTTCTTAAAAAAAAAAAATAATAAATAAAAAAAATAAAAAAATAAAAAAGATAAATAAATAAATAAGGCTCTATCGACTTTTTTTTTTTAACTCACTATGTAAACTCTGTTTTATATGTCTTTACAAGTATATTAGTTTTCTTATAGAAAAATTGCCTAATTTTTTAGGTTAATTTTACATCTTCTGACCACATCTCCAAAAAGTACAATAAAAGTCATGTGGTTCCTTCACACCAATTTTTTTTTTAATTATTATCTTTATTATTCAACTGGATAGTTAAAAAAAAAAAAACAGGAATCCAATCACAAATTTAATTCTAGAATTTATAAGTTTTATGAATTAAGGGATTTTTTAAATTCCGTATCAGTTGTCTGAACTTTATTCTATACTGTCATGTTGGAATAATCAGACTTCTATTTTATACAAAAAAAAAAAAAAAAAAACTTGATATATATGGATATTGAGGAGGAAAGAAAAATATTGGCGAAGTAAATAATTTGCAATTACCTAAATTTCTAAATGTTGCTTTTTGATTTTGACAGCAGCAACAATGATAATAATAATAATGTTCCCATTTCATAAATGAAGGTATAGAATTAAAATATTCACATATGAGGGATAGGGATGACTATTCCAGATAATTCACGAATATCGATTATCTGATATAATATCCTGATTAATCATATTACCTCTTAGCCATCTGTTCAATGTAATCCAATCTGAGCATTGGAAACCTGGCACTAACAGTTTGAATAATTGGTTACTATATATTATATTGAAAATATCAGTAATTGTTTTTACATCGGTGTATCGATCTGTTGAAAACATTCAATATTAAGCCATGTGCTTCTGACACACACACACACAAAGAATCTTATTCCTTCTTTGCTTTCCGAAAAAATAAATAAAAGAAAGAAAAAAAAATTATAAAGCATTACAGACATTTTCGATTAGATCGAAAAAAATCAAAGTGACATGTCAGTTTTACTGATTTGAAATCGTATTTGTCATTTCTACATGAAGGAAGGATGTGACAAATTATTTGATTACTTTTACTGATAATTTATATATATATTATTTATACTTTTTAAATATTCTATTTACGGAAAAGCTTATGTTTTTATTTCTTTTAGAAATTTCCAAAAAGGTTTAACTAGCAAATTGTTATCAAGTTTCTTTAGACTTAAGCAGCTATAACAGAGAAATAAAGGATATTCAAGTTACTGTTTCCACGGCAACTTGTAGAGTTTGCATAATTTAGAATATTAGCTCATGTGCAATGAAAGTAATAGTCTCATTCTTATCCGGGACGCTTCTTAGATCAATTTATAGAATGTATGGTAGGCGCATGCCGCCCTCCACTTTTGCCCATCGCTGCCAGCATACATGGCTTTCTCATACAGAAGAATGTCATATTTCCAGAGTATCAATCGGATCATGATTTTTAAAGAGAAATATCAAAATAATGGAAAGAAGAGCGAGAGAGGAAGAAATGAGTTCTTTTTTACTTTCTCTTACCCATAGGGTCGAGAAAGTATTGTTTTAGGGTCAAATTTTCGAACGTGAGATTTTGTTATATTTATATGTTCTAAGGTCCCCTGAATACGAAAAATCATGTTTTTAGCGAATGGTCTGTGTGTCTCTTATCAGCATATCTCAAGAACAAATAGTAGCAGAAATTCCAAACTCGGTATTCTAAATGTGTATCGTATAGGTATGCTACAGTAAGCTTTTCGTTGAGATGAAGCAAATGGTTCGTGTACAGGGACACTCAAAAGTAATTAAATACATTACGTCTATGGGGGAAATTGCAGGTAAATAAAATTTAACATCTATAGACTGCACTAAACCAAATGAAACGAATATAAATATTTTGTAATAGAGATAGTCAACTGGGAAAAAAAAATTGTGTATGTAGGAGCCTCGCCTCCTCCCTCGAGGGGAGTAAATTTTCATGATGGGTATCTTTCAAAAGAGCTCGGCAATATCTTTAAAACGAATGGTTGAACCATGGATCTGCGATAATTTGAAATAAAGTTATCGATTTTTTTTTTTTTTTTTTTTTTTTTTTTTTTTTAATTAATGTAATATTGAGTATAAATTCAACTTTATATATATATATATATATATATATATATATATTTATTTATTTATTTAGTGTTATACTACTTCTCTAATATGGAAATCGTCTGCATTATCATAAAAGATAATTTTTTTAAAATAATAATTTTAATAAATTATTTTTTAATAACCGAATTAAATTCTATATAACTGTAGGTGCATTAATAAAACGGGGGGTTGAGGGGGGAGGTAGCCCCCCCCCCCCCTCACACAGAACTAATTATCATATAAAACTCTTCTGAAGCCTAATTTGAATTGTTTAACACAGGTTTACATAACAGTTCTCGTTATCTTACCTCTTAATCTGCAACCTGTGTTTATAGTATTAAATTTCAGGGTAAGAGAAAGTCGTGTGAGTGACACACGAGATTATTTAATATTAATAATCTTTTACTTTGTAGAAATAATTATTGTATAAGTATCGACATTGTGCTATGCATTTGCTTTATATTAAATTTAAACGTGTATATTATACAATTTATTCAGAAAAACGCTTTCTTGCGACGAATGCAGAAAATAAGAATTCAATCTCGTTCTTTTACCACGAAAAAAGGAAATATTAAAGATTTTTTTCGATGAAATACACCAAAGTATTGGTGATAAATGATGATAGATAAAAACCTTCTAAGTAAACACAATAAATTGCAAATACCTACTTTCATTCTGCATACGTGAACTTTTAGTTCCCCATCCTACTATAGGTATGGGAAACATGGAGTTTGATTGACTTTATGCAAATCAACTTTAACTCGGATGCTTCTGCTTTTTACTACTGAATGACACTTGGATATCTGCCAATGCTCTTGGGGCAAAATCAATGTCACTGTACTTTTCCAAGTTCTTGTCTTTCGTTCTTGTTGAAATGGCAGACTTCTCTTTGCTTAAAATTGAAGGAATGGCTTATTGTGGATATTTCCTAACAGCTTTAGCAGTAACCTTTCGTTCTTTCTTTCAGCCTTGTTGAATTTTAGTTTGGAATATAGGTTCCTTTTCTAAAAGTACATCCCAAACTTTACTCATTTTACTATGAAAAAATCATATCGCTTTATTTTAAGTGTTTTATATCAATTACTTTAAATATTCAGTATATTTTCAGTCTGAAAAGAGTCATTGAAGAATATCTGCAATTTCGGTACATATAAAACACTCAGATTAAAAATTTCAGGATAAAATCCTTAAAAAAAAGAAAAAGAAAAAAAAGAAGAGACAAGCTTAAGATATAACTATATTCAAGATATATAACACAGAGATTTTTTTGTAAGCATTAACTGGGCAGTTATATACAGCCATCACTAATGCAGAATCACAACTATAAAATTCCCGTTATCAAAATTTCTGTTTTCCTTAATAATAATGTTATGATTAGTTTATGCCACTTAAGGTTTGTGCCACTTAGATAATATTTTATTCAATGTGGCATGTTAAATAAAAGGCAACTTTAAATTGTTATATTAAAAAGGGGTAACACAACAATATACATAAGCATATGTTTATTATATCTTTACTTACAGCAGTTAATAATTTATTTGTTTTACTGAGCTTAACATGTAAAATTGCATGATGATGGATATTTCCATCATACTGTTTTTCTAATTATTTTATATTATATATTAATACTAGGATTTTTAAAAATATTTTTTCCTTTATTCTAGAGAATGAATTATATCACCCTGATTTATTTCACAGAAAAAGGAAAATTCATGCAAAGAAGGGTTAATATTAATAAATATCCAATTTGTCTCATTCTTATCCGGAGCGCTCCTTAACCCGTTAGTAGTCGCTATAGACAGCGCCACCTATTAGACATTGCGAACTTTTTATTTAACTCTCACCAATAATTTTATGAAGTGATGTGATCGACGTTTCTTTGGTTTTAATCGCGTTTTGTGTATATCAAATGTCACTTCTAAAAATTATAGGTGGCTATTGAATAAAAAAATCTGGCAACAATGAATGATGGGCGGCAAATCGACCAACTAGCGACTACTAACGGTTTAAATTGTCCCTATACTTCCATAATGAAAAAGTATTAAAGGTAATTCAAACAATTAAATATTACGTGAAAAACTCTATTTTTCACGGAAATAGAGTTTTTTTTTTTTCTTTTTCTCTCTCCATCATCTTAACGATGAATATAAAAATCTCTCTCCCCGCTCGTGCATTTCTTTCTGCTGGCACTTCAAACAGAGAAAAAGAAAATAATTAGCATATTCCAAAATACTCCGGGCGCATAACAATTTTAACGTACACTTATATTTATTTTGCATAATAATCACTGCATACAAAGAAGAGACTTTTTATTATATTATATATAAAAAAAGTTTAATTTATTATTATTATTAAAATGTAATTAAAAAACTATGATAACTGAAAGTTTTAAATTTTAATGACTTGATAAGATCTGGTAACACATATTTTTCGTATAGATAAAGAGAGGAAATTTAATTAAATTTAATACAATAAATTGCACATGAAAACGTTAAATATTTCAGTTTTGAGAAGAACAAATTTTTATACATAAAATATCTATAATGCTTAATAAATTTTCTACAGAAACAATTTCAAACACAAAGTGTTCAATATTACTTATAGCTCATGAAACAGTATATATTATGTTTATACTGAAAAGGAAATGGATTTTCTGTTGAATTTTGAAAAATATGAAAGTCTACTGCCATTTTAAAATAAAATTACGTGTGCGTTTACTTATGATACAATTCGCATCTTAAACACGTTCGATTTTGAAATTTATTTTAGCTTTACATTTTACAGACACCCAAATGCTGATTCATATTCATCTGTTCTCCTTTTACATCGACTTTACACAACCCCCCTATCCCTCTTTTTACTTCTCCCCTCCCCCCCCCCCCTTTAGTTTAAATAGTTGACCTTTCTTTAATATATAAATATAGTTAAAATTCAGTACTCTTTTTCACATTATAAATGCATGTATCTTAACTTTTTGATGCTACCTCCATCTTAAAAGCAATTGATTTCAAAATCCATTTTAATTCTTTAGCATCTAAATGCAGATCTAACCTGTTATCCCACCCCAGCCACTTCGAAAAAGACCTGTTTTCCCGAGAGAGCTCGGGAGGGAGGTCGGGTGAACGGGACATTTGACATTGGTTTGTTTACTATGCGACCCAAGGTCTCGGGCATGAATCCAGCGTTTCGCTCGTTGTTGTACTATGATTTTCTTTTTTCTTAAAGTGAGATCAGTTGATCTTATTTATACTCAGTCGTTGTCTAAAAGCGTTTTAAAGGATTCTTGCGTCAGCCGTCAGTTGGTAGTATTAGACCCCCCATCGCCCTTTCCATTCACATACATGATGCAATTCTAGTCTAGCATTTCTGATAATTGATTTAGATTTAAATGCATAAATTCATCACATTTATAAAAGTAAACGTAGCACTCGTCTGTCGTACAATTCAATTTGCTATTTTGAAAAAAAAAAAAAAAAAAAAAAAAAAAAATTAGTTATATACAGTCTCTTAATTAAGGTTGCATTTCTATTACACCGCGTATAGTTGAATATTTTGAGAATTAATTTGTTTATCTTATAATATTTTCTCCTTATAAATTTATCAACATGACTGAAAAACAGAAAAACTGCTGTCTCGACACCATAAAAAAGAAAATAATACAAATATTACAAGACATGGACGAGGTTGGAAATGATTAGACGTTCAGATGCGAATCTTTTGCTTCAGATGGCCATTTCTACGGCACAAACAGATCTATGCTTATGTTTAGTATCGAAAAATAAAAATGAAGTAAAGAAACGAAGTATGTAGGACGTTTAAGATACGGTCCATTATTTGTCATTATTATTATTATTATTATTGTTAAAGAGAGAGGGAGGGGAAAGAAAAGAAAAAGAAGGTGATATTTAACTAATTCGATGAAATTATAAAGAAAAAGAAGGTGATATTTAACTAATTCGATGAAATTATAAAGAAAAATAAATAAATAAAAATAAAAAATCGTCTCGCTAATTTAAATTTTTCAACAATTACTGAATAATATTATTGATAAATACTTATATAAAAACACGATTTAGCGTGTTTTTACTTTACATCTCTTTATTTTCGAATAATTCGCTAGAGTTTTTGGAAACCGATTACGTGCAAAAGTCGAGGGTCGTCTATATACAGAAACAGAAAGATTAAAAAAAAAAAAAAGTGTTAAGTAAAAGAGAAGAAGTTGAAATTATCTGATTGAATATCAGAAGCGAAATAATTTTTATCTATGGTGAAGTCATCGTAACAAATTAAGATAGAAAAGAAAACTTTTGCTGAAAGCATTAGGAGAGATCTATCTGGGAACGGTTTGCGTTTGATCTTTATTTTATAGATATGGAAGAGCGGATTGATCTGAAAACTTGATATTTATGAAATGATTCAAACTGTGTCGTAAGTTGCATATGTATTTCTTGATGAGTTTCTGACTTTTTGGAACAGATTATGCGTTTGAAGCCGTAATGAAAGTTAAACATCATTTTCGAATGATAAATTAATAATAATAATAATAATAATAATAATAATAATAAAACCATTAAAAATTCTGTCAAAGACAGAATTTAGTTTAGTACAAAGGACTAATAATTTCAATCTGTAACATTTTTATTATTTATTTTTTATCTCATTTTTTGACCGTAAAACTAGGTTATGTAGTTTTTAAAAATGACTGAAATAAATTAAAAGGACGTGTTGTCACCTACATTTCATGCTTTGGATAATTTAAAAAAAATCTAATTGTCGAGTCGAAAATCTGTTTTCACTCCTGGATTCAGGAAAAATCGCCCCTTACATTGAGTGCCGAATTTGTAATGATAGGACTGATATTTTCAATTTATTTTGATGTTACACAAAACTGGTCTGCAAAAAATCCAGATTGAAACTAATAGGGTAAGTGCACCAGTGATTGACAGTTTTAGAGCAATCTCTGATGTTTTTAATGTTCTAGTCATCAGAAAATATTTTTAGAAATCTTAAGTTAATACATATGGCTTGAAAGACATTCAGAACCACATATATGTTAAAATATATACATTTGATAGCAATTTTTTTTTATGAGTTTTTATTTGACACCCGCTCAAAGTTCCAGTCATTGACACTGCCAGTTTTTTCTTTTATTAGTCATTGGCACCCTATGTTCCAGGGTTTGACACTGCTAGTTATTCATTTTACCAGTTATTAGCACCCTATGCTCCAGTGTTTGACATAAAATGTTAAAATTCTTATATGTAAAATGTAGGATTTTATTATTTTTCTTATTTATTAATTATTTCGAGATAGATGTCAATTACTGGAGCATGCCAATCACTGGAGCACATACCCTAGTCCTCCGTCCTTAAATATATATATATATATACTACTTTAAAAATAGTACATTTAAAATAAAAAAAACATATGGCAACACTAGAATAGCTATTGTATCGACGCCATCACTATTGACAATTTTATGGGGAGGGGGGGTGAGGATTTTAATAACCCCTCTAAAATATTTAAAGTTCCAAAAATCTTTAAATACATACCATACAAAATGCAATGATAAATTTTATTGCCCTTGTCCCTCCCCCCCCCCCCCCCCCAATATTATTTGTTTTATTATATTTTATTTTATTTCCTTATCTCACCCTGGCTGTTTGCATTGATTTACCTAGCCCATCTTAACTCAAAAAGAATTGAAATCGGTTATTAAAGTACAAGAAATACTGTTTTGAACACATAGAAATGAAATGAGTTGTAATTAGTGTGAAGAAGAATATTTTTGAAGTTGAGGATTTGGAGATGGCAGTTGATTATAGAAGTTTACTTTATAAAAACAATTTCAGAATTCTTGCGAAGTGCCCAGTCAATAACACAGTGCTCGTTAATCCAAATAGCAGGCATTTTCTTGTAGAAATTACGATGAATTTATTATATACGAATTGTTGACATATTTAACACAATTATAGGTGATCAAATAAGCATTTTACTATAAAATGGTAGGTATAATTGGGGTAATTAAATAATTTGGAGTGGGAGCCCAAAACGCCAACTTCACTGGTTAAGGCATGATGATGAAGAGACGCTTCGATTTCTTGATTAATTTCGCCAGAGCTCTAGTCGACGCCAAATTCAAAATGTAGAGAAAAAATGGTTGTAATTATGTTACGTATAAATACATACAATTTTTGAAAATATAATTGATTGAAAAATATTTTGATTATAATTTAAACGGTCCTCACTCAACGCCAAAAGAACCCGGAACTTTTGAGCAAAATTAACACACCATGTTATGAGACAAGGAATCCACTTATAGCGACAAAACTGCATTTATTTGTAAGATGAGAAGAAACCGAATTGGAAAAAGTCAAAACAAGCTATTGTAGATCTGCCTTAACGTTAAAGAACGAATAATATAGGATCAAAGGTTTCGATAGAGTTGCAATAAGCAAAAGATACATATGTGGGAAGAGGGAGAATGTAAAAATTTAAAGAACATACTGTATGTGAATTTAATTTGCAATTTAGAGGTTATACAAATGTATTCGTTAGCTTAATTTTTCTTTTCTTTTTAATATTATAATATATTTTTTAGAATATGTGATAATTGACATCACAATTAGAAACCCTATACGACAATAGATACACTCCCTTCAACAAGAACTTTAATTTCTTGAACTAGAAATTGCTTTATTAATAAAATTAAAGTTTTACAATATTAATTGTTCAATTTTTAATTAAATATTTCCGGCATCTTTGAAATTAATTAAACAGCGCATAATTTTTATGAGCTAACTAAAATAGGAACATTAAAACAGGTGTAGATACGCAGCACGGTCTCTTGTTCATAGAAATTTTAGATTACGAAACAATTTTTGATCGTCTTCCACATTTGTAATTCTCATTTTATATTTTGTTTCATAAAATAATCATGAATGGAATAAAACAGGCACTCACATGACTTTTTTTTATAATGTTTTTCTTGTCCAAAAATGAAGAGGTACAACGCTTCATTGATATTCCCGTCGCATCTTTGCGCTTCAATCCAGTTCATGGAATTATTGCATCAGCCGACATTCAAGTCAAGTTTCCAAGACCATTTTCTATAATGAAATTACAATATCGTAGCCTACACGAAAGATCATATCACTTAAAGAGACCTTAAAAAAATAATCCTTAAGAGTACTTGCAAAATTTATAACAATATTTGGATACTGATATATGGTTTATAACAACATATTCTTATATGTAATTAAAAACGAAGTCAGTGTCTGATTTTTTTATTTATTTCACAAAAAAGGAAAAAAAAAAAAAAAAAAAAAAAATGTGAACTTTATGTGAACCATCGATGTGAAAAAATGATATGCGAACCACCGCACATGTAAAGAATGTAAAAGACGAGGAGAAAAAAAGCTAAAAATCCATAGAAAAAGCATGGGATGAAAACGAAAAAAAGTCACAATGTTAAGTATGTTTAAAAAAAAAAAAAAAAAAAAAAAAGGCTAACTCCGGAGGAAACAAAAGGCCAAAATTGATTAGAAAAAGTCACCGAAGAGCGGGAAGAGATTCGGGTTGGGCCCTGAAGGGTTTAACACGTCTCGCTTATGACTTACATTATCCACTACTACACATTTCCTAGATATTTTTCTATTCCCCCCCCCGCCCGCTATTTTTTTTTTTCGAATTTATTGGCCTTTAAAGGGAAATAATAAGTGGAATTACCATTAAGAAAGGATTTCAATTTAATTAGGTAAATTGAGTAAAGATTTCTGGTCCTTACTGGATACTTGTCTCATTCTCTCTCTTCATTAATGGCCATTTAATTATCTTCCATTTGGTGATTTTTGAGAACACAGTGTATTTTGACAGATAATTAGATTTTTTTTTTTTTTTTTTTTTTAATATGAAAAATAAAATATATAAATTAATTGAAATCTCATCAGGTGAAATCTATCACTGAAATACCTAAATTATTCTTAATTTAGTTCATTTTTTTTTTATTTGATGTCAGCCAAATTTATATTTCCCTTAAGATTTATTTACTATGAGTATTTGTTATTATTTTTTTTTTTTTTTATTATTAAGGAGATTTAATAATAAGTATTCCTGTGTTGTCGACATTTTGTTACAACAAATTTTGCTTGCAAAAACCTGATCAGATTTTAATTTGATGTAAAATAATAAAAACTTAGATGAATCTTAACAATAGTGTAAAGAATGAGACTAGAAATTTAGTTTAAGCTTGAGGGAAAATTATTGGTTATTAATGTTTGAAAGTGAATAAAACAGATTTTTAAAAAAATGAACCTTGTTTAAAATGTTAAACACCATTTTAAAATTATTGGTTAATTCTATAAAGAAAAAAAGTAAAAATTAATTTAATGAATTGAATAAAAAAAAAAAAAAAAAAAATAATAATAATGAAAAGAAAATAAGATAATATAAATACTGATAACATTAGAAATTATACGGTAGTCATAATAACATTAGAAATCCTATCAATCTATCAACTCCACAAATGGGTAAAAACTTGTTAAAACTGTTTGTTTTATAAAAAGTACTAAACATCAAAGAAAATATTTTTCATAGTACTATGTCAATGCGGAGTATTATAATATTGAATATTCTTATTAAATTAAAAGAATACTTCCTCTACAGTGCAGCCACGTTTCCTGCGCCTAGCGTTGAAGACTTGCAGGGGTACCAAATTGGCAGACATATTTGGATTTGGTAAGCATCCAGTCACCTGGCGTTCCTTTGTCACTCATTTTCTCTCAACCACAAGGAATATCACCCCTATTTTAACACACCGGTCTCCTTGAGTCAGAACTTGCGCAGAAGCTTCCATGGTAGCAAGTAACGTGGTTGATATAGGGTGAGAGAAAATTTAAAAAAAAAGCTAAAGTTTTGAATTTATTTAGAGTTATCTGGAATCGAAAATTTTGATTTTACAGAAATATAGTTCAACAATTTTATTGTTTCACGCACTATCTACATTTGTTAAAAAGCTAAAATAAATTACAAAATTCAAGGGACAGGAAAACACAATCTAAATCAGCCTCCTATAGATTTTATTAGTTTTATTGACGGTGACTGATTTTTTCTCTACGAAGTGCTCCAATATTTATGAGTGATGCATGATTTTACTTTGCTTTTTCTAACATACTCACTCAAATCAGTTTCTGATTCACTCTTCATTTTTACTGTAAATGCATTCCATTAACATAGGAAAAATTTCCATAATTTATGTATGAATCATGTGGGGTGTAGAAACCACATATATATATATATATATATATATATATATATATATACATATATATATTTAATATGCGATATAGAAATCACACACGCACACACACACACATATATATATATATACACACACACACAATAAATTGAAATCACATATCTTTTTAAATTTTTTATTTAATTAAATTTAAATCTATTTTAACGTTTTATATAATAATTGATTCGTGTATTCAATAATAGTCTTTAATTAACCGCTGAATTCTTTCTCCATCAATAAAAATAAATAATTAAATAATTGGAAAAGAAAATCTCGCTGTAAGCAAAATACCACTCTATCATTTCGGTTTCAAAAGAATACCACATATGTCTTATTTCATTCTTATGTTCTGCGTGAATCAAAGTCTAATTGCTAATGTACAGTCGGTAACAAAAGTGTCGGAACACTAGCAAAAATTCCTATGTAAAAAATGTACACTTCATACGGTTTGTTAAATAAATCCTTGTCAAATCCTGTTCTTAGACTGACTAAGAACATGATTCGACATGGATTTATTTAACAAAACCGTATGAAGTGTACTTTTTTTACATAGGAATTTTCGCTAGTGTTCGGACACTTTTATTACCGACTGTACTTTTGATCAGTTTCTCAAAATTATCCTTGAAAGAATTTTAATTCATGTTTTTTTCTAGGCATATGCGTCTGCAGTTTATCATTTCTCATACTAATGTTTGGCGATATCCAAGGGTTAATATATATGGAAAACCTGCTCTGTATATTCAAAATTATTAACTTAATGAATGTACAACGGATCCAACAATCTTTGCGACGAAAAATTGTATGCCAACAGGATCGTGAATTTTGAATTTGGCTAAAACGATGAACATTCTCTCGCTGACCTCCATCATGTAAAGATCGTCTCTGATTATTGGTGTTATAAACACCTAATTTTAAGCCGCTCTCTTCCCCAATTTTATTCAACAGATTCAATGTTTCGCCATGGTTGTTGCTTCTTGCTTCATCATTAAATGTAAACAACGCTTTGTAATTATTATTTGGATATATTCATACTGGATAATTTTTGAAAAAGCGTCTACCATAAATGTAATTTAAAGACTGCATTGAACTTTTTTTTCCAGTTTTACGATCACTGCAACAACAATGCATTACAACAGCATTTAATACGGATTTAATACATTTTCACAATTTAATACGGATTTGTCTTATATTCGCTTAAATATAAAAAAATTAAATTTCTGAGAATTGTAACTATATTTAACAACATGGAAAAGTGTTTCATAATTTATGAATGGACATTTTTTTTTTCAACTGTACGATACTTCATTGGTAACAATTTATTTGTGGTCTCATAAATAAAATAACGGAAAAAATTAAAATATATAAATATATATTATTTTTTTTTCAGAGATGTAGTATAATTACGATCCAGAATTTCATTATAATCTTTGCTCATGGAAGTTCCAATTACAAACAAATATCTGAAAAATGTAAATCTGCAGTACAACAGTACTCAGATAATAATAATTATTATAATTATATACTGGGGCTTAAATCTTTAAATTATTCGAAATTGAAATCACATTTTGTTAAGAGAGGAATTGCATACGATGTTATACTGTCTATATTACATTGTTATACTATCTATATAAATAAAGCAAACAGTTTGCTGGCGGAACACATCCCGGCGGACCACTCCTATTTTTTGATTGGTCTAGATTTAACTACTTTGGTGATGAAGGTCGGCCATTTCTTTTTTTCAGTAAAACTGATGATTTTTTTTAAAAAAGATACTGCATAGATGTTATACTTTTTTGAAAGAGATCTAAAAACTGTTCGTTTTTCGTGAGGACACTCTATACATCAAGTTATTAGATTTAAAGATATTACGTTGTAAAGTTTCACAACGCGATATCATTTGATTGCTTTTATCTTAAAATAAGAGTCTAATATTAAACAGTCTAATATTAAAGAATAATGAATAACTTTTTAAAATTATCAGTTTTGAAGTTCTAAGAGCTGCAATTTTTAAATAACAGCGTACTTATTTCCCATACATAATATATTTAATTTGTAAACAATTGTTGATTCATTCTTGAGAATCATTCACATAAGAGCATTGTTGCAAAATGAGTACATGGTTGGTTGGTTGGGTTTTACGTTGCACCAGTGCTGCGCAACGGGCAATTGGCGACGGTCTGGGATTCACCCTTAAAAGGTTGTCCGGAGACATGCCATCGCAATTTTGATCCACCGCGGAAGCAAAATGGGTGAAAACGGAATAAATGTGTTATTTAATATAGTATAAAGAGCGGGGGACATACGCAACGGGTACCCGAAGTGAGGTTTAGAACGATTTCAATGAACTTTTTTTTTTTTTAAGGTTTTATTTATAATGTGATATAAAAAAAAATAAATGGTGATTCAATTCTTTTTAAAATTCATTTAAATACAGTGACCAGCGATGCCTGCTAGTATTAAAAAAAAAAAAAAAAAAAAAAAAAAAAAAATCCCGTATGGAATACGAAATGAGAAATACCTTAACCGCTTATTTTGTGTTGCTTGGCAAAAGGTGCCTTTATCTGTCATTTGATGGTGCTGGAATGCATTTTGACAATGCCAAAGCTGTAAAATTAATTTCGACACAGAAAAGATAAAATGTAATTTTAATTACATTAGGCTTCCAAATTGGCAGAGTTACAGAAACAGGAGGGAAAAAAAAAAAAAAAAAAAACATTCTACCGAATTACGCAAATTAGACTTGTTATGTAGTGTCAAATTAAAAAGTTTTTTTTTTGCCTTATAATTTAAGAATTTGTATTTAAAGAACAGAATTTGACTTTGTTTATCGCATCTTAGAGGCAAATGTCGAATATTTTGAGCTACTGCGTGTTCGATTGACGCATTTTTAAACACTCCAACAAACAGTTTTCAATTTATTGATATAACTTCTTGATAAATAATCATAAAGTTTTAGTTTTTTAAAGACTTTCTTCATTTACATTTAGGCTGATTTCTTTAAAAATAGACCTATTGCAATCACTTCGTTTATCTATCTATCTATCTATCTATCCACTATGAAAATTTTGTCATCACGCGATAACTCCCGAAATAACACTGAAAATCGAACCACATTTGGACAGCGAACTTATCTTATAAATATTTTGGAAGAGTTCGTTAACCAAGTTGCTCCGCCTTTTTGTTTTCAAGTGGCAGCAACTTGAAAATTTAAAATCCCCATTGTAAAAAGCGTATTTAAGGTCGGCTTTGAATTTGTATGTGTACGAATTTGTAGACCACATGAGGGTCTCAACATTAATGAACATTATCCTCCCTTTTTAACAAAATGGCGGATATCTTAAATTAAGCGGGGCCACTTGAAATCAGGCTACCACTTGAAAATTTAACATCACTATAACTTCCGAAATAATACTCCAAATCGAACCAAGTTTGGACAGTAAACTTATCTTGTAAATATCTTGGATGAGTTTGTTAACCAAGTTGCTCTGCCAGTTTGTTTTCAAGTGGAGACCACTTGAAAATTTCAAATTCACATTATAAAAAGCGTATTCCGAATTTATTTGAATTTTCTTGTATACATAGACTACATAAGATTTTCAACCAAGTTTATTAATGAACTTGATTCGCCATTTTTAACAAAATGGCGGATATTTTGAACTAAGCAGAGCCACTTGAAATCAGGTTACCCCTTGAAAATTTATAATCTTGATAACTTCCGAAATAATACTCCAAATAGAACCAAATTTGGACAGCGAATTTATCTTATAAGTATCTTGCATGAGTTTGTTAACCAAGTTGTTCCGCCATTTCGTTTTTAAGTGGAGGCCACTTGAAAATTTCAAATTCACATTGTAAAAAGCGTATTTGAGACCGGATTTACTTGAATTTTGATGTATACATAGACCACATAAGGGTCTCAACCAAGTTTATTAATGAACTTTATCCGCCATTTTTAACAAAGTGCGGATGCTATAGACTAAGCGGGATAGCTTGAAATCAGGCTACCACTTGAAAATTTATAATCATGATAACTTTTTAAATTCTGATTCAGTTCGACCAAAGTTGGACAAGGAACTTTTCATATAAATATCTTGGATGAATTCACTGGGGAACTTGTTCCGACATCTTGTTTCCAAGTTGTGGCCATTTGAGATCAGACTGCTACTTGAAAATGTCACATCACGATAATTTTTAAAATACTAAACTGATTTAAACCAAAGTTGGATAGTGAACTTATGGTTCAAATATCCTGGATAAGTTCGCATGGTAACGTGCTCCGCCATTTTATTCCCAAGTGGCAGCCATTTGAAAATTTGTTGTTGCAATAATTTTTGTAATATTGAATCAATTCTTATCTACTAATTTTGGGTAGTGGATTTATCATTCAAATATCTCAGAGAAGAATGCTGAGCATCTCACTCCGTTTTTTTTTTTTTTTTTTTCTTTCTTCCCAGGTGGTGGCCACTAGAAATCACGGTGCCTCTTGAAAATTTCTTATCACGATAATTTTTGAAATACTGAATTAGTTTGAACCAAATTTGGCCAGTGAACTTATCATCATCTTCGATCATTTCGCTGGGCAAGTTGCTCCGCCAATTTATTTTCAAGCTGCAGCCACTTAGACTGCCATTGAAAATTTGTGATAACAGTTTTTGAAATACTGCACTCATTCGAACCAAAGTTAGACAGTGAACTTATGCTTCAAATATCTTGGATGAGTTTGCTGGGCAACTTGATCCGTCATATTGTTTCCAAGTGGTGGCCATTTGAAAATTTTTATCATGATAACTTTTGAAATTCTTAATTAATTCTAACCAAAATGGAAAAATGGATTTATCATTCAAATACGTATCTACTATTTCGGTGGGCAAGTATCTCCGCAATTTTGTTCCCAAGTTGCGGCCACTTGAGAATATTTTTATCGCAGTAACTTTTGAAATACTGAACTAATTTGAACCAAAGTTGGACAGTCGACTTAACTTACAAATATCTTGGATTAGTTCGCTGAGCAACTTGCTCCGCCATTTTGAATGAAGTGGCGGCCACTTAATTTGTCAACACGATAACTTTTGAAATTCTGAATTAATTCAAACTAAATTTCTACAGTAGACATATCTCACAAAAGCGTTTGATATATTTGTTTGCCAACTTGGCCCATCATCCATTCTAAGTGCCGGCCACTTGAAAATTTCAAATTCACATAAAAAGGTATTTATAAACCGATTTGCTTAAAGCTTCATATGTACATAGCCCACATCATTATTTCTACCAAGTCCATTAATAATTTGTTGCCGCCATTTTGAAACAAAATGGCGGCTATTTGATAAGAAAAAAGAAATCAACCTACCCTTCCAAATTAATATTTCTTTGTTACGCATGATAGTGAAACGCTGCAAAGATGTATGATGCTAAAAAATCATAGCTGAAAGTCCCACCAGTGGCCGGGAGTCACTACTTTTTAAAGGGGATAGACAGAAGTTCGAACTCAGGTAGCTCTGGAGGTAACTCTGATTGGTCTGGTCTTTCGATATTTCCCGTGTTTTATTTCCGAAACTCACGTGAATGTGGATCCTTCAATAAGACTTCCAACACAGTGATGCCAGATTGGGGATTTTGTCCCCATTTCGGGGATTTTTGAGGCTTCTGGAGACAATTTTGGGGACTAAATGTTTGTGGGGACTTTTTTGGGGAATTCTAAAATTTTTGGGAACACTTCAACTTTTTGTCAATGTTGGTAGCGTAATGATTTATCCCTACGACTAGGGACTTTCAATAGCTTTATGGCTATTTGGGGATTTTTTTCAAAAAATGCCTTCATTTGGGGAAAAATAAGCTTTCTATGGCTTAAATCTGGTTGATATATATATATATATATTTTTAAAGATTTTTATTTTCCCTTTTTAGTAGAAATCAAGTTGGGGATTTTTTCGAAAACCCCCCCTGATTTGGGGAAATTTGAAGACCAGTTTGGGGAAATAGTTTTCGATCATCTGGCATCACTGCTCCAACAGCACATCACCCAAGTACAGGATCGTCGCGCAAAGAGGGTCCATCTGGGATATTTTTAATGGGCAAATGTAATTATTGACGACAGTCGACCTACATAGCAAGTTCTATACACACAGGCTAAACCTGTAAATTTCCCCATGCAAGAAATTTAGCAGAGGAGGAAAAATATATTAAGTAATGCAGAGGCTTTCATTTTAGCTGCATAATATTGTGGGAGGTTAGAATCTCAAAAGTTCACAACTTGAATTTATAATCTTCAGTATATTATAGATTTCTTTAATTCAAAATAAACTTTTAAATTTATACTGCATTCACTAAGTGAACAAGAGCAGTAAGGAAATCTAGTAATACTCGAAAATAGAATTAGGTGATAGAATTAGGTAACTAAAAGGTGATCAAAAGAGAAGGAGTATCTTTGAAAGCAATCTTAGACTTACACATCTGGGTACTTCAGAGATTTTTATGAACGTCGAAATAAGTCTTTTACTATTTGTATTATATTCCTAAAACAATAACAACAAGAAAAAAAAAATTTCGGTGTCGTGGTTTGAGCATTTTTAACATATTCATTGGATTAAATCCCTCACAGAAAATCTTTTGATTGAATATGCTTTAGAGCGCTACTCAAACAGATAAATTTTCAAATTATTTTTCACAATTTACTTTTATTAAGAAAACATTAATTTCACACGTGAAATGAGTTACAAAAGCTAATTAACAAAACAGAAAGTTGGTAAAGGACTTTATTTTATTTTATTTTTTGAGGGGGGAGGGGGGGGGAAGAAAGGTTAAAAAAAAAAAAAAAAAAAAATCAATATATTTTTCTGCAAAAATTTTCTTTTTTTCTTTCTTTTTTAATATATATATATATATATTACTTTTCTTGATTTACAGAGGTTCTATAATTTATTAAATTACTGTTATTATTGTATTTATTGTTGTTTCATAAAGGAGAATTATTTCCTTTTATTTCCGCATATTGATGTATTAAAATCTGGTGACTTTTTTGTTTGGAATTCGGAAATTGTAATTTTAGCAGTTTCATTTATAACTAATGAAATGTATTAATTAAAGCACATCTTTCAGTTTAACATAGTCGGGATTCTCATTACCCTTTAGGTACGAGATTTAATATTTAAAATTCAAAAAATGTAATTCTTACAATGCCATTTATAAACTAGTATGTTGTGGCCACCACGAGACTTTCTTCTATATTTTCCTATACAAATTCACTCAGTAACAATAATTAAAAAAAAAAAAAAAAAAAAAAGTGGGACTTTGACAATATTTTGGGTAAAATGTGAAAATTATTCTAAGTTTGTCAAAACACGGAAACCGTGGGACTTTGACAAAATTGGGGGGGAAATGCAAAAAAAGTGGGACTTTGACAAAAATTTAGGTGAAATGTGAAAATTTATTAAAGTTTGTCAAAACACGGAAACCGTAGGACTGACAAAATTAGGGGAAAAAAGCAAAAATTAGTTTAAGTTTGTCAGAACACGGAAACCGTGGGAGTTTGATAAAATTAAGGGGAGAGAGAGAGAAAAAAAAGATTTTTTTTTTTTTCCAAGTTTTTTTTCGTAAAAAGTAAAAAAAATCGATAACTTTGTTTTAAATTGTCACAGATTTATAGTTCAACCATTCGTTTTAAAGGTACTGACGAGACCTTTCGAAAGATACCCATCTTGAAAATTTTTGCCCTATATCACCCTGTTAAAAATTTAGAAAAAGCGGGATGGCAACGCAACCTGTGAGACGATTTTTACCAAAAGTTGATAGGCACTCATTTATGTCAAGGTGCAACTACATACCAATTTGTATGAAATTCTGTGCAGTAGTTCCAGAGATACAGTTGCCACAAAATTTTGTCACACACACACACACAGACAGACAGACATTTTCTAAAAATGGTAAAATTGTGTTCTACAGCTCTCAAAACCTGTAAATCCATCAAAAACCCGAAATCGAAAATTTTTACGAATCCAATACTTTCTTCTATTGAAGATAGAAGAAAGTAATAAAGAAAATTCGTCAATACATTGTTACCAAGGTGATATCTTTTTTTAGTTTAAATAAGCAACCTAAAACTCACGAATAATTTCGCTATTATAAATTATATTATAAAATTTGAAGAAATTTTTAATTAATACATAAAAGCATTTTTAGCAATATTTACAATTTTTGAATAAAAAGAGCATATCTTCCCCCCCCCCCAAAAAAAAAAAAAAAAAAAAATCCTCAGTCATACATGAAAAATTTTCATCGGTTTTTAAAGCTCATGAGTATTTCGAAAGAGAGAGAGAGAAGTTAAATGTATTTGATCATAACTTAAAATTCGTCACATTTACACCACAATTTCATTTGTATTGAATAAGAAAATTATTGTGAATACATTAGAACCGATAAAAGATTATAGTTTGCCAGAAGTTTGCATTGTTAAGAAGAAAAAAGGGAATCTTAAAACTGTTTTCAAATTGAATTTCCTGTTTTAAAGTTTTTAACTCCGGAACAAAAATAATGATGCACACTTTTATATATACATAAGCATCATTCATTCAATGGAAATTTGTTACAGCTGCATTAATTTGTTTTTCTTTGACAGCGAAGGTATATCTGTTAGACACCTACGTTTTTACACGTTTGAGAAAACAGGCCGATAAAATTCACAGCGGGGTAATTCTATAAAGATTTTTTTCGAAAACAACTTCATTGTTTTGACAGCTTTACTTTTCGAAGACGATCTCAAACGTTGTATAATATTTTTCCTGGCTTCAGGGCAGGTTGTTATTCGGAGGTTAAAAAAAATCCGGGCGTGTCGCCAGAACATATCTTCCGTTATCGACAGCCAAACTTTTTTTTTTCCCTTCTCTTATTTGTTAAATAAAAAAAGAAAAAAAAAAAAGAAAAAAGAAAAAACAAGACACAGCAAAAGAAACGTGACAGTTTTCATGGTGTTTGCAAAGGTCTATAAAGTGGAGTTTTCTTCTGCCTTTTTGATTAAACACATTAACACTTTGACACAATATCATTTTAAAAAGTTTGACAGTAGAGGAACTGGATGTCAAAAGTACAATAACAAAAGTTGAAGCATTTAAAAAACAAATAATTAAAAAGAATTTGGTAACAGTAATTTTTCACTATAACTCATACTCTCTTCCATTCCGTCTCCTAAAAGAAAAAAAAAAGGATCTATTCCAATCTGCTTCTCATTACACAGCAGCTAATTTTCCCTATGCGTATAGATAATAATGTATTTAGGACATTTACGCACATTTAAAGAATTCTTTCATTTATTTCCATCCCACAACAAAAATTCAAGTGAAATTTTCACAGAATATACATACGCGTAGAAAATGTTCAGAATATTGAAATATTGTAGCAATACGATAGTCGTATTTTTCTCGCAAATTAATGTGCTGCAACAGATATTCACAGAAAAGACTAATAAGCAAAACGAAACAGACAAGAATATTTTTTCCATTGCTTAAGTTTGAAAACATGCAGCAATAAATTTATATGAGTATATGTGCATAAAATACAGTGTAACTGTCTATGAAAAGCAAGAGAGATGTAATTTATGACCCGTCAATATGTGGATGAGTGAGTTATGGATTTTGATATATTGCAGTGCCTTTAGGATACGCACTACACTACCTTGCTATATAAATGACCGAATAGTTTTGATATTTAACGTTTTGTCAAATATCCAGAAAAGCATTGAGATTGACGAATTATCCTGAAATTCATGTCGTGTGAAAAGTAGCTTGTACTCTAAATGCCTGGAATTAATTTAATTCGGACTAGTGATACATTGCATTTATGTTGTTTCACGAACAATATTCTTTTCATATCATAAACCTACTGATTTGGTAATCCAGAGGTAATATAAAATGGTAACCTTGACAAATTAATGCAATAAAATTGAATGTCCAAGCTTATACACAGATTACTTTATTGAGGTTGCTGTATAAGAAGGAACGGAAGATGTCCGGATATCGAATCTTTTTATTACATGGAATTTTTAGCAAGATTATCGAAGGATAGCTCAAAAGAGAAGGAACAAATTTCAATCAAATCACAATGGGAATTACATATTGTCATACAATTTATTCGCCACAGGATCATGTAAAAAAAAAAAAGAGCGTTTGCAAGATATGTTGCACTTAATCTAGTTAATATTTTTGAATACTTTGAACAGGAGTGCCGTATGCATTAACCATAGAATTTTGCTAACATTTAACCACGAGAATGAAAAATCACAGAACTGGAAAGAAAAAAAAATACCGATAGAAATTAAGATTCGACGGAAAATTGGAGAAAATAGCTGAATGACAATATTTTGTCTACTTAAATAACAGTACATTGCACAAATTAAAGTCTGAGTTGGAAAAAAATAAGAATGAAAAAAATCATGTGGCATTTTTTAGAAGACGATATTATGGAATTTTGCTTCCAATAAAATATTCTTTACCTTTTTTATATTTTACTGATTGAGACAGAGAGGAAAGGCTGCTATTGAAAAGAGTGAAACACGGCTGTAAATTAATTCATAAGACAGTTTTCAATCAGAATTAAATATAAAATATAAAGATATATCTGTGATTACGAGATAACATGTACAGATACTTTTAGCAAAAGTTTTATCCCAAAAACAAAAAAGAGCGACCAGTAACACAAAAAAGTGTTTTATTATATGTATTTATATGTTTTCTTTGTTTAAAAGTGACATTTTTCAGAGCTTCAGTGTTTGAAATTTTCTTTTATTTTTCTTACAGATCTGCTTTTGGAAGGAATCCATAAAAAGTTTTAAATTTCATGGACAGTAGAAGATCAGAAACCCTAAAAAAACCCACGAGCTCAAGTCTTCTTTTGACAAATCCTATAAAAGTGAACATTAGGAATATAATCCATAGAATCTAAAAGAGGGAGAGTAGAAAAAAGCTGTGTTCTTCAAAATCTGAGAAATTCGGAAAGGATTGTGTATATTAATGCCAATGCATATAAAGATAGCATTGCCTTGAGAAAACTATGAACGAAATGAGATTTTGCATCAACTGTTATATTAATTTTCCTCGTAAGTTAAACCAATTAACCCTGAAAGGGAGGCGCCGGCGTACAGAGTATGCCAATGCAATCTTTTGGGCTCTGATTTTTCCTGATATTCTTTTTATTATATCATTTTTATCGATCTTTCATGCTTTTTTTCTGATATTCTTTTTATTATATCATTTTTACTATGGCAAAATACTTTATTAATGTAATGTATAAGATTAAATAGTTTCAGACATGTAGAGGCTCGAAAAAAGACTTGGCGTACTACGCCGCTCCTCTAAAATTGTAACATACGCCCGCCTCTCCAACTGAGGGTTAGTTAAAAATAATTACATCTACGGTCATCAAAATTTAGATTCATGAAAGTTTAACGTCCAAGTTTTTCATGAACTCAATGATTAAAGTTGATGCAGGACGGTTTTTGCTCACAGAATTGCACAGGCGATCCTATCATTCGTGTTTTTGCAAGAATGAACCTATACAAAAGTCCTCAGCGTCATTAAAATCATGTATGACCGGACACTTTCGATTTCGGACGTTTTTTCAAGTATCTTTAAAAATACTGGACGAATTCTCTTAAAATTTCAGGAGTACTATGAAGAACATGTCATACCTCATCTATTTCAGTAATAGTTTTGCCACGAAAGTAAAAGAAGGACCAGTAAAAAACTGGATAAAAATAAAAATGTTTGGGATCAGAAGATTAAAAAAAAAAAAAAAAATTGGGGATGGCCGTTGGTTATTGAAGTTTAATCTGAGAACAGCTTTAGAATTCTTGCAAAATGAACTGACAGTAACACGGTGATCATCAATCCAGGCAATTTTGTAGATAATCAGGAAAATTTTTATTAAACATTTTATTTGATAAACTACTTTTATACAGGTAACCATTTTATAGAGTTGTTATTATTGGATAATTATCTAATTAGAAATGGAGTGAATTTTAATAACTGGTGTCAGAGCCCAAAACGTCGACTTCTCAGGTCAAGTCATGATGATGAAGTGACGCTCTGATTTCTTCATTCATTTCGTCAGAGCTCTCATCGAAGCCAAATTCAAAATAGTAGAGAAAAAATGGTTGTAATTGTGTTCCGTATAAATACATACAATTTTTGAAAAGGTTACCAGATAATTATAATTCAAACGGTCCTCAATAACAGCCAACCCTCGCCATGGGAAGGCGGAAGTTTCTAAGCAAAATTAATGTACCATATTGTGAGACAAGAATGCATACATGGCGACAAACTCCATTTAGTTGCAAGATGAAAAGAAAACTAATTAGAAAAACTCATAACATGATAGTGTAGATCTGCATTACGTTAAAGATCGAATATTACATGATCAAAGGTTTCGATCGGATTTGAAATTAGCAAAACATACATATGTGGGAAGATGGAGGATGTAAAAAAAAAAAAAAAAAAAAAAAAAACACTGTAAGTGAATTGAAGTTGCAATTTAGAGGTCATAAAAACGTATTCGTTACTTTAATTTTTTTTCTTTCTTTTTACTATGATAATATGTTTTTCAGAATATGTGATAATCGACATGACACCCTGTAAAAAGTACTGCATTTGAAGTGATCTGACTGTCTGACTGCAGCATGTGATTATGGGGCTTTTTAATATTATCCGTATAAATGTTTATAAGGCTACCACATATAGTCATCGAGATACAATAGTTATTAAAAAAAAAAAAACACTTTTTTTTTTTCTTTTAGGTATAATACACTAGGTTCCAGTGCAAAGCCATTTTAAGATATTTTACCTCAGGAAACTAGACAGAGATTTGCAACCAGAGTGCAAAAATAGTAAAAATCTAATGAAATACAGTCGGTAACAGAAGTATCCGAACACTAGCAAAAATTCCTATATGAAAAAAGTAGAGTTAATACTGTTTTGTTAAATAAATTCTTGTCGAATCATGTTCTTAGTAAGTCTAAGAACAGGATTCGACAAGGATTTATTTAACAAAACAGTATTTACTTTTGTTACCGACTATACGAACATTTTTACTAAATAATTTTTTTCGCATGTGCAATCTATATCAATGTTTCCTTTGCATAATTTAGTAGCCAAATATATTGAGCTACTTACATTAAAAAAAAAAAAAAAAAAAGTATCGTGTAAATTAAAAAAATTTGCACATGATAGAATGAAATGCTATTCAGTTCCTCTCAAAAGAAGCTAACACATATTTTACTCACATTTTTATTTTGATCCAGTCAGTGGTAATGCATTCAATGTTCGTTGATTGTAAATAAATCTTGATTAAAAAAACCTTTTTAATTTTCTTATTTTTGAGAACTGAAATTCAGTATATTCTACAGCGCGCAACACTTTTAATTTACACAATATTTGTTTGGAGTTTTCATATAAATAGATTAATACATTTATCTTATTTATCTTATTACTTTATCTTATTTTTTTTCATATAAGTAGATTATACATTAAAACTTGCGCATGCTCAGTTAAAAATTATTTAGTAAAAATGCTTATATTTCATCATCTATTTAATATTTTTTTTAATTCCGATTGCAGAATATTGTACTGGGTTTAATACCTTGCGTGTTATCGCAAAAAAGTGACACTATTTTTTGCGATTTTTTAAAGAAGCCATTATATCTCCATAGCCTCCTAAACCAGATGCCTGTCTTGTGACTTGGAAACTTAACAACAGCTGAAGCGGTAAACAGCGCCACCTGGTACAGATTGCACGACTTGTTTATTCATCTGTCACCAATAATTTTAAGAAGTGATATGTGATATACACAATCGACGTTTCTTTGATTCTATTCGCCTTTTATGTATATCATATCCCACTTTTAAAAAATTTTGGTGGATGTTGAATAAAAGAGTCGCGCAATCTGTACCAGGTGGAGCTGTCTATCGCTTCAACTGTTGCCAAGTTTCCAAGCCACACGACAGGCATCAAGTTTAGGAGGCTATGTACTGACATACTACAGCCAGATTGCATTTCAAGCATTTCTTTTTACACAGCATGATCAAGAACATTTTCAATTTTATTTAATTTTTTAATGGTCTCGCTTTTACTTTCTAGGAAAAACTGTCCCTGAAATATACAAAGTATGATATGCTCTTTGTACTCCAGAAGCTTTAAGGGCCCTCTTCACTCACCGCCGCCGGAAGCCGAAACTAATGCTATTCCATGGGAAATTTTTCTTTACAAATAACTTATTAACTAATACATATTTTTAAATTCTGTTTTCACATTCTGAAAGTTCCCGGCTGTAAAATTGACGCACCTTTTCTAAAAAATTATTTTTTTATATTTTATTTTGAAGCTGCAAAATACGAATTTTCAATATGTGAATTTTTTTCATTTTGCAATTTCAAAATAAAATATTAAAAATTTAAAAAATACATTTTTAAAAAAGGTCCGTCCATTTAACAGTTGGGAATTTTCTGAATGTGAAAACAGAATTTAAAAATATGTATTCGTTAATAAGTTATTTGTAAAGAAAAATTTCCCATAGAATAGCATTAGTTTTGACTTCCGGCGGCGGTGAGTGAAGAGGGCCCTTAAGATGATTCGCCCAGTATTTTTTTAGTGACCTTTGAAGGAAAGTCTGCAATTGAAAGTATCCGGTAATTAATGGAAAGGTAATGCATAAACAAAAGTTCTGTCCTCAGAACATATCATTTGGCAGCAGCGGGTATACCTCTTATCATAAAGGCACGTATATTAGTCGTCATTTGTACAAAACTCATTTGCGTCTGCTTTAGACCATAAACAGTAGTCTGTTGTACCGTCAACGTAATAATAATAAAAAATATAAACTTTTGGCAAAATTTTAAACTCCTTTTTGACGTAAACCTTGTCTCTATGATTTGTATAACACACATTTTAACTTTCATTCCGATCTGAACATTACAATGGAAGTAATTTCTCTTTCAGAACCGTCAATTTAGTTTTAATCATTTTGTATTATAAATAAATTGAAATAAACCGTGGGACATGGCCCACATTGGGACACCTTAAATTTCAGCTTTGATTTTATAAATAGGAATTAGTTTTCCTAGGACATCATAGTACGCAACATAATCTACACTTCAATGAAATTTGGAATTTCTCACATTAACAGATAAAGATTAATCGAATTTTCTTTGTTTCGAAAGTTTCAAAGTTACATTAATGTGTGATTTCATGAGAAAATTTATTGTACAAAAAATAAAATAAATTAAATCTGAGTCCGTGGGAATTAAAATAGGGACTTCCATAATAATTTTAAGGTTAAAAAATGCATTGTACTGCTAAGCCTAACTTTTTGAGAGTTACATTACGATAATGTTTGTGATGTAGAAATCACATATATTTTAAAATTCTCTATTTAATTTTAATTCAAATCTATTTCATCGCTACAGCCGAATTCTTCCTCTATCAGTAAAATAAAAAATAAAAAAAAATGTAAAAGATAATCAATCTCCTAGCATATTCTCATAATGATTTCCTATCATAAAGAATAACACATGGCCCATTTTATTTATGTTCCGCCTAAATTACAATAGCCTTATTTCTAACGTAATTTATTCAGTTAGTCAAAATTATCCTTGAACACAATTAAATTATAGCTATATTTATATATCTCTCCGTTGCGGTTTTCTTATGAATGCCTGGCGAAATTTGGGATTTTCTTAGGCGCCATCTATACGAACATGTTGGAACTACTTTTTTCCTCCCCCAAACAAAATTAAAATGTCATTGCCTCACGATTGCTCTGGTAAAATATCAAATCGCTCTGATGGGTAGTTTTAAAATTATAGCGTTTTGAAATCGTAACTTTAATTATAATCACCCTGTACATTCAGTATAAAGTTTCTATAGTACTATTCCATAAATGTACAACTACAGAAAACACGTCAGGAAAAACATTAGAAAATTGATACTCATATATGAATGATCGTAGAAAGACACAAAATATGATGAAGTAGAAAATGTACATGATATTCGCAAAAAAAGAAAGAAAAATCATGCAGATCGTGTAGATTATAAAATCACTTTTTAGTTGTATATACCAAATTATTTTGCGAACCCTTCTACAGGATCCAGAAGTATTTTTTTTATACAAGTTTTAATATAAAACATGCTATAAACAAACCCGAATATATCAGTTAAACGCTCTACAAATATTTAATGAAATAAGAAATAGTCAGACCATAGCCTCCTTAACTAGATGCCTGTCGCGTAGCTCGGGAAATAGGCAACAGTTGAAGCGGTAGATAGCGCCCCCTACTACAGATTGCGCGACTTTTTTATTCAACAGCCACCAAAAAGTTTTAAAAGTGAGATAAGATATACATAAAAGGCGAATAGAATCGAAGAAACGTCGATTTTATATACCATGCATCACTTCTTTAAATTAGTGGTGAGAGTTAAAAACAAAGTCCTATAATCTGTACTAGGTGGCGCTGTCTACCGCTTCAACTGTTGCCTAGTTTCCAAGCTACGCGACAGGCATCTAGTTAAGGAGGCTATGGTCAGACAAACAAATCGAATTAACAAGCACTTTGAAACATATTAAAATAGTGACAGACAAGAATAACATGAATAACTACCAAAGAAATTAAACATATTTTATAAATACTGAAAACACTTAAAAAAAAAAAAAAAAAAAAAAAAAGAAAGAAAAAAAAAATAAATTATACAGACACGACATTATTTCATTATTTAAAACATGAAAATCTGACATTGACAGATTTTAATTTAGTGCCAGAGGCCTACTGCTAAACTTGTTAATATCGACAAATTCTTCTTTAGTTAATTCGTGACGATCTAAATTCCATGATAAAGTTTTCATTAAATCAAACCAATGCGTTTCAGCTGCAGATATTGTAACAAATAACGTTGGAAGTCCAAACTGTCTTATAGCCGCAAAACAACGTTTTTTTCTCTTTTTCCCAATGAGGGGGAGGTGTGCCTTGGGTGGGACTCATGTCAAAGGTATGCCTTGGGGGGGGACTCATGTCAAAGTTGTACCTTGGGGGGACTCATGTCAAAGTTGGGCCTTGGGGGGACTCATGTCAAAGTCGGGCCTTGGGGGGACTCATGTCAAAGTTGGGCCTTGGGGGGACTCATGTCAAAGTTGTACCTTGGGGGGGACTCATGTCAAAGTTGGGCCTGGGGGGGACTCATGTCAAAGTTGGGCCTTGGGGGGACTTCATTCAATAAATCCCCATTCAATAAACCGACTGAAATAGGCCCTTAGCACTAATTAAGAGTGACGTATAAAAATTCGACAACGCTGTACCGACTGAAATAGGGGTACCTTGGGGGGGACTCATGTCAAAGTTGTGCCTTGGGGGGACTTCATTCAATAAATCCCCATTCAATAAACCGACTGAAATAGGCCCTTAGCACTAATTAAGAGTGACGTATAAAAATTCGACAACGCTGTACCGACTGAAATAGGGGTACCTTGGGGGGGACTCATGTCAAAGTTGTGACTGGAGGGGATTCATGTCAAAGTTGTGCCTTGGGGGGACTTTATTCAATAAATCCCCATCCACTAAACCGACTGAAATAGGCCCTTAGCACTAATTAAGAGTGTATTATAAAAATTCGACAACTGTATCGACTGAAATAAGCCTCTAGCACTAATAAGGACGCAAGATTTTTTTTTTTTTATTATTATCATTTCATTGGGGAGAATGAAACGTTTAAAATGCAAATAGATTATTTATAATGAAAGTTAAAAGGACATTAGATGGAGTATAAAGTTTCTATTGTATTATCCTATAGATATGTAACTACAGAAAACACTACTTCTTGCAATATGGAACGTAAAAATTAGAAAAGTAATTAAATTTTAACAACCGAAGTATTCAAGAAAGCTGCAGAGATAGTCAAGAGAACTCACTATTTGTTATCCATGCAAGTGATTATACATATATATATATATGCGTGTGTGTGTGCATTATATAAATCACTCTAAAAATTACCTAAATCAGGAAAAATGGCTTAAAAATTGAAAAAAAAAAAAAAAAAAAAAAAAAAAGCAAATGCAAATGCCGTAAAAATATCAACCCTGGTTATTAGGAAACTGTAGACTGGTTAGACTAGCACGAGAAAAAATGTGTAGGAAAATTTAACCTCGTTTTTTCCCAATGGATTTCACAATACATCTGTTCACCTACACGTCCAAAGTATAGGTGACATTGGCTTTGATTTCATTGAGTAATACTCTTCATTTATTATCATAGAAGGAATAAGGTGTAAACAGTGAATTCATTTATCACTACCAAAAAGAATGAGGAAACTCGGAAAAAAAATTACATGTGATAATTTTTTATTCTTTTTAAACTAATTGAAATCTTGACAGGCCGATAACAACACACGTAATAAGGATAAGAATTCATTTATCATTTTAATTTTTTGGATAATTCCTAGTCAGGTGTTACAAAGTCTAAATCAAATTGTTAAAAGTTGACATTATAAATATGAGAATAATTAACTAAGTGGGAGTGTATATGTTAGGTGGAAAAATGGATTTTAAATTAAAAATTATTGGTTATGCTGTTATATAATAAAAGTTTAAATAAAATGAATGAAAAAAAAATTAAATATTACAAGCTGAAATTTTGGAAGATCGTTAACATTAACAAAAGGTAAATTGTATTTATTATACTAAGTCTGATGCTAATGTGTGTGAGGGTTCATTCATTCTTGAATTTAAATACAATAATCTTTCGGCATTAGGATAAAGACCAATTGACTACGTGAAAGTCCTAGGCATGGGTAATGTGCTCTTTATGAAGGGGGGGGGGGGGGGTAAATAGAAATAACTTCGAGGTTGCTAAAATTATAAAATAGTTGCTTTTTCCTGGAAACTGAAATATTAACAGGTTCTTAACAACAAAAAATTAGTAACATGATCAGAAGAATCATGTAATAGTTTTGCTTGCAAGATAATATCCAATCAGATATTGCATGCTCAAAATCTAAAGTGTATGATTACATTCATCAAAGACTCTAATTAGAATAAAACACCTAAATATAAATATATACAAAGCTCAGTGGCGGATTTAAGGGGGGGGCTAGGGGGCTGAAGCCCCCCCCCCAAAAAAAAAAAAAAAACACTGACATTCACAATTGAATGTTGCAATTGTAAATTTTTTATTAGTCTAGAATAACACTTAGCCCCCCCTCTAGAATAACACTTAGAAAAATCTTAGCCCCCCCCCCCCAAAAAAAAAAAGTCAAGTTCTGGATCCGCCACTCAAAGCTGTCGACCAAATCCGGAGGATTATTAGTACCGCCCTTTTTCCACATCAGTCTTTTTTTTTTTAGAGTATTTTTCTACTTAATTTATCGTAAATACATTTGACTACAATTACTCTAAAAATTAAGTGGTGTTGAAAAAGGGGCGGTACTAACAATTTGCCGGATTAAGTTGGCAGCTCTGTATGTATATTATATATATATATATATATATATATATATATATATATATATATATTTGCTTTATTACAAGCTGAAATTTTGACAGGTCGGTATAATAAATGATTAAAAATTATTGACAAAAATATTTCAAATTTTATAAAATGTTTTAAAAAAATAATCCTTAAAAAGAAGAAGAAGGAGAAGAATAAAGATTTAACAAAGTACCATAAAACAAATCTGAAAAAATTATCACTAAAAATAATTAACTATAAGCTTATCTTAAATATAATATCTTAACTACGCTCCAAATAGACTAAGAATTTCAAAAATATTAAAACTAGAATACCTTTTTTTTTATATTAAAAACTTCATCAGATTGTTATTTTTTTATGGAGATTAAAAAAAAAAAAAAAAAAGAAATCACTAATTTTGTTTGTAAAACAAATTTCAAACCGGATGCTTTATAAACTTAAAATAATAATAATAATAATAATAATAATAATAATAAATGAAAAAGTTCATTAATTTCATGCTTGAAACAGGATGATGTCTTAAATATTAAACTGATAAATAAATATTATTTATTATAGATTAGAAATTTTGACATGCATTTAACATCATGTGATAAAATTCATTTTTTAAGTTTTTTGATAGCTTAATTTAAAATTCAGCACCGTAGAAAAAGAAGAAGGAAAAAAAAAAGATTAATCAAATATTAAATGTAAACAATATATTTATTATTTTTATTACTATTATTTTCATCATTATTTTGTATTGATATTTTGGGAAGTAGTTGTAATCAAATTTTATAAGCTTATAATAATTTTTATTTTGCAATATATTTTCCAGTCATTTATATATATATATATGAAAATATTTTTAAAACGCATCGTATCACAGGATGTTATGACTAATATTGCCCAATATATTATATGAGTAATTGTCTACAGGTAGAAAAATCAGTCATTAAAAATAACTTTTAAAATGTTATGTAAGAGCAATACATTCAGCAGAGCTACAAACTTTAATAATTTATTCCGGGACATATTGAGTCCCGTCTTTATTCTACATCACTTTATTTGTAGAAATTTTTTCTCCAGTGTGTAACTGCGATAAAATAAGAGAAAATCTGGAGTGACTTCCACTCGACTTTCCGAACATTAAATAATTAACGGCTGTTCAAGTAAATGAATACAAGTGAAGTTGTTTTTAAGTAAACAAAAGAGAAAATTATAATAGGGTATTTGGGTATTTTTTTTTTCTATATAGTATACTGTTTAAATTGATGCCCTTCAAGTAATTTGAGCCCATAAATCATAATGATAAAGAAATTTTCATTTTGTCATACAATTTATACAGCTCGTGTAACAGTGATGGAAAACATGTATATAAATTTTCAACTCAATCGAATAAGGCGTTTTAGAAGCTACCGCTCTTTCAAAAATTTAGGTCCATAGACCATAATGGTAAAGAATTGTTTTTTGTGTGTCCCTGTTTAAAAAAAAAAAAATGTGCTAAGAAATTTAAATATAATTTATATTTAAACCAAACACTATACTATTTGGCTTAATATAGCTACTGCAGTCATCGAAATCTTGCGATTGTTTCGCTCTCGGAAGTATATGTAATCCCCGGAGAGATAATTCTTCAGTTTTTTGACCGTTTCTTAATTTTTAATAAAATTTATACTTCATATATAATTTATTTATAGTTCATATTTTCAATTTTAAAGTTTCTGATATGAATAAACACTTTTTTTTTTTTTTTTTTGTTGCTGCTAATCTTATTTTTAATGCAAAAAGCGAATATTGCTAATTCATCAGCCAATTCATTAAACAGGAATGAAAATATAACCTGGCACCTAAGCAAGACTAATCTTATTATAGGAAGAATAACTTCCACACGAGAAGAGGCGTGAACCGATACCGGAATGAAGAGCCGCCTGGGCTGTCTGAAAGATGGTTAAATTACGACAATCCTTGTCCGAGTACACCTTACAGCATAATTTATAGCAAAGATTTTTAGCTTGGAAAACGGTGATAAACTTTGCAAGAGGGAAAAAAATCCGTTTTTCAGCCCTAGGACAGTACACATCTGCCACAGAATGAAAATTAAGCTCAGAGCCATCAATACACCAAACCAAAAAGTTGACGTAAAAACAACTACCTAGAAGACACAATCCGATCTCTGTAGAACGGAAAAAGATCTTAAAAGGCTTATGAAAAAAGTATTTCATATTAAACACAACAATGTGATGATATTTATGATTTTTATAGAACATATATGATTTTTATACAATATTATGTGAATATCAGACTGTCGGATTCAAAACTTATTTTAATCCTTAAAATAAAAAGAACCTATTCAAATTTAACTTATATATATATATATATATATATATAATGTGTTTTGGAAGACTTCTCTAGACTACCAGGAAAGAAGATAGCATAGAACAGATAGAACATAAAAGAAAAAGACATAAAAACATAGATCTGCTTTTTATTCTAATCGCTGGATTAAATTTTCATATATAAAAGAGAGTAAAAACATGGTTTGGACGTAGACTATGATTCACTTTCCAAATTTACGTTGCAAATTATTACTCTTCTTAAAAATGTATGTATGTTGTGAAAATCAAATTCAAAAAATACATTATGGTACATGTGTTCGTATATGTTCATGCGTAGACTTTTATATAGATATTTTCGTTTTCAATTTTATTTATTTTTCACTATGAAAATCTTTGTTTTCACAGTGCTTTAAATTTATGGGTGATAAAAAAAATTATGTAATCATAATAATGAAATGTTTAAATTTGTCTTTTAGTTTTAGCCTGGACATGAAACTAGGCAATAGCTGTAAAATTTAGATTGATTCATAAGCATCACAGTAATGCTTAAAATTTTTTAATACATATTGTACTCGGTAGTATCTACACAACAGCAATATCTATACTCTATAACAAAAAAATTGAAGCACCAAGAAGGAGTAATGCAAACTGGACACAAATTGACATGCATACGTTTCCATGGAAAATGTAAAATTTTAATGTTTGGCTACCGTCGAATGAGCATGTGACGCTTCAGCGCATTTTAACTGCGCAATCGGCAGAATATAAAAAATGAGAAATTTTGATTCCAGATCATAATTTCTGCGAGAATTTTATTTCGTCTACTCAGAAAGACAGTAATTACGCCTCGCAATCAGATACAAACAATATGCGCAGATGTCAGCATTTGTGAGAGGTGTGTAGTTGGGCTCAAAGAAACCGGTTGGTCTAATCTCTGAATTGTTTGACACTTGTATAGGGTATATGCCACTCTTAGATGATATTGGCAGGAATGGTTGAACCATGGCCGAACACAGCTTCAGGGAGGAAGCGGTTGGCCGAGAGCCTAGAGAGAGGACAGAATGGAGCGTCATGAAAAGATTCCTACAACCATCTCGGAATTTTGGCAATATATCGCACCTATTGACTTGTTTACTTTGTGAGGTCATTTCACTTGATTAAATCATCCAAATTTTTTGAAACTGTAATAATTTCTTTTTCTCCACATGTACATTCCGTCTACCACTTTTCGTTTCATCTGGATAACTCCTTCTTGGTGCGCGTTTTTTTTTTTTTTTTTTTTTTTTTTTTGGTTATAGAGTGTATATGCAACATCTACACATTCACTGCAGCAGTTACATATGCCGTATCTTTGCATTTTTGCCTCCTATCTTATTTTTATCTTCATGGTGCAAATATATTTATGCGGTTTTCATTTCAAATGTAACAATGGCCAAACATTTGGCAACAGTGATTTCTATAGATCCCACATAACTTTAAAATACATGTTTTGTACAAAAAGGTATAAAACCACTTTTAAAACACGTATATAAATTTTCTTTATTAATATTAAACACAAAACTTTTCGCTATTATTAACATAGCATCTTCAGGTGTTGTTAATTAACATACAGAGTAGACAGTATTATATACTGAAGAAGTTCAATACAGTTACAGTTAAAAAATAAGTCTGGTAAATATCATGAGTCATTTAAGATCACTTGGCGTCACACTAGGGTTACACGGCAAGTTCAGTAGAAAACGTTGGCACACAAAAAGTTTTCTGCGCACCGGAACTATCTTGTAGTGCAGTCACGTACTTTACGAGAAAAAAGAAGGTCCAGTTCACTATAAGTCGCACCAGGGCTACATGGCAAAGGAATACTTGTAGAAGAACACACAAATTCACGAGCAGGAAGTTTAGACGTCTCGATAACAGCCGTCAACGAAGTTAAAAAGTCAAATGCAGCCATGAGGCAAGGTTAAGGTCCAGAAAGGTCACATTGACTTTACATGTCGATATTCCCTGAAGAAACCAAAACTTAAAGGTATACAACAGAAACTCGAAAAATGGATTACAACAAAATTTCAGCTGCATTTGACTTTTTAACTTCGTTGACGGCTGTTATCGAGACTTCTAATCTTCCTGCTCGTGAATTTGTGTGTGCTTATACAAGTATTCCTTTGCCATGTAGCTCTGGTGCGACTTTTAGTGAACTGGACCTTCTTTTTTCTTAAAGTACGTGACTACACTACAAGATAGTTCCGGTGTGCAGAAAACTTTTTGTGTGCCAACGTTTCTTACTGAACTTGCTGTGTAACCCTAGTGGGACGCCAAGTGATCTTAAATGACTCATGATACAGGGTGTCCTAAAAGTTCCAGTACTCCAACTTAAAGAACTCATTGTGTCTATGATTTTTTTAATATTAAATTTTATCGTCTGCTTATTATTGCATCAATTCTTTAATTTTTATCGTTTATTTCTTTTCTCACTCAAGTTGTGTGAGAATAAAGTTTTATGTTATTTTGTTCTTCATAGTGAAATGAGTTTTTCACGCATTCAGAGAATTACGCTGTTTGAAGCTTATTTTGAATGAAAATGGTATGAAAGATGCAGAGATGTTTGGCGATATAAATATCCAGATGATGCAATACAGAGTAAAAATATGCCACATCAGCTCGTTCAACAATTTCGTAATACAGGTTCTGTGCAGGTGTGTACAGGTTTCTCTACAAGAAATCACTCCCAGCATGTTAAAACGCGTTTCTAAACACATGCGCAAACGAGTTCATCTTTGCCTCCTAGAAAAGGATGAACATTTTGAACATTTATTATAAATGGAAGTTGTGTATTTTTTCTTCCGTAATTTTAAATGTGCCTTTTATCATTTAGCATAAAAATATTCGTTTTAAGGTGTGTTTGTTGTTTTGTAAATAAAAAATACATCAGCGTGAGTACTGGAACTTTTAGGACACACTGTATTTACCAGACTTATTTTTTAACTGTAACTGTATTGAACTTCTTCAGTATATAATGCTGTCTACTCTGAATGTTAAGAGCGGAAAATACATAATCTCGCCGGCAGCCTTCGCCCATGTTATTCTATGGGAAAATTTGTTTACATAATTACTCATTACCTAATGAATATTTTTCAATTCTGTTTTCACATTTAGAAAATTCATAAGCGTGAAATTAGTACTTGTTTTCCAAAAATTGATTTTTTAAAATTTTAGTATTTCATTTTGCGATTAGAAAATGAGAAAAATGCATTTTGTAAAAAATCGCATTTTTGAACTCAAAATTAAAATGTAAAAATTAAAAAAATGAATTTTTCAAAAATGAGTACTCCTTTAACGGTTATGAATTTTCTGACTGCGAAAACAGAATTTAAAAATATTCATTAGGTAATGTGTAATTGTAGCAACAAATTTTCCCATAGAATAACATGGGCGAAGGCTGCCGGCGAGATTAGGTATTGTCCCCTCTTAATTAACAACACCTGAAGATGTTATGTTAATAATGGCGAAACTCTTTGTGTTTGATTTTAATAAAGAAATTTTGTATACGTGTTTTAAAAGTGGTTTTGTACCTTTTTTAGTTCCCCATCATACTATAGGTATGGGGAACTTATGTAATCGTGAAAATTTTCGACCTCGGTTTTTTGACTTTTTTACACGTTTTCAGGTGTGAGGAATCCGAAAATGACAAAGTTTCTATGGTGTATGTCTGTTGGGTGTCTGTTAGTCTGTTAGTGTGCAAGTCCGTTAGTTTGTTAGTCTGTGTACACGATATCTCAAGAACAAATTGTCGCAGAGAGGTCAGATCAGTTTTAAAATATTACTTTCGACACTGGCAAGAACCCTATTTATTTGCAACATTCGAATTTAAAAACTTCGTAAGTTATTAGAAATTTACGATTTTCTTAACATGGGAGAATAGGACAAAAATTCACTTAAACGTGCATTAAATGGAAACTTTTTACTGTAAAAATGTCAGACCAGTTTTAAAATATCAGGTTTGATGCCGGAATGAACATTCTATGAATGTGCTACTTTGAAAATTTCGCAAGTTATTCGAAATTTACGAATTTCTTAACATGGAAGTATAGGGCAAAATTTCACATAAACGTCAATTTTGAGAGATATTTTCATCGTAAAGATGTCAGACTACTTCTGAAATATTATTTAGGACACTGGTATGAATATTAATGACTATGAATTTTCCAATATAAAAATTTCTTAAGTTATTGGAAATTTACGAATTTCTTAACATGGTAGCATAGAGCAAAATTTCACATAAACGTCAATCTTGAGGGATATTTTCATCGTAAAGATGTCAAACCACTTTCGAAATATTATTTAGGATACTGGCATGAATATCATAGACTATGGTTTTTCCAATTTAAAAAAAATCGTAAGTTATTTGGAATTTACGATTTATTTAACATGCCAGAATAAGGTAAAATTGAGCATAAACTTTCATTTTCAGGCTCATAAATACATTAGACAACTTCAAAATTACATTTATGATATTTGTTTGAACATGATTGAATACAAATATTCTAATAGGAAAATTTCGTAAATAATTCGTAATTTACGATTTTACCAACATAGCGAAATTGTAAATTTTTGATATAAATATGAATTTTGAGAATTATTGCATTGGAAATAGTAGCATGAAAACTAAACAACGGAATTGACCCTGATAAAATAAATTAATAGATTAGAATAAGATAAATATATCGAAGTGAACGGTGGATAGCCTATTAGGCGGGGTTTTCATTCTGTCACTGTATCAAGCTTTTGTCAAATTCATTTCTTTTAACATGATTATATCTCTCAAACTAGAAATTTATGAGAACATAAATATGATGGGGAACTGAGCAGAGTCCACCTATGCCAACTAGTTTTAATATGTTTACACGCGAAGTCATTACAAATTTTAAACATTCAGTAGTTTTTAATTTTAATTACATTTTTTTGTAGATATTAACATTATTTACCATTGTCATACCCCGGCAGCATGACATACACAGGGCAGTATATAATAGCACATATATATATATATTAAATATAGAAACGTTTCGAATATTAGAATATATTTTTTAATAAAAAAAAAAAAAAATTCTCAAATAATAACGATATGAGCTTATATTTCATAGCATAGATTTAAATGACAGCATGATCTCGGTAAATAAATATCGTTATGTTTAGGGGGAAATAATTTATTAGTAGGATAATTTTGCTCATGGAAAAAAACTACGCAGTTTTGTCCGGCGAACACCTGTTTTATGCAAAATCAGTATAAATAAATTAGGTCACATGATAATTCAAAGAGTGGCATTTATTCTCACGTTTTGTTATGTAACTTGGATTATTCACCAGATAAATTTTGGTATGTTTATTTAGGTGGCGAATTATCTATTGTATTATCTATTTTTTGCAGATAAAAGTTGTCCTCAAAGAAAGTGAAAACGAGAAATTGCACAATTTTTTTCCCCTATCTTCCACAGCTGATAAATTTATTTTGATTCTGATAAATGTGCCTGTCAAATTATTATCAAGTCTGAAACTAAAATTAACTCTTAAATCAAGGCTGCGGGGAAATGCCTTTCTCAAAGAGAATCAATTATTGCGAGGAAAATATCCAATAGTTATTTTTAAAAATTTACATGGTTAAAAATAATCAGGGTTAAAGAATGAAAGAAAAACATCTGAAATAAGGAACAAGAAATAAAAATCCCGTGATTTACTTAGATTTTAAAACACTTATCAAACACTGACGTTCTTAATCAAAGAATTTAATGTATTTTACGTGAGCGATGAGAAATTGTATTTTTTTTTTTTTTTTTTTTTTTAATAATTTTGCTTTTAGACTGTTCTTCAGGAAGAATAAATCTCATAAAATTATCTTTCAAATTTTACTTCTAAAAAGAAAACATATAATAGATTACTTTTGCAAAGCCGTCTATATTTTAAAAACTGAATACGCATCATATATCTCTCTACTCTTAAAAAAAAAAAAAAAAACTACCACTGCCGATTTTTAATTTATCGTGTCTTTTCCACTTTCTTAAATTTATACTAGGAAAACTATTTCAACGTCTGAGAGCATTTGAAAGTTTGCTAATTACAAAACTGTAATAGGTCCAAACAAACTGTGCCTTATAAAACCACATTACAGTTAGTTGAAAAAATATCTAGCAAATATAGCTAAAAACCACGTCAATTAAATCAAAGTTCTAAGGGAAAAAAAAAAGCATTGTAAATGGTTTATCTTTTTGGGAGCTGCACCGCCTTAGACAGAACACAAATGAACACAGAAACAAAAGTTTCAACTTGTAACACCACTCTTTTTTTACTTTCCTTTACATATGGTACAGAAAGTATTGTTTTTGGGTCAAATTTTCGAAATTGAGTTTTTGTTATATTTACACGTTTTGAGGTCACCTGAATCAGAAAAATATACTTTTAGCGGTTGGCCTGTGTGTGTATGTGTGTGTGAATGTTTTCAGCATATCTCAAGAACAAATAGCAGTCCAAAATTTATTCTAAATCTGTGTCATATAGAGATGCTACACTAAACCTTTCGTTGAGATGAACCAAATAAGTTTTCGTGTACAGGGACATCCAAGAGAATTCAAATATATTACACGTCTATGGGGGAAATTGCAAGTAAGTAGAGTTTAACATCTATAGGCTGCACTAAACCAAATTAAGTGAATATATATTTTTTATAGGCATAAAAGCATATTTTCTGTAGATTGTGGTAGGGAAATCATACATCATTCGTTTACAGGGCGACCCAAAATATTCGGATATATCGAGATTATACTTGGAAATTGCTGGTAGTGTATTTAATTTTGTGTTAGGTGTTTTCTATATGCTATAAAGAATATGCTATGAAAATTATTCACCGTTCGTTCACAGAGCTACACAAATTTGTTTTTTAAGTTCCCTGAAGTCATGTTTTTAAAGTTTTATCTTTGTCTATGTGTTATCAGAATAATTCAAAAACAAATCATTTCAGGCAATTCAAATACTTTATTTAGAAGTTAATATAAGGTTATTACTTGTAAAATTTTATCAAAATTGATAAATGTCAAGGAATGGTGCGGGTGGAAGTTGTCTGAATAATTTAGAATGAACTTTTAAATTTAATAACAGTTTTTTATTTCTCATTAAGTGTAATCACAATATGGATTGAGGGAGGCAGTACTCCCCCCCCCCCCACTTCCCATACAGAATTATTTGTCAAATGAAGCTTTTCCGAAGCCTATTTTAAATAGTTTTTAAAGAAAGATTTTTATAACCGTATTCGTTATCTTTCCAATGTCCAATCTATTTTTCTGGTATTGAATTTCAGGGTAAGAGAAAGTGGTGGGAGTGCCACACCAGATTCTTTTTTTTTTTTTTTTTTTTTTTTTTTTTTTAAAATAAATTAGGTACGAAAAATCGAGTTGAATAAGCCAGAAAATAGTAAATTCGAATTTGATAGCAAAATGTTACCTCTCTTTAAATGTTTTTTACTCTCTCTCTATATCCTAATCTTTTACGATTCTTAAAACATCACCAAGGATTAATACAGGTAGGATTAACAGTAGTATCAGAGCGTGTAAAGCGTCTCCAAGTTACCACTGGGTCTCCATCTGTGACTCACGATCGATACAACCTGTAGAACAAGGGCCTGCTCGTAAGGATAAAATTTTGCTGTCCAGCGGATCGAAAAATTGCTGCTTTTCTTTTTTCTCTTTCCTTTTCAATCTTGTCCAACTTTATGTATGTGTGGACAGTTTATCTTCTCTCGTGATTCTTTCGTAGGTGTTATTAAAATAGAGTAACAAGGAATCAGCTGGAGGAAGTTCTGTAACCGTAGCAAGCCGCGTGTCCGGATTTCCTATTTTTTGGAGCGATTTTCTGGCAGTTTGGACTACAGTTAAGTGATAGCAATCGCATTAAAAAAATTCAATGCGTGTATTCAGGTTTATCGAAAGATTAAACTGGAGAGATAAAGCTACCGGTATTAGGTTTTTTAAATGTTACTTTCCATTGAAGGAAAAGGAATGCTTTTTTTACTTTACATGTTTGTATTTATTTTTTAATCCCATTTACACAAAATAAATACAGTGAAACTTGTTTAATTCGAACTTCTGGATAATTCGAACTTTTTACTAGGTCCCTTGAATTTTGTATTAAAATAATGTTAAAAAATCGTGAATAATACGAATTCTATTTTGGATAATTCGAATTTTTCATACGATTACCTTTAAAATATTACTGTAAAATTTGTTCCCGAGATTTTTCTCAGCTAATATATTTTAACAGTCTTTCAAAAGAAGGACAAAGAAATACAAGAGAAGCCCCTAACTGGAGCATCAGAAGATAGGGTGCATATACATGAACTTCGAGGTTTTTTTTTAATTGAAAGTCATAGTCATGTCTAATGAAGAAGATTCTATTTTTGTTTCAAGTCATATGCTATGACACAAAGATTGTACATAAAGAAGAAATAAAAAATATCTGAATATTTTTTAAAAAGTGTTGAATAATTAAGCTCGTAAAAAATATTGATTTAATGGGAGGGGGATGTAGCAGTATTCTTAGATATAAAGTTTATGTGTTAAATCTTTGATCGTAGAATTTTAATTTTTTAATTTATCTCTTTTTTTGACAAAATAGTATATGTAGTTTGAATTTTTGGATATTTCGAATTTTTTTCTGGTCTCTTCAACTTCGAATTACCAAAGTTCTACTGTAGTACCCACATGATTTTACGTATGTCTGTTTAAGCTCCAAAGAGATGAATAGTATTTTAAACTTTGTATTTTCTGCATAATTGATTCTTTAATATATAATTTTATGCATATAATTTAAAACTTTATGTCTCGTATTATTAATTATATATTATTATTATTATTCCCTAATAACATTTTAAAAATTAATCATAAAATTCATAAATAATTTTTCAGAATGAAAATTTAAATTAAGTAGTGAAAAATGATTGCAAAAACGTAATTAGAAATAATTGATTAATTTCATTAAAAATAATTTTTACTTTACCTAAAATAACTTTTAAATAGAATATTTAAATAATTGCAAATAAACGAACGTAAATTTATTCGTTTTAATGTTTTTTATTAAATGACTTCAATATTTTATTCTAATTAATTCTACTTTTCTTTCATACTTTTTTAAGCAATGCTGTTATTTAAAATCATAAAAAAAAAATATTTTAATTTTGATAAAATAGTATTAGAAACAAGTTATGTAAATTATGGAACGAAAGAAATAATTTGTTAATTTCCAAATTAATTTTATTTTCCTGAAATATAGTATTTAAGATATAATATTGAAGTTTTATCAGAAGGTATGCTTTTATCATAAAACAAATGACTTACGTGGGGGATATTTATCTATTTATTAATTTTTCAATGTAGTTACTTTCTATAACCAATCATGGCATTATATTGCTTTTCATAGACACATTTTCAAAATAGAGATATTCTTACAATTTTACAAAACGAATCCAGTTCCATAGATGAAGTCTATATACATGAAAAATTATTTCATGATTGTGATAGGAATCAACGTTTTTAAATATAAAAATTAACTTAAAACACTTTTTTTTTTTTTTTTTTTTTAAATCTCCATTTTTTTTTATAATGTAAAAATGTATTGAAAAATTCATGTAAAAATCCATTTGACAGATAAAATCTCTGCGATTTTAATTTATAAAATATTTTATTTCTAAATATATTATATTTTGAATTATAATCAATTGTTTCTCAGTAGCATTTTTCACTGAATATCGCTTTCCAAAAATCGGTTGAAAATCATTTATGCTCAATTTTATGAAAAATACTTTACTTTTAAAAACATTGAATTTTTTATCTAAATAAGAACATCTGCAAATGTCAAGCACTTATTAAAAAAATTTAAAAAAACTTCCGAAATGTGTGAGAAAGTAATTTATTTGATAGTGGTGAAGATACGTGGAATAACGCAAACTGCCTATGCTAGAAATACAGGCCTGGATGGGAATCCTTCGTAGAGAACCTAGCACGTATTCATGTTATTTTCGGAAAAAATCTCAGAAATCTCCGAACTGCTAGACAGATGAGCAATGCCTGGGTTTCACCAAGCACCTACCTCCCATATACCAGCTTACGTTAGTTAGTTGCGTGGCTTATGGCCAATTGACTATACTGAGTCTCAGACCGATAGATGAAATGACCTTTTTAGGCGTCTTTCTAAGAGATCCTAGCCTATATTTATGCCAGTTTCGGAAAAAACCACAGAAAACTCCGAACGACTAGGTCGATGAGAGCGACGTGGGATTGAAACCAGCAGTTCCCATCTACCAGCTTTGAGCGCAGAATCGCTCGCACTGGTCAACCAGCTTAGGAAGCAGAACCTCTCGGCCACTGTTTGACGTAGAGCCGGGCCTTAAAGGAACAAGTGACGGTCGCGAATTACTTCTTTATTTTACAGTTTAAAAAGCTAATAAAATTTTGTGAATGGCATGCCCTGTTCCACAAAACACATTTCATTATAAATATTAAAATTTGAATGACCTTGACCCATTCCCTGCAGATTCTAAGGAGTGTGACTCTCTAAGATTAGTGTAATTGCATACAAATGCAGCAGAAGTTAATAGAAATGAATGAGTAACACCTGATTTATATTCATTTTTATAAGGTTTCGTCTCACTCGAAGTAATGTTCGGCGAAATACTACATGGAAATGTCGAAACCTTAAAATAAGAAATCATTTTTAATTAAAATGTATCGGAGTAATAACCGATAATCTCTTTCTTCTCTATATGACATTCAGAAATTTATTTGAATTTTCAACAGTATATATTATCTAATGAATTCAAATACACAATTAATAGCAATAAGGAAATTTTTTTCGAAATTGGAGTAAATGATCAAATTATTAGTTGTTGTTGTTTTTATTGGGAGGGGGACATTTTTTCCCTTTTTTTTATGTAAATACCAGGCGAAGTAGCCTTGAACTTCAGACATGCAAACAACATTCATAAATGCAAAGAAAATTCACAACTTCCATTATCGAGTGCCATTACGGGACCAACCATAAATGAAAGAAAAACAAAAATACTCTGGATTACCCTGTATCATAAATAGCTACAAATGATTTATAACACATGATTTCATTTACTATCTACAATATTTGTATGTTGTTTCCAGGAACACAAGAAATATTTAGAGAGACTTTTTTTTTTTTTTTTAACTTATAATAATAACATATTTCAACAGTTCAAACAGTTTAATTCTCCTCAGCCATCCAAATGTCTAACCCTCGTTGACGCCAATGCCGTCGCTGGCCGAAGACTAATCGGTCAACAAGTTAAACGAAACTCCATTCCGGAATTGAACTGTGATAGAGCCTTATCAACTATTTTAACCAGACTGAGGACAAACCATTTAAAGGGGATGAGGATTTCTGAGGACGGGCAGCGTAGTTACACCAACTTTTGTCCTCACTGCCCAGACGACATCCCACTGTCTCCCCAACACATCTTCAGCTGCCCAGCAATCCAGGCCAAACTTCTGAATATCGGCTTTGAAGACCCAGTAGACCTACTTTATACAGATAGGGCTGTCGAGGTTGCTAAAGCTGTCTTCGACAGCTTTGGAGCCATTTAATTGCACTTTCATAGACACGACATCATCACATATTTCAACAAAATGTAACGAAACTTGCAGATTACTCGACTAAATATTAGAGACTAGCTGCTTTCGGCGACCAGCTGGTTCGCGATCCCTGAAAAATCCGAGTTTACGAAACTCCCGCTCGGTGGCGCCTGCGGCGCCTTTTTCCCGTTTCAGGTCTAATAACAGCTTATTGATATATCGTGAAAATAGCTTATTGAAATCATAGTAAATTCCCGTGCGGTAGTGCCTTCGGTGCCCTCTTCCCTTTTCAATATCTGAAACAGTCTGTTCGCTCACCATGTTATGATCTTTCAAATTTCTGACTTTAGCTAAGTCCCGCTCGGTAGCGCCTGCGGCGCCTTATCCCCGTTTCAGAACTTACAACACCTTCCTCGCTCATTAGAATTTGAAATATTGAAATTTTAAAATAAATTGCTAAATTTTAAGGTTAAATTTTATTACGATATCTATCATATATATATATAACGAGATATCCGTATAATACGATGATTCAAAAATCCCATAAAATTACAGGGAAAGGAAGAAAAGGAGAATATTTGTCTTATACCTTATACGCAGTCTTAATTCTAACATAATTATTTACTAAGATTTGTTTTCCGTAGAAATGATTTTTGCAACGTTGCTGAAATGATTGGATCTTCAAACTGAATACGTAACGTGTGGAAAACTCCTTATAATACTGTAACTCTGGAGAGTATCTGGCAGTGGCTCTGTTTTTAACCATCTTTAGCGATACCTACATCTCAGCGTGCGCTGGGTAAAACTGCACCAAACTGCATGCTTAAAGCCTTTATTGTGAGAATCTATTAAATGTTTGGGCATGTTAACTAGCACGTGGCATTTGTTATATAAAATACACAGTAAAAAAGTGTTTTGTGGTGGCAGAAACATACTAGTTCTTTGTTGATTTAAAAATACCAGCTGGCTTCACCAGCTAGCTGGCCAGAGAACCATGAAAACTTTTACCAAAAAACATGCTCTCGGGCGCCTGCGGTGCCAATCGTAATTTGGTGTCTGTAAAAGTCGCATAATATTAAACTATTAAAAATTAACTCAAATCTCTCATCATTCCTCATAACGTAGCTCTAGTTCAACGTAAAATACACTCAAATCAATGACTATCAAATAAACTAATCAAATCTCTCGTAATTCCTCATAACGTAGCTCTAGTTCAACGTAAAATACACTCAAATCAATGAAAATCAAATAAACCAATCAAATGTCTTGTAATTCCTCATAACGTAGCTGTAGTTCAATGTAAAATACATTCAAATCAATGAAAATCAAATAAACCAATCGAATCTCTCCTAAGATTCTCCATTCTGCGCCATTATAGAAATGGGAAGTTTTATTTTCATATTTTTATTAATTAGAAGAAAACTAATCAAAAATTCGAAAATCTGACTTCGATGTGCCCAATGACCCTTCGGAGGGCACCTTTGTGTTAAATCACGTGACTGTCCGAGCTACCGTTTTCGAGAACAGTGAAATATATATATATATATATATACAAATATTGCTCACTTAATAGTATAAGAATATGATATGAAGAGGAATAGAAAGTTTATATCCATTTCTTACTTTTATGTTCAGTTCATACGTTCAAATTTGGCTGGCTATAAATCCCGTCACAGTTCGCGAAATCTAACTTCGCGTGAAGGGAGACATTGCAAACACAATTTTCACACAGGAAAGATTTAAGCTCTTTTTTTTATTATCTTTTTTCAACTTACAACGAAAAAGATAGCTTTCATATCGTTATTTTTTTCCCTTAACACTTTGTAACATTGATTTGCAGCCATAAACAGAGAGGCCGAAAGCACCTCTCTGGCGACTTCGCACAGGCCAAATGAACCGCTAAATGGCCATAAATAACGCAAAAGGATGCTAGAACCTTTCTCTGTGTGAAACTCTCAGGATTTTTTCACAAAAGGGATTTGTGTGAAATGACATTATTTTTAAGCCGATCGTTTGTTATTTCATATGATATATTTATAGTCACACACATAAGTTTAGTTATAGGATAGATTATTATTATTTTTTTTTTCTGATTTAATGTTTATACATTCCATATTATTCTAAATATTGTATTGTTTGAGATATAAATATTATTTATCATAATGAACCAGGACCCAGCTAGACGAAATAAATTACACCTGGCTCGATACAAAAACTTTAATAACAATTCACTATACTAGATACAGATATACGAGTACTTATTTAAATATATACATCGCGCGCAGTAAACAGAACATTTGAATGTAGGTTACACAAGACGACTATAACTTCATACAGGACACTGCCTGTGGCCCATGGCCACCGGCAATTAATACGAAAAACAGCTACATCTTTTAGCAAGAACCGATTAACCTCTGTTCTGACTCTTCTGAAATTAAAATGTTTTCACTTCACTTTATGGATTGGCAAAATATCATTAGATATTTTGTCAAGAATGGCGACAGCGCCATCTATATTATTTTAAAAGATAGGGAAGGTGGCTCAATATCGATAGGCTATTTAATATATTCGTAAGAGTTTGAACTTAGCGCGTTACATATATAATTTTCTATGTAATCACAATAAATACAACATTGTCCCCACTGAGTTAATAGAAATGCCTTTTAATTTATGAATAATTAAAAATACCTAAATTATTAACTATAATATCTTTACATAGCAATATATATATATATATAGAAAGAGAGAGAGAGAAATAAAGCCTTAATTCGCAACTTCATTTTGGTTGGTTTGAAAAATACACAATAACATTAGAAATAGGCAAAATCCTTCAAATATTTCAAGTGACTGAGTTTAGCGGAGTACATATTCATAAACTGAAGATTATTTTAAACCATTGATAAAATACATAACTTAAGCCAAACAAATAACATCAATGTCAGCATAAGGTCACCGATAGGGGAAAAAGTATGATAATTATTTAATTTCAATATCGTTTGTCACTGATTTTTTGTAAGAATAGTATTAAGGAAGAGAAAGCAAATTACACAAGAAACATTTAAAAAATTGCATTGAGGAGAATATCTTTAATGTTATCCTTTGATATTTTTTTTATCCATTTTACAATACAAATGGATTTATTATGGAAAATATTTTCAGTAATAATAAAAACAATTCTTTTGATACAGTTTAAAAATTTTATTAAAAATAAAAGATCGGATTTCTAAAATGTTATTATGAAAAAAGAATAAAATGGTGATATATATATGAAAATTCAATAAAAGAATGAGGTAATTTTGCCTATCTGGAAAAAATAAATAAATGAAATAACTATTGATTTTACAATATACCCGATCTTTAGTCTAATAAAGTGCACGGCAATAAATATAGAGGGGGAAAAATATATTCAGCTGAAAAATATAGATTTACGTTTTAGCATTTTGAACATATCCTTGTATTGAAAAAATGCGAACTAAAGAACAGCATTTAAAAAGATACGGTTGCAATAAAAAGCCTTTTTATTCTATATAAAGTTCTCGAATCTTCACGAAACTTTGTCAGGATATAGAAAGAAATACGTTAAACAAAATATTTAAAAAATCTGTATTTTTCATCATTTTTCACCCAATGAAAAGTACCAAATCCTTCCTAAATGAGACAGAAATAAAAGCCTTGTAAATGTTGTGTAAGAGACAGTGTAATTATAGTGTAATCACGTTTCTCGCGCTTACCATTGAGTATGATACCAAAGACTTGGCGGAGAGCCAAATGGACCGATAGGTTGGGGTTTGGTAAACATCTAATCATTCAGCTTTCCCTTATCGGCTATTTTCTCTCAACCACCAGAGCTATTACCCCTATTTTAACGCTAGACTCGTCGAATGAGCATTTGCACAGAGGCTTCCATGGTCGCAAGAAATTGGGCCGAAGAATGATTAAAAATGCAAAATAAATAAACTTTAATGTACTAAACTACAAAAGAATATAGGAAAGAAAAGTTAAAAGATATTATGTACTTTCTAATTTTTAAATGCTACCGTGAAAAAATTGGATTTATTATGTGTTTCAAAGATAAATAAAAAATCAATTTATATATATACATATATATATAATATATATATATATATATATATATATAAGATTTAGTACATTTTACAAATTACACTGATTAACACAATTGCTGAAAACTTCTCTTTTGAATGATTAAAATACATTTTATCTTGTACTAAGAATTAATGAATTAATAAAAATAATTTGTGTCAATTAAAAAATCCAAAAGGTTTTTCTTCCAATTGAATGTCGGTTGATGATTTTTTTTTTTTTTTTTTTTTTTTTCGGGCTAATATTAGAAATCAAAATACCTTTTCATAATATAAAACACTCATATACAATATTTTATACTAGCAGGCTTTGTCCGCTTCGCTAGTCACTATATTTAAAGGAAACTCTTTTCTATATAGCTTTATGAAAATAAATAATTGAAACTGAAATTGTTCTAAAACTCGCTTTAGGTCCCTGCTTCCTTCGGCAGCGATTTGGTCATCCACTGAATTTGGGGTGCCTGTCCTTATTGCCTGCTACAGTAGCTTACCAGTAGGCTTCCATTTGGGTGCTTATCATATATGACAGTTTCAATACGGATAGTATCGAAAAAAATTGAAGTAGCCCTTTTATATTTGAATCCTAGTTACATATGAACAACACTATACGTGGTGTCCATAATATTTGCTTTTACGTTATTTTCTATATTTATTTGATTTATCCGATCAACCATAAAACGACAGCAATTTCAAGCCAAATATAATATTACAATATGCTATGATCGGCTACGTCTATCAAATAAGACTTTTTTTTTTTTTTTTTTTTTTTTTTTTGGTTACATATAATTTATGGTTAGTTAATAGTAGTTAGTATATAGAAAAATAAATTAATTAAGTGAACCTGATCGTGGTACAGCGCAGCCTTAATATAATTCCTCTTGGCAATTTTTGAATTTTTGTCGCCATTTTAGACGAAAATACATAATTTATGCGCTTATTGTTTCTATTTCTTTTTGTCTTTATATTTTCTTTCTTTTTTCTTTCTTTTTTCAATATTTTATAATTTTATATTTTTGGTGCGCTTCTTTGCTTTAAGTAGAGTTCTTGCTGAAAAATGGCCTATCTACTTCAGCATGAAAATTTAAAATTTTTTCCAGAATTATCAATAAGTAAATACCTTTAATATAATGCTGAATTAGCTTTTATGCCAAGCGTGATTCATCCGTGCTAAAAAAAAAAAAAAATATCTAAAGTTGAGGTATTATAAAAAGAATGCTATGAAATAAAATTCAGAAGGAACATGTGCTAGATTTGTATTATTACAATTTTATTTTAAAGTTATAAAGACGTAATTTTCTCATTCACTAATTTAACATTTGGTAATTTTTCATTTGCGTGAAAGCATAGTTCATTTTATGTTGGTAGAAAAAAAAAATTCTCGTAAACTTTTTTGGCAACTATTAAAAAATTAAATGACTAATAGTAAGGCAAATTACCAGTTTATTATTTTCATATTTTAATTAATTAAAACAATCTAATGAAAAATTCGACGGGCATCAGAATATGCCATAAAGAACCATCATACAAATTTGTATAGCTCTGCGATCAGCTGTTTCTTAAAAAGCTCCGAATATATACCTACACAATGACACACACACACACACATCTTATTTTAATATATGTATAGATTACTCTTTATGTTTTCAGAAATATTATTCAAACCATTAATTACAAATTAATAATTTAAGTAAACAAAGACCTACCTGACCTTAATTAATTCATCTTAATTTAAAAATGCCTTTCTAAAACTTGTGCAGTTCTATTACGAACCTTCTTAATTGTACATTCCGAAACGAAAAGAAATTATTTTGAAAAGATAAATTTCTATTTAATCCTAATTTGCTGTATAAAATGAAGCAACATTTAAACAATTCTGAATCCCTGAGAAAGCCTATTTAGAGAATATAAACAATTTCTTAAACCAGAAATTATTTATAATTTAAATGTCATTATTCGTTAATAAAATTAAGACTTTTTCGTCTGCATCATTTTTATTCTTACAAAATCCTTTTCTTGTGTGGAAATATCTTCACGTAATAGATGTAAAGAAACCTTTTTGAAGCTACCTTTCTGAAAAAGATTTATGGAATCGATCACCTAGAACTAAGGAAATCGATTTCGGTCCAATATATGTGAAGAAGCTGGAGAAATGGGAAGTCGTGCGCACTGAAGCAGGATAGTTTCTCTATAATTATTGAAATTTTATAATCCATTTTGAAGCAAAACTTGCCAAATTTCAGCAGAGAGCGTCCAGCGACCTGTAACTAGTTTCCAATTCCTGAAATCGAGAGTAGACAGTTAAGCTTATGTAACCTGCATCATTATTTTTTGATGAATTTAAATGAATGTCGAGAGAAATTTTCGGAATCATTCTTCCATTCTGCTTTGATTTATGACCAAAAAAAAAAAAAAAAAACACGACCAACGAAATAAATAACAGTTGAAAGACTTTACCGTAATCTTGAATCAAAGTTGTTCCATGGTACGGAATTTTTAACCTTCATGGGGAGAAGGGGAGGTCTGCACAGCTGACGCTTACGGCCCGAGCCCAGCCCGATTAGGTTCCTGTCCCCGAGTTCGGGACAAATGTTTCAATTTAATCTCTAACAGGTCAGGTTATTAAAGACCGGCCGGGCTCAAAATTAAACTTTTTTTTTTTTTTGTCTCCTTGAGTTTTGGCCCGACCTGGATTAATTTTTTCCGGGCAGTGTAGGCACATAATTCATTCCCCCCCCCCACCCCTCCTACTTTCTTCGTTTATTAATGAAGAAGGTAAATGATAAAATATTTCTTCTGTCATTTATTTTACATAATTTTATAAGCTAGTATTTCTCATAAAATAATTTTGTTAAAAAATATTTATAACTTCAACTTAATTGTATTTCTGTCTATCTGTTCGCAATCTGATTTTTCGCAAAGATTTTTAGCATGTCTCGAAATTCATACATTTTATTTAAAGTAACATTAGCTGGTTTCCTATTCAAAATAGTACGTATGCCACTACTGGTTTCCGCAAATGTACAAACAAAAGAGGTTAGATTCGCTATTGCCTGACAGGCTTTATGTCCTATGAACTATAGAGTCTAGGCTAGTATGAAGGATATAAAAAAACTTCTGCTTTAACTTTTCCGCTACTTTCCAGGGCACTGGATGAAATTAGAATAATTTTTAGGATGTGCAAAAGCATCTTTTTTATTCAAAATGGTTAGATTAGCATTAAAGTTTTGTTTACTGGATCACATAAAAGGATTTGGATACATTACAGTATATAAGAGGAAATGGATGAAAATGCAGTATTAACCATTTTTAATACCTTTCTATATTGTTTGTTGAATACTAATATTTTCGATTTGACTTTCTATCCGTTTTTCTGCCTTTTGTACTAAAAAAACTTTTTCAGAAGAATGCATGCTTTTTTTTTCTGTTATTTCATATTTTCTTTTAATAGGGGTGTGTCGTACAATAAAAAAAAAAAAAAAAAAAAAAAAAAAAAAACGGGCCGGGCAGAATTTTTAGATTTCATTCCGGGTCGGGCCGGGTTAGCTAACTTTCGTATTGGCCGGTGCAGATATTTCTTGTAGACCTCTACGCCAAACTATCGGTCCTTTCGCTGACTACTCAAGAAGGGCATAGTCTTCTCATGTACAAGTGTGATTATCGCAGGGGGCTCTAAAACCCATTTGTTGTATATTCCATGCAACAAATGCAGCTTAAAATGCATAAATGACGTAACAGAAAATTTTATTTAAATGAGAGGAGGGGCGTGGTGGGGGCCAAAGAAACTATGTGTGCCCCAGGCCTCAACTGAAGTTAAATAGGCCCTGCTTATGTATAGTCATGAAAATAAATAAATAAATAAAATAAACTTTTTCCTCCATTAATTCATTAATTTTGTTGCAAGTCGTCCTAGAAACATGCGGCTGGTGCCAGTCGATTAGTAATAACGTCTAGTTCATAATGATGTAGTTAGATTTTGCTTAGGGGCCGTCTACATATTAAAACTGCAAACAACTTTTTTTTTTTTTTTCCCCGATGGCATTTAAAAAAAAATTTTTTAGATCAAATTATCCCAGAAAATGGTACTGTTTATATACTTCTCTCAATTTTTCATAGACTTACAAGCTGTTAAAATATGGGTATACTAATGTTTAATGAATGTGACAAACATTCATTCATATCTTCCCGAAAAATTATTATATTCAATTTTTTTTTCCCATGCGTTAGAATGAAGTGACCCAAAACTATTTCATGCTTAATTTTGATTAAAAAACATTTCTTGAATTATGAAAAATATTAATAAAGTAGCTTTTTCCGCGCAGAACATCTGCGCGATAGTACTACATACACAATATGATTTTCAGAAAAATCTCATAAATAAAATTACTGAAAATTTTCAGTTTTATTTTGTCAATAAAAGAGAAAATCTTTGATACTTGCATTATAATTTCAGTCTTAGAAAATAAATTTTCCTTTACTATGTTAAAACTTCTTAGAATTAAATTATTTTATTCTTATATTAAAAATAAAATATTTCATAAAAATTGAGGTAATGAAATTACCATATATAACGGAAATTCCCTAGTTAATAAAGTCTCTTAAAAAAGAAAAAATCATTCTATTTATAATGCACGAAAAATCTATCTATCTATATCTATCAATATATATGATTTTGGCTTTTGAAAATGGACAGACAAACAGACAAATTCAAGTCCTAACCAATCTTAAACATCGCTAAAGATAAATAAAAACGATTAATGCAAACGAAAATACTATTCCAGCCATTTTCAAACATAGCCTTTAATATAACTGAATATTTTTGTGTGGCCCTGTAAATCTGTACGTTAATTATTACAATTTTCTATACAAAGTGTTTTGTTTTGCATGTGAATGATAAAAGGCAATTTCATAATGCTTCGAACAAAATAAAAGAATTGAAATGTGATTAATAGAAATAAATCTCATAGAACGCAATACTTTAAAATCTTTTCAGGTGTTCCTGTACGAAAAAAGTGATGGCATTTATTCCATTTTCAATAGAAAATATCCCATACTGAGCTTGAATAATTTATATCAGTTTCAAGAAATTCCATGGAGTCAGAGCGCGGACAAACATGTAGGTGGACAGACGAACAGAAAGACAGACAGACTTCAAATTGCAACCACTTGTTAAAAAGTCTTGAAAAACGACTAATGCACACAAACATGCAGTTAAAGCAAATTCTAATTGTAACCATTAATGTAACTGAATATTATAGTGTGACCCTGTATATCTTATTGACAATCATACTATATTCTATCGGGATCATTTTCTTGTGCATACGTATTGTTAATATCGAATTCTTTATGATTCGTGCAAAATAAAAGCATCAAAATGTGATTCATAGAACACAATAACTCACAACATAGAACTCATAAAACACGATGCTTTGGAATCCTTCCGGGTGTCCCTGTACACAACTAGAAATGGTATTTACCCCACTTTCAATAAGGTATATTATTCTATAGTAAACTTGAATAACATATATCAGTTTCAAGAAATTTCATGAATATTTATGTGAGTTAGAAGGCGGACAGACGGACAGATAGACAGCAAACTGAAGTCATAAACACCTTTCAACTCTGTTGGAAAGTGTTAATGAATAAAAAGAGTTACTTATTTACTTTCAAATATACTAAGTAATAGTTTAATTATAAAATAATGTAGTTTCTATGCTATTAAACTATTAAATAACTAAATTATAGACATCTACGAAATTTCGCTCTTAATTCATAATTCAAAGCTATCCGTTTAACGGAGGTTTAGAGCCTTTTCAGTATGTCATTAATAAATACAAGTAAAAACACCTTAAAAGTAACAAAGAACGCGTTGGTATCGCTTTAGTATAAAAACTCTATTGGCAGGATGTACGGACACTAGAGACGGACAGACGTACAGATAGACAGACGTATTAAAAAAAATATATTTAATATTAACGGGAAAGAATTTTTTTTTTTTTGTATACTAATTTATTTTCGGTAAGAAAGACATATTTTGAGTGCATTTCTTAATTATACTTCTCAAGATTGCATTGTCGGTTAAATTTCATTTCATGTTTATAATTTTAACGAATGGTTAGGTTAAAATGATGTTTGCATAAACAAAGTCACAAATTTGAACAAGAAAGAAAAATCACACGTTTTGCATAGATTATCAACACTTTCCAAATAGATGTACCGATTGCATCGTTTCAATTTCAATGCACTTTGCCCACGTGATCATACAGCGGACAGGCAGGACTGAAAAATCGAAGTAGATCGACTGATGAACGCACAAACACTTTTGAATACTGTTGAAAAGTATAAAAACGCTTAGCGGAAACGGAAAAGCAATTCCAGACCATTTCCAACTGCAAACCTTAATGCATCTGATTATTTTAGTGCATCCCTGCAAATCTTAACGCTAAACATACCATGTTCTATATTGAAAACACATCACCAATAAATGTGAATTTCATTGTGATTTGTGCAGCATGAAACTACTTAAATATAATTCATTAAAAATGCTTCTCATAAAACACAATATATTTTAGGATGTCCCTATACACAAACCAGTTGTGCTAATTATATCATTTTAAATGCAGAAAAGCCACAATAAACTTGAATATTGTAGATCATTATGATATAATTAGTTTCTATAAATATGTACGGACACTGAAGGCGGGCAGACGTACAGATATAGACAGAAGAATAGTCTGAAAGACAGATAAACAAATTCAAATCATAACCATTCTGTCACATCATTACAAACTTTTAAAAGCGATTAATGCAAACGAAAATGCAATTGCAGCAATTTCTAATTATATCCGTTAATGTAACTGAATATTTTTTTGTGACCTTGTAAATCTTAATGTTAATCATTACTATATTCCATAGAAAGCATATTCTTGGGCATATGACAGATAAATTTCATTATCACTTGTACAAAATAAAATTATTAAGATATGATATATAAAAATAAATCCCAGAGAAGTGCAATGCTTTGGAAATTTTTTGGGTCTCCCTATACATAAACCAGGGGTGGTATTTGCCCCATTTACAATAGGGAACATCCCATACTGAACTCTAATTACATACACCAGTTTCAAGAATTTCCGTGATATTTAGGAGAGTTACAGCATGGACAGAAAGACAGACGATGAATTCAAATCATAATTATTTTTAAACATCGCTCGAAAGTGTTAAAAACTAAAATGCAAAAAGTGTAATTCTAGTAAATTCCACTTATAACCATTAATATAGCTGAATATTTTTGTGTGACATGTAAACCCCAATGCTAAACATACTATATTCTATAGGAAATATTTTCTTGTGCATATGTATTATTAATATCGATTTCATTATGATTCGTGCAAAATAAAATTATTAAAATGTAATTTATAAAAATACCTCTCCTAAAACGCAATGTTTTGGAGTTCTTTCGGGTGTCCCTGCAGAAAAACCAGTGGTGGTACTTACCCAATTTTCAATAGGGAACATTCCATAATGAACTTGAATAAAATATATCAGTTTCAAGAAATTACATGGATATTTACGGGAGTCACAGTATAGACAGAAGACAGATAGACCAAACGTATAAGATTACCTGATAAGACACATTGAAAGTAGACAATTTCATAATTAATGTTTTTGTTTGATTGATATTTTGCAAAATTTTATAGTCTATTTTAAAGTACAACCTATGTTTAAAATGACTGTCGTAGAAGTAAATTCCTTGACACGAACATTCGGGCAAGTCGTGCGCCAAAATTTCAAAAGTCGGCAAGAGGGGTGTTCAAGGGGCTTTTTTATATGAGATAAAAAAAAAAAAATAATAATAAAATAAAATAAAGAAACTAACAATGAATAAAATAGTACTTGTTAAGACAACTATTTTTCTTTGTTAGTTAAGTAAGTTAGTGTTGTACACAACAATGGTAAAAATTTAAGTGAAACGTTATTGTTATTAATTCTATCTTTTCAATTTTGGAGTTCTATACGACTTGTGCGTTTTAACTCTGCGATTTTGAAAAGCGATTTATATAATTTATTTAAAGCCGATTTTGATATAGTTTCTATTTATTTCGATTTCTCTAAAGTCATCATCATAATTTGATTTAAATTTTACCAAGAAAAAGGACGTTTTTAACATCTAAACAGTCCTTTAGGGACAGGCAAGGCTTTTAAGCCTAATACTTTGGACAATCTCTACTAGTGACTACTTTTGAATCCTATTTTAACGACTATAAGATCAGAAGTTCTATTTTTCTATCACGAAAATGACTAATTTAATGAAATTAAGAAGGTTGTATGAAACAAAGGAAATTACATCTGACGAATATGAAGAAAAGCTTATAGAGCGTACTGCAGACATTATGGAAATGGAAAGAGAATTCAAATTCTTGGATTTGTTAGGAAGAGGATCGTATGGCATAGTACTGTCTGCCTTAAGCCCCGATTATGATAAGGAAATTGCAGTAAAGTTTACTCGAGCTGATCGTACGAGAAACGAAGAGATAAGTTTATGGCCTAAACTGCAACACAATAACATATTGCAAGTGCTTGAAATTAACTGTCTTCAACACGTTACAGTTTTTATAACTCCAAAACTGTCAAAAGATTTTGAAAAAGCTTTAAATGAAGACATTGTGAAACAAAATCCTTTGGGACTGGATATAGTGAAATCATGGCTGAGACAAGTATTAGCTGCCCTGGATTATCTACACAGTAATAATTTGTGCCATATGGATCTGAAATTAGATAATGTGTTAATTGATTATGATTCTACAGTTAAACTGTCTGATTTTTCCTTCTTGCAAAAATCTGATAATCCCGTAACAAGATGTGGCGCTCCACTTTTCTTCCGTCCACCTGCTTTAGAAAATGAATCAAAAATCGATGGCGTGGGATTTGATATGTGGTGTTATGGTATTATGGCCCTGAATGCTCTCACCGATCATTATATGCTGAATTATGTTAGTCATGTTGAGAAAAAGGTATTTGATTGGAAGAAAAACGTGTACCCAAGTTTATTCAAATGTTTGCAGATGAAGACTTTCAGATCTCTCTTAGTTAAGGCCTTTCCTGGTGTCAGTTTGGTAGAAAAAGATTTTGCTGAAGCTCTGGATTTTATACATTTCTTGCTGAGAATAGAACTAACGGAAAGACCGACAGCAAAAAAAGCTTTATATCATACATTTTTAAAGGACGGAAAATATCCATTTGAAAATCCTGATAACATTTGGTTAGCTAAACATTCAGACGAATCTTCCAATTTTCAAAACTACAGTCGACAAAAGACATCAGGTGTAAGGAGAAGGAAATTTTATCGAATCAAGTTTAAACATAATACAATGCCTCAAAATAAGATCAAGAAATGGTTAAAGAAAAACAAGTCAAATCTCTTAACTTTTCATAATTTTAATTTGGATGTGTCTCCTAATGATTATGATATGGGTCTAAATGTGAAAAGTGAAGTTAAAATAACATCGAATGACGATAAAGGACTTAATATAGTAAATATGAAATCCGATACTGACTATGATGATAATGCATTTTGTGACGCTAATGAAGAACTACAGCTTTTTTATCAGAATGAGATAAATGATAAATCTGTAAAAGACATCCTCGACGTAAAGACTGATATTGCGGAAACTCCTGTGAATTATGCCCATGACCAATTATGTACTTTCAAAGAAAACTTTCAAAGTGACAACGACAATGAAAATGGAACAAACTTCCATCCTGAACAAGTTCCTGAGAAAGACGAGGGGATCAGAGGACAATTTAAAGAGAAAGGCCATATCCCAAAAGTCTTTGCATGGCTTCGAAACAAACTGAGAATGCTGTGCGTTTGCGGATCAGCTTCTGCTATAGAAAAATGACTTAAGAAATAAAAAACTACCCTACTAACAATAGTATTATTGCCCTCCTCTGAAATAGAATAAATGAACTGATTGAATTAAAAAGTCATTTTTACAATAGTGTAACCAACCCTCCATGTGAATAAATAAAAACAACAATCACAAAGTTTCCTTTGTCTTTATCATTTATATTGCTTTATGTCTTAATTATTTTTGTAATTTTTACTTATAAGATTTACGTACACTCAATCTATGATATTACTCATTCGTGCACAAATTACGGTGTAATGCGTTCAAGATTTGTAATTTCGGGTGAATTCTGGGTAAGGGGAAAAAAATGTGTGTATCCACTTTTGCTACTTTTTTATAGCAGAAGTCAATTTGGGTAACAGAGCGAAATCTTTAGTAACTCTTATTATTTTCTTATAGTATAGCAAAATACTTATATTGTAGCTAAAACAGTACATACATATTAGCTTTTTAAGTAACTTATGAAATTTATATTTTGTATTATGATAATATCAACTGAATAGTTAAAACTAAATCTGATGTAAAGACAAATATTTTTCTTTGAAATATTAAGAGGTTAAATTATTACTAAAAGTTTTATAAAACACTATCCACATTATTATTGTTATTATTTATTCATCAGCATTATTGACTAAATTTTAGAGTTCTTATTAGTGGAGTATTGAAAAATTGTAGGATGATTGACCGGAGGGTTTATATATGTATATAAACTGATAACAAATGAAAAGCATTCTCAAAACAAGTCGGGGTCTGGGGATGTATGTTTGGGCGCACGTTCCCTCAGAAACTCCTAATTTTCCATTCCCTACATGGGGGCTCCCTTGAAGAAGACCCCCATATGTTTTGAGATTGCTTTTCATTTGTTATCAGTTTTTCAATTTATTTTCGTATTATATTTCCTTTTGTTGCATTTTGCACATTGGTTTATAAATACTTAGTTTCAAGTTTTTATAAAAAATAAAAATAAATAAATAAATCAGATTTCTTCCTAATTGATTTTCAAATTTTAATTTCATAAATATATATTAGCGTAATATTTTTATGCATTCGTCATGTCGTACTTTAAATGTTAGTGAACAAAAAGTGAAAAAAAAAATCTGGTGTGTAACAAACAAACGACTTCCATTACCCACTACTTTATATATTGCGAACTCTGTTAAGAAATAGTGGGGGGGTCAGAAGACAAAACTGATCTACCAACTTTCCAGCAGTAACCAACTGATATGAAATTATATCTAAAAGGGACTGGCGAGTTTAAAGAAAATCCGTAGAGCCATTTTTAGGACGTCCACTCCTGAGATATAAAATTGAACTAATCTAAATCATGTTGCTTATAAATTTCCTTGTACTAATCAATTACTGCATTAAAAAAGACACGTAATAAGGGATATATGTAGCAAATTCGAAGAAAATCGTTAGCGCCATTTTTGTAGATACTGACTTAAAATACGGTCTCACTTCCGGTTTTTCATATTTCCCTTTCAGTTTTTTATTACCGCCATTTTGTCAATGCCTGCAAAAGTTGGAAAACTCATCTTTACGCAGGATCACCTCTCTCCCTCCACACACGTACTGACTAATTTTTGCCGAACCACTTTTATGGACTCATAAGACTTTAAAATATGTAAATCAGATGAAAACATGATATCTTAACTTTTGACTGAATACAACATACTTCCAATACCAACGATAGTCGCATAATAAAAGTAAAAATTTAATTCGATAATAAACCAAAAATCAGTGTAATATGGTTGATTGCTGTAAATGTAGCAATGGTTTACAGTATAGAATACATTATTCCTATTCTGTAATTAGATTACTGTGAGAATAAGTTTTGAGGAAGATTTGAACAAGAGGAAATCCATCATATAGTCTGAAAAGGTGAGCTAGGATTTGACAATTTATATTACATAGCATATTATATGAATATTTGCATATTTCCCTAAAGAACAAAACTTTCGTGCCGCCCTCTATTCAAAATCTAACTTAAAAAAAAAAAAAAAAAAAAAAAAAAAAAAGGAGGTCAGAAAATTATTTTATATCATTCGAAGAATCCGCACCTTCATAAATAATTTAACGAATATCAACAATAAAATTCATAAAAAAATAAAGCGTTTGTACAATTTATTCCTAATATTGCATAACAAAAAATTGACATTAAAGTATAAGGATTCAAATTTAACTATAATTCAATAAAAGAGGCACTAAGAAATTGAGAGAGATCGTCTGTAAGTTCTGTATATTACGATGCAAGTGTAAGATTGTGAAGTAAAGCAAAATTCAGAAGACAACTTGAAGATAAATACAATTTTAATTGAAGGCTGTGCCTTCTAGATTTCTGAGTGTTTCTTTTATGAAATTCTAGTTGAATCTTAGGTGATATACCTGAACATAATGTCTGTTGTTTGTTATGCAAAAAATAAATTGGAGAAACACTTTAATTTTTATGGATTTCATTGTTAATATTCATTAAATTATACGAAATCATACGTAGATTTTTTTTTTTTCTTTGAGTTAAAATCAGATATTGAGTAGAGGGCAGCACTGTAGGAATGATTCAAGCTCTTTCTAAAAACGATCTCTAAATATTAAACACTTACCCCCCGAAGATACATTGTGTTTTATCATAAAATGCATAATTATTTAATAAGATAGGATATTTTTTTTTAACACCTTTATCTGAATCCCAATAATAAACATAATACAGATTGATTCAAATTTAGTGTGACCAATTTTGAAAGCCTGTAACTATTTTATGGTGAATTTTAATCACTTTACCACCAGTTTTATTTTAAAAGTGAGACGGTTAAATTGCCAATCTAGCTATTTTTATTAGTGGGAGTAAATTATGGCTCCGAAATTAGATCCTCAAACCCGAAACAAAATTTTAAAGATTTTGAAGGATGGTTGCTCCAATTCTGTTATAAATAACACATTTAAAAATCAGAAAAGACATTTTTCTAATGGATTACTATCTGAAGTTCGAAAATAAATAAAATTTGGCTGGCAATCAAAAGCTCCAGGAAAAAAAATATGGACGAAAGGAAGTCTTTGGTGAAAAAGAAAAAAAGAAGCTGAAAAGACTTATTGCTGTAGAAAAACCTCTGCCTCAAAGAACTTTAGCAAAGAAACTACAGATATCACAATCGACAATCTGTCGTCAGATAAAGAAAATTGGCTATAAAAAAGTGAATAAAGCAGTCTATCTTTAAATGTCTGCAAAGACCATAGAAAAATGAAGAAACCGTTCTTGGTCTCTGTATTTAATGTTACGCAAAGTTTATACAAAACATGGATAACTTAGGATGAAGCAATGTTTTATATGTCATCCAATACTGGAAAAAAGAAGATACAATATATTTCACGCGAAAAGCGTTGCAAAGACGCAGCTGTTTTGCAAAAGGTAAGTTGACCGTCAGGTGTTATGTATGGATGGGAATGTCCTCTCAAGGCTTAACAAAACTATTTTTTGTAAAACCAAAGGCTAAAATTGATGCTAAATACTATCAGAATGCAGTTTTGAAGCACATGATCAAAGAAAGTAAACGGTTTTACCCTCAAGGAAACTTTGTTTTTCACCAAGATTCTCCACCAAGTCATACTGCAAAATCAGCTATAAAACGGTTGAAAGACAAAAAAATATATTTTCTTCCTCCTGAGAAATGGCTACCATCATCCCCTGACTATGCTGCTTACGATTATGTTTTATGGGTATACTTAAAAAAAAACAATTAAATAGACGTAAAGTAAGAACACTTTAAGGGCTTCAAAAGCAGTCAAAGAGAACGTTGGAAAAATAGCCCTCAAAATAGTCGAAAGAGCTCTTTTGGCTTGGTTTTAACGTTTACGTAAAGTGTACTATGCTAAAGGAAACCACATTGAAAATTTCATGTAAATAACTTAATTCAATACATATTTCTGATGCTCTGAAATTAGTCACACTAATTTTGAATCAACCGTACATTCAAACAACTAAAATGCCCTTATTTATTTTATTATCGATTGCAACTTTATGGTATTATTTTAACTACTTTATTTTGAACAATTTTCTTTCTCCCTTTAATCCTATAATAATTTATTTTATTCTGATATATATAAGGAATTATTGATAAGCAAATAAAGATATACCTTTTTAGAACACTAAAGTTATTTATTTAAATTTATGATATTCATATGAATGAGATCACACAAACAATGTTAAACAGACACTTTTTGATTTTGACAACATAATAATGACTTTAAAATGAATTAAAATTTCGTTTTTTTTTTTTTTTTTTTTTTTTTTTTTTTTACAAAATGTGATACTATTGATTGTAGTTCCTATATATATTTTTAGAAAGAAAGTTTCTTTAAGTCTCTAGAATGTTTCACTTGAATTTTAGTGACTTTGATTTTATAAATAATAAATTAATACTTGAAAAGGCGGGCGGGTGGGGTGGGGTGGGGGGATGTCTCCACTCGGGTTTTAGCTGTTTCGTATGGTCCGCCCGGATACATGTTCCGCCATTTCTCATAGATTCCGAGGATGTCTCCTCCGTCTTAGGTTCTGACTTTCAGCATCCGGAGATCAAGAGAAGAGAGAGCGAGGATGGTGGGATGACAGTCTATATTCTTCGCGCTCCTCATTAGAATATGTTGATTTTATTTTCATGGCTTTTATTTTTTATTTTTTATTTTCTTTAGTTTGGGAAGGGGTGTGCAACCCACATCTGATTGGATATTCATTTTATCTTCCCATTTTATCTTCCTGTTCTGTCATTGGCCCTTTTCTAAATTATTTTCTCTTCCTCCTTGAACGATTAATTACTTTATTTTTATGTTGTAATTCTTTACAACAAGCACGATTGCTTTTTTTTTTTTTTTTTTTTTTTTTTTTTTTTTTAAATAAGTTTAAGTTTTTTAGGGAATATCACTTTATATATATATATATAAAGTGATAGTTATAAGTTGATAGCTATTATATATATATATATATATATATATATATATAATAGCTATCAACTCAGAGAAATTGTACAAACTATGAACAATGTTAATGATATTAATACTTATGATTTTGCTGACTTGTTTAATAATATTAATTTAAATGATCTTCATCAAATTATTTACAACCTTTATTTGCGATTTAAAAGTGAACTTTCTCTTCCTAAATACTTCAGTGCAGCTTCCTTTAAAACTCTTTTAAATTTTATTATTCACAATAATTTTATTCTACATAACAACACTATTTATATCCAAAAGGTCGGTATCCCACAAGGGGGATGTAGCTCAAGTCTGTTAGCTAACTTATATCTATACCATTATGAACAAAGTTTCTGTAATGATAATGTCATTATTTATAGATACATTGATGATAATATAATTTTTTATGTTAATAACTCTACTCCATCTTTATTAAAATTTCAATATCCATCTCACCTTACACTAACACATAATTATATTAACAACAATTGTATTAGCTTTTTAGATTTACATCTTAAATTAAATGATGGTAAAATATCTACTGATCTATATGATAAACGCAAAGATTTCTGCTTTAAAGTAAATTTATTTACACATTTTAATTCCTGTCTTCATTTATCTGTATACAGAAATATTATTCTTAATCATCTATTTCGAATAAACAGACTTTGTTCATCTCATAACAAAAACAAGAATATTAACAATTTAATTAAAACTGCTACTGCTATGGGTTATCCTAAGAGATTTATTTATTCGATTATTTATCAATAAGTGTTCATTGTCTCAAAAAAAAAAAAAATGTATTTGTGTATGTGTATATATGTGTGTATATATATATATATATATATGTATATGTATATATGTGTGTGTACATTTCTATATTTAAAAAAAAAAAAAAAAAAAAAAAAATAGTAATAATTAACATGTGGCGGATGGGAGGGCAGATGTTTGATTAAGGAGGAAGGGTGGAGTTGTTTGGCTGGTTGGTTGGGTGGGTTGCCGAATTTAAATTAAAAAAAAAAAAAAAAAAAAAAAAAAAAAAAAAAGATAGAAGCTTGGTCTTATTGCAATTGCAGGATACATCATCTCTTTCTGGTTGATATTGTTTAAGTTTCAACAATATATAATTCATTTGCTTAATTAAAAAAAAAAAAAAAAAAACTAGATATCATTCAAATTTGATGTATTCATACTAAACGTAAATACTAATAATACTTCACAATAATAAATATACTAATAACAATAATAATTATTAAAATTATTAATAATAATTATAATAATAATATTAATAAGAATAATATTATTAAATTTTAAAATTATTCACCAATTTCCTAATCATAATGACTTTATCATCACTTGTTGACCTATTCTTTTGTTAGTTTAAGACTATTATTACTAATAATAATTATTAAAATTTTAAAATTAAAATTATTCACCAATTTCCTATTTCATAATAATAATAATAATATTAATAACAATAATAATTTTTAAATTTAAAATTATTCACCAATTTCCTAATCATAATAACTTAATTATCACTTGTTGGCCTTTTATTATGTTAGCTTAAGACTATAAATTACACTCATATAAATAGAACATCTATCGTACACTTTTTCTTAAATCACTTAATAGTAACTTATTTTTTCCACGTTAGATGGCGCGCTCATACGTTGAGTCGAACGTATGCCCTACTGTGAATATCGTATTAATCTTATTTATACTTAAATTTACCTCTAGAATATTATTTAATTGTGAATTCAGCTTTTAAATTTTAAGAACAATATTTATCATTTCATGCTTACATTTATTTCATTTCAGAAACTTTCGATTAATCGATTCTCTACTTTTAATTATTTCTTTTCAGTTTGTTCGTTTTGGCAACCGCCCGGACTTTTATTCGATTTGGATTTGATTTACATGTGGCCAGCACCTTTCACGAATTCCAATTTTCATTATGGTTAAGTTATTTTTTCAGCCAATTTCCTTTTATCTTTCTTTCTTTCTTTTTTTTTTTTTTTTTTTTTTTTATGCAAGATTGAAACTAGTATTGTATATTGCTGAAAAGCTATACAATATTCGAAATCTTGCATTAATTGTTGACAGTACTGCTAGTTTCCTGATGAGATCGATACTGGATTTCAGCATTTTTAACTCTATTTTTCCTTCATGCATTCCTTTTTATTTCAATAGTCATTTTGGTTAATTTCTTTCAATTCTTATCTTGTGTTGCATGAATTTACTGGACTAATGGATTAAGACAACTAACTCATAGTTTAGGTTTAAGTGATATACACTTGAATTTTAGTGACTTTGATTTTATAAATAATAAATTAATACTTGAAAAGGCGGGCGGGTGGGGTGGGGTGGGGGGGATGTCTCCACTCGGGTTTTAGCTGTTTCGTATGGTCCGCCCGGATACATGTTCCGCCATTTCTCATAGATTCCGAGGATGTCTCCTCCGTCTTAGGTTCTGACTTTCAGCATCCGGAGATCAAGAGAAGAGAGAGCGAGGATGGTGGGATGACAGTCTATATTCTTCGCGCTCCTCATTAGAATATGTTGATTTTATTTTCATGGCTTTTATTTTTTATTTTTTATTTTCTTTAGTTTGGGAAGGGGTGTGCAACCCACATCTGATTGGGTATTCATTTTATCTTCCCATTTTATCTTCCTGTTCTGTCATTGGCCCTTTTCTAAATTATTTTCTCTTCCTCCTTGAACGATTAATTACTTTATTTTTATGTTGTAATTCTTTACAACAAGCACGATTGCTTTTTTTTTTTTTTTTTTTTTTTTTTTAAATAAGTTTAAGTTTTTTAGGGAATATCACTTTATATATATATATATAAAGTGATAGTTATAAGTTGATAGCTATTATATATATATATATATATATATATATATATATAATAGCTATCAACTCAGAGAAATTGTACAAACTATGAACAATGTTAATGATATTAATACTTATGATTTTGCTGACTTGTTTAATAATATTAATTTAAATGATCTTCATCAAATTATTTACAACCTTTATTTGCGATTTAAAAGTGAACTTTCTCTTCCTAAATACTTCAGTGCAGCTTCCTTTAAAACTCTTTTAAATTTTATTATTCACAATAATTTTATTCTACATAACAACACTATTTATATCCAAAAGGTCGGTATCCCACAAGGGGGATGTAGCTCAAGTCTGTTAGCTAACTTATATCTATACCATTATGAACAAAGTTTCTGTAATGATAATGTCATTATTTATAGATACATTGATGATAATATAATTTTTTATGTTAATAACTCTACTCCATCTTTATTAAAATTTCAATATCCATCTCACCTTACACTAACACATAATTATATTAACAACAATTGTATGAGCTTTTTAGATTTACATCTTAAATTAAATGATGGTAAAATATCTACTGATCTATATGATAAACGCAAAGATTTCTGCTTTAAAGTAAATTTATTTACACATTTTAATTCCTGTCTTCATTTATCTGTATACAGAAATATTATTCTTAATCATCTATTTCGAATAAACAGACTTTGTTCATCTCATAACAAAAACAAGAATATTAACAATTTAATTAAAACTGCTACTGCTATGGGTTATCCTAAGAGATTTATTTATTCGATTATTTATCAATAAGTGTTCATTGTCTCAAAAAAAAAAAAAAGTATTTGTGTATGTGTATATATGTGTGTATATATATATATATATATGTATATGTATATATGTGTGTGTACATTTCTATATTTAAAAAAAAAAAAAAAAAAAAAAAAAATAGTAATAATTAACATGTGGCGGATGGGAGGGCAGATGTTTGATTAAGGAGGAAGGGTGGAGTTGTTTGGCTGGTTGGTTGGGTGGGTTGCCGAATTTAAATTAAAAAAAAAAAAAAAAAAGATAGAAGCTTGGTCTTATTGCAATTGCAGGATACATCATCTCTTTCTGGTTGATATTGTTTAAGTTTCAACAATATATAATTCATTTGCTTAATTAAAAAAAAAAAAAAAAAAAACTAGATATCATTCAAATTTGATGTATTCATACTAAACGTAAATACTAATAATACTTCACAATAATAAATATACTAATAACAATAATAATTATTAAAATTATTAATAATAATTATAATAATAATATTAATAAGAATAATATTATTAAATTTTAAAATTATTCACCAATTTCCTAATCATAATGACTTTATCATCACTTGTTGACCTATTCTTTTGTTAGTTTAAGACTATTATTACTAATAATAATTATTAAAATTTTAAAATTAAAATTATTCACCAATTTCCTATTTCATAATAATAATAATAATATTAATAACAATAATAATTTTTAAATTTAAAATTATTCACCAATTTCCTAATCATAATAACTTAATTATCACTTGTTGGCCTTTTATTATGTTAGCTTAAGACTATAAATTACACTCATATAAATAGAACATCTATCGTACACTTTTTCTTAAATCACTTAATAGTAACTTATTTTTTCCACGTTAGATGGCGCGCTCATACGTTGAGTCGAACGTATGCCCTACTGTGAATATCGTATTAATCTTATTTATACTTAAATTTACCTCTAGAATATTATTTAATTGTGAATTCAGCTTTTAAATTTTAAGAACAATATTTATCATTTCATGCTTACATTTATTTCATTTCAGAAACTTTCGATTAATCGATTCTCTACTTTTAATTATTTCTTTTCAGTTTGTTCGTTTTGGCAACCGCCCGGACTTTTATTCGATTTGGATTTGATTTACATGTGGCCAGCACCTTTCACGAATTCCAATTTTCATTATGGTTAAGTTATTTTTTCAGCCAATTTCCTTTTATCTTTCTTTCTTTCTTTTTTTTTTTTTTTTTTCTTTTTTTTTTATGCAAGATTGAAACTAGTATTGTATATTGCTGAAAAGCTATACAATATTCGAAATCTTGCATTAATTGTTGACAGTACTGCTAGTTTCCTGATGAGATCGATACTGGATTTCAGCATTTTTAACTCTATTTTTCCTTCATGCATTCCTTTTTATTTCAATAGTCATTTTGGTTAATTTCTTTCAATTCTTATCTTGTGTTGCATGAATTTACTGGACTAATGGATTAAGACAACTAACTCATAGTTTAGGTTTAAGTGATATACACTTGAATTTTAGTGACTTTGATTTTATAAATAATAAATTAATACTTGAAAAGGCGGGCGGGTGGGGTGGGGTGGGGGGATGTCTCTACTCGGGTTTTAGCTGTTTCGTATGGTCCGCCCGGATACATGTTCCGCCATTTCTCATAGATTCCGAGGATGTCTCCTCCGTCTTAGGTTCTGACTTTCAGCATCCGGAGATCAAGAGAAGAGAGAGCGAGGATGGTGGGATGACAGTCTATATTCTTCGCGCTCCTCATTAGAATATGTTGATTTTATTTTCATGGCTTTTATTTTTTATTTTTTATTTTCTTTAGTTTGGGAAGGGGTGTGCAACCCACATCTGATTGGGTATTCATTTTATCTTCCCATTTTATCTTCCTGTTCTGTCATTGGCCCTTTTCTAAATTATTTTCTCTTCCTCCTTGAACGATTAATTACTTTATTTTTATGTTGTAATTCTTTACAACAAGCACGATTGCTTTTTTTTTTTTTTTTTTTTTTTTTTTTAAATAAGTTTAAGTTTTTTAGGGAATATCACTTTATATATATATATATAAAGTGATAGTTATAAGTTGATAGCTATTATATATATATATATATATATATATATATATAATAGCTATCAACTCAGAGAAATTGTACAAACTATGAACAATGTTAATGATATTAATACTTATGATTTTGCTGACTTGTTTAATAATATTAATTTAAATGATCTTCATCAAATTATTTACAACCTTTATTTGCGATTTAAAAGTGAACTTTCTCTTCCTAAATACTTCAGTGCAGCTTCCTTTAAAACTCTTTTAAATTTTATTATTCACAATAATTTTATTCTACATAACAACACTATTTATATCCAAAAGGTCGGTATCCCACAAGGGGGATGTAGCTCAAGTCTGTTAGCTAACTTATATCTATACCATTATGAACAAAGTTTCTGTAATGATAATGTCATTATTTATAGATACATTGATGATAATATAATTTTTTATGTTAATAACTCTACTCCATCTTTATTAAAATTTCAATATCCATCTCACCTTACACTAACACATAATTATATTAACAACAATTGTATGAGCTTTTTAGATTTACATCTTAAATTAAATGATGGTAAAATATCTACTGATCTATATGATAAACGCAAAGATTTCTGCTTTAAAGTAAATTTATTTACACATTTTAATTCCTGTCTTCATTTATCTGTATACAGAAATATTATTCTTAATCATCTATTTCGAATAAACAGACTTTGTTCATCTCATAACAAAAACAAGAATATTAACAATTTAATTAAAACTGCTACTGCTATGGGTTATCCTAAGAGATTTATTTATTCGATTATTTATCAATAAGTGTTCATTGTCTCAAAAAAAAAAAAATGTATTTGTGTATGTGTATATATGTGTGTATATATATATATATATATGTATATGTATATATGTGTGTGTACATTTCTATATTTAAAAAAAAAAAAAAAAAAAAAAAATAGTAATAATTAACATGTGGCGGATGGGAGGGCAGATGTTTGATTAAGGAGGAAGGGTGGAGTTGTTTGGCTGGTTGGTTGGGTGGGTTGCCGAATTTAAATTAAAAAAAAAAAAAGATAGAAGCTTGGTCTTATTGCAATTGCAGGATACATCATCTCTTTCTGGTTGATATTGTTTAAGTTTCAACAATATATAATTCATTTGCTTAATTAAAAAAAAAAAAAAAAAAACTAGATATCATTCAAATTTGATGTATTCATACTAAACGTAAATACTAATAATACTTCACAATAATAAATATACTAATAACAATAATAATTATTAAAATTATTAATAATAATTATAAGAATAATATTAATAAGAATAATATTATTAAATTTTAAAATTATTCACCAATTTCCTAATCATAATGACTTTATCATCACTTGTTGACCTATTCTTTTGTTAGTTTAAGACTATTATTACTAATAATAATTATTAAAATTTTAAAATTAAAATTATTCACCAATTTCCTATTTCATAATAATAATAATAATATTAATAACAATAATAATTTTTAAATTTAAAATTATTCACCAATTTCCTAATCATAATAACTTAATTATCACTTGTTGGCCTTTTATTATGTTAGCTTAAGACTATAAATTACACTCATATAAATAGAACATCTATCGTACACTTTTTCTTAAATCACTTAATAGTAACTTATTTTTTCCACGTTAGATGGCGCGCTCATACGTTGAGTCGAACGTATGCCCTACTGTGAATATCGTATTAATCTTATTTATACTTAAATTTACCTCTAGAATATTATTTAATTGTGAATTCAGCTTTTAAATTTTAAGAACAATATTTATCATTTCATGCTTACATTTATTTCATTTCAGAAACTTTCGATTAATCGATTCTCTACTTTTAATTATTTCTTTTCAGTTTGTTCGTTTTGGCAACCGCCCGGACTTTTATTCGATTTGGATTTGATTTACATGTGGCCAGCACCTTTCACGAATTCCAATTTTCATTATGGTTAAGTTATTTTTTCAGCCAATTTCCTTTTATCTTTCTTTCTTTCTTTTTTCTTTTTTTTTTTTTTTTATGCAAGATTGAAACTAGTATTGTATATTGCTAAAAAGCTATACAATATTCGAAATCTTGCATTAATTGTTGACAGTACTGCTAGTTTCCTGATGAGATCGGTACTGGATTTCAGCATTTTTAACTCTATTTTTCCTTCATGCATTCCTTTTTATTTCAATAGTCATTTTGGTTAATTTCTTTCAATTCTTATCTTGTGTTGCATGAATTTACTGGACTAATGGATTAAGACAACTAACTCATAGTTTAGGTTTAAGTGATATACGTCATTTCTCTTCTGCGTAAGTACTTTAACATGTTTTTACTATTCAGTGAAATTTACTTAAATGGTAATTGTGACAAATTTATACGTAATACATCTAATTATTAAATTCATTGTTGGTATTTTCATCTTTCTCTCATTTGCTGAGTATTGTAAAGGAATTAAATAATTTAATATATATATATATATATATTTCTCTATTGTGTACCAGTTACGATTAAATTTTGTTGAAACGATATGATAGTGACGTAAATAATATACGCGACGATAAAAATATTATTCATACGTGGGCAATATTTTAGCACGTGACTCAGCTCAATGGTTTAGTCAGAAAAATGGTGACATTTGTCTGATGAGATTTTATAGAAATATGTATTTTTAAAAGTTGCATCTTACAGTCTTTGCAAGTGTCATTTTCAACCTAGGAGTACTTATAACCCAGTTTACAGCAGTAATATAAACAGAATGTGAACTGGTGTCATAAATTCACTATAAAATGCAATTATTAAAAGTATAATTAAAATAGGTGCTAGGGTTTTTTAACAAAAAAAAAAAAAAAAAAAAAGAAAGAAAGAAAGAAAGAAAGAGCTTAATTTTATTAGGCTTTTTTTTTTTTTTTTATAGAGATAATTATAATAAAAATATATCCCCCAACATGGTGACAAAAATTTTAAAGTCGCTATGCTGAAGCTTTAATGTCTGCGATAGTGTAAAAACTGAGTCGTCAAACACGAATTTTATTTTTGAAACCTTTCTATGAATGATTTCGGTTTCACTGTCGCCTAATATTAATATTTACGAGTTACAAAAACTATGGCAGCCAAGCCACATTATAGAAGTAGACTAGGCTCGCTAGGTGTCAAATTCGGTTCGACATTCTAAGAAACATCACTTACAGGGTCATGGAGGAATGATTTAACCGGTTATCTTCTAAAACTTTCAAATCTGTATAACTCTTAATTAAATTTAAATTTATAAGTTTAAGCAAAGAATCAAAGCAAATTTTACATAATTAAGTACATTACTTAAGGAGTTACAGACCATCCCATTTTTTGAGACAATGGCGGAATAAACTGTTTAAAATATTGTTTTTAATAATAAAAAATTCAGAGTCCTATACCAATGATAAAGGACAATGGTAGGTAATGGGTTAAAAGGAGTTGGCGTCCGGCATATTAGCATGTAGGGTAAATGAAGTAAACTGTTGTTATACTGAAGCTGACTGTTGTAATAGAAGTGCTACCCATTTAGTCATAGCGGAGGAAAATGGGATTCCTCTTCACACTCTGATAGACGACCATTACAGGGAGATTGTACTAACAGCGTTTGTATCAGAAGCAGTTTATTTTAGTAAATAAAATTTAGGAATTAAGTTCTAAAAGTGAAGGAAAAACATAAGATAGTTATTATATTTATAAAAATTGTAAGTTAAATCGTACATTTTCTGTAATTACTTAATAGTAAATCACTTTTTTCACGTAAGATGGCGCTTGCTCACGTTACGTTGAACGTTAAATATAAACTGAAAATTAGAAAAGATTAACGTTAAAATTAAATAATCCTTTGAAATATCACTTTTTTAATATTGTTATTAGCTTTTAAATTTTAAAGATTAATAACTATCACTTACTGCATTCATTTATTTCATTTCAGAAGCACCTAGATCGATTAATCGTTTCTTTACTTTTAATCTTTTCTTTTCACTAATGTTCGTTTTGACAACCTATTTATTTCTACTATCGCTGTATGGAATCGTTTACATGCGGACTTATTAAAAATACTTATTCCATGTTTCAATTTTGGTTTGTGTTACTGTTTAATTCAATTTCCTTTTTTATTTTATTTTGTTGCAAGATAGAGACTTCAGTTGTATATAGCATGAATTAGCTATACAGCTTTCCGAAATCTCGCATTATGCTGACAAAGGTGCAAATTTCCTGAAGAGTAAACACTTCTGGTTTTCAGCATTTTAAATTCTATTTTTCATTTCATGAATTCTCTTTTCTTTTATCGGATTCTTTTGGTTAATTTATCTCTTTCCATTTCTATTATTTGATGAAGGTTTCTTTGGTTTAATGGTTTTTGCAAATTTTCTCATCGTTAGTCTTATGTGTTATGTTTGAGTCATTTCTCTTCTGCGTAAGTACTTTAACATGTTTTTACTAATCAGTGTAATCAAATTAAATTATCATCGTGACAAGAATTTTATTCGAAATAAATCTCATCTAAAATTTCATATGTTGGTATTTTCATCTATCTTTCATTTGCTGAGTGATGCAAAGGAATTAAATTATTCAAATTATATATATATATATATATATATAAACGGTTTATTTTTTTAAATAATGGCATTTAAAGAATTTTATCGTTTCCATTTACTATTGCTGTCTGATAAAACTTTAATTGCATCTACTTTATTTTGAAAATTTTGAACTTTATTGGAAAATGCTATAAAATACAAATATCTTAAAGTTTCTTCAGTCATTTATTTTGCGTAATTTCATACGCTATAGTATGTCATATAAAATTTTGTTTCGTTATAAATTGTTTGTAACTTCAGTTTGATTGTCTGACTGACTGTGCGTTCGCATTCCGATTTCCGCAAATATTTTCAACGTGTCTGGAAACTGATATTTATTTTTAAAGTCACAATAGAAGGCTTCTTACTCAAAGTAATATATGCATGTCGCTACTTGCTTGAGCAAATGTAGAAACAAAAGAAATTAGATACGTTACTGTCTATAAGGCTCTATATGTCCCATGGCATCTAGGGACTATATTGGCTATCTTTTAAGCACTTTTCCGCTACTTTCCAGGACACTAAATGAAATTAACATCATTTCTTATATGTGTGAAATGAACTTTGGTTAGATTAGCATTAATGTTTTGTTCACAGGATCACACAAAAGGACTGAGATACATTAGAGGTATAAGTAGAAATGGGTGACAGTAGATTTTTAATAGTATTAACCATTTTTAATACGTTCTCAGATTGTTGATGAATGCTGAAATTTTCGATTTGACTTTCTGTCTGTCTTTGTCCCTTCTGACCATCCATAATAACAAATTTCTATTTATATGTAATTATCTTCTAAAATATCAGTAATTTTGTTAATGGATATTGTATTGCTTGGCTATTTTAAATCTTTGAAAAGTAGATTCTAAAAACATTTTACATGGAAATGCATATATTTTTTCTTTTTATTATTGTTTAAAGATGGAAGGAGGCCGCTGTCCACTATGCAGCGGTTTGCAGCTATTTTTAAGTCTCCCTCGCTCTTCTTTACACACACACACACACACACACAAAAAATATATATTTGCCGAATAAGTATCCAACGCGACAAGAGGGTAGCAAATAATAATAATAATAATAATAAAGCTTCCATACGACAAGGGGCGACAGGAGAACATAGAATTAAGAACAGAAAGTTGAATTAGGTGGCCGGAATAAAAAGTTTCTCTCACGAGAGATGCAATGCCACAGATATGCAAAATATGTGGAGAAAAAAAAAATGTCGAAGGTGCTGGAAACAATTTTCCTCACGACAAGGAACCGTATAAATTCAAGGATTACTGAATGGTTCTTTTGGAAACTTAAGAGTTTGTTAAAGAATTCACTTTATTTTCAAAATATACTTTATATAAGAGAGTTCCAGCTCACAAGAATTTTGGGTGCATGGCGGTTGAAATGTTGAAATTTTGAAGAAGAGGAAAGATTGATTTGATTGGAATGAAGACTGAGGGTGTGCAAAATCAAGACAATATACTTGTTGTACATAAATCACCTGGATTCCTCTTTGTAGAATGACACCAAAAAAGCTATTGTCGGTGAAATGTTGTCACTCTTAAAACGATGGTACTGACCTTGCAAAAAGTGCATTGAGAACCTGATGTCCTCCTTTAGAACTGACATCTAAAGTCAGCTAGAGGAAGATTGCAGGCCCACACTTCCATTATTAAGAGAAACTTGGAAAAGGAAGGCTACTGAGAGTGAGCAATGAGGAGAGAAGAAACACAGGGAAATTAAAAAAGAACTGTTGGAATAGTTAATGCTGAGATTTCATTTAGGATCTTACAGATGCTTGTTAATTTTTTACGATGGAGGGGGTCTTTCTAAAATATTTGAGAGCTAGTTGATTGGTCTAGGATGAATGAGACGGTTAAGTGAAATTAATGGATAGAAGAAGCATGCATGCGTATGGGTAATCCCCTCGTCCCACTCACAGAGGGAGGAGCGTAAGCAATGGAAACAGTGAAGGTAGCTCCTAAAGGATACATGACACATCAGGAAGGCTGTTATGGCTAGCATCAGGTCGTAATTATTGCTGCCAATGTTGGGCATGAGGGAGAAGGTGTGCCGTCATTTAGTGGCGTTCTTGCCACTCTTGCATGAAATTTTCACATAAAGAACTTTTTACATAAGAGAAGGGAATTAGAAATGTCAAGCGATTCAGTAACAAATTCAACCAGATGGTCAGCCGCATAATTTCCCACGCTCTTCCCGTGAGTCGAGAATGATCCAGAGAGATATAACCCTGAAGAGTTAGGAGAGAAAGTTTCATATTGAGAACAACTGGGTGTCTGGTAGCGTGACGATGAATGGCTTCGACTAATAATGAGAAGCAGTCACTAAAAATTTTGATGTGAGAGAAATTATGTTTCGCCGAAGAAGCCCAAGACAGGGCTTGGGTAATGGCATAGAGCTCCTGGAATGTTTCAGTCTCCCAGCGTCGAGGCCCACTGGTGAATTACGACTCCGCCCGAGAGGACATAGAAGGCTGTGCCCACTTCCGATTCGGTCTTTGATCCATCAGTGAACACCACTATAGAGCAGAAGGAGAGAAAGCATTTTTAGTGGTATTTACAAGAACATGCGAGAAATCCACGCTGGATGTATGACGTATGAGCCAGCTGCAGCAGTTTTGTTGGATTAGTGTGCTATGGAATTATGTATGGAAGAATTTGGAAATAGTTTTGTAAACCCTAGAGATCTGCAGCAAAAATAATCTTTGGAGGGAAAGCTGTTTAATTCTGGCTGTCTTTGATAGATCCCCGCCCCAGATAGCGGCACCATATGTCAATATTTTTTCCACGAGTACGCGATATCAGATCTTTACCATGATTTTTTCGACCCCCCTCCCCCCCCAGTCTTTTCCGGTTTATTTTGTGGAGTTATGATAAATGTTTGACAACTTAAGTTTTAAGCTATTAATATGTGCAATCTAATTTAGGTTTCTGTCTATTGTGACCCCAAATATTCTTGTATTTTCAACATCGGAGACACTGATGCTGTTGATCCTGATCACCGGTTTTCTTTTAAATAGCTTCGGAAAACAGTAGGTAAGAATTTGATCGGATCGAGCTATTGGGGTCTAATTTATCGGTTTTTATGCAGGCCGATCCGGTCCATTGAAAAAATATAAACGGGCCGGGCGTAGGCCTCAAAATTTTGTGCTCATGCAGACTTCTAGGTGAACATTTGACCTGAAAAAGAACTTCCACTCCTCACTCGGTACATGGCGACTAAACAAAATAAATTGTCGACTTAAAAACTCTACCCCCCCCCCCCCCCAACTTTTATAAGCATGAATTTCATCGATCAACTACGCGAAAATGGCGTATTTTGCACTCTTCATTTTCGTACGCAAATTAAATCAAACAGATGGAAAAAAGTCTCGAAAAACGGATCCTTCCTTGAAACTGCCCATTTTAAAACGATTTTCACAAATCCTTTTTGATATAAAATGGATCCTTTACAGAAATCGCGTGACTTTAAAAACTTTTTCCAAATAATAGTAATAAATTAATTAAACAGAAAAAAAAAATGAACAATAAGATTATTTAATTTATACGATAAACTGTAAAATTTTCCAAAAAAGTGGCGAATAATCTATTGTTCACAGGCAAGTTACATAAAAATTTCAATTTCCAATTCTAGAGGACACTAAATTTAGAGATTGAAAGAAATAATAAGTGCGGGCTGGGGAATTTTTCACTTCTTAAACCATCTGTAAGTACAGATCCCGAAATATATAAAAATTTCTGTTTTTCCCAATATAATGTCACCTTAGTGTAAATTCTAAATTCATTACAGGATATGTAGTGGGAATTAAGATTTTATATATTATATAGTATCGTAGTAGACAAAGAATTTTGCTGTAATCAAACCGTACCTACTTGAAAATATACAAGACAATGCATAGATTTTATGGCATTTGGGTGGGCGCAAATAAAAAAATAGGTCGATTTCTAAAGAAATCAGCCTAATAAATGCAAATAATTATTAATTGCAAAACTAATGATGAACACCGTTAATTTTTTTTTCTACAATAAAAGGGCTGTGAAAAACATCTGATAAATACAATATGACCGTATCACCTTTAGAATAATACATGCCAAAAACAAATCAACGTTAATTTATGTTAAGATCTAATAATATTTAAAAACTACCTTTTCTTAATTTTTTTATTCAGCTACACTGCAGAGATGGGCGTTATTTCACGTAACATAATAAGTAATATTATTATTGCATTGTAGCCTATTAGCACGGTAATATATTACTAAAAATATACTATTAAAAATATAATATTTTCAACTTTGTCTCTGCACGCGAAATAGACGAGGAATTTCTGGCGACAAAACTGATATGATACACCATGATACAAGTAAAAAGCTTGAATTATTTCTTTTATATAATGAATTTATAAAATACAAAAACAATATTATCAAAACCGGCTACTATCGAAATCTAAGTCATACGAAAACTAGTAGTCCAAATCGCGTCATACGGGTATCAAAAAAATACCGAGTAAAGAATAAAACACCCATCTTCGGAAAATCAAAAGAAACAGTCACACAGTAGTTTAAAATTCGGGATGCCTTAAAGATGTTTCTTAAAAATTTGTTATTATTTAATTGTTTCTTATGGCTTATAATATGAGATTTTTTTTTTTTTTTCACAACACGGCTCTCGTGTACGTGTTTCTTGATATTATTTGAAATACTATTTTGTTTTCGTGTTTAAAGGAATTGGTTTAATGAACCTTAAGCTTACACGATTGAAACGAACGTATGTGTAAAATTTTGATTCTACCACTATTTCATATGAGCGTTTTTTTTTTTTTTTTTTATTATTGAAGAAATTCTAGTGTTAAATAAAGTGAAGATTACTTTTCGAAAGCATTGGGACCTTAAAAACATGAACCGCATCCACTACGCAGGACACATGGATATATTGTATATCATCCCGAACGGATTAAAAAGACATTAGCCATACATAAACTAAAAAGTAATAGGTTATAAAAATAATATGTTGCAAAAACCTATTACCAGATGTAGTATGGAACGAAGTAGCCTATTACTGAAAAGTAGCTATTTATCCCATCTCTACTACACTGCCGACAAAATTTTGGTAGCATGATTTCTAACAAACATTTTGTAAAAAGCAGCATCAAATCCAATTTAGAACTACCTAAAATATAAAAAATCCATCAAAAACAAATACTAAAAAAATTTTTCAATATTCAGTACTTTTTGATTACGAATAAATTAATATAATAAAGTTTTAACTTTGATATAAATTAAAGCTTTCCACCAAGAAGAAAATAACTTTAAAAAAAGAAACATCAAAAAATATAATTAAATTATTTATCTTGAATCTCCCTGACTAATCGTTATGACAACAATTCAGAAAATGACGTATCTTTTTTATTTTTTTCCCCCTGAAATATTATATTCTAGGTCATTTCCGTTTCAGACTTTGAAATTCTACACAATACCCTTTTCTGTATTCCATGGTGATTGTAACTCCTGAAAACTGTTTTGTACAAATAGAAAAGGAACATTAAAAGCACGAAACAAGATTGCAGTTATAAAAGAATAACATTTTCATTTCAAAAAGGTAACAAAAGTCCGCAATTATGTCAGAAAACAGTTTCCCGTCTACAAAATAGCTCATTTCCGGCACAAAATCAATATTTTGTATCCCTAAATACATTTTCGGGAGAAAAATCTTGTGTAACCTTTCTATCCGGGGATAATGCAGTATTTAGTACCTTTTCAGGTACAGAAATAACAAAAAGATAATGTCACTGGAGGGAATATTTTTCCCTTCTTTGACTTTGTAATTAAACTTCACGGGCTTGTAATTAAAATAAGATAATAACAAGGTAAAGGAGATGATTTTACGCTGAGTAAATTTAATGGGAGTTATGTAGTAGTTAGAAAATGGATGTGGTATTTTTAATTAATTCTTGAAACAAATTGAAAATGTTTTAGATAAAGAAAAAAGTAAAGTAAAGAATATTAGATTAAAAGTAAAAGTAAAGATATATATATATCTATATATTTATTTATTTTACTATCTTAGCACATAGAAATTTTAACTATCAATAACAAATACATAATTTAAAATTTTCGATTTTATTATTATTATTATTATTATTATCATTATTATTTGGAGTTAAGGCTAAAATAAATTTTGGTTTTACACTAGTCGCAATCAGAAAATGGTGCAAAACTTTTCCTGTGAGTTGTTGATTTATGTGTACTATGAATCGACATTATATTGGACAAAACTTTGGTTAGTTCGAAAACAAATTTTACTAAAATGAAATATTTTTAAAAACTGTTCTGTTAACTAACCTGTTGTCTTTTGTTTAGTTTCCTTTCAATCCAATCCCTCATCCCAAATTTCACAAGTCTGGTTTTATTGCAATTTTTCTGTCCTACACGGGAACTGACTCGTGTACCACCAGGCATGAAAGTTTCCGCTTTTTTTAATGAAAAGAAAATCCTGCATTCACACCGGAACAAATTTCTCATTTAAATACGTTTATATTAAGACACAAATAATGTGTTTGAATAAGTGTGCTTGAATTAGAAGTTTATTCTGGCGTGAATTTAAGATTTCGTTTTGATTTAAAAAAGCGGAAACTTTCACCCCTGTGTACCACTCTTCTGACAGATATTTTTATGAAAATCGAACCTGAATCCCTATGTTTAATATATTTTATTGCTTTAAAACGTTCATTAAAAAAATGGTGTAATTTCAAAATAACAATAATAATAATACGGAATTAAATATACTGAAAATTTATAATAGAAATAATTTTTCGAAATGTTTTAAAAATCAGATTATTCAGTACAAGCAATTGTTTGAAATGCCAAGCCAAGATTGTGAAAATTTTCATCAAAATATATACACATACGCTTAAAAGGAAACAGTGTAGAACTCCATGAAGAAAAAAATTTTAAATATTAAAATTACTCGATTAGTATTTTTTCTTTTTTAAGTAAATACATTCAAAGTTTTTCGAGATTTTACATTTTTTTTTCCGTCTGTAATTTTGATGAATACAGTTAGTGAAAATTATGCTGCTTTGTTTAGAAGTTATTAATGCATAAAATTGTGATGTACTATTCAGAATGAGACGGAGTGGAAGGGGGAGCGGCGAGCCCCAAAACAATCGTTTTCACTGGTTACAGGATGATGAAGTGACACTCCGATTCTTCGTTAAATTCACCAAAGCTCCAATCGAAACCAAATTCAAAATAATAGAGAAAAAATGGTTGTAACTATGTTACATATAAACTCATGTACATTTTGGAAAGGTTCCCAGACAGTTATAGTTCAAAATGTTTTTACGAAAGCCAACCGATTTTTGTAGAAACAAGGAATTTTTAAGCAAATTAATGTACCATATTGCGAGACTGGGAAAGCAACACATGGCGGCGAACTGCATTTATTTGCAAGATGAAAGATAAGTGAATTATCAAAAAGATACAACATGCTTTTGATCAAAGATTTTCAGAGAGTTGTAATTAGATGAAGAGACTTATGTGAGAAGAGGCAGGATATAAACATTTAAAGAACACACTGTATGTGAATTTAAGTTATAATTTAAAGGTCATAAAAATTTTCCGTTACATTAAAATGGTTTTTATGCGATTATATATATATATTTTTTTTTCCAACAATATCTTTAAAAATTAACAATAAATAAGAGGAAAAAAACAAAACAAAGCATTAAAATTTTAAAATATACCGTTTAATTATTTAACATTTGATAATAATTACACAGGTCTACATCTAAAATTTTGATTTGATAATTTTGGTGGATCTTTCTGTTTCTTGGTGTACACAAAAACCAAAACTGAAGCCAGTTTTTCTCTAACACCTGTAGATTTATGTGAATACAGGGTGTCTACCGACCGACAGAGTTTCTTCCGTGACTCTTCCACCAATATAATTACAGGATAACTTTTATACTATGTTTCCACGATTATTATAATTAATCATGAAAACGTACTAGAAACTACCGAAAATGAAGAAATTGACACCCTGTATTGACAAACATCTATACATGATAGAGAAACGCTGGCTTCATTTTCGGTTTCAGCACATCAGAAAACATATATATTAGTTAAAATTATCAAGTCAAATTTTGCTAGAATTGTTTTTGTAGATCTGTTATTAAATATAAAATAAATATAAAAATTAAATAATAAAAATTAAATAATAAAAATTAAATAGTTAATAAATACTTAATAAAAATTAAATATATATATATATATTGAAAACCTTTTCAAACATTGAATAGATGAAAACAAGAAACATTGAAAAAGATAAAACAGAAAAATTCAAAAAGAGATTGCGACTATCAAACATCCATAAATGGAAACATGCAAATTCATTACGTTTTTTAACAAAAACTAAACCAATATAGATATATTTCGTATGGCAATTAATGCAATTTTGAATAGATGAGATTAAAACAATGTTACAAGTTCTCAGAAGTTAATATACAATGCAAGAAAAGGAAAATCAATTCAACATAATGTAAGTATTTTTAGAAATATATATATATATATATAATCGATGCAGCTATCACTGCTTTATGAAGTACAGTCCCCCTGAAGGTTTACACTTCAAATTTTAAGCATTTTTATCCAATTATTATTTCTGTGGTGCTTTATTTACTTTTCTCCGTCATTAAGTTTAAGGGTCCCTTTTTTTTTTTTTTTCATTATTATTGTTATTCATGTCGGCGTAAGTAATTCAAATTGTTTTTGTCTTTTGTTGGTTCTGAATCTGTATCGCAACATTTTTGTGTCAGTCTTACCTATATGTTACAATCAGTTCTATTTTTGTTGTGTTGGTATTGTTTTGTATCTATTAATCGCTAAATATTAAGGTTAAATTTTATTACGATAACTATCATTTATATATATATATATACACCGTAAAATCCCGAAAGTAACCCCCCGCCCTTTTTGAAAAGCAAAACGGATAAATTTCAGGTTGGGGGGGGGGGTTTATAATCAAGATTCTTTAAAAAAATGAAGAAAAGGGAGGGTAGGTTATATTCGATGGAAGGGGTACTTTCGAGATTTTACGGTACTTGCTTAAAAGAAAATATTAAAGGTAATTTCTTACATTAAAGGTAAAAAAAAAAAAAAAAAAAAAAAAGAAAAACTGTGTAATGATTCCATAGATAACATGCATCCGACACTTTATGAAAAATTAGTTAAATTAGAAATAATATATAAATATTAAAACTTAATTCAATGCCAAACTTAACTTGCAATGCCGAGGTACCGTAAGTGCGCCCGAAGATTGGATGTAGCTTTGTTGGATGGAGAAAAAAAAAGGGGGTGGGGGTTACTTTCAGGGTAACGGAGACATTTCACTTTCAGCCAGAAAAGGGAGGGGGGGGGGGGTTATATTCGATGAGGGGGTTACTTTCGGGATTTTACGGTGTATATATATATATATATATATATATATATATGTATTTTTTTTTTTTTTGTAAGTTGTTACGTAAAAATTCTTTAATACGGAATTTGTCCACAAAACTTAAAGAAAGAAAGAAATGAAGTGTCGAAAAGTATCTAAACGGATTACACGGATCTAAATTGTAGAAGAAGACTAACAGTATTGACAAAGTTTAACCAAAATGTTTTTATATCTATGAAAAACTATTCTACGTTTCTGACTATTACAGAACAGAACATTTGTCTATATCTTTCTCTATAACAGAGCTACGTACCTACTGACATGAACAAATATTTATCCTATAATAAAGATCTTACATGTTGAGTCAGTGATGCCAGATGATAGAAAATTATTTCCCCAAACAGGTCTTCAAATTTCCCCAAATCAGGGGGTTTTTTTTCGAAAAAATCCCCAACTTGATTTCTACTAAAAAGAAGAAAAAAATAATCAAGCAGATTTTTCTATGATTTAAGCTTAGATTTTTCCCCAAATGAAGGCAATTTTTGAAAAAAATCCCCAAATAACAATAAAGCTATTGAAAGTCTCTAGTCGTAAGGATAAATCATTATGTTGCCAACATTGACAGAAAGTTGAGGAACTCCCCATATTTGTCCCCAAAAATTTTAGAATTCCCCCAAAAAGTCCCCACAAACATTTGGTCCCCAAAATTGTCCCCAGAAGCCTCAAAAATCCCCAAAATGGGGACAAAATTCCCAATCTGGCATCACTGTGTTGAGTATGGTTAAAATTTTTGCGAAAAATCACTAAGGTGTAGTCATATGGAAAATCACAGAGCGTCAGGAATATCAGAGCTACCTGTCAGGCGATGTAAACTCAAATTAAGTTAGTATTCTTTTTAATGACGATCCTATCACACATTTAATTCCTTCATTACTGCATTACTACGCAAAGATACAGAAATAAAACATTGGTTTCCCGCAAATGGAAGAAATGATAATGGAAGAATGCAAATGTTGATAGGGATCCATGTATGTCAAGGTGAAACTAAATATAAAATTTTATCAAATTTTACATATTCGTTTTGGAGTTACCGTTGCCCCAAAACGTTTGTTACAGACAGACGCACACTTTTTAAAAAATGGCAAATCGTGTGCAAAAAAAATCTCCAAGCATGAAAATCCATCGAAATCCGGTAGTCGAAAATTTTCACGAACCCAATACTTGAATGAATGTAGAAGATGTAGAATGTAGAATCTATGTTCTATAGAAGATGTTAAAAAGTATAAAAATATTACTATAATTGCTGTTTAGTAAATTTTAATTACTTTTCAATTCACAATTAAAAAATTTTGTTGTCAACATATTGTTGGCATACTTCTGATATTTGGAAAGTTTTAATTAGATTTTTGTAACTTTGGTTCCAATATTCGAATCCAAGCTTCGACATTCATTTAAAACATATGAACCCACCAAACACAACGTTCACTTTGAGAACAATGTATTTTTATTTCTTCAGTTTTCATGAAAATACTCATAATACTCGAGATCTTTTTTTCAAATAAATAAATAAAATAAAATAAACTATTTTCAGCTTAAAAAGGCATTCCGTTATAAAACAATGAAAAATAAGCTTTGCTTAAGCAAACATAAGTTTCACAAATCCCAGCAATTAATATTTATTCTTAAATTAACAAGGTTGTGATTGTGTGGTTTAAGGCTTATTGACTATACCAGGGTCCTAGGCCTATAGGTGGAATGTCTTCCGTGGAGGTCTTTCTAAGGGTTCCTAGTCCATATTGACGCGAGTTTTGGAGAAAACCACGGAAATCTCCGAACGGCTAGGTCGATGAACGCCATCTAGTGTCAAATCTGGCACCTTAAAATAACTAGGATTACTGACCGTTAGTTTATAAATTTATTTTGAACAAAAATTACTGACATTTATTCCACAATTTATACCAAAATTGCACTATGCCTTCAATGCTCCTGATGACTTTGCGAATTCGGCATGCTTATAGCGTAACCACGTTTCCTAAAACTAGCAGTGAGGAACAGTCCAAAAGCTTGGAGGGGTTCCAAATTGACCGCAGTTTGGGATTTGGAAAGCATCCAGTCATTCGGCGCTTGCTTATCGCTTATTTTCTCTGCATCACATGACTATCTCCCATCTCCTCTATTTTAACACTGGACTCGTTGAGTCACTTCCATGGTCTCAAGCAATGTGGCCGAAGAATATATTCATTTGAATTTGTCCAATTTTGATTTTTTTTCAATCAGCTCATTAATATTGTCCTTTTTTTTATTATTACCTTTTTACATTTTTTTATATTTTGGTAATTCTCTATAAGTTTTCATATGTATACAAATACACACGCTCACACAGTATTACATATTCAAACAGATAATATTAAAATGTATTAAAAACTTATATTTAAAATTAAAAAATACATAAATAATTAAAATATTTTAAATATATAAAATGCCCCGCTTAAATAACAATTTAAATTTAAGAATACCCGAAACTTTCATAAATAAACGAATATTCTTTCTTTGAAAAAAACAAAACTGGAGTGATTTACGTTCTTGATTTGAGGACAGTTTTGAAAGTACCTAGAATTTTCTATAGATTCTGAAATTAACTTTCTCTAGTTTCCCACTTATTATCAAAATAATATATTTTATATGATTTCACGTTGATATTGCAATCACATTTTGGGGTCATCCAGGCGCCAATCCCCCTTTTTACCCTTCGCTGTGCCCCTTCCTACATTAAACCAGTCGTTCTACAATGGAGATGAATCTAGATTCGAACGTTTAGAGTTAGGAGAAGCGATTGCATACTCCGCTAGATAGATACTTAGTTTTGACGAGAACTCTCCAAACGTTCAACAAACGTGACGTACGTGATATGGCATTAAACACCTTATCCCCTAACTATTCTCCTCTGTGACCCCATACGTATAATCTTACCTAAATATCTCTGCAATGCCAGAAAACGCCTGCATTCATTCAGATATAATTAGCTTACATACATTTACGTGTAAAGGTTTATAATGAAAGTAGCTATTACAATTACATGTGTGATAGGGTCTATAAATAAGATCTCATCAAATTTATGGCATTTAAAACAGAGTCATTTTAACAGATACTGAGATTATATATATATAGGTTATTTACAGGGATCATGAAGTGCAGTCGCCTGGACGCAATTGGCGACCAATATATTTTAGCTGGCAACTATGTTTTCAACGAAAACTCAACAATTTATATGTATGTGTATATATATAATTTGGTGAAAAAATTGGGCCTAGAATCAAATGCCGAAACCTATGCTACACTGCAGGGTAGTTGAAAATTTATTTTTCCAACTGAGTGAAAATAATGCCTGGACCGGGAGTCGAACCCCGGATCTTTGACTTACAAGGTCAAGGCTCTACCAATTGAACTATCCAGGCCGACAACCGGTGGGCATTACTCACTCAGACAACCTTTAGGCAGAGCAACTGGTCTATCATGTAGATAGCTCGACAGAATAAGCCGCAGGTAATGGAAAACACCATTAAACAATGGGCGGAATAAATACATTTATTATTATCACACAATCAACAGATTGGGAAGAAAATCATATTTATAAATATGATTTTCTTCCCAATCTGTAGATTGTGTGATATTAATAAATGTATTCATTCCTTCCACTGTTAATTGTGAAGAAAATTATATTATAAATATGATTTTCTCCCCAATCTGTTGATTGTGTGATATAATTAATGTATTTATTCCGCCCATTGTTTAATGGTGTTTTCCATTACCTGCGACTTATTCTGTTGAGCTATCTAAATGATAGACCAGTTGCTCTGCCTAAAGGTTGTCTGAGTGAGTAATGCCCACCGGTTGTCGGCCTGGACAGCTCAATTGGTAGAGCCTTGACCTTGTAAGTCAAAGATCCGGGGTTCGACTCCCGGTCCAGGCATTATTTTCACTCAGTTGGAAAAATAAATTTTCAATAAATATGATTTTCTTTCCAATCTGTTGATTTTGTGATATTAATAAATGTAGTTCATATTAGTTCGTGTAGGAAACAAGTAGAAGGAAAACAGCGACTCATGGCTTTATGCAAGTGTTTTGCACAATGTTGTGTTCAATTAAGACACGGTGTTGAATCAACTTACGAATAGGGAATTTACACCACGTTCCACTGTGCATGTTTAACAACCCGATGTTGAATCGATGCAGTTTAAATTGTTCTCGTTCGCTTGTTTTGCGACCCTGTGCTGAATCGTTGCGCCGTTGTAATGATGTATCGACACCAATGATGTATCGATTTAGAGGAAACAATAAATCTGGTTTGAGGACGTTCAATTTAAACAAGTGTTTCCCGATGTATGATACAGTCCTAGTTAATATTTAACTTTTATATACAGAATTTTAATTTCTATATTCAAGTAAATTTGAAAATTGGAAGAAATAAAAACTGGTTGGCGGGGTATTTTTTACTGGCTACCAATGTTTACTACTTTTGTAACTTGAGCACATTGTTGCCAACTTATACAGACTTTTGTTCAATCACGTCACTAATTTTTAATTGTACATTTAATCTAATTCTATGTTAGTCATATATATGATAGTCGATTATACGATCATACAGGGAGGGTGATTACAATTAAAGTTACGATTTCAAAACGCTGTAATTGTAAAACCACCCATCAGAGCGATTTGATATTTTACCAGAGCAATCGTGAGGCAATGAAATTTTGTTTGGCAAAAGAAAAAAAAAAAAAATCCAAAATATGCCATTAATGATCGGTAAAGTATTTGTTTCATGTAGCTCCTACTTTTCTCTTTTCACTAGGGCTGTTTTCGCTATAAACACGTATTCTTCTCTTTTTGCTAAAAAATTGTAGTAAACCTTTGAAGTCTATTGTTTCCTGCTCTTCCATTGTGTTGCTAACAGCATTACTGTGTTTAACGAGCCCATTTATGCGTTTCTCCTGACATTACCCTGACAGCGCTATCTATAGGAACATGTTGGAACTACTGTTTTTTTTTTTTTTTTTTTTTTTTTTGCCAAACAAAATTTAATTACCGCACGATTACTCTGGTGAAATTTCAAATCGCTCTGATGGGTAGTTTTAAAATTATAGCGTTTAGAAATCGCAGCTGTAATTATAATCACCCTGTATATACATCGAACATCATTAGCAAAAGAAATGGTAATTATTAAATGAAAATCTCCCTACAAATTAACGGCACTGCATGAAAATCCTATTTACATGCAAAATGTTTTTTTTTTTTTTTTTCTTTTTGTAGAAGTTATTCCTCAATCATATGAGATAATTTTTTGTTAAAGCAATTAATCTCGATAATTTTTGCCTGAAGCTTATACGGTCGTACAGGATAATGGAATTTAAATCAGTGTGAACACAAATATATTTAGATAATATACTGTAGTTTGAAAAATTTGTTTTTATATCAGGCTTGAAGAATGATACATACTTTGGATTTTCTACATTCCACAACGTTTAATTTTTATTTTAAACTAGCAGGCTACGCCCGCTTCGCTGGTCACTATATTTAAATGAATTTTCGAAAGAATTAAATTAATATTTATTTTTATACACCACATTATAGACCAAAAAAAAAAAAAAAAAAAACAGTAACTAGAATTGTTTCAAACCTCGCTTCGGGTACCCGCTGTCTACGGCAGCTCTTTTTCCGCCCGTACTGCATCAGATCTAGGTTTCCCATGCCTGCAGAAAGGTCTTTCTCGGGCACTTCAATCTGGATATTTATCGACGACAGGGGGGATCTGCTACTATTTAAGAACTACGATTTTAAAGGTAACTGTATCTCAGCATCTAGTATATATTTTAGTTTTGAACCATGTATTTTATAGCCGATGCTATTTACACTATATTACGATTTGATTTCGACCAATGTAATAAAATAAAATAAAATAAAAAGTAGATTAAAAATATATACCTATAAACAAATAAATTTTAATCAATTTAATCCTTTTTACTATATATATATACTACCATTTTTCCCGATAAATACTGTAAATAAAAAAAAATAATAAACAAAAGTTTTTTTCTTTTAAAGGAATTAATTAAAAAATGAAAAATAAGAAGTTTTTCTACTATAAAAAATTAAACGTAACTGTTAAAATAAGTTTTTAAATTTAAAACTAATTATACTTAATTTTTTCTACTGCGTTACGATTTTATTTTCGATAAATATTACAAAAAAAAAAAAAAAAAAAACGCCTTCAAATGGATGTATTAAATAAATAAAAGTTGCGTAATAGCCGTTGCTAAGATACGCAGACTTTTGAAGCAAAGTAATAAATCTATGAAAAATGAACAAAGAAGAAAATATTTAAAATCGGAAAAACATTAATTTAAAAAATTCAAATTCGAAATTCGAAAAAGTCTCGATGAGGTGCACACCTGCAGGGTCCCAGGTACCTATATGGCAAATTTTGAAACTCTGCGGTCAGTAGTGTGAGCACCAGAGCGCAGACAGATACACACACAGACACACACACACAGAGAGACACTTCTCTTTATTTATATAGATGAAGATGATGCTTTATCAAGACTTTGTGACACTGGTGAATTGAAAACTCGTATGACAGGGGCCATTTAGATTATTGATTTTGCAATGATATATAGACATTATAGGGAACACAACAAAGTTCTTGGAGTAGAAAAAGTGACTTCTTTACTACTAATATGAATTTTTATAAAAACTGACTGTACAGCAAAAGAGGGGATTTTTTTTTTTTTTTAACTGGTAGTCATTCTGTAAAACTTCATAAAACGTTGTTAAAAATTACCTACAGATTCCACGTATTGTGCGCAACTAATGCTCCGCTCATTGAAATCGTCCAGCACACCCTAATAAACTCTTCTTAGAAAATAAAGTATATCAACTAGAGAAATTATTTCTCTTGAATTATCGCATATATTAAAAAAAAAAAAAAAAAAAAAAAAAAATCACACATGTGCATGCATATATATGTATGTATGTATAAATATATCACTGATGTTCATTACACAGAGCATTATACCACTAGTAATGGTATGCAAAATTGCATGTATAAGTTTTCTGTTGGAAATAAATAAAATTTAAGTAAAAAATAATCTGGTGTGTCACTCACACGACTTTCTCTTACCCTGAAATTTAATACTATAAATACAGCTTGCAGATTAATAGGTAAGATAACGAGTACTGTTATGTAAACCTATGTTAAACAATTCATATTAAGCTTCTGAAGAGTTTTATATGATAATTAGTTCTGTGTGAGGGGGGGCTACCGCCCCCCTCAACCCCCCGTTTCATTAATGCACCTACATTTATATAGAATTTAATTCGGTTATTAAAAAATAATTCTCTTTTTAAAAAATAATTTATTAAAATAATTATTTAAAAAATTATCTTTTATGATAAGGCAGACGAGTTCCATATTAGAGAAGTAGTATAACACCAAATGTCCAAAAAAAGTCCATTTTATTCTCAATATTTAAAAAAAAAAAGTACATTTTTTTTTTTTTTGTTAAAAGTAAAAAAAAACGATAACTTTGTTTTAAATTATCGCAGATCGATGGTTCAACCATTCGTTTTAAAGGTATTGGCGAGCTCTTTTGAAAGATACCCATCATGAATGATACCCATCATGATACTCCCCTCGAGGGGGGATTTCCCCCCAGGGGGGAGGCGAGGCTCCTACATACACAATTTTTTTTCCCCAGTTAACTATCTCTGTTACAAAAAATATATATTCGTTTCATTTGGTTTAGTGCAGTCTATAGACGTTAAACTCTACTTTCCTGCAATTTCCCCCAGGAGGAGGCGAGGAGGCCCAGGGGAGGCCCAGGTATGCAGGAGGCGAGGCTCCTACATACACAAAAATATTTTCCCACTTAACTATCTCTATTACAAAAAATATATATTCGTTTCATTTGGTTTAGTGCAGTCTGTAGACGTTAAACTCTACTTACCTGCAATTTCCCCCATAGACGTAACGTATTAGAATTCTCTTGATTGTCCCTGTACACGAACGATTTGCTCGATCTGAACGAAAAGCATACTGTAGCGTCCCTATATGATACACATTTAGAATACCAAGTTTGAACTTTCTGCCATAATTTGTTCTTGATATATGCTGATAACAGACAGACAGACACACACACACACACACAGACACACAGACATATACACAGACCATTTGCTAAAAACATGATTTTCGTATTCAGGGGACCTCAAAACGTGTAAATATAACAAAATCTCGCGTTCGAAAATTTGACCCCAAAAACAATACTTTCTCTACCTTATGGGTAAGAGAAAGTAATAAGGTTAATTCAAGATAAAATTGCAATACTGAGTAGTTTCACTTTTTATATAGTTAAAGTATATAGGATTTAACCATAAAAAATGTCATTAGTTAGGGAATAAATCTTCGACCATTTGAACTAAAGATATTATAACGGATTGGCCGAACTAAATTCTGGAACACAGAAAAGAGACCAGGACATGATTAGAACGTGAGGGGAAACTAACACGTCGAATGACGAGTTTAATTAACCATCGAACTCAAAGGATTAAAGTTATAAGGATTAACACTTTCCCAAAACACACACAGAGAAGAAAAAGAAATCTAAATAGAATTATATTATAGGGGAGAGTGAGGTTGAATGGGACAATAGCATAATTTTTATGTTTTGCAAGCACTGGAAACTTGACAATTTTTCTGATATATGGCAGCACTGAGATCATTCATCAAGTGTAGTTTCAGAATTGTGCTATTCATAGAAGGGCAGAAGAAAATTAAAGTGTCTTTTTCAGCTGCCAAAGTAAGTTTTTACTGATTCAGTTAGGTAGTAGTTACGGCATTAACTATTTGCTTAAAGTTAACATAACTCTTATGGGGTGAAAAGGCATAATCTTTTATTGTGTTTATGATATTCAAGAAGGATATTGACAATTGTTCCTTAAGCCTATTTCCTGTTTTATAGGATCATGTGATGGTTGGGATGAATGGGACAATTTAAATGAGGATGAATGAGGCATCCCCCACTATGTACTAATTTAAAATTTTACACAAGAATTATATTAAAACGTAAATTAGCCATATTGATTATCAGGATTCTTAATTTTGAGGACTTAGAAAAATAAGTTGAAATTAATCGTTCTGATTTTTGTTTATAATAATTATCATTAAAAAAATTATAAGTTAGAATATTCAATGCAAATTAAATCAATAATTAAAATAAATAAATAAGCTAATGATGATTTGATTAAAATCACAATTTCAATCAAGGTAATTAAATAAATTCTGGTGATTATTAATATAATACAGAATATAATGTTGATTTTCCCGATCAGTCGGAAACAAAAATTTATCTGGATAATTTGTACTCTATTATAATGATTTCTTTCTTTCTAGTGTCTTATTTATTTAATTTTAGATCAGATCTTATTAGATTAAATTACCAAAGCCTAGATCACTAGGAACTGCACGAACCAAAGGACTTTTGTCTTTTGATGTTAATTTGAGTCAATACATCAGTTTATGTTAATTTCAGTAAATTCATAGTGTGTAATAAAATCACATAAACCTATTTACCTATAAAAATTTATTTACTTTCCATTTTGTTTTGTTTTCTTTATTAATTCCCGTCCTGCCCCATTCATCCCCATAGGTGGGGATGAATGGGACAATGCATATGCATGTAAAAATAAATTATTATTAATTAAAAATGATAACTTTTTATTAAAGTTAGTATGTTTATATGTAACTGATTACTGAAGTGTACTTATGAGCAATGTTGAAAATTTTGAATTATCAATAAATATCAGTTATCAATAAAAACATGAAAAATGTCCCATTCATCTCCTCTCTCCCCTATATATCAATTATGAAATTATCAGTATTTTTATTTATTTATTTATTTATTTTTAAATAACTTAATGCAAATAAGAATACTGTACTTTATTTTTAAATATGTATTAAAATGTATCTAAGTTTTATTATGTATTTATATGTATCTAAGAAAAATTTTGTGTTGCCAGCAAAATCTAATTCGTTTGAGATCGGGTTCGAAAGAACTTTAATAAAGGCCCTTTTACAAGATCCCGAGCTCATGAAGATAAGTATGAACTCTAAACAAAACATTCACAGTTAATTATTGCGGCACGTAGATTTTATTACTAATCTGATTCCCGCAGGTCATATAACGAAACTGTTCAATGGGTGAATATTTAATGTAATGAAGCAGTCACAGTGAGTAAAAACAAATATAAAACTGAATTCGAAATGCAAATGATTTCACGAAAGTAGATAACAATCTTGGAAAGTTCTTTGGCCTGTTAAAATATACGAGTGATTTGGGATTTTCGTAAAATAATACGTTCGGTCACGGGTGATCAAGCCTCTACTCACATCACTGGTTTCTTAGAGTGAGGGACTTTCATGCAGAAATTTTGACATTTCAGAAATGGCCCCTCGTGTAAATGGGCTTTAATTTCTATCTTTAGAAAGGGGAAATATAAGCATGTTTGATGTACTGAAAGCCCTCTTGTGAATTCCTCGTAATTAAATTATATGTTTCAGCGTAAAACGGAATTATAAAGCTTGTACGATCAGATGCAATATTAAATTGATTAATAAATCTGAAATTCACCTTATAATTAATGTTTAAATTTATAACTGAATAAAGAGTTAAGCTTTTATATAAAATAATCTTTAATTTAAGATAAATGAAAGTTAGTAAGTTGTCGTCATCATAAAATTTGTTTCTGTGCTATATCGTCCTTTGGATGGATGAATGTAGCAGCTCCACCAACTGTTTAACATAAATATATATGTGTATATATATATATATATATATATATATATTTAATCCTAGCTTTTCATACTAAAGATTTCACGCTTGCAATTTTAGGCACCAGATGCTGAGATGTACCTCTATGGAAAACCGCAAAAGGTGAGTAATAGCTGCGGCAGTTATCGGCCAATATACACCCCCATTAACATTATTTTTCACAAAACCCATCTTAAATATGTCGTTTGACGTATTTATACACTATAAATGTTGAGATATTCCCGTGCACCAGGAAAATTGCAGATTAGCAGCACCACCTGTCAGATGATATGCACAAAATTGAATCAGCATAGCGTCTCATAATGGTTCGTTTACATATAGTTTTGCATAATTATACATAAAAGAAATTGATATATAGCATCCCGTAAATGGGGGAAATCGCAACATAGCAGTGCCATCTGCTGAGAAATTTGAACAAAAAATCGATGGACATCAATCCGTGTCAAATTGTAGTTAAATATGAACATTTATGGAATTTTGCGCATTAGTTCTTCAATTAGAATTGACACAGATTTTTTGTCGCACGCACACACACATACATACAGACATTTTCTAAAAGTGGCCAATTCGTATTTTGGGCTTCACAAAACATGAAAACCCATCGAAAACCTATGTAGAAAATTTTACGAATACAATACTTCCTTCTACTGAATATAGAAGAAAGAAAAATATATTGTGAGCTGAGAGAAAATTTATCAAATTTTATAGGAAAAAGGAATATATTTCATCTATACGTTAACATTATGAAAAACAGAAATGTTGAACTGTTTTTATAATGCAATAGACTTCTAATAAATAACCGATTTACCATATTTTAAAAAGATATCATGGAAATTGTCCAGTGTTAAAGAGTAAACGCTCTGAAAACTTTTTGACAAGAAATGAATATCATAAAATGCTTATCTGGTTGTCGAATAATTAGCGCTCTGAGCTTCGATTGCCCGATTCAATTTATATTTTGTTCTCAGTCTTTTCATTATACCCATGAAAAATTACATATATATTATATATTTCGCAGTGTTAAGGTGCCTGCCTTCCGTCGCAGGTGATTTTTTTTAATAATTGGAAAATTGCCTATTTATGTACATTATATGATAGAATATAGTAAAAAACAGTGAATAACCTGAAAAAAATATGCAATTTTTAAACTATTTTGATATTTAGGCTCAAAATATGCATAAAATTTGCGAAAAAAAAAAGCACTTTTTACAAAACATCATAAGTCAAATTTAAATAAAGATATTTTTATTCTGTAAATTTTATTTAGATTATTGAAAGGTCCTTAAAGAAGTGAACTACTCCCAAAACTATAACCGTGTTATTCAATATTTTAGAGAAGATAACATTTTTACATGCTGAAAAAATCACGAATTTACATGACAGTTCATAACTTCTATCGACAAAAAAACAAAAAATAATTTAGCTAGATTCATTATCGTAGTTCAATCCCTAAAGCAACTCCTCTGGAGTATTTTGTTAAAGTTTCATAACGTTTCAATTATAACTTTTGGAGTTATGATGTTTTGGGATAAAGCAAAATGCTAAAAATCTCATTTTGAGAAAAAGCAGAAAACAGATTTAAAAACAAGGTTTTTACCTATTAAACAAAAAATAATTTTAATAAGCTCCTGATTTATTTCAAAGCTTTTTATTTTCTCTTTTAAATTCACTTTATATTCAGTAACAAATTTTGATGCTTATATTGAGTAAAACACTTACGGTTCATTTCCGGTCACTTCCGGTTTCAAAAATTGGCAACTGACTAATATTAAAATGCCTGTAACTCAAGTTCTAAGCAAGATAGAAACAAAATTCAAACTGATTTAGAAAGCTAAAATGTCAGGCTTTAATACTAATCCAAAAATAGAAAATAGGAGTTTTGACCGAAAATTGCGTTTTAAAGGTAGGCAGGCACCTTAACTGGTAATTTCTTCAACTTCTTCATTTCATTAGTAATTTATTTTTATTCAACTACATTTCTGGAAAATACCTCCATAACTTTGAATCCTAATTAATAAAAGCTTGGGTATGCTTTTAATATTGTAATTTATACTCATTGTGAGGTATGTGATTTGAAGTATTCAAAAAGAATCACAACACAAATCATCAAAAGTATTTATATTGTTGACTTGAAAACTTTTTGCCGCAAAGGGATTGTTGTGGGCATTAGTTAACCCTCAAAAATTTTTATACTTTTCATTCATAAATTACTAGTTTTATAAATTTCATGGTCAAGATGATTACAATATATTTTATTACGAATACTGAAAGTAAGTGGAATTTAATTTAACCCTATAACAGTTATACTCAATAAGGTTAATAAATATTTAACAAATAATTAAACGAGTTTAACACATGCTTCCTTTCTGAGGAGTTAAAAATAAGTTTTTTTTTCAGGAATCAGCTGTTCATGACTTTTAAGTTCAACAACAATTAAAAGATTATTCAAGTATTATTGAAATTTCATCCTTCATATGATTTTTTTATTAAATTTGTTTAAAATATTTAGGGCACTGGATTAAAATTATGATAAACTAATTTATTCTTAAAACGGATTTGCGAGGAAAAACATGATAATCAACTTTGTGTCTGTAAACAGATAACTAGTTTTGAAAAATCGTAGTTTTCTTGAAACATTAAATGTAGCTTCCTTTCTTCTATCAGGAATGTTTCATCTCTAAGAAAGAGTTGTGCTGCTCGACTATTAACACACAAAAAATCAAAAAATTTCGAGCGGGAGAATACCTCATCCTTTTCAGCAAAATTTCTTAATTTAGCCCTTTCCATTTAGGATTGTTTAAATATTGCACAAAACTAGTTTTGATCGCTACACCATTATTTTATTGTCTACAGAGACTTATTTATATTCAGTTGAAAAATGCATAAATAAGATCGAATAGTTTAAAATTATTTAGAAAATTTTATCGTTGTAAGCACACTCCACACATACTAACATAAACCCCTCATACATACAAAACTTCCCCCTCATACATACAAAATGCTCTAGCTAACTTAATAAGACTATTAACGAGTTATATTTACAATCCTTTTCACTACATCTTAAATTTAACTAACTGTCAACCACATATCTCTTTTAATGTTTAATACTAAATCCCTTTTGCACTCAGAACCTTCTCACACAAAAAATTGAGGAAAAAAAATCGAGGCATGAAAAATGACTGCCACAGACCACCTTTTTTTTTAATAGGTACATTGAGGCCCCCTACAGGGGATCTTAAAAACCAGTTTGAAGGCTTGGGAAAAATACAACGTGACAAGACGAAAATCATATCTTTCGTTTTATGGAGGTTCTACACTCCATCGTATTTTTTCTTCTTTCGTTTCAGTCTATTTGTCTGTATTCGATATTTTTTAGGGCCAAGAGATGAAACATGTGTACGCAATTAAGTTAGCGTGTAGAGACTCATCAGGTTGAGTTAAATGCCTCATTACATCATTTGTTACTTAGTTTCTGATTAGTTATTTCTTTTGAATAGACATAGTTTCGATGTCTGAAACAATAAGTAAAGAACTTGTGTCACGCAGTCATGACGCTGTTATGTTTTCTTCAAATTATGTATACATTTGCAAAAGTTCAGAACTAAAATGTTTATTGTTGTTATTACAATGGCCATTTGGGCAGAAAATAAAATATGTTTGCCCAGAAACTAGTTATTTCCAGTTTCAAATGGAAATGAAATTTGGGCATTAAATTAAGCATAGTTTTTTTTTTTTTTTTTTTTTTTTTTTTTCTGCAGTATTTGGAACCATAAAATGTTAAAATATTTTAACAAAGCGTCATGCTTGATGCACTAAATAACACTGCGCTGGGAAAAAAAAAAAAAAAAAAAAAAAAAAAAATCGAGCCTTCTGATACCATTCTTACTGATTCTTATGTAAAATGACCTCCTGAATCCAAATAGGACTATACCCAGTCACCCACCGTTTTCTCGGGACACCACCCCTCCCCCAATTTTTATCACTGTTCGTTCATTTTGTGACCAAGAATTTGATTTAAAGAAGGAAAAAGAATTAATTTAACACTTAAAAACAAACAATATATATGTGATGTTTAATAAATAACATTAATAATAGATTAAAATACATATATATATCAGAAATGTAATACTACATAATTTCAGTGGCAAATCCTCCCCCCCCCCCCCACCCAAATTTTCCCCTTGTCGCAAACGTTGATGTTTTAGAATTTTCCAACTCTGTAGCCCCTCAGAATATATTTAACAATTAAAATAATCTCCCCTCCCCCCTTAAAAATCAAATGTATAGCCATAAAAAGGGGTAAAAATAGGGGGCTGTCCCTAAAAAACGGTGGGTGATAGGGCAAAATGGATGTCCTATTCGGATTCAGGAGCTCATTTTACATAAGAATTTGCCAAAATGGTGTTGGGGGCAATTTTCAAGCCGAGAAGTGTAATCTGTCCGATGTACCAAACTATAATAAAATGTTTCAAATTCATAAAGCTACAGTTACTAAAAATTTACGTTAATCTGTAAGGGAAAATTTAACAGGGTATTCACTGTCTAATGTGTAAGAAAAACTTCAAAAACAAATCTCCGAAGATCTGAAATTATTTGCATTATGTAGCAGACCACTATAAAATGTTCTAAACAGACTAAAATTGTAGATACTGTAATACCAGAATTTGCTTTAATCTGTTAGGGAATTTTTAACAGTGTACATCATCTTTTCACATGATAAAGTATATATTTACAGTTCCTGCTCACTTTAAAATATATTTATTGCAAAAAATCAGTAGGATAGAGTTCGATTTACAATTTAAAAATCAGATACAACGTACGAAATAAACGCATATGGGAAAATTTCATCAACATGAATTTTATTTTATATTGAGACAGGGAAATTACTATTATGAAGAATGCTACATACAATGGCTGTTTTAAAAGGAAGAACTAAATTTGAGAAAATTGCGCCATTAACTAAGTAGAAATTTCATGCAATGATAATTACTTATCCGCATTAATGTAATAAATATACAGATTAATGAACACATAATTGCTATGCCATAAATTTATGTACTACATTCTTAATGTATCATGACACTACACAAGTGCTGTTTAAAATTTCATGTAAACAATGTCATAAGGCTATTGTTTTCAGACGGCAGTAGAAGACTTGTCAAGATTTGCAGTGGATCAGAAAGAAAACAGGTGACTGAAATACTTTTCCCCGTTATGAAATGGTTATGGCAAATGAGCAATGAAGAATTTGAATTCATTATTTATAATGTGGATTTGTATGCACGCCAGTCAAGTTCAAAAAGAAAAAAAAAAAAGCATCACTCATAAAATATGAAGCAATTTTCCAGATTTGCAGGCAAAAAAATAGCTACAGTGTACAAATTTATTAAAATTTGTATTTTACAGATTTTATACAGATTATCACACAGATTTCGATTTTACTTACATTCACAAACAAGCACATCCACACATTCACATACGCACGCAGTAAAATCACGTGTCACTCAAAAATTATTTTAAATTTTCCGATATTTATCATCCATTGTGTGAGAATCTGTTAAAATCTGTAAAAGATAGATTTTTATTTTTATTTAGCATATTTATCAAAAGCTATTTTTTAATCAACCTTGATTTTGTAAACCTTTTAAAACTTTTTTTTCTAGAAGTTTCAATTTTTCATAAATTCTTAGCTATTTTTCAAGACACTTTGTACACAATTTTATCCTGCGTGCTTTTAAGGGGGGGGGGATATATAACTAAAACGCCTGATTAAATTTCTCGTTTAATAAATATTAAAAATGGTTTTATTTATTTATTTATTTATTTATTTATTTATTTATTTTTTCTCCCATTTTTATGCAGAAACAACTTTATACGTGTTTTGCCTATTGATTTAGAGATCTAAATTTCAGTTTTTTACCCAGATTTCTAATACAGCAGCAAAACATTTAGTTTGTGAAACAGCTACAATTCTTGTATTAAAAAAAAAAAAAAAAAAAAAAAAAAAACTTGTTAAAAAAAAACAGCTACAAATTCTCGTATTGAAAAAAAAAAAAAAAAAAAAAAAAAAACTTGTTAAAGCCGAAATTACAGAAAATGATTTGCTATATTTATTAATAATAAAATTAATATTATTATAGCATAAAACGTGTTGTTCTTTTGAAAAATAATTTAGCTATCTTTAATTTTGTAAAACTTCTTTAACCAAACACATTCAAATTTTACGTACTGATAAAGACAAACCATTTGAAGTGCTTAATTCTAAAATCTATTTTTTATTTAATTAACGAAAAGAAAATATTTTTTTAACGTTTCTTTCATTAAAGAATAAAAACTATATCATAAATTTCATACATTACAAAAGCATTCAACAATTGTTTCGTGTGTGTATTTTTACCCCCTTTTAACACTATCCAACAAGGTTGAAAAGTGTTAATGACTTCGGTTTGTCTGTCTGTCTGCGCTCTAACACTCCCGTAAATATTTATGGAATTTCTTGAAACTGATTTATGCTATTCAAGTTTACTATCGGATGTTCCTTATAAAAAATGGAGTGAATACCTTTAGTGGTTTGTGTACAGGGGACACCTGAAAGTATTCCAAAGCATTGTGTTCTGTCAGAAGTATTTCTATAGAGGATCTTTTAATACCTTTTCTGTACATAAATCTTAATAAAATTGAAACATGTTATTCAAGTTCATTATCGGATGTTTCCTGTGTAAAATGGGATAAATACTACCACTGGTTTGTGTTCAGGGACACTTGAAAGTATTCCAAAGCATTCCGTTCTGTGAGAGGTATTTCTACAAATCAAATTTTAATAACCTTACTTTGCACAAAGCTTAAAGAAATTTAAATATGTTATTCATATGCACTAAAGAATGCTTTCTATTGAATATAGTATGATTATTGTTAGTCTTACAGGGCCACACAAAAATATTCAGTAAAATTAAGAGCTATTAATAAAAATTTGCTGAAATTGCATTTTCGCTTACATTAAGTGTTTTTAACGCTTTCTAACATTTTTTAAGTGTGAGTATGATTTTAATTTGTTTATCTGTCTGTCCAGTTGTCTATCTTTCAATCTGTCTGGTCTCCCACCGCCAGCATCCGTAAATGTTTTCAGAATTTTTAAAAAATTATATACATTAATGAAGATCACTATGGAATGTTTGCTATTAAAAATGGTAAAAATCATAAAGAAATTGACATGTATTGTTAGTATTCTAAAATAACGTTTTGTATAGAATATGATATGATTAACCTTCATATTTTCGGGGCTACACTAAAATATTCAAATACATTAAGGGTTGGATTTTCTATTCCGTTAAGCCTTTTATAACACTTTCCAAGAAGAGTGGTTTTAAATTCAATTAGTCAATCTGTATACTTTCCAGTCCTTCTGTCTGTCTGCTGTGTGATAACGTAGGCAAAGAATACTGAAAGTTATACTATACATCAAGTACGTACAGTTGGAAAGTGTTAATAATCAATGCGTACTGTATGGTTTTTCGCACTTATTATTTTTGTTGTTGTTGTTATTTTGTTATTTTGTTATTTATTATTAAATTTAATGAAGGAATGTTCTTAATTGTTTCGACCCGATAAAGTTGTTGCGTGTTATTACAATTTATAAAAAATGTTATTCTTAATCGTATGACACCAATTTTTTTAATGTATTTTACTATATCTTTTTTTCTTTTTATCCTACATTCATAAAATTTCTTTGAATTTATATAACAATGGCTTGCACTGGACCAAAGATACATAATTATCTTTGGATTACATAATGTAATTAAGACATTATTAGATACATAATGTAATTAAGACAATTTATTCGCATACAAAATAAACTGTATATTTAATTATATTATTATATTTTTTAATTAATTATTATTATATTATATATTTATTATTATATTATATTATTATTAATTATATTATTATATTATTATTAATTATAATAATTATATTATTATATTATTATTAATTATAATAATTATATTATTATATTTTATTTATACTGTATATTTATTAATTTAAGAACTAACATTATTAATAATCAGAAAGTAAATATTCGTGAACAATTCTAAATCTTTTACAAAAACATCCGATGCAGTCACCTTGAAAATTTACTAAAGTGATAGCCAATCAAATCTTATCTAAGAAAATATAAGCAATAAAATATAAATTACATTTCCTTAAGGAATAATTTCTAAAGCATATATAACTTCATGCCTCTAAAATTGAATTTGTAGGAAAAAAAAGAGCAGCTAAATTAATTCAAACAATAGCACCTAATTTACCGCATACTCCTTCAATTTTGTTCGCGTGTTGTTGCCACACTAAAAAAGCAGAAAACTCATAAAAATTTATGATTATTTTCTTTCATATTTATTTACCCGTGATTCAGCACGCGATGGCGATTCTATTAAAAAATCTGATAAAACGTGCGTGCAGTTATCGTCTATGAGAAGGATACGAAAATGAAAATTATTTAAATAATAGAAAAAAAAAGAAAGAAGAGTAATAAATTACTGGTGTTTTATTCTACAGTTATTTCTTTTCTCTTTTCCAATTTCTGTATTTATAACTGTAATGTATTCATAGAGAAACATGTTTCCCAATTCTTGACATACTCTTTCAAAACAACATTTGTTATTATCATGTTTTTTGGTATAAAAGTGTATCGTAAAAACCTTATGCGGTGTGTTACAAGAAAAGATTTATTAAATAAGGTGGTTAGACGAGAGGATTTTTGCATGATAAATAAATAAAGAAAAAAAAAGCTTTATGTAAAATCAGTATATCGCGGTCATCACGAAACTTTCTTCTATATTTTCTTATACAAATTCACTCAGCACAAATATTTTATTAAAATTGTTATTTATCAAAATTATTCTCCATGGTGAGGGTTCAAAATTGTGCAGATTATCGAACAAGTTCAACTTATCCTTTATTTTTAACACTCAACCACTTATATACTAAACTTTGAATCCCTTCTGAAAATTGAGTAAGTTCAGACGATTTTTATCTCTGAATATCGAAAGAATGTTAGGACGACACTATAGACGACATCTTAGGAAATGCACATTTTTCAAAGTTAAAATTAAAAAATAATTAATATTTTTGTTTCAAATTATCACATATACATGCAACTATTCGTTTAAAAAAAAGTATTGACGAGTTTTCTTTTTGGATTAAAAATTTTAACCCCGGGGTAGAACTCCTTTCCAAAGAGGAAAGTGATGCTCATCAGAATGCAAAAATTTTATCGTACATAAAAATTGAATTTTGAAGACAGTCTCGTTGTTGCAAATCTGGAATAATAATAAACAAAAAACATAAGAATATATTGCGATATCTGATTTCATTCACAGAACATGCAATGTTGTGGGTGTTGAATCCTTAAAAAAAAAAAAAAAAAAAAAAAAAAAATACCTTAACGTAAAATCGGCAGTGAAACTACTGTATAATTCCATTTTTCTTCAATGCAACTTTTTGAACAACATTAGGATTCTCTTTCGCCCAAACAGTTCGTTGTGTTTAACTAAGAGTACGCTTTGTCACTCCACAGAATATTTCAGGGAAAAGAGTCATCCACATTGATTCATAGAATAGATTGTCGTACGATTGTTAACCGAATTTCTGTGTCACCCTGTAGTATCCGTTGCACTCTTTAAATTTTGTATGGATAGTAACGAAATATGTTACGAATTACTTTCCTCGCAGTAGAAATCGGATGTCGATTTCCCTTGCAGTAGCTGACAAGCTTGCATTTCTATATGGCAAATGTCTTGATAAATCTACCGCAACTGTAGCAACATCTTCAACACAAATAATTACAAGATAAAAAGAACTTTTTATATACCATGTTGAATCATATAAACGCTACCGAAGACAGAGGTGACCCAAAATAATTGTCTAAAAGTACTAAAAAAGTGCATTGTCACCATGTTCTGAGCTATTCTGAAAGTTTCAAATGTCTAGCTAGTTGGGAAGTTATATGATTGTTGAATCATATAAACGCTAACGAAGGCAGTGAGGACCTAAAACAATTGTAACAAACAAAAGTATTAAAACAATGCATTGTTATCGTGTTTTGAGCTATTCTAAAAGCTTCAAATGTCTAGCTAGTCGGGAAGTTAGTTAAATAATTTTTCTGTTGAATCATATAAACGCTACCGAAAGTAGTGGGGACTCGAAACAGTTGTTTAAAAGTATTTAAAAAATGCATTGTCACCGTGTTCTGAGCTATTCTGAAACTTTCAAATGTCTAGCTAGTCGGGAAGTTAGTTAAAAATCGATTGCAAGATTTGTACTGGACAAACAAACAAACAAGAATCGAAGTTAATGAAAACATGGTTAAAAAAAAAAAAAAAAAATACTCGTTCTCGTCCTCTGTCAGAAAAAATGTCGAGTTTTCTTATTACCTCAAAAAGTATATTTTTAAATTTCCAGAATTATCGAAGAACTGCGTTGTGGGTATTTCTATAAAATAATTTTACAAGAAGAACGCTTTCTTTTAAAATTAACATTTTCTAAAAAGCATAGAATTTAATGCTTTTCAGGAAAAAATAAGCTTGTTCATTACCAAACAAGTGACAGACTTTAGCTACCATGTTTTAAACCTTAAATTGGCCTAAAACTTAATTAAGAGTTTTAAAGTTGTAGCATCACTCTCCGTCAAAAATTTGAATAACTAGAGTATATTCTTCAGGATTTGGTTTGCAAATGTAATTTTTCGTCTATAGCGACTGAAATTTACAGAATAATAGAATTTCAATTATTTTATAGAACAACGTTCATAAGTGAATTTTGATAATGTTTTTGTGTAACTTAAGGAAAAATAAATAATGTTCAAGTTTTTTAAGTAATAAATAATAATAATAATAATAATAATAATAATAAAAGATAAAAGCATGCTTTCTTTTCAAAATGTATTAAAAATTCTGGTTGCGGCTAATATACATATATGTAAAACTTTAGCTCAACCGGAAGATAGCATAGTTTGTTAAAATTCGAAAGCAAGTTATGAACTAGATTTTGGGTCCCAGGTCTCCAGGTCCCCCTCAAGCCCGTTACTGCTTGAACACGTATTACCGTCGGAATTGTACAAGTCGGCAAAATGTTAGTTCAATCACATGGTAGAAAGTGTGCGAAAATTAAATTCTTTCATTTGACCCTCACCCATAAATAAATATTCCAAACAAATGAACAATTTACACCCCCCCCCCCCCAAAAAAAAAAAAAAAAAAAAAAAAAATCTGTACGTAGACTCAGACATTTGCGAAACGTCCCTTGTTGATTAAAATTTGAACCCTCCCCCATTAATAACATTGCTGGTATACTAATGAAAGTACGTTTTGTTGGGAATATATAAAACCGAGTCGAGATCTTTTTTATTCGAACTTTAATTATAACAATCATGTGTGTGTATTTGTCAATATAATTAGCACTCCTTTTCAAAATTGCTAAAAGTTTTACTTGAATACAGTACATTTATAGTACGTGACTTTGACGATAACCTGCCCCCCCCCCCCCCCCCCAATGTATTTGATAATTATTAATTATATCTCCCTTACAGAATTGTAGGTTTATGTATAAAAAATCAGCATTTTAATTCAAGAGCCACAATTATTTTCCTTATAAAATCAGCTTTGGTCTCTATGTTGATTAAAATTGATACCATTAATAATTTTAGGCAGAAAACAATTTATTTAAATATTTAATTACATTTTCATGAGGAAAAACAAATTTAATACAACCGCGTTTAGACTCGAAAAATTCTGATGTATTTGTGCAAAAAGTAAAAATGTATCGAGAGAAAGACAATAAGAATTTTTAGGATAGAAAAATACTTACTTTATTTTTCAACTAGATCAATAAGCCTTTTTTTTAGAATAGGGAAGTACTGGTGATAACCTATTTATTATTGTTCCTTGCAAATTCATAACTACAGTTGAGTTCTGATACTTTGAGCTCTCCATACATCCAACCTACTAAAAAAATAAATTTAATTAATTAATTAAAACACAACTTAATTCTTCAAAACACACACTTTTTCTTTTTTCCTTAATAAAGTGTACTATCATTTACAACAATATTATCCTTACCAGACATTTTTAACTGTATTTAAAATTTAGAATAAATGGGACTCTTTAAAACTGAATTTAAAAAAAAAAAAACTGGTAACATTTCGAATATTTCAAATTATTTCTTTCTCAAACTTTAGATATTCTCCTAAATGCAACGGATCCTGTAAAAAATATATACGTAATTTAAATGACAACCTTTTTGTTTACTCTGTTCGATTTTCTAAACATCCCCTAAACAACCTTAACTCATCCATTTCCAGAGTCTCCTGGTTGTGACTTGTTTAATTTTTTTTCTAATCACAAACAATTAAATTGTGTATTATTTATCTTCATCTGAAGTTAATACTGTAAAAATTATATATTCTTGTTGGCAATACTGAGCTCACTACAAACATGAACGTTGGCCCATCAGCAGATAAGGGTTCGCACTTGGTTAATTGAAATATTTGAAGTAGGGACACCATTTTTGTTTTTTTTCCCTCTCCTTTGGCATTTTATTTGTTTGGGTAGCTATGGTTGGGCCACCCTTTACGAACAACGCCATGAGTCCAAAAATAATTAATGTGTTAAATTTGTATATAATGGCTTATTTCTAACCATTATGTAACTCTAAAGAAAACATATAATTTTATTGCACGCATTTAAAATATCGTCGAGGATGTTGATTATTCGCAAGAAAGTATAAAAATAGCAAATAATAAATATAAAGATGTATTACCAAAGTACAATGCTGCGTATGAGCCAAGAATTTGCTATGGATTGGGTCATCAATAGAGCCAATGACCATTTATAACCGTTGACCAACAAAAAACCGAACGTTGTTCCAATGTTAGCCCATATATATATATATATATATATATTTGTAGGACTTATATCATTAGTTATTTTTGTTCTATTGAAGCGATATCGCGTTTTACGTCTGTAAATATTATAAGTTGAAAAAATTATGTCCAAAGTATAAGCATAAAGCATTTTTGTTATTGTATGTAATAAATAGGAATATATAAAGTATAAAATAAATGCCTTTTTAGCAAAGTCACAACTCAAATACTAAAATAATTAATGTAAATTGTAAAATAACAACTATAATTATAAATTTTGTAATAAAAAATAAAAAGTATTCCATTAGCCTAAATATTGTATGAAAGAAACACGAAATGAGTTTGTTTCTTGTAAACAATACATAAGAATTAACGAGTTAAAAAACATTTTTAGAGCGCAGGTTGTTATGAACAAATACACTCTGTCACAAAAAAATATATGCACCCAGGAGAAATCTAACCCCATTCACGAAACTCGGTACAAACGTAGTCTGGTAAGAGATATGGAAATGATTAAAATTTCAATGCCAATGAGACAAGGCTAAGCACGTTATGCGCATCTGAACTGCGTAGCTGGGCGAGTTTAAAAGCATGATTTCTCGCGCCGTAGAGATATTCAAACGAATCTGTCGACTTTAATGGACGGTATTGTGACTTGAGATGCCTCTGAGTCGTAAAAGGCGACAGTACAGACAATTGTTGGATAGTGAAAGGGGCCATATAGTAGGCCTCAGAGAAGCAGGTTGGTCGCTCAGGTGTTTCGGTCGCCATATCGTTTGGAGCGATATGGTAGTTGCTCGGGATAGGCAACAGTGAATCACGGAAGGGAGTCAACCATTGCGGAGGGTCAAGACGTCCCAGGAGCGCAAATGAACGCACGGATCGCGCAATCAAAAGAGCGGCCACATCTGCACCAACAGCGTCATCAGCATCGATTCAACGCCATTTACCACCTTCTAAGCATCCAGTAGTATCAAGGGAAACCATTCGAAGACGACTGGCCGACGCTGGTATGAACAGCCGACGTCCATTAAGACGCCTACCCCTCACCCCACATCATAAGCAGTGCGACTGGATTTTTGTCGACCCAAGGCGAGCTGAAGTGTGACCGACCTGGCATGCGATCTTCAGCGATAAATTACGATTCAGTCTCAGTGCTGATGACCTTCGCACACGCATGTGGAGGCAGCCAGGACAGTGGTCTAATTCAACATTTGTTGTCGAGCGGCATGCAGCTATTACACAAGGTGTAACAGCGTGGGGAGCGATCTGTTGAGACACACGATCACCTCAAGTCTTCTTTCAAGGCAATATCACGGATCGCAGTTACGTGGACAGCTTTTTAACGCCGGTTGTGCTGCCTATTCTATCAAGCCGCCCAGGTGCCATTTATCAGCAAGACAACGCTCGCCCATATACTGCTTGACTCTCCCAATAAAGTCTTTAAGGATATGACATACTCCCATGGCCTACCAGGTCATCAGACCTCTCGCCAATAGAGCACGTCTGGGACGTGCTAAGAAGGCAACTGAAGCCATGCCGGAATACTGGTGAATTAACTGCTGAAAAGGTTATGCATATCTTCCGCAGGGGGATATAGATGACCTAATTGATTCGATGCCACGCCGTGTTTCAGCTTGTATTGCTGCCAAAGATGGTTTTACTACTTACTGATTTGTAACCTTTTACATCCTATAACTTCTTAATAAAACGATCATTTGTTCTAGATTTTTAATCATTTGCTTATCTGCCCATACACTACACACATGTTAAGTTTCGTGATTGTAGCTCATCTCCTTCTGGGTGCATATATTTTTTTGTGACAGATATTGTACTGTAAGTAATCTTTTTGTATAAATTTAGTTTGTTTTATAAATATGTTTATAAAACAATATCTCTAAAAAAAGAGTTAATTAAACACGCAGTGTTGCCAGATTTGGGGACTTTTTTATTCAACCCCCGCCGCTAAATTTTAATTGTAACGGTTACCTAAGCACTTCGAAAGATAAATGTCTATTATGTATAGCAAATATCACTTCTCAAAATTATTGGTGTGAGTTGAATAAAAAAGTCCCCAAATCTGGCAACACTGTAAACACGTGTCATTTGATATTTTTATTAAAAACACTTTAAAAACACGTAAAATCAATTTTTATTAAAAAAAAATTTAAATATTATCCTAAGCTTTCCGCTTTGAAATTCCAAAGCACCATCAACGATTTTTATTGCTGAATTAAATGAGCAGTTTTATATATAATTTTTCTTTCACAGTCAACAGTTAAGTCTTCTAATAACGTGAATAGCAGAAAAGTCAATTTGAAGTCCGGTGAAGGATGGACCAAGGAGCTAAGAAAAGTAAGAGAAGCTGGAACTATTGTAAAATCACACGAGGCTATTGTAGGAGAAAAAACCATAATGAAAACTAACAGAAATAAACTATTAGCTTTTTTATAATATAGTGCCAAATTATTGACAAAATTGCAGCGTCTTTGAATTTATTGTATTTTTGCATTTAATTACATTAATAGCTTCGGATATGTAAAGTTCTTGGATAGTAGGTGGTGCTGTAATAATTTTGGCGTTATCCCATACAGGGTTAGCGTTTGCTTTAGTATAAATGAAGTCGACCAGGGTAGAACTATTTCCTTGTTTGATATTACGTATATGTTCTTGTATTCTTTTGTTTAAAGTCCTCTTAGTTTGACCAATATAATAGAAAAGTTAATGGGAATTTGATAGGCGCCTCCAATGAGTCCATTTAAGTCGCGGTCATGAAGCGTTAATTGTTTAATAGTTAGCGGAGAACTGAATGGGATAAATAAATTAAATTTACATTGTATATAATGTTTAAAGCTATAGAATACTTTACAGAAAGGGAGACTATTAGTATAATGCAATTTTTAGATTGCAATCTGGAGTGTGATTAATAGGTTTAATTAGCATGCGATTTTTTATTCTATTAACTATTTTTATAATACAATATTTGCTATATCCTGCAGCAATATCTATTTGAATAATTTTGTTGATTTGTTGTTTTTTATTAAACTTAAAAGTAGTACAATTTATAGCTCGGATAATGTAGGAATTAAAAAAATCTGGAGTGACTCCACTCGACTTTCCGAACATTGAGTAACTAACAGTTTTATAGATAAAATAAAGAAAGAGGAATTGCTAAACAAACAAAAGAGAGAAAACCATAATAGAGTGTTTTTTTCTCCATATATCACACGAGGTTTTATTTAACGCTACTGAACTTTGAGCTCTTAGATCATAATGATAAAGAATTTTTCGTTTTGTCCCTGTAAAAATCTATAGATGCTAGATTCACCAAAATGCTTATAGTTAGTGCAACAGTGATTTATAATATTCATACAAATTTTCAGCTCAATTGAATAAGGCGTTTAGATGCTATCGCACTTTTAAAAATTTGGTCTCATAGGCCATAATGATAAAGAATTTTTCTTTGTGTCCCTGTAAAAAAACTGTAGTGCTAGATTCACCAAAATCTATACAGTTGGTGCAAATGCGACCTATAACATGTGTACAATTTTTTTGCTCAGATTAATAAGGCGTTTAGACGCTATCACACTTTTAAAAATTTGGCCCCATTGGCCTTAATGATAAAGAATTTTTCTTTGTGTCCCTGTAAAAAAACTATAAGTGCTAGATTCTCCAAAATCTATACAGATTGAGTATCTGTGACCTATAATATGGGTATAAAATTTTTGCTCAATTGAATAAGGCGTTTAGATGCTATCGCACTTTTAAGATTTTGGTCCCATAGGCCATAATGATAAAGAATTTTTCTTTGTGTCCCTGTAAAAAAACTATAAGTGCTAGATTCACCAAAATCTATAGGGTTCGTACTAGGGTCACTTACAATATACGTACCAACTTTCAGGTTAATCGAACAAAGCCTTTAGACGCTAGCGTGTTCACAAACATACACACATACACACATACACACATACACACACACATACATACATCATCGTAAAAATAGTGAAAACGGACTCAGGGGACCTCAAAACGTATAGAAACATCAAAATCTCGAATTCGGATTTTTGACATGATTACAATACTTTCCTCACTATAGTGTTCGGAAAGTAAAAAGCATTTTTATAATTAGTAGGATGAGCTGAATCAGCCGGAATAGGTAAAGGGATGAATGTGTTTTTGAAAAAGACGTCAAATCATATAGTTGTATTATCTTCGTTACGATGTATCTTAAGGTCAGAAAACGGAAGCGTATGATTGATCTCAGTTTCATACGTAAATTTTAACGATGGAAATTGGTTGTTGAGACTATCAATTAAATTAAAAAGTGCATTTTTCTAATAAAGCCAGGAGATAAAAGTATCGTCAACATATCGTAAATACAGTAATCGCCGCTTAATAAATTCACTGGTTAATAAAATCAGCCGCTTAATCTGATCAAATTGCCAGGACCGGAATCAACTCAATACAAACTACTTTTAATGCCGCCGTTTAATAAAATCAGCATCGCCGGTTAATAAACTCAAAAATATCTCTTCAGCAGACAAAAATATCATTTATGCATACTAAAAAAAATATATATTTACATTGTGATATTTTTTTCTTTTTTTTTTTTAAGTGAAAACTTCTTTAGGCGCGTTGAGCACTTTTGGGTAAACAAAAATCATGGAACTCGCGTCATCGTCAGCAAACACTTTGAAATTCTGCAGACGTTCGTTACCATGACAACCCATTCACCCCGTCTGTTCGGGAAGAAACATATTTTTTACCAATTGACATCACGTGGTTTTTCTACTAGGAATAAAAATTGAAAATTTCAAAATGCTTCAATTTTCTTGTAAATTCTTTCAAACTTTCTGTGCGCCATTTACAGCACAGGGGATAGTTGCAGTTCAAATTTCATCGATTTTGGAAAAAAAATTACATTTTAATTGGAAATTAAATTTTATTCTAATACGCGTATTTGAAATTATAATTATAATTATGATTAAATAATTTTTAATACATCATTCGAAAGATATTTTAAAGTACTTTTATATTATCAAAAGCGGAATTCGAGATTTCAGCTGATTTGCACGTTTTGAGGTGTCTTTAATGGATTTTTTTTTGTATCTCAGCTACTAATTAAAATAATTTCATAGTAATACATCATTTGAAAGCTTTGTTGAGTTGGAATCGAACAGTAGCTTACAGAAATTTCTACCGCCAGATGGCACTGTAATATTTTAAAATTTCACATTCTAAATATGCTTAAATTATTTTTAATACGTCATTCGAAAGATATTTTAAAGTTCTTTTATATTATCGAAAGTGGAATTAGAGATTTCACCTGATTTACACGTTACGAAATAAAGGCGGGTCTAAAAATACTCCGGAATAAATTGAAATATTGGCAGCTATGTGTATATAGTAGGTTTGAGTATGGAAGTTTCAAATAAGCGTTTTTCTAATTCAATAAGTAGTAAATCTGCTAAAATAGGACTAAGAGGGGAACCCATCGGGGCGCCAAAAGTTTGTATTGTTTATATATCACTTTGTTAAACAAAAATATATTATACATCATTAATGAGGTCAAAAGTTTCACAAATAAATTTGAGAAAAGAGTTAAGTGATGGTGTGGCAGTACATTTATCAGGGATAATGGATTTAACTAAATCTAAAGGAATGTTCGGAAAAAGTGAAACAACTTCAAGACTAAAATGTAATTTCAAAGCGAAAAGCTTAGGATAATATTTTTAACATTTTTAAAATAAAAATTAATTTTACGTGTTTTTAAAGTGTTTTTAATAAAAATATGTTCACAGTTCAGTTCATATTATGCACAAACATTATTATTAACAAATTCTGTCTTATTTAAATTTTCCTTTCTGAAATAGTCCAATCTTTTCGAGAGTTCGAGAAAAACCCAGGATTATTCAAATCTAATCATCGAGATGCTACTGTATTATTATTATTATTTTAATGAGATGGGAAATCTAGTTTAATATTGTACTCAAAAATGTTTTTTCTTAAAATATTAAAACTCAAATGGACATTAATGCAAATAAACAAAACACGTTCTACATTCGTGACTTATTACACTCGATTGACATTTGATTGATATTAAAATGCCTTCAATAACAAACTAATAAACAAACTAAAACAATCCACAAAAATAAATAAAAACAAAACACCTATTTGTAAAGTGCGTTTAAACATGCATAAAAAATTTAAAATTCATATAACCTACAATTGAAGAAGTTTTTTTTTCCCCATATATTAATAAAACAATCATTTAAATATAAAACATACATTAAGGTTATGTAATCGATTTAAAAAATAGAAAATGCTTAATAACAGGACATTTTAAAATTGGGTAAATATATCTTCTTAAGAATAATATAAGGCTGCTTGTACAACGTCGTCTGCAAAATTGAACAAACAAACATGGAAAATTATAGACTTTAAAAGTTAAAAATGGTATTCCAAATTAGAATCAATTACTGTGTGTTGATTTTGTAAGATACGATATATGAATCATTCTCGAAAATGGTACAGCAGGCAAGAATAACAACATTTAAAATCATTAGGTAAAACTTTTGAGAGTAATTGGTAAAATATCTTTTTAATTTATTGACATTAAAGCAATTGTATTATATTCGATAAATTATACCCTTTTCTGTTATTGCTGCATTTTTATTGCAAGTCGTGAAACAGGTATAAAAAGAATTGTGTTTCGAAAAGAAAATAAGTATGTTAAGGGAATATCAATAGGATAATTCTGTTTGTAGGCGTGTTTTGTTTTCTCAGGAAAATAGGATTCTGAATATAAAATAAATTATTATTATTATTTATAAAGGAATTATAGCGATTTTATTTATTAGGAAACTGTGTCATAAGTTAAAAAGCATCTAAAGAAATTTGAAAGTTATACAAATAATAGATTTGTGATGTATTGGCAGAATTAATTCTCAAAAATCGGGATTTGTGTGTTTACATCCCCATTCTCTAATCAATTAAGTTATATACTCCCATACCAGCACACTTAATCTCTAAAAGGTAGCAAAAACCTCACTCGGTGACACTGCGATAGCCTACAGATGTTCTATTTATTCACTGTAAAAAAATTGTGTAACGTTACTCCATAAAACTGGTGGAAGCCTTGCTGCCTCCAATTTTATGGAGTAATTTAACCGATATAACTGGTGTAACGTTACACATCTCTTGAGGCAGCACGGTTGCCACCAGTTTTATGGAGTAACGTTACACAATTTTTTTTACAGTGTTTGAAGAATATCTTAAAAATGTTCTTAGGACGAGGAAATGTCTCAGACCGAAGACATATTCCATTGCAACATCTATGACCCATCACACAGGTCTGTGCATGCGTAAAATCAGAGTTTTCGTACTGGAACTGTCTCAGAAAATACATCTCGCTGTATTTTAGAGAGGTTCTGCTTAGGACACACTGAGATGCGATCCAATTGAGATGATGCGATGTATATGTGACGTTTCTAGAGCCCAGGCCATTGTATGGGATCTGACCCGCACACACAATTTGCTCAAAAGAAAGTTAGAAATTCCCCCCCCCCCCGCCTCTGTTTTTGAAATAAAGACCCAGTCCTACAGATGATATTTAATTTATTAATTGCTTACTTTCTAAATGGTGATGAGCAAATTAGATCTTTTACTAGGTCATAGGTTCGTATCCTGCCCTAGTCACTTTTCATTTTAGTACAAATCTCGTCGGTCAATATACAACAAATCTACTGTAAAAAAGGTTGATATTAAGTGGTTTTTAACATCGCGTTATAGCTGCCTGTTGGTTACAGTCTTTCATACCCTAAGGGTGGTCCGAAGACATGGCATCACAATTCTAACCCTCAGTAGAGGATATGGCTTGCCCGCTTCGGCGACCCTTAAAGGTATTAATACTGCGGAACATGGAAATACATTAAAATATTTGTTGTCATTTCTCTGTCATAAAGCAAAAATCATTATATAAGACAATACTTTTATTGTCCCATATTGCCACCTGTCTCACCGGGGAAGTTATCTTGGATTGATTTGTTTGGAGAAACTAGCATAAATCTGTAAAGATTTGATATTCTCCATTATAACTTGATAAATATTTTTATTCACTGCCATTAACCTGCATATTTTTAAAAATGATTAAATCTTTTTTAAATTGAGCTTTCCAAGCTAAATTTAAAGGTAAATATAGTTGGTGCATGTAGTTGTAGTAGTAGACAAACTAACTCTACTTCTTTTGTCTCATGTAAGGCAGAATTCTTTTCATTATGTACCTTTTTTTGCTGAGTATATTTTATTGTTTAGAACGAATATATAAATACAATAAAATTATCTTTTACAGGAAAAAAAATATGTTATTGTTCAATATAAAGAAAATGGCCATATATATGTATTAAATTTTGCCATGTATTCAACGCTACAAAAATCCAATTACTTTCTCTTGAAAAATTTAAAGGCTGCACTTTCTTCTGCATGTCAAAATTTAAACGATTTTTTTTTATATATATGGTAGAAATCTTTCTCTTTTGGTTTGTATAATATATGGCAAAATTTACAAAATGCGATATGCAGAATAGGCTTTAGAGAAGTTTGAACGCAGTGAAGAGATGCATATTAGTAAGATCCCCCCCCCCCCCCATTCTTCCTTCCCATGTTATTGTATGGTATTTTTATTGTTTAGTATCAAAATGATATCTCATTCAAAACCGGAGGTTTTTTGAATTCTATTTTTAAATTCCTCTTTTTCAGTATGTCGTCTTTTAATTTAGTAAAGAATTATTTTTTAAATAAATTTAAATATTTCATTTCCTTAAGTAAAATCAGGGCTCTAATTTTCAATCCCCCCAAAAGTATTTAAATTTATTTTTTAAGAATCATCACTAAGATAAAAGGCAACTTGTTCAACGTGTGATATAATAATAATAAAGGAATGAGATACCCTACGAAGCAACGATAATCCTACAGTTACATGAGAGTAATCATTGTAATAATCCAGGAGGTTTTAATTTTCTCCCGTAATAATACACACACACACATAAAATTGATAGTTTTGATTTTCTCTTGAGTTATCCTTAAATTACAAACTTATCACGTGCCTATAATTGAACATTATGGGGAGTAAATCCGTTTCTGACTGATCAGGCCCAGTGATGCCAGATTGGGGATTTTGTACCCATTTTGGGGATTTTTGAGGCTTCTGGGGACAATTTTGGGGACTGAATGTTTGTGCGGAACTTTTTGGGGAATTCTAAAATTTTTGGGGACAAATCTGGGGAGTTCATTTTTTTTTTATTTTCCCTTTTCAGTAGAAATCAAGTTGGGGATTTTTTGCGGAAAAAACCCTGATTTGGGGAAATTTGAAGACCTGTTTTGGGGAAATAATTTTCGACCATCTGACATCACTGATCAGGCCTCTCTATTCATCTGTCTCTCTTTCGTTACTGGTAGCCAAAAGTCATGTTATTCTACTGAAAAAATTTTTGCAAAAATAACTCATTACCTAATGATTATTTTTCTTTTTTTTGTCTGTTTTCCCTTTCCGACCTTATGCAGTCGTTAAACTTAATTTTGATTAAAATATTTATTTATATATTTATTTTCTAAACTAAATGAAAAATGAAAAATGTATTTTTCGTACTTTATTTCTTTTCATTATGTCATTCAAAATGTAAATTTTTGAAAAACAACAACAAATTTAACGGTTGTGAACTTCCTGAATGTGAAAGAGGAATTTAAAAAAAATCATTAGGTAATGGGGGTGTTTTACTAAGTTTTAATCTTTCTTGTAGCTTATTCAAAAAATTGTATGTCTTTATACGTGACAGAATTGCAACCATGTTTATCTTAGTGTGGTGATTTTGGCTGAGATATGAAACGTAATGTCACCATTAATGAATAATAGCCATTATTGCCTCACAAATTTGTAAAGTATCGACACCCTCGTTCTTTTCAGTCCCCATTCCATTCCACTTAATTTAAACTTATCTTTAGTAGTAACTTTGATTTTCAATGGTCACCTGTGATAACGAAAAACCACATACTCATAATTATATATAAAGTCTTAAAATTTGATTTCTATCTTTTTAAAGACCGATTCTATACATTTATCGCATTCAAAATGAAGTCATTTTGTAGTCATCACACTAAATTAACCCCTTAACCCTTTGTTGCATATTAATCACCTGGGAAACTTTAAAGAAAATTATTGTGTTTTTCCTATTTAAAATTGCCCCAGAAATCAGGGGAAAAAATTGTTTCATCAAAATTTTGTTTATTTTAAAAGTTACAGTTTGTCCACTGTAGTGGACAGTATGCATATAGAAACTGGATATCTAAAGTAGAAGTGGTGACGAAAATAATAAAAACAGTCACTTTTTTCATCGATACACAAATGAACTTTGCATTTTACGCAAGAATATGTAGATTTGCTTGAGCATAACTCCATCTTACATCTTTGAGCAACTTTTGATATTTGTCTAGCAAAATGATCCACTCCATCGTAGAGGACAGAGCTTCTTTGACTTTTTTTGTAGGTTTTTACACTGTTGTTGTTTACATAAGTCTTTCTGTATCTTGTTCATCAATTAATCTTGATACTGCTTGTATTAGTCCTCTGGCAATGGACATCTTGAAAAATCCTAGTTGCATAGAACATTGTGGTATGACAGCTTTGCAAAGAAGTCAAGAATTTATCACGGTAACATCTTTAAAATTAAATAACACCCATTTGTACCACTACAATGGACAAACGAAAACAGTCCTACATTAGCCTATGTTCATAACGTCCATTGTAGTTGACAAAAAGAAAAATACATCAATTTTCCTGAAAAATAGCATCTGAAAATAAGTGTTCTCTTCAAACATATTCTACAATGCCTAAAATTTCTATTTCAAACAAAATGCAAAATGCCAAAATAAGAAAGGTTTAGCATTTATGTACAATGTTTACAATGAGAAATCATACTAACTTGGAAGTAGAGGTTGACGCTATTTTCAAACTAGCAATGCAATCTGTAATTTTATATTATGCTGCTATCTATGAGCAACAGTTGAAAGCTTAAATAATACAGAAAGAATAAACATTGAAACCAAATCTGTAAAACCATTTATGTGAAAGGAAAAAAAAATTAAACTTTTGTCCACTACAGTGGACACCATGCAACAAAGGTTAACTGCCCCGAGCGTATATATTCGTCTCATAAAGCAATGCGTTAACTGCTCCAGGCGTATATATACGTTCTTCTGAAGTACGATCCTAAATTAGTCCGACGGTTTTGGAATGCAATAAAATGATCTTTAATGTAACCTTGATAGTGTTTTCGATGGATTTCCTCATTTCAGAGAAAAAAAGGAGGGGAAGGAATCGGAAAAGTAATGTTTCTGGAATAGTGGGAACGCATCACTACGCGCGCCTGTGTGAAAAACGGTGGCACTGAGAAGTGACTCTTGCAAATTTTCCCCAGCAGGTAAAGTGTTAAGAAGTAACCCAAAGTTTTAACCGCATTCATTTTTATCTTTTTCAAAACCCAAAAACACATAATGATTCATAACCTTGAAAACGTATAACGGAATATTCAATTAAAACTCTTGCAAAAAGAAAATAATAAAAATAGATACTTGTACAATATATTGCTTTGAGAAGAGGCGATTCTATTTTATCCAGGTGCGATATTTGCGTATCACTCGATTTTTCGTTCTCGATAAAAATAAAATAATAGGAATAAGGTTTCGCTCGCAGTATACCTGTTTTATTAACAACCAGATGTACTCTTTTAATCATTAAAGAAAAGAAAATTATGTACTTTTTATCGACTCAAAGCGTATGAAACTATACTATGTATAAACAACTTTGTTAATAGATAATTCTTGTTGTTCAAAACCCTTTTTTTTTTTTTTTTTTTTTTTACTTTTTCACGTGTTTTTCAACGGATGTTTTGGCGTATCTTAAAGTCGCCAATAACTAAAAAAAATTAGACGTTGCTTTTGGTTTCTTTTAAATAGAAGTTTGTTGAATATGTTGTGTTTTTGGTGATGAGTAAATTTGCCACTCACTGAACGTCGGTGTGTAAGGACCGATACTCCTTCGCTTGCTAATGTGCTTACTTGCTCCCCATGTCCTAATATATCCTAATATGTAATAATAGATCGAAATTGTATTAATCTTTATATGCTATTCTCATGACTATTCAATTATGTAATAATGGATTTAATAACTTTTTAGAAAATTTAATTTTTCCTGTTTCCATCAATCTAAACGTGTTCTTACAATGAACAATGATTTCATGTACAATTTTTAATGTTATAGCAAGAAACTCAATAAAATATTTAAAGTCAGCCATCTGATTTGAGTTATTCGCCACTCTATGCATCTTCGGCCTCTAATTATCGCTGTTTTAAACGACCTTGCATAACAACTGGATTAAGAATAAAAAAATATATCTACTTCCACATAACCGTTATGGTAATCAAAAAACAACATAATATCACCTAAAATAATTTATTATATCTTTAAAAAATGTTTAGTAAAATAAATCTCATTTTAGCTGAATTAATGCCTAATTTATCGAATTGTGCCTGTGTCTTGCGGCTCACATTCTTGTGATGTAAAACATCACATATAATAAAAAGAGTTTTCTTTCAAAAAGATAAGCAAATATTCTAAAAGAGAAATTTATAAATTAAATTATTTAATCTTAAAAATAATTTTTAATAATACGATATAACTATTTTTCACCTATAAATAATAACTTAAATTGATGCGTAACGAACGTACTATTTCTAAATTTTTATATCTGCCCTTCCCTTCTCACAATGAATCTATTTTTCGACACAATAGAAGCGAAACCTCTGATACTTCCTGTAATCTCTATAACGTAATGCAAATTCTTATGAGTCTGGTAAAATATATTTTAACTTCATATGGTCTCTCTCTCTCTCGCGCGCGCGCGTGTGTGTGTGTGTCCGTCCTACATCGAAATGTAACTCCGGTGCCTCATTGTTGCAATATATGCATTAAAGAATTAGGCAAAAATTTACTTAGTTTGCAAATTCTTAAAAACTACAAATTGCCGAAAACATGCCACTTTTTCAATAACTGTTGGCAGTAAATTTATAGTGGCTTTTCAAAAATGTCACATATGTAGGTTCGTAACAAAAACTGCAACCTGTTCTTCCTACATACTTTGAACTTGGCGAATGTAAATAAAATCTCTTTCACTTGCCTTCGTCATGTAGTTGTAATTCTATAAAGACTACCGGTTATTCTCCTGCACTTATATGCCATAAAGATTGAAAGCTTATTAAGTTTTAAAAATGTCTATGGCCCCGAATCTTGTCTAATATTCTTTAAAATATTAAATAAGGTTTAATGTATTAAAAAAGACCAAATTTAAAACCCTGTGTCTCCTCTGGGGATTTGAGCCTGGAGTTTCTTCTTTTAATTTATCGATCAACTTTTAATAATATTTTATTAAAAGTTAAAGTTCTCGTCAAAAATTTAATGAACACATCACTATTCGACAGCTAATAATACTCCGTTACAAGGATATCATGAGGTTTGGTTACCTTACCAGATATGAGTAAATCGTAAAAAGTAGGGGGGAGGGATTGTAATTTAAACGGTCTAATATGCCTAAATGAAATAAAAATGACCTTAGAGTGACAACTTATGCTCATCTTCGATCGCTCTACATGTAATCCTTTCATCTAAGAAAAAAGAATTGGGTATCGTCTCTTAAAAACTCATTTAATCAAAAAAGCTGAAAGAGTTATTTTAACTTTAACCCGATGTAAGGACCTAGTTTATTTTTTTTTTTCCTTTTTTAATTCTCAGTTAAGAACCATAACGTCTTCCAGAAATAAGTTTTAGAAGCCTCATTTCGAAAAAGTGATGGCAAGTTCACGCGTGACTCTACCCGACTATAAAAAGCAAGTGTTTTCAACGTAGAAACCATTCATAGATTTATTATATCGCCAGAATACGCACGATTATTTAAAAAACCTTTCACAATGCATCTGTACCAGTATCCGTTTAATATGCAGTCCGTCAACGTTAAACTTGCTAAACGATCGCCTTCTAAAAAGCAATTCTTTTAGCCAGTGAATGCATAATGTAGGAAGTTTTCCCTTTGTGTCCGGGTTATTTATGCTACTATTTGTTCCTAATATATCTTAGCATAAAAGAAATGCTTGTAAATACATTTGGTTATCGTGTTTTGTAACTCTGAAAAATATTATCAATGTAGATATAAGTTATTTTTATGGCAGTGGAATAATACAGCTAAAAAAGAAATACAGTTTGATACAAAAAATAAATGAAATAGTCTACGATTAGTTTAATTTATAATGATAAGTGATCAATTAATCTGTTTTCTGTAAAAATTTAGTAGTGCGTATACATTTGTTCGAAGTTCATTAAAATCTAAGAACAAATTCTTAAAAAGATTGTGCTAAAAATATTTTTTTTTTTTTTAATTGACATTAATTTCTTAAATTTTAAAGCAAGCAAGCAAATATTTTAAAATATTCTTATAAGCAGTTTTTTACTTATACGTTTTAGCAAATAAATAAGTGGTTTTTCTTCTTTTTTGTACCATTACGGGTTAGCTATATTCCAAAGTTGTATTTTTATTAAATATTATTTTCTAGTGCTGCAATACATTAAAATAGCTAAGGAATTTGTTTTTTAAAAATACTATATAATTTAAGACATCGGGTCACCACATAAGTCTTTACTTGGACTTAGCATTGAAAGAAAAAAATTGCACTTAAATGCGGCTATTTCTAGTTTTTATTTGTTGGTGGCAAAAACAAATTTAAATTTTGAACAGTTGGTAAAAATCAAGAAACACGTTCAGTTTTTAGTGATACATTAAGGGCATCCTTGTGACCCAGAATAGCGAAACGACTATACGCAACAATGGCTGAATCACTTGCCATTAAAAGTAAGCTTTTAGATATACATAACAGATTATTGTTAGCTTTTGTGAACCCTGTTCATGATACGTTCTTTAAAAAAAAATATTTGAGGAAGACCCTTACAAATATATATACTAAACATTCAGAACTTTTCCAAATTCTCAGCTATGTTTTTGTCAAAAAATATATCCAAAATATTTTCGGAGGCTTAAAATACAAGGTTACATTGCAACTACACTGCATCTAACATCTAGTGGACCCCATCATTCAAAATAAATGAATTATAAAAGATAATTAATCTTTGACATTAAGGTAAAGACATTACTTTTGACAATGGTATGAAAACTCTACTAGATCTTGGTATGGTTTATTTACATACATACACACAAAAAATAAAATAAATAAATAAGTACACTCCTTCTCATATTTATAAGGACACTTTATACTTTGAAATAACTAATGTAAAAATAATTGCGAACAAGATTATATTAAGTGCACTTAATATACTATCTAGAATTCCAAAAACCATAACTGCTATAATGTTTTTAATATGAAACAAAATTAATAAAAAATAATGCAAAACCTTTTTTTCTCTACGTTTTTAGATGTTCATAATTATAGGGACAATCAAGATTTTTTTCGTTTTATTTAACTTAAGCGGATAAATTACAGTTGACATGCGAAATCGATAACTACTGGGCTAGATTAATTCATATATAAGCCTTCAAATTTTCTTGGACGGACATTACTGATAATTCTTCGAAAAAAAAAAAAAAGAACGTTCATGTAATGAAGTGTGATAAATGTGTTTTTTAAGTGGAAGATAATTTCAATCCGCCGAATTTCTAGTGAAATTCGAAGATCTAAAATTGCTGAAGGAAACGTGATCAAACGTTGAACTGCTGGTTTGATAGGAGAGAGATCTGTTAAAGTTAAATAAAGACAATATTAAATGGTAAAATGTTGCATTTTGTGATGAAAAATATTTTATTCTTGATTAATCAAATGGTTTTAACAGTTACTGGCACAATCTGAAGATAGTGAAATACAAAGCAGATTTTTTAAAGGCAGATAGGAATCGGCCATTTTAAAGGTGGATCTGTGGTGCTCTGGGAAGCTGTTTCTACTGAAGGCAGAATGAATTTAGTAATTTTTTCTAGTATTATGAACATCAAGAGAATATCCGCAAATTTTAAACGGGAAATTCTCAGATTTTTGTTAGATTTGGGGGGGGGGGGGGGGGGTAATAATATTTTTTTCAACAAGACTTATATTTTTGCTCTACTTTTAGAGCAATAGGAAATAGTTTAAAGAAAAAAACTTCTTTATTGTTGCCTTTCCCGTGGCCTAAAAGTTGAAAAAACCTTAACTTATCCTATTAGAAAAGTGCATGCAAGTGGAAAGCAATTTTAAGTAGTTTAAATGTATTCAGAATATCATCTATGCTGTATGAAATGGTATTGAAACTGAATATTAAAGAAATATATATACAGATCCAACCCCGATCTCAAATCCCGATTTCAAACCCCGATTTAGTGCCATCATCGGTACGCATAATAATATGGCGTTATAACGGATTTGGCGCTATATCGAATTATAATCCTAACTGTGTAAATGAAATAAAATTAAATATTCCCTTACCTCATTTTATTACAAGCATTAGAAAAATTGAGGATAATAGCACTGAATATGTACTAACTAGTATTTCATTTCGATCTACGTAGAAATTATATTTAAGCAGGAGAAAAATGAAAAATATTTTAAAATACTTGCTTGAGGTTTTTTTCTTTGTGTGTGTGTGTGTGTGTGTGTGTGTGTGTGTATGGAAATGTTCTCAATGTGTTTTTCTAAAATTAAAAGATTATCAAACATCTATTTATCGGTTGAATTTTTTTCTAAATATATACTTTGTTTGTTAATGCAGTCTTTTGCTTCGTCAGATTTAATTTTTTCTTCTTCAGTTTGAATTTCCTCTTCAGATAAATCCAAATTTCGGTCGTTATTTGTTATTAATCTAACAATTTCCTCTTGACTCATTTCTTCAAATGCTGGAACATCTTTGTCTACATTAATATATTCAGCTGTAGTGATAAGATGCTGCATGCAAGATAAATTGTTTATATCATGTTGTAAATCTTTAATTTCTGCAGTATTTAATTCATCATTAGATTTTTCACTATTTTTTAAGCCTGTATGGTTCCAATTATAGTATCCATAGAAACTTCCTCCACCCCCCCTTTTTTTTTTTCGTCATCAGACTCGAATCTGTTAGGGAAAAAGCAAAAAAATCATTTTTACTGATACGGTCAACAATGTGTCTGATATGATATTTCCAGTAATACGCTTTGAAAAAAAAATATGATTCTGGGATCTAAAGGTTGTAAAACACCAGTGCAATCAGGAAGTAAAAATTTAAATCGGATATTGCTGACTGGAGTTACTTTATGACAGAGTACATTATGTTATATCAATAACATCTGACATTTTTATTCCTCATTTCAGCATTAAAATTCACTAGCCAATTTTAAAATAAAATTGCTGATATCCATGCTTTATTGCTATTCACATAGTCCGCATGTAAAACAGGATTTAGATTTTTAAAGCATCTTGGCTTAGCAGATTTACCAATAACAGTTAATGGTCATTTGTCAGATCTATCAACATTTGTGCAAAACACAAACGATACGCGATCTTTAATTTTCTTACATTCTTTAACAGATCTAATGGATATTATTTTGTCGGGTTGTAAACGAGAAAATAAACCGCTTTCTTATTATTATAGGCATGAGCACGGGCAGGTTCATACTCTGAAATAATAGCATTTAATTTTTCCCAACCTCTTATCACAAAATACACCTCTTACCAAAGATTTCTTCTCTGTTTTATCAGCTCATGATACAATGAGTCGGAATGCTTCAAATGAGCGACAATAACCATAACGCTTGACTAAAAAAAAAAATCGAATTTTAACAAAAAATTATAATTTTTTGGAAAATGTTGGTTGGCGCTACATCGAGTTGGCACTATAATGAAGATTTGTTCACCCATACACGTGGCGGTTAAACGGGTTTGGCGGTATTTCGGGGGGCGTTATATCGGAGTTTATACCAGAGAGAATGACTGTTTCACCCTATAAAGAGACCCCAAAAAATATTAATTTAAAGAATAATTGAAAAAAAAAATACTAATATTCGAGCTGTCCTTATAATAGTGAACACCTGAAAAATCCTTTTTTTGACCGTATTTAAAGTTTTTTAAGATAGAAAAACGATAAAACTCTTTAAATATTGTCTATTAATGAAATTCAGATGAATAAAAAATATATTTGTTTAAATAATTGTGTTCTGTGTTTAGTTAATATGGAAAAACGGGTGTCCTTATAATTATGAGGAGGAGTGTAAATAAAAATTAAAAAACAGAAGATTGTTCACACTTTATGGGAATGATTTTATAATTAATTTTTCTCTTTTCCAGTTTGAGATAAAAATTTGGCAATTTTAAGATAATCGTCTGCTACTTTGATTCTTTGTTTGCAATGTAAAAAATGACAGAATTATTTTGAAAATGGCTTCTAAAATTGATAGATGGCTCGAAGGTTACGTAACCGCACTTTTCGAGGAGAAATTATTCGTATTACCAAATTATATAGCGATGTACAAATCGCGGTTATTGTATTTGTTAAAAAAGGTATTTATAATACATTAAAATCGAAATGGGAAAAACGTCTAGATGAAAGTAAAATGGAAAACATGAACGTGAAATTTCATCCTAAGACTGTTCGAAGGCAGGTAAATATCAAGAAAGATAAGTCTCTGATTCTAAAAGAAAATTGGTCAACTCAAATATCCATTGCAAGTAATATCTTTTGGCAATGTAAGTAAAATCATACATAAAGATTTGAAGTTAAAAAAGATGTTTGTACCTAAAGTTCATCTGCTTTTGCCAAAGACTATTGTTGAAAGAAAAGCAAATCATAGAAAATTAATAACAAAAGCACCTAGCTGCTGAAAAATGGAAATTTGTAGTAACATTCGATGAGGCATGGACATATTTAAATGATTACAATAATAATAAAAAAAGAAGATTCATTTTCTATTGCTTAGCTAACAGGAATTAACATATGAAATGGCTTCGTCAGCGTACAGAAAAGTTCCCAAAGGTAGAGCCCCAAAATAAAATAATAGGCCGGCGCATCACCGCCATTTTTTTTTTTGCCTCCGGAGAGGACAGCATTCCCGCTTGGCTTCCTTATCGCTTCCCTAATGATTTTAAGAAATCTTGATCTGAAGCTAATCCGGTCAAGATAAGAGCAATAAGCAACAATAATATTCCTAAAAACACATTTTTTTTTTCACAGTACAATCTCAGGATGTCATTTTATTCTGAGGATATTCTATGGATGTATTGGGGTAAGATGTGTTGTTAGGGCGGTTTCTGTTTCTTGTACAAAATGTCGCCAAAACTCAAATGTGCAGTAATAGAAGATCCGTGAGCACTTTATATTCACTTCTTAAATGTTTATAGCAGTTTATCGCAAAACAAACTTCCATATCATAGTTTACTTAGCTAAAATTATGAAATATAATAAAACAAGTTACTCTAAAGTAACGTAAGACGATAGAAAAAAATGTTTGTCGTTTGTTTATCAGAGAAACGCGCTGGGTACATGTGGCAACCCTAAGGCAACAAAATGCCTGACGCGCCAGCTCGTATATATAGGAGCCTTACCAAAAGGGATTCATGACAGGTGCAGAATTTTGTTACATCGGCAAATTTAAAATAAGTAATGATAATAATTAATAATAATAAAAAAGACTCAAGTAAAGGCAAAATTAATTGACTCTACTATCAGCCGAACATTTTGGAACCAATTTTTGAAGAAGAGATTTCAGCGTTATTGGTAAAGGACATTGATAAAATTAAATTTCATATAGCCAAGCCTCTAGTCACATGTCTAAACAAACTGTCAGAAAGAATCAGAAACAGGAATAAAATTCATCCCATTTCATGAAATACTTCTCCAATGGACTTTTGCGCTTTAGGGTTATTAAAATAATCCTTTGAAAATTACATCCAAGAACATTGAAAGGGTGTTGGTGTTGGTGTTAGGGATTAAGGCCGATTGACAACACTGGGGTCCTAGGCCTGAGGGGGAGTGCCTTCCGTGGAGGTCTTTCTAAGGGGTCCTAGCCCAGGAAAGGACTTTGGAAAGCAGTACAAGAGGAATGCGATGTGGCAGCTTGGTACTACTAAGAAAGAGTTAACTTTCATGGAAAATTTAAGCTAGAGCTATTGTCAAGAACCATGGTTATCAGACAGAAGCAATAGACTCAGAAAATAAGGCATTTGCACATAAAAATCCACTACTAAAATCATATCCATAAAGTGTGAACGATTTCCTGCATTCAGGCTGAAAAAGATTTTTCGATTTTTACCATGGAAATAAAACTGAATTATTCAACTTTACGATTAAAGATAGAATTCTACTTGAAGGCTACATCCTATATTTAACTCAGTTCTGTAATTTAAAGAATTGTTATGGATCTTTAAGTAAAAGCACAAGTTGATCACTAATAAAGTTTAATATAATTGTTAATAGTAACTCATTTTAGAAAGAAACTTTTTCAGGCCGAAATTGTTTATATTTCTACAATAATTTTAGAGACATATTAAATACTTTACAAGGTTGAGGAATTAAATTTCCTATTTGCAGATAAGTACTAAAATAAGTTGTACCACTTTCTAAATCTTAAAAATTAAATTTTCATGTCTTACCAACAGAAATTGACGTAGTAATTGACGTTACTGGCACGAAAAGAATAGATATTTTAAAATACCTATTCCGTTCTCACCTGCCTTCTGAAGCAAGGATTCCTTGGAAGAGTTCGATAAACAACCTGACTGACGCAAATCATCTCCTCATTTGGCACGTGACACGTCCATATTTTTAAGCCATTCATAAACTTGCGAACTTGCACGTTCGCCAAGAAAGGAGAACAAAATTAAAATGTTAAATTGTAAAGGATTAAAAATATTCTAATGAGATTCAGATAAATGTACGTTTTCTCATACTTTCGTTTTGTAAAGTTTGGTTTAAAGAAAGACGTCGTAATAGGCCGATGTATTTTTAAAAAATTGTAAATTTGGCAATAAGATTGAATTATTTTAACAATAATAATCTGGTGTGTCACTCACACGACTTTCTCTTACCATGAAATTTAGTACTATAAATACAGGTTGGAAATTAACAGGTAAGATAACGAATACTGTTGTGTAAACGTGTGTTAAACAATTCAAATTAGACTTCGGAAGAGTTTTATATGATAAATAGTTCTGTGTGAAGTTTTCTGTTAGTTCCCCGTTTCATTAATGCACCTACCTTTAAATAGAATTTAATTCGGTTAATAAAAAATAATTCTGTTTTAAAAAAATAATTAAAATTATTATTTTAAAAAACTATCTTTTATGATAATACAGTCGATTTCCATATTAGAGAAATAGTATAACACTAAATATATAAAAAAAAAAAAAGTTGAATTTATTCTCAATATTACTTTTTTTTTTTTTTTTTTTGTTAAAAATGAAAAAAATCGATAACTTTATTTTAAATAATCGCAGATGGATGGTTAAACCATTCGTTTTAAAGGTATTGGCGAGCTCTTTTGAAAGATACCCATCATGAAAATTTACTCCCCTAGAGGGGGGACTTCCCCCTCAGGGGGGGGAAGCGAGGCTCCTACATACACAAAATGTTTTTCCCAGTTGACTATGTCTATTACAAAAAATATATATTCGTTTCATTTAGTTTAGTGCAGTCTATAGATGTTAAACTCTATTTACCTGCAAATTTCCCCCATATACGAAATGTATTTGAATACTTTTGAGTGTCCCTGTACACGAACCATTTGCTTCATCTCAACGAAAAGCTTAGTGTAGCATCCCTATACATGCACATTTAGAATACCAAGTTTGGACCTGCTATTTGTTCTTGAGATATGCTGATAACAGAAACACAGACCATTCGCTAAAAACATGTTTTTCGTATTCAGGGGACCTCAGAACATGTAAATGTAACAAAAACTCCTGTTCGAAAATTTGACTCTAAAACAATACTTTCTCGACCCTATGGGTAAGAGAAAAAGGATTAGGAAATTTATACAACTGAAAATTTACAAAGTGGTCTTCGTTTAAAATTATAAATAATACTTTTTAAAGTAAGAATTATAGCCTATGTTTGTAAATTTTTGAGTTGAGAATTGTAATCTGAAATTATTTAAAAATTACATGAAATGACTTGCTTTATTTTCGATTTCTTTCATACAGAAAATGATCTATAATTGGAAGTATATTACACTGAAATCAACAATAAATGTGCATTCGAAAGGGGTTATTCAAAGTATCTTCTTTTTAATCGAACAACATGTCAAACAAAATTAATACAGCTTCTTATTAAAGAGTTAAAAACCACAATTAATCACAGCGACTTTACAATAAAAAGTTATTTCATGATAAATCAAATAGAAAATATTTCAATGATGATGATGTTTAATAAATAATTTCATGTCTTAAAATACGCTTTAAAACAAATTCAACATGATTAACAAAACCCTCTCCTGTATATATATAAAAGGTTTTAATAATCTGTTTTAGATTATTGAATTTAGTAACATCTGAGTGTTGTAAAATTTCATTAAAACGTTTTTAAAAAAACTGTTTTGTTGTGGAATGATTGATACTAGCAAACCCGTGTGAAATATTTGCATTTTATTTCTTTTCTTATTTACCTTTCAAATCTGTAACTCATAAATGTTTTACCATTTTCACCACCTAATTAACAATTTAATTTACCAGAAGCCAAATTATTAATAAAACCAAATTAATATTGTACAATAGTGAAATCAAAATCATTCAAAGAAAGGTTTCCAAATAAAATTCATGGTTCACGACCCAATTTTCATACTTCCACAGGCAATACAATTTTAATATAGGACTCCCACGACGCCTTTCCAATTTTTGTCGTTATGTTGGCGATGACTTTTTATTAATTTTGGTACTTTTTTTTTTTTTTTTTTTTTTTTTTTTATATATAAATAAATAAAATAATTCCTATTTTGATTATATATTTTATGATTGTGTTTTTTAGTCAATTTATGACACAGAAGTTCCTATTCTGCATATATCTTTAAAATATTGCTAGGTTTAAAATGACGTTTGCAAAGATTCTGAAGAAACAACTGTTAAAACTACATTTTTTTTCGCAAAGTAATCTCATCAGACAAATGTCGTCATTTTTTCTCATTAGTCCATTGAGCTAAGTCCGCGTGCTTAAATATTGTTCATGTATAAATATTATTTTTTTATCCTCGCGTATCGTATAATTTAGACAAAAAATAATTGAAACTGGTCCACGTTAGAGAAATGTTATATAGATTGTCGCGGAAACAAAATTAACAATGAGTTCTAAGGAATAAAATTATTATTACAGTTAATCTTAAACGGAAAAAAAAAAGTTGCAAACTCGAATCCAGAAAAGAGACATTATTTGTTAGTTTTATCACAGGCAAGTTTATTTAATATTGCACGACTTTTAGACAAGACAGGTGATTAGACTTATTTTTTTTTTTTTTTTTTTTTTGAAACGGAAAGGCGAGAGGTTGGAAACAAGAACAAAAAGAAAAAATTGGTAGTCCTTTTAGGACTACATATTGAAGGCAAGTGAACTTGAAAATTGACAGCAATGATTAACCTTGGCGTTTACATGTTACATTCACCAAGTTCAAAGTATATAGGAAAAACAAGGTTGCAGTTTTCGTTTTAGGAATATACTTATTTAATTTTTGAAAAAGTCACTAGAAATTCACTGGCAATGGCTACTGGAAAATTGGTATGATTTAGCTAAGTTTTAATCTCTGAGAAACAGCAAGCAAAATATATTTCTGACTAATTCTTTAACGCATATATCGCAACAAAAAGGCACTCAGATTAGATTTCGATGCTGGATGAAAGAAAGCTGAAAAAGAACAATCTGCAGTCACAAAATAGAAGGAAAGTAAAAAAAGCTGAAACATATCTTTCCAGACACAAAAGAATTTACGTTACGTTACGTTAGAATTATGTTAGATAATAATGAGAAGGGATCAAAGATTTAGCTTCTGTTGACTTAAAAATAGATGAAAAGGGAAGATATAAAAATTTAGAAAAAGTACATTGATTGTGCAGGAATTTAAATTATTCTCAGGTTAAAATAGTCATTTCATTATATTTAAAAAAAAAAATTAAAGATTAAATAGTTTAACTTATAAATTTACTTTTTTAGTATCTTTTAGAGAGAGAAATTTTTATAATACATTATAATTTGCATCACAAACGTATCTGCAAATGAAATACTTTCTCGTGATAAAAATTGAAATTTCGTTATATTGAAATCATGGTCTTCTGTAGTGCTGGGAAATATCACTTGCTACACAATTAATTTTGATCTGAATTGACTGTATAATAGATTCTTTACCATTTAAACCAACGGCACTGTTAATCACATGTAAGTTCCTGATCCATGCATGGCTTTTTGTGTGAAGGAGACATTACTTCAAACTTTTTAGAAGATTCAAATTGACAGCATTCCACATATGCCTAACACCCCTCTAATAAATAGCTCATTGATACGCATTAACCAACACCAACATCTTTATTATTTCCGTCCAATCCACGAAAAAGCGCGATTATTTTTACTATGGATATGCCCAACATCGAGAATGAGCACAAAATTTAAGAAACAGTTAGTAATTTCAATGAAACGTGAATTAAGATAATAAATATATCTATGTTTGAAATAGCTATTATTAATATTAACTAAATTGTAAAGCAAAATTATCGAAATCAGTGACTGGACTGTACCAAGAAATTGGCTTTAACTGTACTGTAGTAAGCCAGGCAGAAACCAAAACAAATAACCTGACAGTTGAAAGATAATTAATATTTACGGTAAGTGGGCGAGAATATTAGGTAATGAAATAGGAAAGAATAAAAAGACAATGTTCGATTAATTTTAATCAATCAAAGTAAGCGTTTTTAAATAATGTAACAGATTTAATAATATTAATAAAGATTTCGCAAAAATACAGAGCGAAAATAAGAAGTGGGTATGGATGTCTGAGGTAAAGCAATCATAAAAACAACTCAAGAAAATTTTATTGAAAGACTCATAAAATAATATTTAGATGAAAGATATTGGATAAAATATTCTTAACCCTACAAGGCTATTTTTTTTTTTAGTGCGCGACAAAAAATATATAGGTTGTAATTAGTGATCAGGAGATAGGGAAAACTTATAAAACCATATTTTATGAAAAAATCAACTTTTTATTTCAGTTCCACATACGGTACACTGAGCCTTAACTCTACTTTTTGGTATTAAACTAGTACAATTGAATTGTTTTGGAAATAGTATTGTATATTGGACACACATACATAGAACAACACAGTATTTTTTTCGAGTCAAAATTGTTCAATAACTATTCTTTTTTTGTATGTTTGAATTCAGACAAACGACTAACGTATCACTTTCATTCAAATTTCACACCGAGTGCACTCTAACAAAAATACGAACGACCTCTTTAGGTAAAAATTCGTACAACTACATTGCTAAATGTCAGTAGCTTCTATCAAGATGTCAAGAAATGTCTCTACTCATAGTTTTATAGCTATAGGAACGAATACAGTCGGTGTTCCACATATGGAACTGGGTGCCTTGTAGGGTTAATTTCGTTTTTATTATTACTCAATAAACGGTAGAAACTGAATTCAAGGATTTTTTAAGTACAAATTGTCACTTTCATTTATTTTCTTGCTATCCTTTAAAATCTGTAGACATTTTAAAAATTCATAAAATTAAAGAAATTCGTAAAATTGAACGCGGTTTGGGAATATGTTATTCTCGTAAAGGCTGTTTTTTTTTTTTTTTTTTTTTTTTAAAGTAATCAAAGGGAATTTTTTTTTTTTTTTTTTTTTTTTTTCGATTTAGGGAGCATTTGTACGAGCATTGAAACTATATTTGTGGGAGCATTGAAACTATACTTACTTGTATGCAAATATTTAGGGCAGTTTGCAAGTGAGTTACAGTGCCGCTAACTGCGGTTTCAGTCAGCGGTTATTATTTGAGGAAAAACGTCTTCCCCAATAACGCTTTATTACCAAGTCAGCATTGTAATTAAAATTTTACATACGCACGGGTAGGAATAAAAAATAAGAAATAGGCTGCGTTAATCAGAAAACCGTGTAATTTACAAGACTCTGATTTGCATGCAGCGCCCTCTATCGATGCAAGTTTTAACATTTTTTTTCGTTACTAAAATAATCTCCCTTCACGAGAATAACTTTTTCGCAAAACCACGTTCAATTCTACTGACTCCTTCAATTTTTATGAATTTTAAAATGTCTACAGACTTATTAGACACCGGTACATAGGATTTGCTGGCCAGAGACGGATAAATTGTAAGTGAGAGTGAGCAGCCTTAAATAAACGCGATAAGTTCGGAAAAACACGCAAACATGGCAGCACAAATAGCCAAACACAAGACATTTTTAGCGTGTTCATCAATTTAGAATGGCTCTCTCGCTTTGGTGACCCCCAGAGCTATATTTTTTAATGGGAACATGGAGGACTTTGCGGCCACGACAGATTTTACGTGCACCAGCCACCATTAGTGTACACGACGGTCTTTGGCCGGCTCGAGTACCGAACCCGCAATCTTCCAATTACGATGCCGGCGCTCTACCGACTGGGCTACCGCGGCCCCTCAAATTGGAAACACGATACATAACACAGTTCTACTCAGAAAGACCATTAAAATAATGTGCAAAAAACATTCACCAAATATATTTTGTTGTTGTTGCCCCTAAAGAATGTAATTTTCAATGTGTCATTTAGATGCCAAAGGATTTAATACTGAGAAGATTACTGTATTATATCACGGAATCGAGTCGAGAACAATGTTTTGTTTTGGAAGATTCAACTTTCTGGGCGTTCCTAAACGCTCCAGGGCGAACGTCCCAGACAGCACGTGCAATCATTAGGGTCTTCTAAATAGCATTTCTGACTAAGATGCATAGAAGAGAAATTTTTCTAGATTTCTTTTGTCTGGCAGCAATAAGGTCAAATCTGTGTCCAGAAGAAATGATTCGCCAGATGGGTTTAATATTTAAATTAAGGAAGTTATTTTCAAAAGAGCGATCTTTATCTTAGCGGTTCAAAATATACGTCTGATAGGACGGCTGATAAAACATTTGTGGTAAGATATTATAATGTTTGTAGCTGTAAGTGGAGGAAATTTTATAAAGGGAAATGAGAAAATTATTAATGAAGGGACTTATTTGCATGCAAGTGATGCGGATTGTTAAATGCAGAAAAGTAATTTTAACATAAATGAAGCATTTATTTCGAAAATGTGTTTATGATTATTAATTTAAGATCTCAAACAAAATGTAAACAAACGAAAAATGTTTGATTATTCTCATATTTAATTCTCTAAAGCAGCTTAGGGACATCCAATTTCCTTTTTTAATGCTTTCTATGTTATCGGTATTGGTGAGTTATGAATCAACTTAAAACCATTAGCCATTAAAAAAATTAAATTAAAAAAAAATTATCATAAATGTTCACAAAATTAATTTTTAATTGTTTATTTCATCACATTTTGATAACCTACCCTTGAATACTATTCTTTATGTTTTTTTTTTTTTTTTTTTTTTTTTTTTTGGAGGAGGTTTTACCTAGAATGGAAATTCAGAATTGTTTTCGAAAGGAAAATTAATTAAGAACCAACAATGTGATGTCGATTATGACACATTCAAAAAATATTATCCTATTAAAAAAAAATAAATAAATAAATAAAGTAACAAACACATTTTTATAACTTCTAATTTAAAATTTAAATTCACATACAGTGTGTTCTTTAAATTTTTATATCCTCCCTCTTCCCACATATGCATCTTTTGCTAATTTCAACTCTATCGAAACCTTAGATCATGAATTATTCTTTCTTTAACGTAATGCAAATCTACAATAGTATGTTATGACTTTTCCTATTTGGTTTATTTTCTTCTTGCAAATAAATGCAATTAGTCACCATGTATGCATTCTTGTCTCACAACATGGCACATTAATTTTGCCTAAAACTTGCTCCTTACCATGGCGAGGGTTGGCTGTTATTGAGGACCGTTTGAATTATAATTATCTGCTAACCTTTGCAAAAATTACATGTGTTTATACGCAACATAATTACAACCATTTTTTCTCTCATTTTTAATTTGGCTTCGATTGGAGCTTTGGCGAAATGAATGAAAAAATCGGTGGACGATGCTTCACTTCATCACCAACAGCTAAGCGGAGAAGTCAACTTTTTGGACTCCCACTCCAATGCTATTAAAATCACTCCAATTGTAATTATCCAATAATAGTAACATTATAAAAATGGTCACCTATACGAGAGTAATATATCAAATAAAATTTGTAATAAAATTTTTCGTGATTATCTTCGAAAATGCCTGGATTAATGATCACTGTGTTATTGATGGTTCATATCGCAAGAATTCTAAAGCTGTTGTCAAATTAAATTTCAATAACCGACGGCTATATCCAAACCTATGCTACAAACAATAGGCTTACAATTTTCTGTAGTTACAATTTTGATTTCCATTAAAAAACTTGAATCAAAAAGCTAAAAAAAAAAAAAAGCTTTAATTGACGACACTAAAATGAAGTTCAAAATGCTATTTCCATAGTTGATCTAGTTTGTTGTCCGTGAAAAATAAGATAGCATTTTTAAAGTAACACCATTGGTTCGTAAAATGTAAAGAAGATCTAAGTGCAAAAAATGTAATAAAAGAATGACTAGCAGAATGAAAAATATATTAACGATTGTGATGCAGTTTTTTCTAGAAGCAATTCTGAAATGGAATAGGATTACTGAAAAAAATTTTCCTCGAAAAAAATTTCAGGCCATTTCACAAGGCTAGAGAGAATCGTGTCCTACTCAATATAGCCGAATTGTCAATATGTCAAATGCCAATATGACAAATCATCACAGCTAAAAATCTGATCCCCTCAGATTTTTATGAAACTGAGCTCATTTATTTGTTCTATTGAAAAATGAATTTATACCACTTAATAAATCCCTATCACTTTTAGTTTTTTATATACAGGGCTGAAAAAATGGATAAAAAATGCAAATTTCCGAAATTCTTCTACTTCAAATGTACCCATAATTTCTTTGTTAATTAACTTAGAGATAAAATATTAATATCATGAGAAAACTTATAATACAGGCTTTCAAATGATATATCACAAGTATATGTTTTTAATTTTTTTTCAGTTTAAGGTAAAATATTTTGGCCTTTGACCTCCAATATCTCAAAATGTGCACATTTAATTTTCTTTTAAAAATTATATATGTTATTTTTATATTTATTATCTATTGCAAATTTCAACAGGGGACGGCCATGGGATGCTAAGTTATAAATTAATATGCAACCCTAAATCAGTACTTTCATACTAACATAACGAAAGTTTTCCCCATATTTTGTTCTCTAATTAACTTAGAGATATAAGATTGGCATCATTAGAAAGCTTATAATACAGGTTTTTAAATGATATATCACATATATACATTTTTCATTTTTTTCATTTTAAGGTCAATCATATTGTCCCTTGACCTTCAATATCTCAAAAAGAACATATTTATTTATTTATTTATTTATTTATTTATTCTTACGCTTATTATCTATAATTACTGAAAGTTTCAACATGGTACGGCTATGGAATACTGAGTTATAAATTAAAATGCAACTCTACCAGTATTTCCATATTAACATAACGTACGTTTTACAAAAAAAAAAAAAAATGACCGTTCCATTTTGAAATTTAGAATAATTATAGATAATAAACGTAATAATAACATATTATTTTTAAACGAAAATTAAATTTATACTTTTTGAGATATTGAAGTTTAAAGGTAAAAATATTTGACTTTGAAATGAAAATTTTTAAAAATGTATACATGTGTATATCATTTAAAAGCCTGCATTATAAGCTTTCTAATGATACCAATCTTATATCTCTAAGTTAATGAGGGAACAAAATATGGGGGAAACTTACGTTATGTTAGTATGAAAATACTGATTTAGTGTTGCATATAAATTTATAACTCAGCATCCCATGGCCGTCCCCTGTTGAAATTTGCAATAGTTATATATAATAAAGGTAAAAATAACAAATAATTTTTCAAAGAAAATAAAATGTGTACTTTTTGAGATATTGGAGGTCAAAGGTCAAATGTTTGACCTTAAAGTGAAAAAAATTAAAAATATATACTTGTGATGTATCATTTGAAAGCCTGTATTATAAGCTTTCTAATGATACCAGTTTTTTTTTTTTTTTTTTTTTTTTTTTTTTTATCGCTAAGCTAATTAGGAAATAAAATATGGATACATTTGTAGTAGAAGAATTTGGGAAATTTGCATTTTTTACCCATTTTTGCAGCCCTGTATTATGAAAAACTAAAAATGATAGGGACTTATTAATTGGTATCAGTGTTGGGCATAATTGATTAAAAAGTAATTGAATTACAATTAAATTACAATTATAATTATTTTACTGTCAATCAATTACTTGTTAATCGACTGACTGTAAAATATTTATAATTGTAATTTAATTGTAATTCAATTACTTTTTAATCAATTAAGCTCAACACTGATTGGTATACATTCATTTCTCACTAGAACAAATAAATGAACCCAATTTCATAAAAATCTGAGGGGGTCAGGTTGAAAATGCTGGGTTTTTTGTGTTGATTTGACATGGAATGACTCAGCCATAAAAAATGGTACATCACAGCATACACAGGATGATATCTCGGCATAAAAGAAAATATGGCATGATTATATGAATTAACTGGGGCAAAAAGTACCTGTTAAGTTTAAATCAGTCATTTTTATGAATGAAATAGTAGGGATATGTTGTTTTTAACAATAGAAGGAATAATTTATATTCACGAATAACACATATATTCTTTTTAGGTAGATGGCTCAGATATTTCTGATTGAATTAAGGTTGTTTCGTCGAAATATATGCCTTTTGCAAAAAATAATATTCACTGGATCTTTAAAGACGTGAAAATAAAATAGATATTTACTAGTTCATTGATTAAAGAGTAACAAAGAATTTAGTGAAAAACAGGTCAATGCATGTGAGGAAGCATAGTTATGGATTTAAACTGGTATGTGATGACTATCACAAAACTTTCTTGTATGTCATTATACATAAAATAAAACAAAGAGAAGTGAATCGGTGAGTGAAAAAGCACAAATTGCAAGTTAACATGCACGAAATTATAATCAACGTATCTTGTTGCAATTAACATTTTAAGTATGGATCTTGATGTAATTTCAGTTGTATTATATAATAGATTTGTACGACAATATATATATATATATATGTGCCAGTTTTGTTCTCGCTAATAAATAATAAGAATTAAGTTTTTAAAAACTCAAAATAGTGTTAGTATAATATTTCTTAATAAAAACTGAATAATCATAATTCAATTTTACTTTATTTAGCCTTACTAAATATGATAACTAATCTGAAGCACAGAATTTCCCATTTAAGGACATTAAAAATTCTCCTGTAAAATACCTATCCCCTGGATTTGCATTTATCCCGAATTTACTCTGTATGAGAGATAAAGGGACTCCATCATCAGGCCCTCACACTATCAGCATGACGTGGCATTGTGCCTGTGTACTCTCCTGCGCCCTAGGACTTTTCGTTTACTCTCCGGAATGGAAAGGGTGATAGTCAAATAGGAATAAAATGTCATTTGCCTCCCTACCGGCAATAGCCTCTGTCTCTGTCTATTATAAAAAGCCTCATCTTTATTCAAAAGGTACGGAAACGAGTTTTTTGTGCCTGTTGATAAGTGCAGCAGGGTTGAAATCTGGATATGTACCATTTTTTATTTCTTCTTTGGCATGTGCTGCCAACTCTGCCAGAATAAACAATTGTATCTTGAATGTTAAAAGTTTTTTTTCTCTCTCTCCATTTACAATTTCTGACAGGGTGACAGTCTAATACATTCTGGCTCTTTCTCTTTATACGCCGGATTATTTTGTCGTGTCTTTTTACTTAAGTCAATTCTGATCTAAAAGTTTCAGATTTACTGCTTTACAAAATAATGGCAAATATTTTATTACATTAAAATAGATGGTAAATTATATGAATTTATTGAAAAGCTAGTATGTTGTGGCCACCACATGACTTTCTTCTATATTTTTCTATACAAATTCACTCAGTAAAAAAAAATTAGTAAAATTATTACTAAAAAAAATATCTTTATATATATATATATATATTTGTTAAAAATGAAAAAGATGGATAACTTTATTTTAAATTATCGCAGATCGATGGTTCAACCATTCGTTTTAAAGGTACTGGCGAGCTCTTTTGAAAGATACCCATCACGAAAATTTACTCCCCTCGAGGGGGGACTTCCCCCCCCCCCAGGGGGGGAGGCGAGGCTCATACACATACAAAAAAAATTTTCCCAGTTGACTATCTCTATTATAAATAATTCTGGTAAATTTCATAATGATTATTAAAAAATAATTCTCTTTATGCACATTTATACAAAATTTTGTCCTATACCACCCTGTTAAAAATTTAGAAAAAGCGGGATGACAACGCAACCTGTAAGAAAATTTTTACCAAAATTTGATAGGCACTAATTTATGTCAAGGTGCAACTACATACCAATTTGTATGAAATTCTGTGCAGTAGTTCCTGAGATACAGTTGCCACAAAATTTTGTCACACACACACAGACTGACAGACAGACATTTTATAAGTCTGTGTAATCTTAATTTCAGATAAATTTGAGTGGAAGGCTGATTTTCATACTAACTATGTAAAAAACATCAGAACCGGGAATCGAACCCGGGCCCTCCGCTTAACGCACGGAAACTCTTCGACTGAGCTACCCTGGCTGATAACCAGCTCGGCATTTCTCACATAATATTCGTAAGCAAAGTCACCGTGTCTGCAAAAACAGATGAGAATTTATCAATCGTGGCACAACTCCAAGACCATGAAATCTTCAATTTAAAAATTTCATTCATTACTCACACAAAATATGCATTTGAAAAACTTCTAGTATTAATGGAAATTTTCAAATAAAAATGTTTTAATGTGAGAGAAATATTTCTATAAAACAGTCTATATATAATACAAACAGGCACTTCTTTTTTTTTTTTTTTTTTTTTTTTTATGAATCGCTCAGTTCTGTCTTTTCTCTAAAGTCAAAATTGGCCATTAAGTTACATATTTACTGCTTAACAAGTGCATAGCAAAAAAAAAAAAAAAAAAAAAAAAAAAATGCGTTATCCCTAGTGTAGTATTTATTTATATCTTTATACACCAAGATTTTTTATTCAATTATATTCATTAACTTATTTAAAATTGCAACTTTTATGGAGTAAAATCCGAGCAGTCATTTACAAATAAAAAGCAAACATAGTATAAAGTTTTTTAAAAATGTTATGTAGTGACCTTTTTTTTCCCTTCTAAAAATCAAGTAAATAAATTTTTTAAGTAGTTTAGCGATCACTGCATTGAGAATGTGCGATCTTAGCGTCCATACAAGTCAAAAAAAAGCAAATATTTATAGCTAAAGCGATTTCAACCTATAAAAATCGTGTTCTGAAAGAGGTAGATCGTAGGAAATAGACAAGTTAGAATTGCTACGGCGAAGAATAATACATCCCCTTTCAAACAACTATTTTTTATTTTACAAGATTAACTCCCCGTATAAGGGGTAAACTTCGATTTACTACACGTGGGTCCTAGGGCCTGGGCGGAATGCCTTCCTTTGCAACGGGATGGAGGGTCTTTTTAAAGGATTCCAGTCTTTACATACGCGACTTTCGGTAAAAAACGTAGATTTCGGGTGCCCATATTGGTATCGAGCCCGGCACGTCGCGTTTATCAGCTTCGAAACAGGTGAAACAGGTTATTGATGAATACAAACATTGTCCGTAAAAAATAAAATAAAAAGCTACAACTGTTTCATATCAAAATAATTAAATATCATCGGGCATAAAAATATAGACACGAGTGCAGAATGGAAGCAGGAATGCACGACTTGTGTCTTTCATGCTTCATTCCTGCCGATGTATATATATATATATATATATATGATGAAAGGCAGTGTTTAATTAATTCGGCTGGATACAATTATAGCTTTTTTCTCCAACTGGGCGTTTAATTACAAAATTTACATACATTTAAGAAAAAAAAAAAAAAAAAAAAAAGCAGTATTTTGATACATCTTTCAAATTAAATTTTAATTGATGGATATCGAAATTTCATTGTAATCGGTAAAATATAAATTTAATTCACTTATTTTTTCAAGGATTTTTGTTGTCTTTGACCTACATATTAAAACAGAAAAGGTTTAGCTTAAAATAATTTGAACAAGTGAAAAACAACTGCGCAACAATTATTTTTAAATGTTTTTGAACAACTGTTGATCTCATATTATGTTTCTCTCTTTTTTAATGCCAACTTTTATATAATGAGCAAATGAACTACCTGAATTATATAACTAGAAAATATTTTTGTTTTTTTATGAACAAAACATTTTCTAATTACTACTCAAAGTATCCTACCGAATAATAATTTGCGACATTAATAAATATGTCACAAAAAAAAAAAAAAAAAAAAAAAAAAAAATGAAAATTGATATTTAAAATTATTAACGATTTTATGAATAATAAATAATATTACCGCAATTTAACAAATATTTAAATATTTAAATCAGAATTTAGTTTATACATATTTAAAATCAAAGTTAAAATATCTGGCGTGAAACAACCACACGACTTCCATTACCAACTATTAAACGTATTATACGCACTTTTTAGAGATAATGTTTTCAGAAGACATAAAATAGACCTAATGAATTAGACACCTAAATATTTTCCTGTAAGAGAAAGTTAATACACGTGTAAAGACATATAAAACAGAGTTTACTCAGCGATTTTTTTTTTTTTTTTAAACACCAATCACGAAAGCTAAAACAGATCTGATCAGGATGACTATTAATTTTCCTGTGATAACCAAGTAAAGTATAAGAAATGATATCTAAAATGTGTTTATGTAACAATTTTCAAGAAAATTGTTAGAGTCGTTTTTTGAGATACTAACTTTTAACAAAGCTTGGCATAATTAATTGTTGTTTAGAAAACAAAAATTACATGAAAAAGGATCTTTAAAAGAGGGGTAATATGACAAGATTGAAAAAAAATTCATGCAGCCGTTTTGAAAGGAACGCACTTGCAGGACCTGAAATTCAGCTATTTATGCAAGATATCTATCAAGCGTCCTGAACTAACCAACAATATCATTCGAAAGGAAATATAATAGAGTGTTTATACAGCAGATTTGAAGAAAATAGTTAAAGCCGTTTTTGAGGTACGGACTTACAGCCTCACTTCCGATTTCGGATGTCCCAATTCCGATTTTCCAATTTTTACCAAAATTTAGAAAATTCCTCTGACCTGTTTCAATTCTAAAGTTTCGTAGTTCTATATTTATTAGTTTCCGAGATATAATAGCCAAAAGATTCCCCACATACATACACACACACACACACTGACCAATTGTCAAAAACCACTTTTACTTGTTTTTAGGTCCCCTGAGTCCAAAAATCAGGTGAAATCTCGATATCGAATTTTTGGACCGAATACAGTACTTCCATTACCTACGGTAGTCGGGTAATGGAAGTAAAAATATAAAATAAATATTTCGTTAAGTGTTTAACTTATATTTAAATAATTATTTTTTAATATTATTAAAAGTAATATTAACAAGCCGAATATTACGAATCCATTAAAGTACTCCACTCTTTGAAAATATATACTATACATCAAATATACAATTTTAATAATCTTCCTGTACTTTCAAAATTACATTAGAATATTTTTAGAACAATAACACAAACTTCAGAAATATTTTGTCGATAAAAATATAACTAGTAGTAAATAAATAAGAAGAAGAATGAAAGAGAGAAAGAAAAAGAAATATTTCACAGTTTATACATAGGAATGATAAAACTCGTCTAAAGTAATAACGGAGTGCTTTGCCAAATTCCAAAAGGAAAAAAAAAAATAAATAAATAAAGTGTCAAACTTATTCAACTACTAAAACTAATTTTAACTAATTGAAATTCTGGTCGACATATCACAATAATTAACATAACTGAAAAAATTGTTGAATGCTATCAAAGACCAAACAATTTCAAATTTTCTTGTTTTGCACAATTCATAAATCAGAATTTTGTCCTAAACGTAATTTAATTTGGAACGAGAGGCCTCTTTCTTTCTTTCTTTCTTTCTTTTTTTTTTTTTTTTTTTTTTGTATTGCACTACCTACAACGGCTTAAATTATTTCGAATAATAGGCTTTAAGTTTTAATTTTCAAATGCTTTTTGCAAAAAAATATTTCCTGCTCAGAGTATCTTTCGCCACTCCCCCTCCCCCATGTGGATAAAAAAATTAATTTCCGTTGTGGCTAGTATGACAACATACACCCTGTCACCTATGACTATTTACTTTTGAAAAGATTTTACATATTTAAATATTATCAATCTATTTTTTAAACAAAAATAATTTAGGAAAAAAAAAAGAGAGAGAGAGAGAAATATTTTTTTTTTCTTTTAAATATGTAATTTATGTTTTAGAAATTTTGGATAAAAAAATAACTACGCAAGGTTTTCTTTTTGTAATCAGCTATATATTTTTATTTTTATTTCATGCCAGAGAAAAAAAAATCATTTAGTTTTGTCTGAACTAAATACTTCTCGGTCCTAATAATAATACACTGATGGAAAAAAAAAAATCCCAACACCTGGAAGGAGCTGTGCTAGATAAACGAAATTTGGTAGGCGTGTTTATACATCTGAAAGATGACGTCGATTCAAATTTCGAGCTACGCGCTCGAAATTTGGTGCTAGTAGCGACACTATGAACATGCAAATGAGGTTTGCTTTAAATAAGCGCTGTAAGGTTCGTGATCGTTATTTACAGTTGAGATTTGACTCAGTGGGTTAATGTTAGTCAAGGATTCCTCTAAGAAGACGAAGAAGCCATTATCAACAGCTCACTAGTGCTGGACGATATCAGAAATTAAATATCGCGATATATCACCAAGTTAATATCGATATTATGTGATATATTGCGATATTTCTTTCAAGATAGGAAAAAATAGACATTTGTTATTTTTTAAAGACATATGCACACGAATTTTAAAGTATACAAGTATAAAGTGTTTTCCATGTATTTTCTGGTATATTACTACCATAACTTTATCATAAAAAAAAAAAAAAAAAACATAAAAAGTGAATCAATATTTTGTGTTTCTTATAACTTATACTGTTGCTTTTTAGTATACCTCTGTATAGTTTGTCCTCTATTCTTCCCATTTTAAGCATTAATTATTTTAAAATCATATTTTAACACAGCTAATATGCGATCTGTGTTTTATTTGTACCAAGTATATCAAAATTCATAATTCTACTAAAAATAAAGCTTAAGAAAAATTAAATAAAAAGGAAAATCATTCTAAATAGTTAAGAATTGCCATTGGATACACCTTTTTTGGTCGTAGAGAGTAATATTTTTTACTTAAAACTCTTATATGCATCCTAAATGTCAGTTACTTGTCATTTTTATTTTTGTATCTGCTTACCAAATCATTACAATATTTTTTAAATGTATATGTGTTCAATTCACATTCGTAATAGTTTCATATATTTGTAATAGTTTCATTATATATATATACATTGTCAGTATAAAAATTATATTATTTAAACAAAATTATGTTAAAGTTTCATTTTGTTACTTAAAGTAACTCATTTTGCAATTACATGTACGGCTTAAAAAAAAAAAAAGAAAGAAAGAAAGAAAGAAAAGGAAAGAGAAAAAATAAATGCTACATAAAAAAAAAGTAATAAACTATCCAATATTATATAATTTAATAAACTGTCAACTGTAAAATTACTGAAGATAAAACTTTATTTTACATCAGTCAGATAGCACCCTTTCTCCCTTCCCATGTTTTCCAATGGGATTTTTGTCGCGTCGTTTTATAAAAATATTTTATTAAAAAATGAACTTTTTCGAATTCTGTTTTTTTTTTTAATATTACTCTTTGAACAGGTCGTCTTTTAGCTTAAATTCTGTTTTTTTGAATATTACTCTTTGAACAGGTCGTCTTTTAGCTTAGTGAACAATTTTTCGAAAAAATAAATTTAAATATTTTACTTAGAGATCCACACTTAGAGTCTATAATTTACTTATTGAAATAAAATATTTAAATAAATTTTTTCGAAAAATTGTTCACCAAGCTAAAAGGCGACCCGTTCAAAGAGTAATATTCAAAAAACAGAATTCGAAAAACTTCATTTTTGAATGAGATATTTTTATAAAACGAAGCAACGAAAATCCCATTCGATAACATGGGAAAGGAGAAAGGGACTGATGTACAACCCAAACAGTGATGCCAGATGGTCGAAAATTATTTCCCCAAACAGGTCTTCAAATTTCCCCAATTCAGGAGGTTCTTTTCGAAAAAATCCCCAATTTGATTTCTACTAAAAAGGGGAAATAAAAATTTTTTCAAAAAAAATATCAAGCAGATTTTTCTGTGATAAAAATTCCGATTTTTCCCCAAAAGAAGGCAATTAAAAAAAAAAATCCCCAAATACCAATAAAGATATTGAAAGTCTCTAGTCGTAGGGATAAATCATTACGTTATCAACATTGACAGAGAGTTGAAGAACTCCCCAGATTTGTCCCCAAAAATTTTAGAATTCCCCAAAACAGTCCCCACAAACATTTGGTCCAAAAGCCTCAAAAATCCCCAAAATGGGGACAAAATCCCCAATCTGGCATTACTGAGCCCAAAGCGAGTTAAACACATGTCGCATCTTATTGGCCAGAAGATATGGATACTTTGAAATAAACCAATATCAATGAACCAATAGCAGGAAATGAGCTAAAACAAAAGATATTGCTTTCATTCATAATAAGCGTTTGATTTTATATCGCCTGTCTGTGGTATTACACGTACGATCCACGAGCGATAATGTGCAATATTATCAAAGAACTTATACTAACGGTAGTATAAATTCTTTCATATTAGCGTTTAGAGCCAGGGAAATTCATGAATGTAGAATGAGAAGTCAGTAAGTCAGTATACTGTAAGAAGTCGATATACTATGGGAAGTCAATATACTATGATAGTTTAATTTTCCTGATGAATATCATTGACTTTTTGGACAGTGATATTTTCAAGAAAGTAGATATATTGCGGTATAGAGAGGATTGGAGAGGAAGGATTGCTTGGGGTTGGGAGGGGAAAAAGGGGGTTGCATTAGTATAAGCTATTCAGGTCTCTTTTTTTTTCGGGCTTTGCTTGGCGTGCGGTGATGCAGGTTTGTGGCGCGCACAAGGGGTTGCGTCACTTCCGCTAGCCAAACGGTTTGTTTGTTTTTTTAGAAAACACGGTGAATAAGCTATTCGGCGTTCTCTTTATTCCGAGCGTGGCGACTGGTGGTAGGTGCTAGTGAGAAACATTATTTATCGGCGTTTCGATCGATCGCTCAGTGTGCGCTAAAGAAATATCGTTAGAGGGATATATCAGCAAAGCTAGATCTTTAATATCGTTATTGCGATACTTAAAAAATATTGATACTTGGGGATATATTGATAAATACTCCAGCCCTACAGCTCACTGAGTTTGAACGAGGTCGTTTAGTAGGGCTACGAGAAGGTGGGTTTTCTTTTCGCGATATTGCAGAAAGACTTGGCAGGAACGTATCCACTGTGTTGGCAGCAGTGGTCAAGAGAAGGTACTGCCTCAAGAAGACCGGGTTCCGGGCGGCCACGTGGCACTACTGAGAGGGAAGACCGCCGTGTTCGGCGTATGGCTGTGGCTAATCGTACTGCGTCTGCAGCTGAAATTCGAGCTGCAGTTGGCACCACAGTGACAACACGAACTGTTACAAACCGGTTACTTCAAGGACAGCTCCGAGCCAGACGCCCTGTAGCGTGCATTCCACTGACTCCAAACCACTGCCGTTTGCGACGTGAGTGGTGTCAAGCTAGAGCTCATTGGAGGACGGAGTGGAGATCTGTTGTGTTTTCTGATGAAAGCCGGTTCTGCCTTGGTCGCAGTGATAGACGTGTGTTGGTTAGAAGGAAGCCAGGTGAACGCCTGCTAGCGACCTATCTGCGCCTAGACACACAGGGCCTACTCCTGGAGTTATGGTTTGGGGACCAATTTCGTATGACAGCAGGAGCACTCTCGTGGTTATCCCAAGCACCCTGACTGCAAATTTGTACGTCAGTCTAGTGATACAACCTGTTGTGCTGTCATTCATGAACGGCATTCAAGGGGGTGTTTTCCAACAGGATAACGCTCGCCCTCATACCGCTGTTGTAACCCAACATGCTCTACAGAGTGTCGAGATGTTGCCTTGGCCTGCTAGATCACCAGATCTTTCTCCAATCGAGCACGTATGGGACATCATTGGACGACAACTCCAGCGTCATCCACAACCAGCATTAACCGTCCCTGCATTGACCGCCCAAGTGCAACAGGCATGGAACACCATCCCACAAACTGATATCCGACACCTGTACAACACAATGCATGCACGTTTACATGCTTGCATTCAAAATTCTGGCGGTTACACCGGTTACTAATGTACCAACATTTCACATTTGAAACGGCTCTTCTCGGCTCTACCTGTGATCTTGAAACTTTAATCAATTAAATATGTTACCTAAACAAATGTATTGCTGAACATTCATTACTGTACAATAATATTTTCTTGGTGTTGGGATTTTTTTTCCATCAGTGTAATTAGAATTTTTACAATATCAGAAACTAACAAATAAGGCTAGGGCATTTCAAAATTTCAATAATTGAATAGTTATTTTTTTTATATCAAAAACTTGAAATTCCGATGATAATAAACTAACTAGATCATGAAAAATCCACGTAATTTGATAAAAGTTTCATTTACGATCAAATAAATTTATTTTTGGCATATATATTCATGGATAACAACTTTCAAATTGTTTTTAAGGGATGTTTTTATCAGCTGTTGCTCTCACATGCATTGTTTCATCCCGTCAATAAATCTCGGCTTCCTTTCCGTTACCTTTAATTATAGCGAAGAAAAACACTCAAGTAACTTCATAAACAACATTCTTTTGGTCAACCTAAAAATTGCTCTTAACTCCTTGTTTAAAGCTCTCATCCGAATAATAATTACACCGGCCTTAAGTAAACAAGGGCGTCTGTCGCCAAATTTAAAAAAAGAAAAAAACTACAGCAGAAAGTTTACGAAAGAGGGTGGCGTGATTTAAGACGTTATTTAATAGCTGGTTACGCATTTATTTTCTTATTTTTTTTCTGAGCTAATGTTAATTAAAAAAAAAGAAAAAAGTAGAAGTGATCGTAGAGAGATGAATAGTAATTAACATGTTGTGAAAAGAAAAAAATAAATAAATTTAAATGAATAAAGATAAGGTGAACCCATGACATTAAAACATGTTTTTACAATACGTGCTTTTATAATAAGTAAAAATTATTTATTTTTAAAATATTTTCGTTTAAAAAGAAAAAAACAATATTTATATTGAATATAAACGCTGTAAACATTGCAGTGATTTGGAATTATTACTTTCTAACAAGAAATAACATCATCTGATTAATTGAACTGAGATGTGTAACCCCAAATAATACTAGAAAAAACATACTATAATTCTTATTTATATATATTTTTAAATAATAATCATTCGCTTTCTTTCTTTCTTTCTTTTTTTTTTTTTTTTTTTTAATAAAATCAAGTGATAGACGTGCAAAAATGCGATTTGCACTAGGATACTTCTTACATTTAAGTTTTTTTTTTTTAATGTTAATTCTATATTTTGCTTGTAGATGATGATGCTGTCCCTAGAGACAACAAGAAAAAAAACCCCACGAAAACGTAATGCATGCCCTTAAATAGTATTTCTTTTGAGTATTTCTTTATTATTATTATTATTTTAGGTACTTATTCTTGTTATTATATGCAAATATCACTACAATATTTTAATGTATGCATCCAATGTTAGTTCGAAATTCGAACACCATCCAACCGGTAATCCACATCCATCCACATGTTCGTTAGCATTAATTCTGGAAGTCTCTGAATTACATGCACTATTCGCATCTTTAATATGTTGAAGTCAACCACAAAAAAAAAAAAAAAAAAAAAATACAATAATGTCCTTCACTACATACAGCAATGTAGTATACAGAACAACGTGCTTCACATAATCCCACAAGAAGAATTCAAGAGGGGTTTTAATTTGGGGATAACAGACCGCAAAACTAAAAAACTAGAATGATGTGGCCACCACATGATTTTCTTCCATATTTTCCTATGTAAATTCACTCAGTAAAAATAATTAAAATCTTTATTTAATAAAATTATCTTCTATGATAATGCAGTACGATTTCCATATTAGAGAAGCAATATAACACTAAATATCCAAAAAAAGTTCATATTATTCTCGACATCACATTAAAAAAAAAAAATCAATAACTTTATATTAAATCATCGCAGATCGATGGTTCAACCATTCATTTTAAAGGCATTGATAAGCTCTTTTGAAAGATACCCATCATGAAAATTTATTTCTCTCGAGGGGGGGGACTTCGCCCCCAAAGGGGAGGCGATGCTCCTACATACACAAAATTTTTTTCCGAGTTGACTATCTCTAATAATTCCTGTAAATTGCATAAGGATTATCAAAAAATAATTTTCTTTATGCACATTTATACAAAATTTTGTCCTATACCACCATGTTAAAAATTTAGAAAAAGCGAGATGGCAACGTAACCTATAAGACAATTTTTACCAAAGGTTGATAGGCACCAATTTATATGTCAATATGTAACTACATTCCAATTTGTATGAAATTCTGTGCAGTAGTCCCTGAGATACAGTCGCCACAAAATTTTGTCTCTCACACACAGACAGACATTTTTTTTAAATGGTCAATTCGGGTTCCACAGCTATCAAAAACCCGAGGTCGAAAATTTTTATGAATCCAATACTTTCTTTTAGTATAGAAGAAAGTATAAAAAAAAAAAAAAAAAAAGACGCTACATAAATAGATCATAGGGACTAATAATGACATGAGAGAAAATTTTGAATTATTATTATTATTATTTTCTTAAACCAAAAATTTTCAACTTCATACTTCATTATAGAAGAAATCGCACTATTATATGCCACAAATTTAATATTTCATTAAAGTTTAAATGAGTCACAAAGATTTTACCCACTCGATGTATATACATATATACAGGGTGATTCAAAAGTCATTGTGCAAGCAAAATTAACTTCCAAAATCCCCGTCATATGACGTTGAATTTAACTTAAATACTCCTCCGTTTTTGTAAAATGATTTGAAAATTCATGCACATATTTGAGTCGTCTATTAAGAGATTTTTTTTTTTTTTTTTTTTTTCAAATAGTAAATTGGTAAATTCGGTGTTTATATATATATATATATATATATATATATATATATATAAATATAATCGGACACAAATAAACTTGAAATCTCTTGAAAAGAAAGAATTTTTTAGATGTTTAGCAGCAAATATTTTCCTTTCTTCGCTACGGGAAAAAAAAAAACAAATATACTATCACAGCTGCCAACCTTTCTTTTTTTTTCTTTTCTTTTTCTTTTTCTTTTTTTTGTTTTAATCAGATTTATCAGCACTTCTTTTCTTTTCTTTTCTTTTTTTTTTTTTTTTTTTTTTTAAAGAATGTGTCACGTATATTTTCGAATATTAATTGAGTTGAAAACGAATATAAAAAATTTCCTGCAGTAAGTTTCCCTTGAAAAACGGGACACTTGGCAACAATGCGCTACTAAACTACATGGTTATTATGTAAAAGAAATATCAAAATATTAATTTTATGTATATTAACGTTGTAAATTACATAACTATTAATACTGATCTGTTTGTTTTCAGGATTCCGTAAATTAAAGTAATCCACAAAACTTCGTTAACACTTTAACACTAAGCTATGTCGTAAAGTTTTAAGTGCTACTAAGAATCTGGGATATCTGGATAAAATATATTTTGCATCTGATCCTGCATGTTGTAATAAATTACGCCAATGAATGATGATTTGCATGTTTTCACGAAAATGTGTAGATTTAAATAACCCTGTTTTCGACGCAATCTGTCGTTTCTACAATGGAAAAAGTCGAAGTTTTGAAAAGTCAAGATACGCTGAGAGAAATGCGTGAAACTCCACGGTATCTATATAGAAAATTCTGAAGAATAAATAACAAATAAAGATGAAATTTCTATCCCAATTTCTTTTAGTAAAAAATCCAATATTTATTATAATATCCTATCTATATCACTTTGAAGTTTGGATTTTAAGTAACATTTAGCTGCTGCGATTTTCATCTCGTTCCATCGAGGCATTTTCTGCTTTGTCTATGGATGCTGATGTGTACGAAAAACATCCAGATAAAAATACCCCCGCAATGAAACGCGTTCCTGCCTGATGAAAGGCGTAAACATCGACCTCGCCTGCCAGTGATGCCAAAATAGATCTGGTTCCTCCAGGAGAATTTACTTTTAAAAAATCTAATCTACAAGTGGTGTCACCACACTCTTATTATTGTCGCGTTTTTTAACCCCTCTCATCGCAGAGGATGGTGTGAGTATGAAAAAAGAAAAGTAAAGTAAAGGGGATATCAATAAAGGGTTCAGACGAAAATAAATATTTTGGAATTGTACAAAAGCCCCACCCCTTCCACACATACATATATATAAAACTAATCTATTTAGTGCCGTTTCATTTGTATTATTCTGAGTAAAGCGAAATTTTAAATCTTAATTAAATATAAATTTTATTAACTTCTGCAATAAAAAAAAAACGCTTTTGTGGTATTTTTATCACAATCAGCATAGCCTAAAATCTACACAAAATCATATTTCCCCTGGTTATGAGATCAAGCACAAAACTAAACAGTATATTAAACTGTTTTAAATGATTATGTTATACATTATCCAATTCCGTATGATTTCCTATCCTAAAAAATGTGACAGGACTATTTTCCGAAAATGTGACATAGGCTGAACAGAAATGATATCTGTCGGAAACCGAGTCCCAAATTTTAAATAACAATTTCCCATATTTAAAAAGCACTAATTTATAATAATTATGAAGTGTCACGGACTTAGTTCTTGAGCAACCGCCTCCACAAACTATACAGGACACGTAATCAAAAACACAGATCAATCATACAGGCATTTTCTGGAAAACAATCTAATTGCATCAATGACATGAACGACCCGTAGTATCAAATGTTTTAATTCAATAGTTTCTTTTTGTGTATTCAGAACAACATTTAAAAAGGGATAACTAATTAGGGAAACCAATAAAAAAAAGTTATTTCGAATCAGTTATTAATTATTGTTATTATTGTATTTAAATTCAAATCATACTCTAGTTGTTATCACTCACTACTCTCGTTGTTCTGCCATCAAAAATTTTCACCAAGCCAGTATGAAACACTAATCACTATATTGATATTAAAAGTAATAGGGTGACTTCTGGACGTGATAAAGTGTCAATTTTAATAACTTTTTTTTTAACAATTTTAGCAATTTTTTTTAACATCTTTCTCCTTAAAAGGAAAGTTTCCATAAAGATATATATATCGTTCATAATAATAATAATGGCTGCTCATTATCGAAAAAACGTAATTTTAAGCAGAACGGTTTTCTGCTAAATTAGCTTTAATGGAAAACTTTTTTTCTATATTCTTTATATTAAAATTATTTAAGTAAGTTTTTTTTAAAATAATAATAATAATAATAATAATAATAATAATCTGGTGTGTCACTCACACTACTTTCTCTTACCCTGAAATTTAATACTATAAATACAGGTTGGAGATTAAGAGGTAAGATAACGAGTACTGTTATGTAAACCTATGTTAAACAATTGAAATTAGGCTTCAGAAGAGTTTTACGTGATAATTAGCTGTGTGTGAAGGGGGCAACGGCCCCCCTCAACCCCCCGTTTCATTAGTGTACAAAAAACAAGCGATGAATATTTAGCTTAAAACATACATTATTTACTATATCTCTGGGAGGAATTTATTTCAATTCCCGAACAGCTTTCCTGGAAATGGTAAAATATTATTAGTAAAGCACATCCACTAAAAACAAATAACTAGTGTGTTGTGGCCACCACACGACTTTCTTCTATATTTTCCTATACAAATTCACTCAGTAAAAATAATTTATTAAAATTATTTAAAAAATTATCTTCCATGATAATGCACACGGTTTCCATATTAGAGAAGTAGTATAACACTAAATATCCAAAAAAAAAGTTGAATTTATTCTCAAAATTACAATTTAAAAAAAAGTTTTTTTCCCGTTAAAAATGAAAAAAATCGATAACTTTATTTTAAATTATCGCAGATCGATGGTTCAACCATTCGTTTTAAAGGTATTGGCGAGCTCTTTTGAATGATACCCATCATGAAAATTTACTCCCCTCGAGGGGGGACTTCCCCCCCAGGGGAGAGGCGAGGCTCCTACATACACAAAAAAATTTCCCCAGTTGACTATCTCTATTACACAAAATATATATTTGTTTCACTTGGTTTAGTGCAGTCTATAGATGTTAAATTCTACTTACCTGCAATTTTCCCCATAGACGTAATGTATTTGAATACTTTTGAGTGTCCCTGTACACGAACCATTGGCTTCATCTCAACGAAAAGCGTAGTGTAGCATCCCTATATGATACACATTTAGAATACTGAGTTTGGAATTTCTGCTACTATTTGTTCTTGAGATATGCTGATAACAGACAAACACACAGACCATTAGCTAAAAACTTGATTTTCGTATTCAGGGGACCTCAGAACATGTAAATATAACAAAAACTCACGTTCGAAAATATGACCCTAAAACAATACTTTCTCGACCCTATGGGTAAGAGAAAGTAAAAATACAATTTTTTAACTAACTAGTTTGTTTTGTTTATTTATAAATATATAAATCGAAATTTTACGATCGTATTATAAAATTATTATTTTACTATACAACATCCACTAATCTTAAATTTTATTTGAACTTTGTATGTATATCTTAATATAAAAATCTCTCTCTCTATATATATATTGAAAGCCTTTTCAATCATTGCATGATATGAAACCTATATAGGGGAGATCTGTGTACCTAGGGCCATCATGTTCCTAGGGCCACCCCACTTTATTTGAATAATATTTAATTTTAAGTTTTAATACTCAATTGGACGAGTAACAAAACCAATTGCTATATTTACAACTACTTTGGAACTTTTGAGGTGAGAGTTTTGACAAGTTACATGTAGAAAACGAATTTACATGGTTTGAAGTAACATTTTGCAGCTCATCTCTTTTGCTATTTTACAAAGGCAAGTCAAATATTTTTCTTTCATTTCTAATGTATAATTTTGCTTGTTATATTGAGTAATAAATGAGATATTTAATTAGTACTCTCTGCATGTGGATTTTTTAGTGAAAGTCATTTTGAATGAAGTTACCAAAACTTGTACCTAGGGCCTCATCTCTGCCTTGTACCTAGGGCCAGTTTGTTTGGACCTTTTAACACTTTCGCGACCGCATGTTTTTGTCTTTTTGACAGTAAAGTCCGCCTGTGGGCGTTTTTTTCATAAGTTACAGTTTTTCAAAACAAAATTTTCCGTATTCACATTTATATTACAAATGGATATGTATTATAATCATACTCTCTCTCTAATCAATGTATTTGCATCCATAGTATACTGATTGAACAAATATGAATATTGTGTATATTTTTTAGAAACAAATAACATACAAATTGCAAAAAAAACGCCCACTGGTGGAGTTTCTTATTTTCAAATGACGGGAATCTACGTCAGCGGTCGAGAAAATGTTAAGAAACACAGTTCAGCCTATAGTAATTGGATGCTGGCAAATCCTGGTAAACCAATCACTATATATGACGTTGCTGAAAGTGTTGGCAAGTCCTATCCGTCGGCCTTTACTCCTGTAAACATTCTATCAGGCTTTCGTGTATCCGGCATATAGTCAATAAATCAAAACACATTCACTGAGGATGAATATTTAAGTTCAAATGTGACTGAAAGACAAGATCCATCCATACAAAAAAAAAAAAAAAAAAAAAGAAAAAAGAAAAGAAAAGATTTTCCAGGAAGAAAGTGAACCAACAATGATAGAATTGGATGTCTCTGTTTCGTGTCCTGTTGAAATTTCGAAACCTTCAACATCTAACATCTTTTCGTGTGTTATGCTTTAACAGGTACGAATCTAAGCAAAACCTTTACCTAAAGCAAAACCTCCAACATCAGAGAAAAGATGTGACCGAAAACCAGAGAGATCTAGAGACCAAGAGACACTCCAGAAAAATAAAGAAATTGAAGGGGGGGGGGGGGGGACATTCTGTTAGAATATCCCAAAGAAAAAAAAAGTGAAAATTTTCGTGTTTTAAATTAAGGCAACAACATGATAATTATTATATGATAAATAAATATATTGCTTGATATTGTTTATTTTATAAAATACATGTTTATATGCTTATTTTCTATTCATTACAAAGTGAAATCTAAATTTGAGAAAGTGGCCCTAGGTACAATGAGGTCTGGCCCCAGGTACAATGAGTGTGTTGTACCTAGGGCCACGAGTGAAGTTTTTTAAAAAACCGTCTATTTGTCGGAATTTATTATTTTAGGTACTTATATTAGTCCCAATTGGAAGTAATTAGTCCTAAAGATATGTACATATCAGTTTGATAATTTTAAACAGGTCATGGGCTCTGTTTTGGGGCGTTGAAAAAAAGCGGCCCTAGGTACACGGATCTCTCCTATATGTATATATATACTACTTAATAAATAATGAAAAAAAGAACATATTTAACAGTTTTCATATGAAAAAGTAGCACTAGGTTATCTGAACTCGTTTTGTATCTTCATGGAACAAAGGTTAAGAACTATTAGTTAAAGAATTCAAATTTTAAACTATCATTATTATTAATATTTCTTTTTTTATAAAAATTTATATATAGTTAAAATTGAAGAAAAATTAAATTGAATTCATCATGAACGGGAGAGTGTCACTTACCCTTGAATTACCAAAAATGCACAAGAGCACATAAAAACACATATTTATAAGAATTCTTCTGTTATATTTAAAATTTAAAGCATGCTTTTAACTTAACTTAGTCAATAGAACTTATTTCAAGCGTTCACTTCATTTAGTTTTAATTTTAACATTTAATAAATTTATTACAAACATTTGTTATTATTATTTTTTAGATTTTAAACATGTTAACCCTTTGCGGCGTAAAGTAATTGGGATAATTTAAATTACACTGCCACCGGAATTCACGAACAAAATTAAAATAAAAGAAATTGACGACCTTTTCTGCTATGTTATAAAAGTAGCATTTTGCTAAAAAAAAATTCCGGGATGATTTTTCGCAGCTGGAACTTAATAACTGCACTCTCGCAGCGAGGACAATGCGCCGCAAAGGGTTAACCTTTTACCCCTTCCCCCAACGGTAATTTAAAGTATTAGTTTAAAAGTGTATAAAATCGAATTTATGGAAGAATAAATGTCAAAGGTTAAGAATAAAGCACACATACCTCGCTTTAATGTCACTACATGGCACTAGGCGCTACACGGTTTCAGAAAGGATTTTATCCAGTGGTGTCTCTGCTTGGCATTTTACGCGATCTTCTCGTGTGTTATAAATAATCACTCCATGTGATGTCGATATCCACATATTCTAAAATATATATTATTATATTAAAAATAAAATAAAAAATGTAACGAATACATTTTTATGACTTCTAAATTGGAACTTAAATTCACACACAGTATGTTCTTTAAATTTTTACATTCTCCCTCTTCCCACATATATGTATCTTTTGCTTATTGCAACTCTATCGAAACCTTTGATCCTAAATTATTCGTTCTTTAATGTTAATGCAGATCTACAGTAGCTTGTTTTGACTTTTCCTAATTCGGCTTCTTTTCATCTTGCAAATAAATGCAGTTTTGTCGACATAAGTGGATTCCTTGTCTCATAACACGGTGTATTAATTTTGCTCAAAAGTTCCCGGTTCTCATGGCGTGTTTTGGTGTTTAGTGAAAACCGTTTCGATTATAATCATGTGGTAACCTTTTCAAAAATTGTATGTATTTGTACGTAACATAATTACAACCATTTTTTCTCTACCTTTTGAATTTGGCGTCGACTAGAGCTCTGGCGAAATGAATCAAGAAATCGAAGTGTCATTTCATCATCATGACTTGAACTAATAAGTCGACGCTTTTGGGCTCCCACTCCAAGTTATTCAATTTTCTCAGTTATACCTACCTTTTTATAGTAAAATGCTTTTCTGGTCACCTATAATTGTGTTAAATATGTCAACAATGCGTATATAATAAAATTCATCATAATAGCTACAAGAAAATGCCTGTTTATTTGGATTAACGATTCCTGTGTTATTAGTTGGACACTTCATTCTGAAACTGTTTTTATAAACTCCTATAACCAACGGCCATCTACAAAGTCTCAACTTAAAAAATATTCTTCTTTACACTCCAATAATCTCCCATCAATTTTAGAAAAAATATAAGTAACATAAAAAGTAAATGCATTTTTACACATTTTTAAGATTCTAATATCTTTTTTGACCATTACGTACCAATGATGAAGTACTACCTGAATAAATCTTCATTCATTACTAAAAGGAGGTGATATCCTTAGTTTGTATTGCCTATATCATTGAATCATCATCATCATCACCTCTTCAGTAACAAAAAAAGCATGTTTCTAAAAAGATTTTTTCTTGTTTCATAATGTAGTAGAAAAAGGGTTCAATGCTGTATTTTTGCTGAAATGCCTCTTATAAATCATGCAATTTATTTTCAGTCTCTCTCTTTTTTTTTTTTTTTTTTTTTTTTTTTGAAACCATCTGTAGAAGTTTTCATGCAGAAATTTAGCCTTTTAATGATAACACTTTGTAAACTGTCTAAACAGAATGTATATTTTAAATGTATTACCACCGCTTTTGTGTACATTTGTTCACTAAGCAGCGGGAAATTGGGTAATTACGGAATTTTAACTTATTTGTATATAATAGTCAATAGGTCTATCTCGAGATATCTAATGACATTTTAAATCGCAATATGAAATAATCGTCATTGAAATATATTGTAAATACTTTACAGTGAAAAACTGTTACTGTACAGTAAAATTCTCTTCACAGTACTGTACAGTTTTGTGAAGTGAAAACATTATAGTTTTTCCTTTATTTAAGGCAGTTAGACAATTAAGGGTGCAAAATCAAAATTTCATCCTTGACACTAATAATAATGGCTACTACAGTGTTACTAACTTTATTACAACTGGCTTAAAAATTCAAAAGTAGTAACTTTAGCAAAAGTTACTCATAAAAGAAATGTCTGACAAATTTATCTTTTAACATACTTTTAATCGAAACAACATGCAAAAATATCTTGTCCTACTTGCATATTTTTTAAATACAGTTCATACCAATTTATGTACTAATGCACGACACTAAATGAGGAGGTAAAAGACAAATTGGCACTCTAATATTCAGTTTACCGACCTCTGAGTTTTATTTATATTTTTTCAAGAAATATTTCTTGCGTGATAATGCGTATTTTTCTACCCTTCCCTGTTGTCAAAAGAAAATAAAAGTAAAAAATAAACCCGTCGTTATCTTCAACTAAACATAAAAGCCAAACAAGCTGGGGCGTTCAAGAGTTATGGTAAAAACCTTCCGCATGTAGCAGGTTAAAGCAATTTTTAACAGTTTTTTGCGGAGGCTTGAGTAAAGGCCAAGATCTTTCGGAAGACAGAAGCTTGCGAATGGGGATCACATGATTAGAATCCTAGATTACAGTCTCTAAGAAACTTGTTTCGAAATTTGTACCCGAATGATTTCGTTTAATAAAGCTGCAAATTTCCTTAGGGTTATGATTATTATTTTTCAGCTTAGGAAATGTTGATTAATAAGCAGAATTTTAAAGGAAATACGTAAAAAATGAATAGTATATATATATATATATATATATATATATATATACACCCCGCGGCAAAAAGATAGGTACAAAGGGTTTTATCTTTGATTTTTCATAAAATAACATTATCTAAATTGTGCTTATCATTTATTGTTATCACAAAATAATACTATTCCCGGACTAATTTTTATTTTAAGACTAATTCAGAAAAAAAAATAAGACTATTATTTTTCTAATTTAAGACTACACACCGCGACAAAATAAGAACAAAGGGTTTTTTTTTTTTTTTTTTCTAATATTTGAATGTGATTATTTTATTTTGAATATGATTCAAATATTTAATATGTTTTTGATATGGTAATAAATGATCAGCATAATTTAGATAATGTTATTTTATGAAAAACTTGAAAAAAACTTTGTTCCTGTCTTTTTGTCGCGGAGCGTAGTCTTAAATTAGAAAAATTTTAGTCTTAAAACATTTCTAAATTTGTCTTAAAACAAAAATGAGTCCAGGAATAGTGTTATTTTATGGTGATAATAAATGATAAGCACAATTTAGATAATGTTATTTTATGAAAAATCAAAGATTGTACCTCCCCTTGAATCCCTTTGTACCTATCTTTTTGTCGCGGGGTGTGTGTATATATATATATATATATATATATACACACACCCCGTATATATATATATATATATATATATATACTAGCAGACCCGGCCACGCGTTGCTGTGACTAAGTTATACGTTGAATTATACGGCTGTAAACTATTTAGTACAGTCAAATTATTATTTACGAACAAAGACGAAAACGTTGTAGCCGATGTAAAAACTCACAGGGTTGAGATTTGAAACTTAGGTCAAAATTTGGATGCGATTGATAAAAATTTTCGTAGTGTTGATATTAAGCACAAATTAATTTTATTGTAGGGTCCTATAAATTTTAATCGAGAAGTGATATATATTATTTCTAATGCTACTTTGGATAAAATTGCTAAAATGACTAATATATAAATTTAATTCTATTAAAATTCTATTAAAATAAAAATATAAAAGAAACAGACGATTTTAAAATCAATTTTTATGGAGGAGTGAAATATAATATATGCTATAATGGATAATTTTACTATAAAATGACCTCATCATTTTGAATATTTTAAAGAGGGCAACAGTTGTAGTTATAAAAAAGAAAACAATAAGGCTAAACCAGAAAAATAAGTAAATTTGATAAATATTTTAAAACTTTAAAATTGGAAATCTTATGAAATATTGGACATTTAAAGTAAATACATGCATCATTTTAAATAGAAAAAGATTTTGGAAAAGTTTAGTGTATTTTAACGAAGTGATGAGAAGTTTTTGAGTATGTTAAAATTTTAATAGTAAATTCAAGTTAATAAAGATGGGAAACATTGAGGATTAAGATAAGAATAATTATAAGATTAAAAAAAAAAAAAAAAAAAAAAAAAAAAAAAAAACTTTTTATATACCATGCTTTTAAATTTTAATATACTAATAATATACTAATTAAAAGGAAAATGATAAATATTCTATCATAGTTTGAAGTCAAATTTGTTTTCAAATGTCTAAATAAATACCTGATGTAAGACTGACTAATATTTTGCAGCGGAATAGATTTCATTTCTGTCATCCTTGGCGAAAAAAAAAGGATATCGCCAAATTATCTGGCGAAAATATTTAATTCCTTTCAAAAATCATGGTTATTTTAACAACTTATATTAAAAGAGTAATGAATAATATGAAACAATATTTCGTACAATACATATTACATGTCATACATACGTACAATGAATAATACATATTACATTTCGTACAATGCATACATCTGGCATGTATATTTTCGTGTTACGCTTTTGATCGCCAAATAATAAAAAAAGCCAAGGGCGACAGAGTTTTGAAATTTAAAATTAAAATTTTGTCAATTTGACAGCAAAATAATTCAATCTAACACCCGCGATAACTAATACATATCTATACCCAAAGGATTAAAATCGGGAAATAAATTTCCTCGATTTTTAATAGTTTCTTACAAAAAATCCAATGGGCAATTAACATAGGAAATTTTTTTCTTGGCTGCACAGACGGTCAGTGAGTCACACTTCGCTTGCGTATAGAACTCATAGATATAGTATAGCATATATAGAATAGAGTGATCATTGGGGAGAAAAAAGTTATTCCTTTTCATTTAGGAAAAGACGACGTTTTTACCAAAATATGGCCGTCTTTCCCCGAGTGAATACACACGGGAATACATACTAATATTTTAGCAAATAAAATTTATGAATAATTTATTTGCTAAAGGGGAATGGAAGACTCCAGATACAGTTTCAAATTCATATATCTTTCTTTCTTTTCTTTTTCTTTTTTTTTCAATACCACTTAATGGCTGTTTCCAAAGCTTTTATTTTATTTTTTTTTTCGGCATCAAAAATCTTTGTACGATAACATGGGGATGAGAGATCTATATATATTACTATACCTATGATAGAACTACATTAGCACTTTATCAATGTGTATAAAATCTTTAAATTGATTATGACGTCAATTTTCGTGAGATGCATAATTTAACTTTTCATAATTTTTTAACGTTCACGTTTGATTAAATGTATTTATTTTTATGTCGAAAGAAAATGAACTCGTATTTTTTTTTATTTATTTTTTTTTTTTTTTTTGGCAACAATTAAATTAATGGAACTCACAGATATTTTGGAGCAACTTTAATAAAGGTCTATAATTAACAAATAATTGCAATAAAACAATATTGTGACAATAAATTGAGATAAAAACTATCCTATCTCTCAAGTTGGACCAAACTGCACACAGTGTGCAAAATTTCATTAAAATCGGTTCCTTAGTTTAGGAGTTTACCCCGGACAAACATCGTGACACGTAATTTATATATATATACAGATATACAGAGTATCCCTAAATTCATGTTCCAAACTATAACATATAAAGAAGTACTTTTTTATAGCCATATGGGATAGGAAATGATAAATATAGACGGAAAAACAAAAAATGCTTAAGAAATGAAAAAAAAAAAAAAAAAAAAAGTTTGTTACTTATTTAATATTACAGTAACTGATCAAATGTGTACAATATTCGTATTAATTCAACCAGTGCTTTAAATGCATAGATTATAAACAGCATTATTACTATGCGTATCTTTATATGTAATCATTTGTGTAAAAAAAAAAAAAAAAAAAAAAAAAATGTTAAAAAATTAACATTCAAAAGCCACTCCCACATGAATTAAACATTAAATAACAATAAATAAATAAATAAAATTCTTAATGGGCTAAGAGGACATTTGCAGACATGGGTTCCTATGTAATTCAGAATTCTTATGAATCCTTGTCTCCATTTATAATTCAACCCATGAATTCAGGTACATCCTCTCTAACTCTTGCAGAAATTTGTTGTTATTTGTACAAAAAAATTCCACTAGGTGGCGGTTTACATGGGAAAACCGAATATATGCGACTCTTACGGTATACACAAGCAATTTAAATAGTTTTTTATCCTTTTTTTTTTTTTTTTTTTTTTTTTTTGGGGGGGGGGGGCATTTAGTTTATAAGTTTTTCTCTTTTTTGACGCATGGCATCGCATGGTGACAATTTTTTCGTTTAATTTCTTAGTATAATATATTGTCAAATTTATTGGCAATTTGCTCGCTTATTTCAGCTGCAGGCTGTTGTCTAGAACGGAATGATAATTAAAACTGACCTCATGCAATATTCCGAGAATTCAAAGACATTATTTAATCTAACCCTCAATATATGGCCTTTTTTTAGAGACGTGAGCGGGGGAAAAACACGGGTATAAACCAGGGAATAAACCCGGATTTTTGGGAAGGGAATTTTGAAAGTTTCCAAAACAAGGGAATTTTGAAAGTTTTCATATGTTGTGAATTTAGTTTTTTTTTTTTTTTTTTTTTTTTTTTTTGAGATTAGAGATGTTCTAAGGCATTTTTAAAATGTTATCTCACATTCAGATGTTTTTTATAATCTTTCAGTTTTTAAATAGTGCTTCTAACGTCTATAAATTTAAAAAGTACAAGTTTCAAATTTCATTAATTAACAGACTTATTCTCTGTTATTGCCGTATATGTATATCTTAGTTCTGACTGTATACACACTTTCTTTCTTTCTTTTTTTTTTTTTTTTTTTTTGTATCGCAATCGCATGTTTCAGTTGTATATCTTTAACATTTTTTTTTTTTTTTTTTTTTTTTTCAAAAATAAAACAAAAATGCTTTAAAATATTCTGCATTTATTAAAACAATCAATAATATTACACTGGAAAATATTATTTCAATTAAAATTTCAACAATATTAATATGCAAAAAATAAATGAAGAAAGAAATAACCGTCAAATTGTTAATTATTAGCTATTGAATATTTTATGTATTGATTTAATGCATTAAAAAATTATTGCTTGAATTCTTAATAACCGAAGAACTCATGTTCGATTTTGTTCCCCGTGATCTTTGACTGATTATAACAAAATTTCCTCAACTAATGTGAAATTTTGTTCGATGAATTGTAATAAAATTTAATAATTTTAAAGTATTTTTACCATAATTTAATTTCATTGTATTATTTTTTATAACGTATTTTATTATGGTATTCATTAGAAAAAAAAAAAAGAAAAAAAATTCAAAAGTTATTTAATTAGGCAGACAAAACATCATCATTTATTATTGTCAATAACGTAAATGTTTATTTATTTTTTTACAATTTTCTGTAACTAACCACATAATTATTGATATTACTTTTATTTAAGCAAATATTATAGAATAAAAATTTTTGGTACACTTAAAAAAAGTGAAATTAAATCTAAACATTGAATATTAGTTTCTTCCCATTAAAGTTTCCAAAGTTCCCAAATTCCCGGTTTAAACCCGAAAATTCCCATGTTTATTCCCCAGAAGCAAATTTCCCGTTTTTTTTTTTTTTTTTTTTTTTTTTACATCTCTACCTGTTTTACTCATTCAAACCTAAAATAATTCAGTTTAGTTAAATTTTACTCAAGGAAGTGGTGTAACCTTTATAAAACATTGTTTAAAACAAAAACTTATTAATAGTTGCTGATGGTTCACGTTGATGTTCGGGTTAAGGTCAATTGTCCACACTTGGGACCTGGGCTTGAGGGGAATGCCTAAGTGGGGGTCTTAGCTTGTTTTCACGCAAGTTTCAAAGAAAACTACAGAAAACTACGAACGCCGTCTACCAGCTTTGAGTATAATTGCGGAAGGAGAGCTGCCACCAGATACCTACTTAATAGGATTAACACTCCCTAATTAAATGTAATCAAGAAACGTATTTAACTTGTGCAGAAAAAGGAAAAAAAGTGCTTTTATTGAAAAAATCTGGAATTAAAAAAAAAAAAAAAAAAAAAAAAAAAAAAAAAGAAGAAATTGTAGGAAGAAGAAAACGTTAAGTTCTTTTAATTAGTGATGAAAAACACTTCAAAACACTGTATAAAATGAAATAAATAGGAAATTTCAAAACTCAAATACCAGAGATTAAATAAAAATAACATTAATGGTAAAATAAAAATAAATATTTTTTGAATTTATATACAAGAAATAAATATTTGATCCCCGTGGTAAATAAAACGACTGCCATTTTTTAAACGAAAATAGAAAAGTGGTTATAGAAGATCTTTTAAATTAAAAGTTTGGAGATTTTATACATAAATTTAAACAGTGATATCGTATTTCCCTATGTCATAAAAGAGATTAACATCCAAGTTTGTTAAAGAATGTGGTACATATTTTTATTATTATTAGTGCAACAGATTCTTTCATGCAGCGTCGTTGCCTATTTTTTATCTATCACATTGAATGAAAAGTAAACAGTAGCCAGTAGCCGTATTATTAGATTTCATCAAAAATTGGAACACTTATTAATCAGGACAAAATCTAGCTAACACCGTATTTTTTTAGTTCAATCGGATAATTGGTTCAAAAGATATTAAATAGAACCCTGATTTTAACGATAAAATTATTGAAAAGAAAAATAAATAAATTGATACCAAAAAAAAATTAATAATTATATTTCTTTTTCTGCCGAAAGAAAAAAAAAATGAACGCACCAACATTTTCTTTTTAAACAATTAAAATAGAATTGAGAAAAACCTTGCTAAAGAAATGGAAGAGCTTTCGCATAGAGCCCCTTGGTGAAATTTGAAATATGGCAGCGAAGTAGATAGGACTTTTCTCCCCAAGTTCTTTATACAACTGCGATATACATTTTAATTCAACGCTAAAAGAACAATAAAAATTTAAAGTCGCCGAGGGGCTCCTATGCTAAAGCTATACCAAAAACATTCTAAGAAATGAATATAGTAACCGATGCTAAAGAATGAAACACATTTACTTCATGCATAGAAGAATAGATTAAAGTAAGTCCCGACGCACTAAAATTTTAATTCTGTTCTGTGCAGAATTTTATATCTATTACTTAGTAAACAAAAATAGGCTTACCGTTTTTATTTAATAATAACGCTGACAAATTAAATGCATATAATGCTTTAAGTTTGGAACTTTGGAATTTACTAAACTTAATGCAAATTAAAAAAAAAAAGAATCTGAATTTTACAAGTTTGAATTACAAGAATAAATGTGAAGACATTTAAAGGAAGTTAATGGTTGAAAAATCTGACCTTAAATTATTTGGAAATTCAGTTATTTTCACGAAATTCAAATTTTCTTAAAGCTATAAAAGATTCGTTAAGTTCTATTAGGAATTAGTGACTAACAAAGATTTTCGGAAGCCATACTAGATTAAAAAAAAAAAAAAACTTTTTCGATATCGCTTGTAACGATACTGATTATTATTAATTTTCTTTTCTTTTTCTTTCAAAAAAAAAAAAAAAAAAAAAAAAAAAAAAAGATTTTGATGAAATTCTCGCAAAAGCAGAATTTAGTTTAGGACGGAGGACTTTTTTTTTTTTTTTTTTTTTCTATTTTTCAAATTATAACATCGTTTTCAAATTATTCAATTATATTTTCGATAAATTTTAGATTTCGACAAATGTCCAACTATTGAAATCGACAACGCAAAAATCCCAGATTGAGACTAATAGGCCCTCAGTCCTTTAAAAAAAAAAAAAAAAAAAAAAAAAAGACTTTACGGGGGGGGGGGGGGGGGAAATAATAACAAAAACACTTGCGGCTTCATTAACCTTGGACATCAACTTCTCCTTGACCTTCAATTTTTTATATGGAAACTGTAATCCTAAATTTGAGAATGGTCTTTCGTAAATTGATTTACATTTTTATTTACAAAGACTGCCTCATTGACGTTAAGTGGAGAAGCCATTTGCATAGAAATTCTCTTCTTAAGATGCCAGTAGCAAACGTAAAGGGTACCAAACAGCTAACGTGATGAGAATGTTGAGGATACTCTGGAACAGGGGGATAGTCTTAAAGAATAGGGAGATAATTATGATTGTGAATCTGATAATTTGCTTCTGGTAATTGAAATACAAGAAAGGAATCATAAGAGAATAGAAAAAAAAAATGTTTTCTATTTTGTGTGTAAAATTAAACAATGCAAACTTGATGAATAGTTAGATAACAGCAGCGAAAATTGGTTTAAAAGTGAAATGAAATTTGTATTTTATTTATTTTTTCCTCTTTTGAAGTCACGCATCTGTTGCTTTCAATTAAGGCTAATCCTTAAACCATTTTTAATTCATTTATTTATAATAATTCTTTTCAATACAAGACATTGAAGGACAGTTTCTTATCTTTATGACGATTTAACATGATACCACACATAAAAAATTACGCACAATATATTTTTTAAAAAATCTTAGAAAGCGTAAACATTAAGAATAAATCCGAAAAGGTGTTTAGTAATTGGGAGTAAGGCCAATTGACAACCACTGGATTCTAAGTCTGGGTGGAAAGTAGTCCGTATTTATACGAGTTAAGCAAAAAACTACGTAAATTTGAAAAGAAAATTCCACACGATCTATGAATTCGTGCTAATGAATCAATCCCAAAAGGCAGTTTATTTAATTCCCATTTATTCAATTTACAAATACAAAACTGATTTTATCAGTAACAAAAGTATTTTAAGAAATGTCTGCAACATCGTGTTCTGCATTAAATACTGAGAAATCATCATCGATAAAAATTACCATTATTACCGTCTATTACATATGACTGCAAATCTGCTTAGAAACAATTAGTTTACAAACAGCTGGGACCCCGTTCAAGTTTATTATAGAAGTTTTATTATGTGGTGTGATGTAAAGAAATAAGTAAGCAAACATGTTAATTTTTTTTTCTAAATAACACTTTATTTGATAGTTATTGACAGGAAGCACTTGCAATTCACGACAAGTAAGGAAAAGTAACCACTCTTAAGATTTTTATACTAGTTCTGTATTACACAGCAATTTCAAGGACAAGTTTCATACCGTGTTTTATTGACACAGTTTTCAATACGGACCAATACACAATTCATTTTTTCACAAATGCGTGTAAAAATCCCTTTGACAGGGTACGAATATATATGTGGAGAAGATGATTTTTAATTTTTATCATAAAATATGCGAAAACTATATAATAAATCGAACTTAAATTTTACAGCAAGTGTCAATCAAACAATTTCCCAGTAACTCATCGGACTCTGAAAGAAATGAAAAATATCTGGAGTGATTCCACACGACTTTCCGACGATTAAGAAATGGACGGTTATTTAAATAAATTAAAGTAAAAAGAAGTCGTTAAACAAAGAAAAGAGAATATTCCAATAGAGTGTTTGAGTATTTTTCTATGTACAGTATGTTGTTTAATTTAACACTATCGTACTTGAAATATTCTGAACACATAGGCCATAATGATAAAAAGAAATTCTTTGTTCCCTATTTAAAAAAAAAAAAAAAATTGAGTTCTAGACTCACCCAAATATATACAATTCGTGCTTCGGTGACCTACAACATGCGTAACAACTTTCACCTCATTGGAACAAAGCGTTTAGATGCTATCGTGTTCACTCACACACACACACATATCATAAAAATAGAAAAAATGAACTCATGGGACCTCAAAACGCATAGACACACAAAAATATCAAAGTCGAATTTTTTATCATGATTGTAATAATTCCCTTACATGTGTATGTTCGGAAAGTAAAAAGAAACACCTTCGTCGTTATTAAATCTCACAGGCGATGTAGTGTCATTCAGTTAACTCACTGAATTTTGAGTTATCAATATTTCAATTAACTCACTGAAGAACTCTCCATCCACTTACATTGTTGGTAAATTATCTAACTTTATAGCAAGTTATCTTGACTATACTTAACAGTTTTATTGTAATAATTCTGTATAGCAGAATAATTTCAAGAAAACGTTCGATATATATTAAATACGGGCAAATGTACAAAATAAGTTTTTCACAAGTGCTTCTGAAACTCGTTTAATAGAGCATGTGTGGAGAAGAAATTTTTAACATTACATTGTATGACAAAAATTTCTGCATGAAAAAACGGAATTCCAAATAATGACTATCCTGAATAATGAAAAATCCGTATCAGAATTAAAGAAAACGAAATGGACATCAAACACAATAGAACAACTACTGCCCTTATGAAAAGAAATAGCGAATGGGAAATAAAAATATATTTTAAAAACATTCAGAAACTAGCAGACTACAATAACCATAATTACGCATTTAAGCATGAAGCCATAGGAATTTTAGCCATAATGAGTGATTCTGTAATGATATGGCAGCCTAACAAAGGGATGGCTCTTTTTACTGCAGAGGATATCGAATATAGACAGTAGGCATCAAGATGCTTCTGAGGATGGTATAGGATCCAGAATGAAGAGTTTGAAGTGAGAAACTTAAAGTATTTTATTTTTAATTATGATTAAACCAAGTTTTTTTTTTTTTTTTCTTTAAAGAGTGAATCCTTCAAACTATTCACAAAGAATGAAAAATAAATTACAGTCGACTCCCTCTAATCTGTAGACCTATAATCCGCAATTGATTTTTTAATGTAAACAAAGAATTTTATAACTGATATTTTAAAACGATTCACAACATTTTCACATTTTTACTTTTTTAAAAATCAAGTTTTTAGCTTAATCGTTGCTTTCAAACACAATTGGTGGAAAAAAAAAACCCAGCAAGATTTCTGTATATATCATCCTGCAATTCATACAGACTAGCAGTCAAGCCAAAGAATGCCAGAAAAGTATATAAAAATTTAAAACAAACTACTATCAGATTAATGTTTGACAAAATTTAAAATAATCATTATTCCAAATAATGAGTTAATTTTAAGCGAAGGTGGACAAGAAGTCCATTTCTTATTTGTCATCTAATTCAAGATAAGTCACTGAAATCAACGTCTAGTTTTGTCATGCCTGTCATGCTACATTTTTTCTTTATTAAGTGTAAAATATTTTTCTTAAATTAAATTATTTTTTATTATTTAAAAACATTATATACATATACATCGGAACACCAAACTTCATGAATATAAATTAATATTTAGAATTAAAAATTAGACAAGAAATCTGTCTGTTGTCTAGCCCTTCCCCTTTACAAATGAAATTAACCCATGATGAACTGTCATGAGTATGATGTAAGAATACAGATGAGCTACAGGCTAGCAAATTAAAATTTAGTTCCACCGGTGAATCTCCTAACATAATAGAAAATTCAGTCAGAGATGTTAGAAGATAGGAAAACCCAAATTTGAATTTCTAGCTGTTTATTAAAAAAAATATATATATATATATACGCTACATTTTCCTGAGAAAACATGCTGTGTTAAACTTTACCAAACAAAAATTTCGTTCTATTAGTAATTTTTTATTAACAAAATACTGACAGTCCATATAACCAAAATTTCTCTACTGATTAGAGGAGTTTAAGTTTTATAAAATAAAGTATAAATTAAAAGCTTAATATTTATTAAAGTTTTATCAATCAATAACTATAAGCATAAATTTACAGTTAAAAAACACACTGACAACTCAACTTTGATAGGCTTAGATCTGATTATGATAATTTACAGTTAAGTCGTAAATCAATATATACCTACTAATTAAAAGAATTTATTACTTGAATACCTCGAAAAAATTTTTGTAATGTAATTAATATATCTCACATATGTAGAACCACATTAAAAAAAATAAATATTAAGCAATACTTGATTTTAATCTACATTTTTGAAAACGAAAATAACTGATTTGTATATGCAAAGGATATGTTTGGAAAACCAGAAGCAACAATATTAATAAATAATCGACTTCGGAGAAAAAAATAAATTCATAAAACAAGAACATTTACTTGAAAAGAAGTATTTATGTAAACTTATGAACTGCTAATTCCTTGCAATCTCAAATGCCTGATCTGTACACAAATATATGTTAAGAATGAAATTTATTCTGCGCTTCATTGTTTTTGATACACAGCAAGCGAATAAATTTATTTCAAGTTTAAATTTGTTAATAATTACGCTTTGAGGAACTGTGTGATTTGTCAGATGAAACAAGTATGGTTTTAAGCTGCTTTCACATTGAAAGATAAGTCCAATATAATCCGAACAGTCATATTGCAATAATGTAATGATATAAATGACTGATGGCATACAGTTTCGACGATGTTGAAAGATATAATTTCATATTAATGCACGTTAAAATGTAAGCCATGCGTAAAATAAAGCATTTAGGAGCAGCAGTCAGGGATATGAATGAAAACACAGCAAACTTATACTTCCTAATATTTATTTCCTTTCTTCACCTTTGGAGAATATCTATTATAAATTTATTACTTTCTTCTATATGTAATATAGAGAAAGTATTGGATTCGCGAAAATTTTCGACCTCCGTTTTTTGATGGATTTACACGTTTTGGGATGTCCTGAACACGAATGGATAGTTTTTAGAAAATGTCTGTCTGTCTGTGTATCACGATTTTTGTGGACACTGTAGCTTACGAACCAAATAATGAAATTTAACCAAACTTGGTATTTAGTTGCACCCTGACATAAACTGGTGCTGATTAGATTTGGGGATCAATCGCTCAACAGGTGGCGCTGTCATCGCATTTTTTGTATACTTTTAACATGGCAGTATAGGACAAAATTTCGTATAAATGTGCCTGATGAGAGTTATTTTAAACTCGTGGTTGTAAAATTAATATGAGTTATTAATAATAGTAGTAGTTAACTAGAAAAAAAAAATTGTGCATGTGGGGACATTTGGTCCCCCCCCCCCTGCGGGGAAGTACCCTCCCCAGGGGCGGTAAATTTTCAAGATGGGTATCTTTTGGAAGGTCTCGTCAATACCTTTAAACGAATGGTTGAACTATAAATCTGTGATAATTTAAAACAAAGTTATGGATTTTTTTTACTTTTAACAAAAAAACTTAGAAAAAAATCGTATATATATATTTTTTTAAATATTGTTACTGAGTGAATTTGTATAGGAAAATATAGAAGAAAGTCTTGTGGTGGCCACAACATACTAGTTTTTTTACTGATTCATCAGTTTACTACAACTATTCAGTTAGAGATTTTAAAATTCATGAATCATGTTAGATGTTTCAAGTTGCACACCAACGATCGCTATATCGGAATAAGAAATGTTTATTTAAACTTTAAAAATTCTTCTCACACTATAAAACCTACACAAGCACTGCCGATTTCGAAAGGACTTGTCCTACTTCTTCAGGTGAAAAAAAACTCTTGCTATTAATACACCTATCTTGAAGGCAAAAGCAAGACAGCTTGGTGCATGTATTTTTTGCACCTGAAGAAGAAAAGCCACGTCCTTTCGAAACCGGTAGTGCTTGTTTTTAATTTTATAGTGAGTGAAGGAATTTAAAATTTAAATATTTATTGCACACCAGTTTTTTAATTTATAAGGAATTGTTTGCTTTGTTGTTCTTTATGTAAAGGGATAATCATGAAATGTTTTATGAGATAAGACTACCCTTGAAACCTGTATTTTATAAATAGGCAATTTTCCACAACATAATTTTTCTGATTTACTCTTTATCGAAAATTAGACTTCGATTTAAACAAGTGAATGTTAATTCATTTCTATAAGCCAAGTAAAATAAAAACTTGAAGACCATCTCCTGAGCGAAAATTAATGCTCTAACCCCTCCCCCCCCCTTTTTTTTTTCTTTAAAAAAAAAAAAAAAAAAAAAAAGAATTACTTTTCAAAATATTTTTTTTTTTTTTTTTAAAGTACAAATTTCAGTTAACAATAGATGGATTATTCATAAATTGCAGTTCAGTCATTTCGAAACGTAAACATTTTAGACATCTAGTACTGATTTTTCATAGTATCTGATGAAGTTTATTAGCCGTCGAAAAGATAATATTGCGTTGGCCGATCAGGATAAGCTGTAAAAATGTCAGGTTAAAAATTAATTAAAGAGGAAAAAAGTTCATCCAAGAACGAATCCAAGAGGTCTTTTGGTTGAACAGTGCATATGAATTTATTGATCATTTGTAATATGATATCTTATAAAGTGATCATAGACTTCAAAAAGAATAATAATAATAATAATAATAAATTTTGACAATTGCACTATGGAGTGTGAAGCAAGGAGTGGGGAAACATTAGCGAAGAGCAGGCCGGGCCCCAGACCCGAATCTCTCGAGATCTTACATGGACGATAATCAGTAAGAAAGTGTCCTCCAAAACTGGAGCAAAAAAATAACAATGCATTTGGCGTTTACTTATAGACGCCAAGTTCAAAGTTTAAGAAAGAGAATGGTTGCAGTACGTTAGGAATATTCATATGTATATTTTTAAAAAGGCAACGAGTAACTTATTGACCGTTGTTAATGAATGTTGGCATGATTTCGCCAAGTATTTTAATTTCTGGAAAACCAGAAGCTAAGCAAATATTTTTATCTAGCTGATGATGTAAATTAGGTGACAAGAGGACGCATGAGTTACATTTAGATGCAAGATTAAAAGAAACCGAATTAATTATTTTCTGGTTTCACAAAACAAAGGGATAGAAATAAGTCAAAACATTATCATTTATAGAGCGAAAAGAATTTCCAGTATGTTAAGATTGCTAATAGAATACTGGGAATGGATCAAAAAATTTTTCAGTTACATTGAAAAAAATATGAAAGGGAAGATATAAAAATTAGAAAACGTGTATTGTAAAATTTATTATTTATAGGTTAAAAATAGTTACATCGTTATAATTTTAAGTAGTTGTTTAAGATTAAAGAATTTAAATTATAATTTTATTTATTTAGAGAATTTATCTTTTAGAAAGAAAACAAATTTTATAATATGTGATAATCTACATCACAAGACGTATATCGGTTAACAAATTTTAATAGAAAACAGTCAAGTAACAATTTTTTCTATGAGGTGAACAAGAATAGGCTACACCTGAGAAATAGTGCAGTAAAGGGTCAAAAATCTAATAAACGCGATTAAGTGATATTAGTTCCTTATATATTTCTGAAACTTAAATATAGGCAGAATATTCCATTTAATAGCGAAAGTAGAAAAGTTTTTTGACAGTTCAGTAACTAATCAGTTAACTAATTAATTCCCTAAGTACATAAATTTAATTTTCGCGTATCTCGTTCTTTTATAATATTAAAGTACATTCAAAGATACAGGCAATTTGCTATTAAAATAAAAATACGATATCTATGACTCTATATATTTCCTAATTTTAAATCTTTTATGAATAAATATTATTATTTCAATTTGAATGATGATGTAATATATCGCCTTATGAACAAAATCTTACTGTGAGACGCATTTGAAATGGTACAACATATACTAATATACTCTATGCAACTAAATTCAGGAAGCACTATAACAAAAATGCTTTAACCTTTAAATGTCTGATTTTTTAAAATGTTTTGCGGCTTTCCTCTCTTAATTAAATCACAGAAAAAATGTTTCACTTTAAGTATGGTTTACAGCTCAAAAGCAATTTATTGCCAATTGGCAAACATGAGGCATTAGAGCTTCAATATTATTGTAATAGTATTTTAGAAGACAAAATTGGGTATGCTGTCGAAAGGCAACACAGGGCATTTAAGGCTCAAGGTAAAAACAGATATTCTTTAGATTCATTTATAATTACGTTTGTATTACAAACATTATTAATCACACTGTCAAGTAGTTAGTTGGTAGAATATATTAATTTCCTGTAACAGCCGTGAAGATGAATATAAGAAGCGTTATGTCAAGCAGATAACTTAGGAGTGCGAAATCTTTAATCCAATTATTTATTCCAATATCATCGTTTTTCTTGCAAACTCAATAAACAAAGAAATTCTGAATTAATTCACAGTACAAATATTTTCTCGAAAACATCAAGATAAAAGGTTTTTTTTTTTTTTTGGGGGGGGGGGGAATAAATGGTCACTGGGAGTTTTAGAGAGAACTCGGAGCTTGTTAGTTGTCCAAAAGCAGCGGTAAAAGTGATCGAAGTTTGGCTCATTTACTTCACATCAAAACCACAAGATATATCGCCAAACTTCATTCTGACAGACAACTGTATAACACCCACTTTTTTCAGTTGCGCATAAATCAGTATAACTTTTAAAAATATATTGGCGATTTTTTTTCTTAGCCAAAAAAAAAACCGTTGTGAATTCGTGAGAAGATTGGAAATGTACGTTTAAAACTCAACCACAAAAAATTATGGTTAAAGCCTTATCCTCAGTCTTTTAGCCTATACAAAGTACATAATTTCTATTTGAGTGGGTGCATGTGCTCTATGTTACAAAAGTGACACATCAGGAAATATTTTATTCTATTTTACTTTACTGAGTCGCAAAGATTTGCACTTCACAGCTCATTGTACGATCGAAGCCACATCTCCTACTTTTATTTTTATTTATTGGATTAGATAGAGAGATAATGAATTTGATATCTTGCTAGAAGAGAAACCGCAGATTTTAGATCGCTTTTTATAAAGATAGAAAATGAATTGGCAGAGAATTAAATTTTGAAATCTAATGTATAATTTAGAATATGTGAATTACGATATCACACACACAGTGATTTTCTGCATTTCTGCTTTAACTAAATAAAGAAATTACACCATCATAATAATGTATTTTTTAAACACAGTACTGTTGGAAGTTTAAAATAATGAAAAATGTACCAATATCCCTATTAACTTGAAAAATATATTGTCGAACACAACGTCTTCCATCCGATTTCACTTCTTTATTAATCGGCAAATGAACTTCGAGTATTGGTTGATTTTTCTTTTACATTCATGAAAACAAGATTTCTTTTCATGCATTTGAACACAGATTTTTATCTCGTAGACGAGTGGTAATAAGAAAAAAGTATTCACTTTGAACGTGAGGAGAATATACAGGGGTACTTCCATTAAAATAACCCTTTTTTCACAAACAGAATAAGGAGATCCAAGAACACTGAGATGCCAGGTTAACTGTTATACAGGAAATACTGAATCGTTAAAAAGAGACTAAATTAATCTGATGAATGATAGTCTTTGGAGACTAATAAAAGCTAGATCCTCATCATGATAGTACGACACTAAGTGATGATTTGTGAAAAACAAAATGAGTTTCTTTTATGAGATGCCATGTGTGTCAGATGAAAAGAGACTAATTTTCTACTGGAAAATTATTAATTTCTGATTTGAAATCGAGAGTTTTTAAGCTATCTCATTAGATAAAAGATTTAAACTGGTTTTTATATCCAAATCATTTTGTAAGTGGAATGAAAAAATGTATATGAATTTTGTTGCCAGATAAAATAGTATGATAATTCTAAATAATTTAAATTGGAAGACATTGAAATCTATGTTCTACGACCTCTCGAACCTCATTTCAACATTAACACCATAAACTGCCATTTTAGTGAGCTTATACTCAGTAATAGATATGTCAAAATTCATGAAAAACACGTAATTATTTTAAATAGTACATAAGAATACTACATAAAACTAACTACATGCAATATTAGGAGTTAAGGTAAATATCTATTTATATGAAGGAAAACCTTCGTATAAAGCTCAAACTAACCAAACAATAGTGTGATATTCGTTAAGTTTTTAGATTTGTTGCAACATCACAATGAGGCACAGAAACATTAAAATAACGACGTCTAAAATAAAGGTACTTAAATAAGAAAGTGAATACATACATCCAGTTATCTCAATAGGTAAGGTAAATGAAAACGTTGGGATTCATTGCAAAGGGCGTAATCTTCGTTAAAATAAAACCTTACATTAAAAACAATGTTAGTTTTGCCTTTTTGAATGGTGTCAGAGGGATACGGCTGCACTAACATACTGATTTTTAAAGTCCAAAAAAAGCTTTTGCCCAACGTATCTTCAAAAGATTATTCAAAAGCAGTGCAATCACCCAAGAAAAGAATAATATAAAATCAAGCAATCAATTATGTCCCATTTTCAAACTTCCTGAATTTTTAAAACGTAAAAGTAAATTAATACTTAATTAAAAAAAAAAAAAAAAAAAAAATCCGAAAATACGCGAATATTGAGTACCTGCCTCTGTCACAATTTTTTGGCATATTTATTATCATCTTAGAATTTCGTTAACACTCTTTATCAGCAAAAAATGTATTCAGCGTTACAAAATCTTCCATTAACAAGGTACCAGTAGTATTAACAACATTTACATGCTGGTAAAAGTGCGCAGACATCTTACCCCCAAAATAAAGTTTAAACTAATCTTCGGTTAATTATTATTTTTTTTTTTTTCAAGGTTGTGTTCGTAATCTCCCGCCAGCTGGCAGACGGTATGACACCGAAGTTAATTAGAGAATGCAAATTAGGAACTCATTACGAAAAATGAATGCTGCACATCGACAGCAGAGTCTTTTCTCGTTCCATGCAGATAAGGTAATTTAAAGAGGGAAAGCTTTGAATAATTTCTGATTTGAAAACAATGATTTAAATATTGATAAAGAGATCTCCGTAATACATATGTCAGTTGACTGTCAACCAGTCAACTCAAATAATTAATTATCAAAGCCATCATTATTTAAAAATTGTCCAATTGCATATAGGGTGGTTACATAAAATTTAATAATATTTTGTTACCTAAATTAATTTTGTAAAATTTCGTAGATAGTTTCCCCCCCCCCCCCCTCAAAAATATTGCGTCAACGTCTCTGTGGTCAGAGTACACAAGTACGAACCCAAAGGTTGCGAGCTCAATCCTCACCGATGGGAAATGAAAACTAGTTGGCATAGAAGGATTCTGGTCAGTTCCCCTTCATATTTATCTTATCATAAATTTCTAGTGCGAGACATATTATAATCATGTTAAGAGAAATGAATTTGGCCAAAGTTTGACAGTGACAGAATGAAATACCTGCCTAATAGGCTATCCTCCGTTCACTTCGATATATTTATCTTATTCTAATCTATCAATTTATTTTATCAGGGTCGATTCCATTGTTTAGTTTTCATGCTACAATTTCCAATGCAATAACCCTCAAAATTCCTATTTATATGAAAAATTTCCAATTTCGCTATGTTGATAAAATCTTAAATTACGAATAATTTACGAAATTTTCCTATTAGAATATTTGTAGTCAATTATGTTCAAACAAGTATCATAAATGTTATTTTGAAGTCGTCTGATATATTTATAATCCTCAAAATGGACATTTATGCTCACTTTTGCCCTATTCTGCCATGTTAAGTAAATCGTAAATTCCAAATAACTGACGAATTTTTTAAATTGGAAAAATCATAGTCTATAATATGGTTTCTCATACCTAAAGTTTGGCGAAATTGAAGGATTAATATAATGGCAATCCTGCTCTGTGTATTCAAAATCATTAGCTTGATTAGAGTATAACGTATCTTAAAAAAACACTTTTTATGTGTTCTTGCAGGCGAAGAAATCAAATGCCAATATGCAGTGATAATCTGAATTTGGCTGGAACTTCATCATTCTTTTCTGATCGCTTGTTTATAAGACCTACGAATGTAGGCTTTAAAAAAATTATCCATCAAGGGCACCCTCCTTTCTTATTTTATGCAGAACCTTCAATAAAAAACTTTGTGCCCAATTTTGTGTCGATCTTTACTGATTGGTGAAATTTGCCTTTTAACACCTCTGGATAGAATCTTGGGTCTTTTAGTGGAAATCATATAAATTAGATGTCTGGCGGCGAACAATGCAAGAAAAAGAAAAGTTTTTCACTTATACGGAAATATGGCATAATGGAAACTGTCGAATGTAAAATACACTGTCTAACGAAAAATGACTATACCTGTACTGGAAAACCCTTTTCACAATTGTGGATCATTGTGGCAATTTAATTCTCTGTCTATTTTTCACTGTACTTCTTTTTGTTATTATATGTATGCTCACATTTAAAATTAATATTGCTATATAGGCGTAAATATTTTGAATGTATTTTGGAAAATTATTACATTTATTCTTAACCCTATTAAATATATTTTTGTTTTATGTTTCTATGTTTTTCTCAATATTATAAAAAATAGATGAATTTCATATATTTTAGATTTTGCCATGTCACATTTTTTTTTCTTAATTTTACAGCTGAATTTGCGATTATACTACGTGTATTATTTCTATTTGTATTGTCATCTTAATCACAATCTAGCATTTTAATTATGACATTTAATTAAATTTATGTTGTAGTAATGAAAATATTTCTTTATATGCAATTATTTCTTACGATTGACTTGAAGTGATAATTTTTATTAACGTTTTATTGCTCTTGGGAATTATTATGGCAATTTAACCATCTGTCTATTTTGCATTATACATCTTATTTTATATACACTGGTGTACAAAATTAAAGCAATAAATTTTTTCTCGTTTTTTCCTTTTGCTCATAATTTTTAAACAAACACAGAAACTTAAAATTTGGATAACATGTCCGTTATCATATCATCCTTCGAATTTTATATAGTTTTAGCATAAAAAATAATTTTTAAACTAATAATTATTCAATTTTTCTGAAAAGTAAAAAAAAAAAAAAAAAAATGAAAAATTTGGAAAAAATGAAAAATTTCAACAACTTTAGATAAGAAAACTTAATGAAAAATGATCATAAAGATTCATTACAGACAGGTGAAGATGCACATACACATGCATGTGTTAAAATAACACCGGATTTTTCTTCCTGCATTAATTTTTCTGTTTCCTCTTTTACCTTCTTTTTTTCGCATGTGAATAACTTTTTAAAAAATATATATACAAATATGAAAATGGAATAAGACATTCATTACAAAATTATTTATGGACATTTTTACTATCATGGTGAAGCTCATAGTTTACAAATTAGTAATTATATTTCTTCAAAAAGTTTGTTATAAAAGTAAAGAAAAAATGAATACAGAAAGAAGAAATCAAATTCCAATATGTAATGATAATCTGAGTTTGGCTGGAACTTCATCATTCTTTTCTGGTCACCCCTGTTTATAAGACCTACAAATGTAGGCTTTAAAGAAATTATCCGTTAGAGGCACCTTCCCTTCTTATTTTATGCAGAACCTTCAATAAAAAACTGTGCGCACATTTTTGTGTCGATCATTATTGATTGGTAGAATTTGCCTTTTTAACACCTCGTGATTGAGTATTTTAGTAGAAGTCATAATAAGAACATTGAAGAGGTTATATTTAAGGAAATCGCGTTGCTATATGCACTATCTATCTATTAATATGTATTTAGACACTTTTGAATTTCGAAATTTTGTCAAATATCTAGAAAAATTCTGGAGGAATTATCCTGAAATTTTTTGGCGTATGAAGAACATGCTATACCTCATATATTAAAGTAAAAATTTTGTCCGGAAGAGGAAAAGGGGATTAGTAAAACATTAAATAAAAGTCAAAATGTTTAGAATCACCCAGCAAAAAGTAATGCTTGAAATGCATTTTTTGCTCTGGTATGTGATTTTCAAGATTGTTCTGATTACCTATATAAATTTTTATAAGATTGTCACATATATTCAAGGAGATATAATGTTTGCTTTTAAAAATTGAAAAAAAAAAGCCACTTTTTTTAATAATAACACGTAGGGTATTACACCCAGTCATATATATAAATTATACAATAATATATAAATTAGATGTCTGGCGGCGAACAACGCAAGAAAAAGGAAACTTTTTCAATCTTACGGAAATACAACCGAATGGAAACTACACTGTCTAACGGAAAATTACTATACCTGTACAAAACCTTTTTCACACTTGTGGATTATTGTGGCAATTTAATTCTCTGCCTATTTTTCATTATACTTCTTTTTGTTATTATATGTATGCTCACATTTAAAATTAACATTGCTATATAGGCGTAAATATTTTGAATGTATTTTGTAAAATTATTACATTAATTCTTAACCCTGGTAAATATGTTTTTGTTAAATGTTTCTATGTTTTTCTCAATATTATAAAAAATATATGAATTTCATATATTTTAGATTTTGCCATGTCACATCTTTTTTTTCTTAATTTTACAGCTGCATTTGCGATTATACTACGTGTATTATTTCTATTTGTATTGTCTTCTTAATCCCAATCTAGCATTTTAATTATGACATTTAATTAAATTTATGTTGTAGTAATGAAAATATTTCTTTATATGCAATTATTTCTTACAGTTGACTTGTAGTGATAATTTTTAGTAACATTTTAAGGATCTTGGGGATTATTGTGGCAATTTAAACATCTGTATATTTTGCATTATACTTCTTTATATATATATATATATATATATATATATATATTCGTATAATCCCCCAAATGAAGTTACGAATTCTAAAAAGCTTTCATATATATATTTATTTATCTATATACTGAAATAACTATTAACTTAAACGTCTGGATTATTTGGAAATTACCTAGTTAACTCTAAACACTTTGTCCCAAATAACTAGGAGTTAAAACGTGGAGTTAAACATTAAAAAAAAAAAAAAAAGTTCAATTAACAGACGTCAATAATCAGTAAAAGAAATAAATGGACAATGAAAGATTTCTATCACATCTAGATTGGGGATTAGGCTGGCAATTATCCCGCCGCAAATGCAATTATTTCACAATTATCGAAAAAACAATTCTCTGTAATTGGCTTAAGGACATGAACGTCTATTTTCTTCAATAAATGAATATTTCGAAAGTATTGTCCGATGCTACCTTTTCACACAAAAAAAAAGCTTTTACATTTACTCATTTTTTTCCTCCACAAATTAAATTAATAATTACACCCGTTTTGAAAATTGTACCATTGCTTTAGTGGTACTAAAAAATAACGTGCCAGATTATAAAAAAATCAAAAGAAAGTCCTTAAATATTTTATACAGAAGAAGAGAATATTAAAACTGACCCAAACTACATAATTAAGAATTTAGGTAAAAAGGACAAAGTTGAATCGATTTTATTTATTTATTTTTAACCATTCGTTGCAAATTTATCCGTTTATTGTAAACGAATAGTTGAATGGTTTAAAAAAGATTATAAGACACTGAGACGAAAATTCTTGAACTGGAAAATTTTTTTGTCTTAAGAATACTATTTGAGAACTTTCTACTTATCGTCGCCGGAAGCCAAAGCCAATGTTATTCTATGGAGAATTTTGCCCCATTATAACTCTTTAACTAATACATATTTTTAAATTCTGTTTTCAGATTCAGAAAATTCACATCTGCTTAACTGATTATCACTCTCTAAAAATTGATTTTTTTTTTTTTTTTTTTTTTTTTTTTTTTAAATACTTTATTTTTAAGCGTAACATTTTACAACTTAAAAATAAAACATTAAAAATTTAAAAAATCAATTTTTAGAAAACGATAACCAGTTAAACAATTTTTAATTTTCTGAATGTGAAAACGGAATTTTAAAAATATGTATTTGTTAATGAGTTATATCGGGGCTAAATTCTTCATAGATTAACATTGGCTTTGGCTTTCGGAGACAATAAGTATAAATATAGGTGGTTATAATTTCTGATAAAAACCTTAAATGAAAAATCTGGACCCTTCCTTATTACATAAAAAGTAAAAAGTATATATTATAATATTTTCTAAATGAAACATGACATATATTTATACAAACAGCACCTATCAGTGTTACAACCGTTACTGTTATATGAAGCGTTTTCCCCTTTCATTAAAAAATGTTTCAATATTTCACTCATAAAAATAACAGAACTACATAATACAGAAAATGATGCTCGTCACTACGAACAACAGGCAAGGTAGATGGTAAAATTCAAATTCAAAATAAAATTCCGAATGACGTGGTACACAGAAGTCAAATATACCACATTACGCATATTTCTGTAATAAAGGGAACTAAAAGTGATAGTTAATTAACTCCAACAACTTTTTAAATAAAAATATGTAAATGTTCATATAGAAATAAAAGGCTAGATGTTGCTTTGGCTTTAATTGGGGCGGTTTTTTTAAGGTGAGAAAAATTTTAACGTCAAGAAAGATGCAATCTTCTCGTTCGCAATCTTCCGGTCTGAAAAGACAAAAGATTAATTTTGAATATAAAGTTATTATTTATTCAAGTACTCTTTTGATGTAGAAAGTACAAGCTAACACATACTTAATGAAATAAAATTAAAGTTATTTCGAGCCATATTCTTTTAATGAATTCGTTAGCAAGATAAATTGTGAAATGAAAAATAATGTCCACAATGCAGGTGAAGAGGCACTTGTGAAAAACAAGAAAGAAAAATCATGCAGAACGCATTGATTAGTAACACTTTCCAACTGTACGTAATTGTTGTATCGAATAACTTTTAATATTCTTTGCCTACGTTATCACACAACAGACAGAAGGACTGAAAAATATTCAGATAGACTAATTGATTTTAAAATTACTCTTAGGCATTTTGGAAAGTGTTAAAAAGGCTTAACTAAAAAGAAAATGCAGCTATTAAATTATAATTACAGCTTTTGATCTCTCTGAATATTTTAGTGTAGCCCTGTAAATCAGCAAGTTAATCATATCATATTCTATACAAAACATTTCAATATTTTTATGATTTTTACAGCAGAAAGATTTTTAAATATAACTTTCTAAAAATTCTGTCCTAAAACATAATGCATTGGCATTTTGTTGTTGTTGTTCTTGTTGTCCCTGTAAACAAGCTAGTTATACAGGACCAATTAATGTCATTTTAAATGGGGAACATTCTATAGGGAAAATATTTATAAAAATAACACTCATAGAACACAATGCTTTCGAATGCTTTTGGGTGTCTCTGTATACAAACCAGAAGAGATATTCACTCCATTTTCAATATGGAACATCCGATAGTGAACTTCAATAATATATATCAGTTTCGAGAAATTCCATAAATATTTACAGGAGTTTGAGCGCGGGCAGACAGACAGACAAACTAAAATCATATTCACGCTTAAAAATGTTAGAAAGTGTTAAAAACGCTTAATGTAAACGAAAGTACAATTCTAGCCATTTTTTATTAATAGCTCTTAATATAAATGGATATTTTTGTGTCACCCTGTAAATCTAATGCTAATCATGCTATATTCTATGCAAAGCATTTTTTTGCGCACATAAATAACATATTTTAATTTCCTAAAACTTTGTGGAAAGTAAAGTTATTAAAATTTGTTTTATAGAAATCTCTCTCATAGAACGCAATGCTTTGGAATACTTTTAAGTGTCCCTGTACATAAATCGGTGGTGGCATTTCCTCCATTTTATACAGGAAACATCCAATAGAGAACTTGAACAACATATTTCAATTTCATTCAGATATGTCTACAGTAAAGATATGAAAATATGGTTTATAGAAATACCTCTCATAGAACACAATGCTTTGAAATATTTTCGGGTATCCCTGTACACAAACCAGTAGAGGTAGGTATAAACTCCATTTTCAGTAGGGAACGTTCGATAGTAAACTCGAATAACATATATCAGTTTCAAGAAATTCCATAAATATTTATGGGAGTTAGAGCGCGGACAGACAGACGGACGGACGGACAGACAGACAGACCGAAGTCATAAACACTTTTCAACCTTGTTGGAAAGTGTTAAAAAGTTCCACATGTTCTTTTATTTATTTTTCAAACATTGAAGAAATGAAATTTTAGCAGCATACAACACATACATGCAATTTTAAAGTACATGAAAAGATGCATTTAGAGCACGAGGAAGTACAATAAAATACAAGAGACCTAAAACGTAGGTCCGTTTGGGGCAGAAGCCACATATGGCGATAAGAGATTACTAGCAAAAAACTTCGCCACAAATTGTTGCGAATAACAACACCAGTTTCACTACTGAAAAATTAAGGATATATTTTTAAAGAATCTTACTGATGATGTCAAATATTGTAGCGTATTTTCTTCGTGAAAACAAAAGCTAATTGTGTAACGTACAAATTTTTCCCCTACGCAAAAATGAAATTCATCAATACATGTCTATAATTTTCTCATCTGCGTTTCACCAAAAGGCAGACAATCTGATGCTTTACAGAATTATTGAATGGATTTTTTCAAATTATCAGTTTTGGAGTCCAATTTCTGTCTCCAATAATGAGAAAGAGATATTAAACTACAGATTCACAAAGCTTAATTTTCTTGAAAAAGAAATTTCAGAAGCAAAAGATTATAGTTTGAAATTTATTTAAAAATTGATAAAAAGAATAATTTTTTCTAAGCAACTTACTTAACCCTTTATAAGGCCGTGGGAAGTACACTTTCCCCCAACTTCATTAACTTTTAAATGTCGAATCCTATTCTTCCTAATTGATCTGGCTATTGTAAATGCTTTTATTCTCTGGAAAGTAAGTAGAAGAGATTCGGGACCTAGAGATCAATTAAATTTTCTACTTCTGCTAGCGCGACAACTGATTTCTGGATTTTCAAGTCATAAACGCAAAGGACGGCCTGTAAGTTTCTGAGCAGCAAGAAAACTGTTCCAGATGACGTACGATTGACTAAAGTTGGTGACCCTATGCCAACTCTACAAAAAAGATATAATGCAGCGCAAAATAAAAATAAATGCAAAATATATTATGGTTTTCCTTTGAATAGCTCCCAGTGGGCGGTGGGAAACATACTTGCCACGAAAAAAAAAAAAAAAAAAAAAAAAATCTTAAAAATCAAATTAACTTTAGGTAATAAGCTAAACGATTTTCTTTTTGTAAATCAATCTCAATCCCCAAAATATTTTAACATAACATTACTAGAAAAAATGGCCCTATAAAGGGTTAAAACAGAATGTTCGATTTTCCCCATACCACAATATACACTTTTGTGCTCCCGTAATATGTTATATTCCCTCCGCACTCTTTTCATCATCATACGAATTTTTTCGTACTTTGTATTCCCATTTAGGGATATTAAGTGATTTTTTTATTTCATCATTTTTAAATCAAGGCAAACAAAGAAGAAGATCATTAAATGAAATTGTTTTTCTGTGCTGTTTTCACCCAGGGTTTTGCGAAATACGACGCATCTTGTAAAAATGATTTCAATGAATGTATGCGATACTGCTAATCTTCATTGTAAAAGATACGGTTAAATGCGTTTGAATTGAATTTTCCAGTATTCTCCATATAGGTAAAATGTAAGAACAGTGCAAGTATTCAATATCAACTATTGTTAATTTAGTTCACTCAAAAAGCCTTCATCTACATAGGCCAAATATTTTAAAGTAAAAGTTTATCTTTAATGCTTGAAATTGCTTATTGAAAAATTTCCTTATCAACAAAGTACCTTTTGATAGATTTTTTTCCCCAATAATTTACGAATTGCAGTATTTTCGAATTAAAACTAGCCTACGCATGTTAAAAATTCTTGGTAATCGAGGGAGTGCCCTGGGTGGAGGAGTTTTAAGAAAAAATCTTCTATCCACATTATCTCCATAAAAAACGCCCAAAATTTAAAAAAAAAAAAAAAAAAAAAAAAAAAATGTAAGACCTGCCCAATTCAAATTTACTCAAACAGAAACTAGTATTTTGTTTGGAAAAAAAAAAAGTTATTAGCCATTAGAAATTTAATCATTTTTAATGCTAATACTTACTTATTAGTATGGAATGACTATTTTTTTCAATTTTGAAATTAATATATAAAGATGTTTTAAAATAATTTCGCAAAAAAATAATCCAACCATAAATTGACTTTCAAGAGAAACACGTGGATATTGAAAATTATGGATAAAATTATTCAGAAAATTACCTGGTAAATCAAATCCGTATTATAGAAGAAAATAAAGAATATTCATGCAGCCCCAACAGATTGTCACAATATTTGCCAACATGACAGAATGGTTATAATTGCAAAGACGAGTTTCTCTGAGCATCCTTTGAAAGACATATTTAAAAATAGTATTGATAAAATTGACATTATGGTTAAGATTAAAATATGCTACAAGCGAAGATGCTTAACAAAAAGTATATAGTTATATATACTAAATAAATTTATTTTGTAATAAGGAATTCCTGGTTTGTGCAATTGCAAACTGGGTAAATTAAGTAAAAGCATATATTTCAAGTTCTAATAAATAAGAGCTTATATTTCTTTAAAACGTTTATTGATCTTTGGAAAAATCAATAAAAAATGTAAAATAAAATCTGACCAATCACTATTTAAAATCCTAAATTAAATGGTTAACCTTTAACTGCTGTTAGTGGTCTCACAGACCGCTAACAATAATTTAATCCTAATTGCGTTTTCTTGCTGATCACAAACTCCAATATTTCTTCTAAGATATTTAAATAGATGAATATTTGCATACGAAATGCTTGTTTAAGTTAATTGAATCACAACTAATTATGAATTATAAATTATCAATTAACTTCTGAGTAATTAATTACATTAGTTATGTGGCAATTTTAGTCACAATAGTTAAAAGATTAAAGTTTGGGGCAAGGAGAAGAAAAAAGAAGTTCCAGTTACGCAGCAAGTCATTTCCCAAAATGCTTAAATAAAGACACTAGGACACAATTCATTTCATTAAAGACACTTAGATGACTGGTCAGGTAGTGGGTCATTATGCGGTGATCTGGCAATTATTGGCCCCTGTACACAGTAAATAAATTGTATAATAACCTGTAGGCTTGATTTTGCCAGGTAGGTGGCAGCCGTTCAGAGGTTTCCAATTTAAAGAATTAAATTAATAAACATATAGAGTTTGGATAGTTGATAAGAGGAACTAGGAAAATAAGTAATATGCAATCAGACGATCATTGTGTAAGAGTGAATACTGATGTTTGGCTTTAAAAGACCTATATTTGGTGTTGCATTCCGTGTTGGTAAATTTAGGGCCTTTTTTTTTCGATATCTACTTCTGAATTTTAATTGTAACGATTGCCTAATCACTTCGAAGATTAATATCCTGGTTATGTATATCGAATATCAAAATTTGGCAACACTAGTTACATTCATCGCTATAGCAAAAATTCAAATCAAAATAGAACTTGTGATTTATGCTTGGTTACAGATATTTCTGAATCATCTTCCAGAAAATTGTATCACAACAATTTTTAGTTCCTCATCATACTATAGGTATGGGGAACTTAAGTAATCGTGAAAAATTTCGACTTCGGTTTTTTCACTTTTTTATACGTTTTCAGGTGTGAGGAATCCGAAAATGACAAAATTTGTATGGTGTCTGTCTGTAGGGTGTCTCTTAGTGTGTTAGTCCGTTAGTTTGTTAGTCTGTTTACACGATATCTCACGAACAAATAATCGCAGAGAGGTCAGATCAGTTTTAAAATATTACTTTCGATACTGGCAAGAACCCTATTCATTTGCAACATTCGAATTTAAAAACTTCGTAAGTTATTAGAAATTTACGATTTCCTTAACGTGGGGGAATAGGATAAAATTTCACTTAAACGTGCATTAAATGGAAACTTTTTGTCAAATGTCGGACTAGTTTTAAAATATCAATTTTGATGCCGGAATGAACATCAGTAACTATAAATATGCTACTTTGAAAATTTCGCAAGTTATTGGAAATTTACGAATAATATGGAAGTATAATATGGAATATAGGGCAAAATTTCACATAAACGTCCATTTTGAGAGATATTTTCATCGTAAAGATGTCAGACTACTTTTGAAATATTATTGAGAACACTGGCATGAACATTAATGACTATGAATTTTCCAATATAAAAATTTCGTAAGTTATTGGAAAATTACGAATTTCTTAACATGGCAGACTAGAGCAAAATTTCACATAAACGTCAATCTTGAGGGATATTTTCATCGTAAAGATGTCAAACCACTTTTTAAATATTATTTAGGATACTGGCATGAATATCATAGACTATGATTCATCCAATTTAAAAAATGTTATTTGGAATTTACTATTTACTTAAAATGGCAGAATAAGGCAAAATTGAGCATAAACTTCCATTTTGAGGATCATAAATACATTAGACAACTTCAAAATTACATTTATGATATTGGTTTGAACATGATTGAATACAAATATTCTAATAGGAAAATTTCGTAAATTATTCGTAATTTACGATTTTATCAACATAGCGAAATTGTAAATTTTTCATATAAATATGAATTTTGAGGATTATTGCATTGGAAATAGTAGCATGAAAACTAAACAACGGAGTTGAACCTGATAAAATAAATTAATAGATTAGAATAAGATAAATATATCGAAGTGAACGGTGGATAGCCTATTAGGCGGGGATTTCATTCTGTCACTGTATCAAGCTTTGGTCAAATTCATTTCTTTTAACATGATTATGATATGTCTCGCACTAGGAATTTATGAGAACATAAATATGATGGGGAACTGAGCAGAGTCTACCTATGCCAACTAGTTTTCTTTGCAGAAATAATTCTATCATCTAAGAGAGCGTGAAATTTGCATACACAAGGCGTTTTGCGTTTACATTTCAACAAAGCTAAGCATCTGATAGAGGCAAGAAAGTCCATATTACAAGTCAAAGTTACATTTAGGAAAATTTAGGTATAAATGTAATATGTGGTAAGCCACATTGCATAACTATTTAGCATATTGTTATTTGAGTAACATACAATTAGACATGTACTAGAACTTAAACAAGATTTTGTTAAGAATGACATTTCATTTTATCATTTGCAAATTACTCAAAGAAAAAACACATTCCATTTTCAATGTTAAACATCTTGCACAAGCCATTAAAATAGATTTTAAATTTTGTAGAAATATTTGTTTATTAAAAATAATTAGATAAACAAAAATGCGATACCTCCAAACCCATTTTATAAACACTTTCAATTACATCGAAAAAGTTCTCATAAGCAAAGAAAAATGTTTATATTTTCTTTTTTGTATTTCGTACACCAAAATGTAATGTTTAAAGGATCCAAAAAAAAGTGCTTTATCAGATTTTGCTTTTACGAATTTATTAAAATGAACAGTTGGCTTTATGCTTTTAATTGCCCCAATAACGATAAAAACATAAAGAAAAGAGCGTAACGGAAAGAGTTAAAATAAATTTAAAACTTCTAGAAAATGAATTTAAATGCAGATCGCACAGTGGTAGAAAATTTTGCGAGAAAAATTACAGCGTAACAAACATAAATAAACATTATTATACGAGTATTTTAGTATTACTGTTCAGTTACTCTTCTCTTAAACAGTGTTACTGAAAGTATATGTAACTGCAATTGATGTTGTGAAATAAATAAAAACCCTACAAATAAAATGAAATAGCATAATATAGATTAGATAAAAGAAGAAATATATATATATATATATATATAGATAGATAGATAGATAGATATATTGGCATCAAAAATTGACTTGGGTTAAAACAGTCACCAAGGGTGTCTATATTACATTAAAATTCGAATTGCCGTGAAAACTGCTCTACACAATTCTAAAATTTACATGTAAAAAATTTAAAAGAACTCAATTTTAGCCATTCAGGCTAGTGAATGGAATAGGTCGCAACAATATCAACGTGTAATCGTACATAACTAACAATAAGTAATGATTATACGATTCACAGGGTAGTGTTAGATCACCTTTGACTTGGATGCTGTACAAGAAAAAGAAATTCACGTTTTTCTTTCTTCAAAACTTCCGTTCGTTAATGCTCTTCTGTATGTTGAAGAAGTATAATTAGGGCGTGCTGGATGTATTCGATAATACGCCTAGAATGCTAATTGTCACCTTTCATAATTTTATCTCCATCTTTCTTCTTACTTATTATTTCTTAAATCTTTATGTGAACGACTGTAGCAGAGTTACCCAAGTACACACCTTCAGGCAAATGAACGTCCGTAGTCGAACTGGTTTTACGAGCTGCCTTGTAACGAAATATTCTTTATAATGAATACTTAATCGAGAGAGGGGGGGGGGGGAAGAAAAAAAAACACCGATGGAAATTGTTAATGAAGGGACAAGCTAAACAATAATTGTTGATTCTCTTTGATTATAATTACTTTTAACTTAAGACCTAATCACGCAAAATTATTTCTAGCCAATTATAAAGTAACTTGTGCAAACAGAATATTTTATTATGCTATTGTATATGGAATATTGCATATAGGTATAATCATGTAACATAATTTTCACTCTAATTAGACATATTAACCTTAGTGGCAAGATATTACTTTACGATGTATAATTGCGGAAATAATTTAAATCACATTTTCAGATGAAAAGTTAAAAAATAAATAAATTAATTAAAAATAAATAAATAAAAATAAAAACAGTTTGATATGCCATGTAAAATGTTGCAAAGAAATATGTACCACCAGATAGGGTAAGTGCATCAGTGATTGACACTTTTAGAGCAATCTCTGATGTTTTTAATTTTCTAGTCATCAGAAAATATTTTTACAAATCTTAAGTTATGGTATGAAAGCCGTTCAGAACCACATATATGTTAAAATATATACATTTGATAACAATTATTATTATTATTATTATTATTATTATTTTTTTTTATGAATTTTTAATTGGCACCGTATGTTCCAGTATTTGACACTGCTAGCGATTCATTTTACCAGTTATTAGCACCTTATGCTCCCGTGTTTGACATAAAATGTTAAAATTTTTATATGTAAAATATAGGATTTTATTATTTTTCTTACTTATTAATTATTTCGGCATAGATCTAAATTACTGGAGCATGCCAATCACTGGAGCACCTATCAAATTTTAAATGAGAAAGTTAAATTTACCTGTAAATTTACGGGAAAAAAAAAATTGTACAGATGTCATACGGTGGAATTTAGTTAAAAAGGAGCGTACGTATTTGAAAATTAACTATGTATGTAAGCTGCTTAATAAAACGATTCTGGTTATAGCGAAATTAAAATTATTGTAATTTCTTAAAAAGAAATACTTTCAGTTAAGTTTCTTGGTTTCATTTTTCTTGTTTTTTAAATTTACATTTCCACACCCAAATTTAACATTCTTCTTGGTTTGTCTTTCCCTTTTACAATTTCGTTCATTTCTATTTCCAGTGCTTATAATGTATTATGTAATTAAGTTTTAATTCTCAATATATTTAAAAAGTGGGTACATATTTTATTACTATACAAGTTATATGAGAAGACAAAGTAGATCATTTAAAAACTAACAAGAAAAATCCGTTTCCGAAAATTGAGTTGTCTTCAGTATATTTTTAGGCAAATACACATAAGCATGGGAATTTACCTGCATCAGTACATGAAATTTAATTAATCTGCTATTTGTCTTTGAATATATATTAGACAGCCCTAGAAGGCCCATTTTGTGGCTGAATGGTAAATACTCTGACTTTATTAGGGTAACTTAATAGGTATCCTGACCTTAACAGGTGCCGAGTTCAAGTCCCGGTTCAGGGATAAATGTTCGTAGTGGTTTGGCATCCGCTTTAAAATTTAGGCCGCAATCTAATTAGTTTACTGTGAAAATAAAAATAAAACAAGCCTTTAGACGGTACACTGTAAAAAATATGTCCTATTTGCTGCCAGAAATTCTCTGTAATTTGAGAAAATACGCGTCATTTACGAAAACAAGTTCCGTTGTCAAAACGTATTTTCTCAAACTACAGAGAATTCCTGGCAGCAAATAGGACATATTTTTAACAGTGTAAATTAAAAGCCTGTAAAACAATGAATTAAACCAAACCAAACCTTTCCATTCGCATTGTTGTTCAAACCTGTGCTTTTTCTTTGTAAAAATTGTTAGATGAGTTATTTATTGGACATTGGGCAGATGATGCATATTATCTGAAATCATTGATGATATCACTTAGATTTAGAAACAAATGAATTTAATGATTTCATCTGATAGAATGTTATAGCTAAATCCACTTCATGAGCTAAAAAATGTGTATTGTTTGACATAGACCAAATTTTTTGAAATATCTTAAATTCTTAGGTGTGTGTGTGGGGGGGGGGGGGGGGGGAGTTTTTAAAGAAAAAATTAGAAATTATTCTCCCTACATTTTCAAATCTACGATGTTTTTTTCCTTAAAAATAATAAAATTTTAGCTATCCATAACAATGAATTAATGAAATCCTCCTATCAGTACATCATTATTGCTCTAAAGTTGTTATATTTTATTTTAAATACAGAAAAACTGTTTTAAAAATACAAGGTATTTTTGAGACTAATAATCTGAAAAACTAGACGTAACCAGTTTTCATAGTATTTGCAAATTAAATTGTAAGGAATAAATTAGAGAATGCTAAAATTTGGTTCAAGGAGTCATTGTTAGGCAGTTTACGAAGGTTGAGGTACACATATTGCAGATATTTAAAGAAAAATATAGAAGAAATTCTGATTACATTCTTTGTAAACAGAATTTAATTTAGTACGACGAGACTTATTTTAATCTATTCTTCCATATAAAGGCATGAACTGTATTTCATTCCCTAGCGTCGGTTACTATATTCATTTCTTAAAATATACTTTGGTATAGCTTCAGAATAAGAGTCTCTTGGAGTTTTTTTTATAATTGTCATTTTGGCGATGAATTGAAATGGGTATCGCAGTTGTGTATGTAAAGAACTTGGCGAGAAACATCCGAGCTACTTCTGTTCCAAATTTCAAATTTCGCAAACGGGATCTCTATTGAAGCTGTTCTATTTTTTTAGCACAACTTTTCTCAATTTTATTTTAATTATTAAAAAAAAAAAAAAAATGTTTGCACGTCCATTTTTTTTTCCAAATAAAAATAAATATAGTCACTTATTTATTTTTTGAATCTATTTGGTTAAAATGGAGTTTTTACTTAATATTCTTCAAATATATTATCCGATTGAACTAAAAATTACAGCGGTAACTGAATTTTGTCCTTATAAATAAGTGTATTAATTTTTGATAAAATTTAATAATCCGAACAAATACATTGACAAACTTCGGCTGTATATATTTTAGATGAAAACAAAAATGTTTGCACGTTCATTCAAGGTGTAATACAATAAATGGCGACAACGCAAAATCGCTGTCTGAAAGAAATAGTACAACCTGCTGTACTAATAATAATAAGTAAATAAAATGTGATATTTTTATCGACTTACTTGATATTAACTTTTCTTTTTGCTGTGAATTGTTTAAATTTATAAAATTCATACTTTTTGGATTCGTGAAGCACTTTTTCGCTACGTTATGTTATACTGATTTTGCCAAAAATGATACTGAACAAAACAAATGTACCAAGTTAAGTTTTTCCAGGGATTCATGGAACAGAGTATTGCATAATTTGGTTTAGATACATATTAGGTAATAATTGTTTTCCTTAATACCATTTACATTAAGTAATATTGGTTTTCTTTAATAACATTTACATTCGGCAGAGATGTTTCAAGCTAACAAAGCCAGAAAAGCTACCAACCTCTTTTTTAAATCCAAAATAATTTCTCAACTACATTTATTAAAAAATATATTTAACTTAAATAATTATTAATTAACATATTGCCAATCAATCATAAATTAAAATTCTGAATAACACGATTATGTTTAATACATAATTATTTATTAGTTTTTATGAGGGAGGAGAGCAAAAATTATTTTTGGATATCAGTATCTGGTACACTGTGTAATGCTAGACATTGATGATGACGAATTTGACATTGAGTACCCTAAAAACAATTTTAACACTTGTTATACAAAAGAAAAAACGCGTCTATATAATAACAACTATTACAATAATTATACATTATACATTAGAACACAACACATGACTAATTCTGCATTCAGCCTTGACTCTTTATTTCACTTTCAGTTTTTTTGTGGTGCTAATCTATAACTTTCAATTTTCCATCGTCTAAATTAAAACAGCCAGTTACTATCCTGACCTTTATTTTTCATTTTTGTTATTGTTTGTTATTATTATTTTTTTATGTTTTCTCTCTTTGAATAACATTTACTACCGGACAAACGAGAAACACACGTAGATTACTGGATTCTATTCAAAAAGCGGTGTTAGTTCTGAACACAATATAGTCACAGCATAATAGAAAACAGTATAATGTAAGTCGAATCAGGCAATATCAATTGAAATAGAAAGAAAAAAAAATAATATGTGGAAAAAAAAAATAATAATAAAAATAAATAAATGATTGACTTGAAGCGAGAGATCTAATCATTCTACCAAAAGTTGTTCATTAATTTCAGATCACGTACAATCGTGCCCATTAAGATTTTTTTTTTTTTCTTTCGAATATTTTTTTCTTCTTTTACCGAATGGAACACACCACCCGGAGGGCTGAAGGTGATTCGTTACGTTTATAAGATACAAGAGAGGTGGGTTCGTTTTGACATCACAAACAACAGGTATACATAAAAACTTGTAACCATAATTTGCGATGAATAAATACATAAGAAGGGTTGTCAGTGATTATGAGAAGGAAGAGGGGAAAAAAAAAAATTAGAGACCAGAACTTACTTTCGTGTGGGGAAAAAGAAAAAAAAAAAAAAAAAAAAAAGTTACAAGATCCCTAATATTCTTCAAGGTTTATATTTTCGTGCATAGTTCCATTTTTGTTCGTCTTCTTATATATAATTGTTACAAATTATGTTACAGATGTAGGTATTTTAGTAAGAAAAGATTTGTGGTAATTATAATGAAGAGAAATGACAATACAAATACTATCGTTTTTTCGAAAGGATGTACTGTGGGATGCGGGACGCAATATTACTGGTGTATTTTCCATTGCGTTTAATATGTAAAAATTTCATTGCTAGAAAGAAATTTAATTAGAAGAAGAAAATTAATTAGGTTTTGCTTTAAAGAAAGAAAAAAAAAAGCATAAAAAAAAATGAAAGCATAAAGATGAGCTTCCAAACCTTAGTTTAATTTATAACTAAAGATACACAAAAATTCATCCCCTCAAAATTATACGGTTAAAATTGAATTATTCTTTTACAATTTAGTTCTAATAATTATGCAATATATAAAGAGAATAATCCAACCTATACAAGGACATAATCATTGAAAAATACAAAGAGCTATCATATCACCGATTTTGCCATGTCGGATGAAAATTAAAACCACAATTGAACACATATGCACAATTTTTAAATTTTTTCTAAATTATAAATAAATCAATATAAAAATCCTGCAAAAATAATCTAACATTAATTATATGAAAAAGGTATAAAATCACTTTTAAAACACGTACATATATATATATATATATATTTTTTTTTTTAATCAAACACAAAGCTTTTCGCTATTATTAAAATAGCATCTTTTGGTGGTGTTAATTAACAGCAGAGTACACAGCATTATATACGAAAAGTTTTGTGTTTGATTTTAATAAAAAAATTTATATACGTGTTTTAAAAGTGATTTTATACTTTTTTTAATATGTTTACATGATAAGTCTTTACAAATTTTAAACTTTCAGTAGTTTTTAATTTTAACTATTAATTATATGAGTCGTTAAAGAAAAACACTAATTTTTCCGAATAAAATGATTCAAAAATCATAGTTTAATATAATTAGATGCATGGATTAAATTCTGGAGTTGTCTAAAATTTTAAGTATTAACCCATTTTTTATGAAATTTATTTTATTCATTATATAAATGTAGAGATATGTACAGATGTCAATTTATTTTGTTAAGTACATTTTGCTCATTGATGAACGTTATTCATTTCCGAAAAGTTTTGTAAGAATGTCAAATGTGAGTCAATTCGGAAAAATGTGTGCACATTAGAGTAATATTTCAAATAATGAGGCGTAAGAGAGGTTTTTCAATGAAAAATAAAGGCCACAAAATGTAGATTAGTATTCAAAAATATTTTTGTGATTAGCGTGAATGTTTTTTCCATATTTGACAACATACAAAATGAAAACTAGTATGTTGTGGCCACCACAAGACTTTCTTCTATATTTTTTGCTATACAAATTCACTCAGTAACAAAAAAAAAAAAAAAAAAAAAATATATATATATACGATTGTTTTTTTTTTTTTGTTGTTAAAAGTAAAAAAAAAAATCGATAACTTTGTTTTAAATTATCTCAGACCACATGCACAGAATTTTTTTCCTAGTTAACTACTCCTATTATCAACAATTCATATTAATTTTACAATTACAAGTTGAAAATAACTCTCACTATGTACATTTATACGAAATTCTGTCCTATACTGGCATGTTAAAAATTTAGAAAAAATGCGATCACAGCGCCACCTGTTGAGCGATGGATCCCCAAATCTAACCAGCATCAGTTTATATCAGGGTGCAACTAAATACCAAGTTTAGTTAAATTCCATACATTGGTTCGTGAGATACAGCGTCCACAAAAAAGTGATACAGACAGATAGACATTTTCTATAAACTATCAATTCGTGTTCAGGACATCCCAAAACATGTAAATCCATCAAAATATGGAGGTCGAAAATTTTCCCGAATCCAATACTTTCTCTGTATTACATATAGAGGAAAGTAAAAATGCATTTACAAAAATGTCTTTCTGCAAAGACATTTTCGTAAATGCATTTTTACTCAGAGCCAGATTACGGCACGGGCACACGGGGCACTGGCCTAGGGCCTCCAAATTTAGAGGGCCTCATTTTCAAAAACTGAGAAATAATAGTACACATTTTTCATTATATGTCTATTAAAAACAAAAATTGATTATATCTTTCTTTCTATATTTTATTAGAAAGCTTAAACAATTATTAAATTTTGTGACTAATTTCCTAAACATTGACTGATCAATGTGCTTCAGGTTTTTATTTTTCTTGAACATAAAGCTAATGATTTTGTTATGGGTTGATAAAAAAAAAAAAAAAAAAGAGGAAATGGAAGGTATAATTGAAGGAAAAATTTTAAAAATAACAATTTTTATTTATTTATTTTTGTTTTTGAGAATGGTTCCTTTTGGCAAGCTCTTTGGAGCAGGGTCAGGGGGCCTCCAAATAGCATCAGTGCCCCGCAAAAAGCATAATCGGGCCCTGATTACCTTTATCTACAATGTGTGAAACATGTATAAATTGCGAGCGCAAGCACTGATGAGGGAGGTGCACAAAGTAGATGTTGACTATCGCAAATCTTTAACTGAACTTTAAAATTAAAATTTAGGAATCATTCCTTGTCAAATCAACACAGCTAAAAACCTGACCTCATTCAGTTATCGTTACATAGGGCTGCAAAAAATGAATAAAATATGGAAATTTTCAAAATTCTTGTATTACAAATGTGCTAATATATTGTTACCTAATTGACTTAGAAGCAGCATAAATTTGGTATCATTAGAAAGCATTTAGTACATGCTTTAAAATGAGATATGAAATGCACATACTTAAAAACTAGTATGTTGTGGCCGCCACAAGACTTTCTTCTATATTTTCCTATACAAATTCACTCAGTAACAATATTTAAAAAAAAAATCTTAAGTGTATTTTTTAAAAGTAAAAAAATCGATAAATTTGTTTTAAATTATCACATATTTATAGTTCAACCATTCGTTTTAAAGGTATTGATGAGACCTTTCAAATGATACCCATCTTGAAAATTTACCCCCCGAGGGGGGCGGATACTTCCCCCCAGGGCGGGGGAAGCGATGCCCCCCACATGCACATTTTTTTTCCTAATTAACTACTATTATTATCAATAATTCATATTAATTTTACAATCACAGGTTAAGAATAACTCTCATTATGCACATTTATACGAAATTTTGTCCTATACTGCCATGTTAAAAGTTTACAAAAAATACGATCACAGCGCCACCTGTTGAGCGATGGATCCCCAAATCTAATCAGCACCAGTTTATGTCAGGGGCCAACTAAATACGAAGTTTGGTTAAATTTCATTTATTGGTTCGTGAGATACAGTGTCCACAAAAATCGTGATACACACAGACAAACACATAGACAGACAGTCATTTTCTACAAACTATCAGTTTGTGTTCAGGACATCCCAAAACTTCTAAATCCATCAAAAAACAGAGGTCGAAAATTTTCACGAATCCAGTACTTTCTCTATATTACATATAATAGAAAGTAAAAATTGTCATTTCAAAGTAAAATATTTTGACTTTCAATATCTCAAAAAGCACATATTTAATTTTCCTTTAAAAATTATACGCCATTCTTACGTTTATTGTCTACAGTTATTGTGAGTTTCAGAATGGGATGACCATGGTATGTTGAGTTATAAATTAAAATACAATTCTCCATCAGTATTTTTGTACTGAAAATGTATATAGAATCTATATAACATTTCTCTAACGTGGACCAGTTACAATTAATTTTTGTCGGAACGATACGATAGTGGTGGAATTATTGAAATAAGCGAGGATAAAAAAATTTAAAAATTAACAATATTTAAGCACGCGGACTCAGCTCAATAAACTAATAATGTAAAAATGACAACATTTGTATGCTTACATTATTTCGTGGAAAAATGTATTTTTAAAAGTTGCTTCTTCAGAATCTTTGTAAGCGTCATTTTAAACCTAGAAATACTTTAAAGATATATACAGAATAGGAATTATTATCATGAATTGACTAAAAAACGCAATCATTAAAAGGAAAATAATCAAAATATGAATAAGTCTTTTATAAACAATAATGCCTGCGGAAGTATGAAAACTGGGACTTCAACCATGAATTTTATTTTTAAACCTTTCTTTGAATGATTTTGGTTTCATTGTTGTATAATATTAATTTGGTACTAATAATAATTTGGCTTCTGGTAAATTAAAATTTTAATTAGGTGGGGAATTTGGTAAAATATTTATAAGCTTCAAATTTTAAAGGTAAATGAGAAAAGAAATAAAGTGCGAAAAATTCGCATGAGTTTGCTAGTATTTTATTATTTCATTTGGGTGGGTCAAATTAGCATGTATAGAAATTCCTTAAAAGGAAAATGGATAATTACAATATTTTGTAATTAATAATATATATAAAAGAAAGAAAATTGAATGATGAAAGCCTGCAATTTTAGAATGTTAATCACCTGGCTAAGAATTCCTTTTAAAGATGCTGCTAAGTGAAACAATTTAAGACATAAACAGTAAAGATCAGAAAGAAACAGTAAAGATCCCACCTCACATGTATTGATGTGTACATGTGAGGTGGTTTCTTTAACCTCTTGTTTTTAATAGATTGGAAATATAAATAACTTACAATTATATTGAAATCTGAATTTAAAGTGGTATTAAATAATAATAATAAAACACCCTTTTTTCCACTTTGTCTAAAAAACTTACTTTAGTACAAATGTATTTACAAAGATTTGGAGGATTTTGCAATGGTGAACAGTCTTTACAGTTATTTTAAAAGGTGCATGAGCATTGAACATTTCTTCAGGAGACAGTGTGTACGTTTTTCCAGTGGCAGTTACGCGGATTACACACCATTACATCTGAAGTAAAAGAATAAACATACGAATAAACAAGACATATTTTCATAATTCTATAAATAATTTCCAGTGTTTCAGGATTCACATACTTTTTATTCAAGCTTAAGCTTCATGACGCTTAATTCTAAACCAAAACATTTCGAACAGAAAATAGCTGTTGCTATTCTACAAACATAAAAGTACAAAACATAGATGCTACAATATGTAGACAATCAATCTGAAAATAAATTATCGTCTGCGATTAAATATTCCTAACAACATTTGTGCAATTATTGTAATTGATTCTATTTTTCTTTGCTCAATTCCCACAAATTGCACCAAATTAGCATTAATTTAACATTTTCATTTATATGACAAACACAGACAGAATATGTCTAATTGCTCGACAGCCGAAATGCAGTTTTTTGTTTTTAGTTCTGCAAATGTAAAAAAAAAAAAAAAAAAAAAAAAAAAAAAATCCAATTTTAATGTTTGGATACTCATTTTTGTTAGTTTAAAAGCCTCCTTTAAATAACACAATTACTAACCTTTTTTGTATGTGTCCTAACTATATTAACTTTCAATGATGCATAATATTAATAATTATAATAAAAACCTACTAAAAATTACTCTAATTGTCATAAGACCATTATTACTTTCCCTTACCTATAAGGTAGAGAAAGTATTGTTTTTGGGTCAAATTTTCGAACGCGAGATTTTGTTATATTTACATGTTCTGAGGTCCCCTGAATACGAAAATAAAGTTTTTAGAAAATGGTCTGTTTGTGTGTCTGTGTGTCTGTATGTGTGTGTGTGTGTGCGTCTGTGTGTCTGTTATCAGCATATCTCAAAAACAAATTATGGCAGAAAGTTCAAACTTGGTATTCTAAATGTGTATCATATAGGGATGCTACACTAAACTTTTCGTTAAGATCAAGCAAATGGTTCGTGTACAGGGACACTCGAAAGTATTCAAATACATTACGCCTATGGGAGAAATTGCAGGTAAGTAGAGTTTAACATCTATAGACTGCACAAAACCAAATGAAACGAATATATACTTTTTGTAATAGAGATAGTCAACAGGGGAAAAAAAAATTGTGTATGTAGGAGCTTCGCCTCCAGCCCCCCCTGGGGGTGAGTCCCCCCTCGAGGGGAGTAGATTTTCCTGATGGCTATTTTTCAAAAGAGCTCGCCAATACCTTTAAAACGAATGGTTGAACCATCGATCTGCGATAATTTAAAACAAAGTTATCGATTTTTTTTTTAAATATTGAGAATAAAATGGACTTTTTTTGGATATTTGGTGTTATACTACTTCTCTAATATGGAAATCGTCTGCATTATCATAAAAGATAATTTTAATAAACTATTTTTTAAAAACAGAATTATTTTTTAATAACCGAATTAAATACTATATAAATGTAGGTGCATTAATGAAACGGGGGGCGGCAGTCCCCCTCACACAGAACTAATTATCATATAAAACTCTCTGGAAGCCTAATTTGAATTGTTTAACATAGGTTTACATAACATCGTTATCTTACCTCTTAATCTGCAACCTGTATTTATAGTATTAAATTTCAGGGTAAGAGAAAGTCGTGTGAGTGACACACCAGATTATTTTATTTTTATTTTCCGAAGAACTAAACAGCATCTAGGTCACAATTATCACTTATTCCTGATAGATAGGGTACAAATGTTGAATACGAGCAATTGAAAGTTGCAATCAAGTTTCACTTATATTGTGTATTTTAATTATATTTGCAGATTTTTTTTTCTTTGTAGTATTCACGTTATGTTAGTTTGAGAACACTGATGGAGGGTTGCATTTTAATTTATAACTCAACATCCCACGGTCATCCCATTCTGAAACTCACAATAATTATAGATAATAAAATTAAGAATAACATAAATTTTAAAAGAAAATTAAGCGTGTATTTTTTGAGATATCGAAGGTCAAAGTTCAAAATATTTGACTTTGAAATGAAGCTTTTTAAATATGTGCATATAATATATCGTTTGAAAGTCTGTATTAAATGCTTTCCAAATTTGTACCTCTAAGTTAATTAAGGAATAAAATAGGGGCACATCTGTAATAGAAGATTTTTGAAAATTTGCATTTTTTACCCATTCTTGCAGTCCTGTATATAAAAAACTAAAAGAGATAGAGACATTAAATGGTATAGGCATTCATTTCTCTATAAAACAAATAAATGAACCCAGTTTTATAAAAATCTGAGGGAGTCAGTTTAAAAATGCAGCTTTTTTTTTTTTTTTTTTTTTTTTTTTTTTTAAACGTTGATTTGACATGGAATGACCCGTAGTTTCTTTCTAAAAATACAATTCTCTAATACAAATAAAGTCTAATTTAACAAATTGTGAAAAATTCGTTGAAAAGGTTTTTTTTCTTTTTCTTTTTTTTTTTTTCTGTTATTAACATATTTTTCACCACTTACATGTTTCATCGTCACTCAGTGAATTGCAATGAAGACATGGGAAAGAAAAATGTTTTCCCACTCCATTTTCCATTTACATCTGCTTCAAGCAATTTCCCAAACACTTAAGTAATTCTTGATGGTCAAATGGTCATGGAATTTACAGGTATAGCTTATCAACACTATGTTACCTTAATATAATTCAGCTGAACGAAAACAAAGTCAACCTTTTTCCTTGTCGATTGTGTTGTAAATTTTATTAACTTTTAGAAAATATATGCGTTTCACTTTGCCTTAAGGTAAATTAATACAATTGCTCTGTGGGTATTTATCTACAGAACAAAAGTGGCGATTTAAATTCTTATGGCGTCAGTGTGTAAATTAATCTTTTTTTTTAAATCCACAGATTATATTGATTATATAATTTTATGACAGTTCATGAACTCTTTCAGACTTGATATTCATTCCTGTGAACATAATGTTTACTAACAAGATAAATAAATTCGTGTCAGGAAAAAAAAATCTGAAGATGGAATCCAGATTTCGTAAATTCGTAAATAAAATATTTATAGTTACTACTATTATTTTAGTTATACAGGATCGCGATCTTCTTTCACATAAAAAGTTTATCCCTACCGTTATTTTAAAGCTTTAGCTTTAGCAATTATTTTTTTCATAAATAAGCAAAGTGATAAAGAAAAAACGGATTTGTTTTTATTACATAAATATCTTCGTCCCTGTCATTAAAATTACATTTATACTTCATTTTAAATATGACTAATTAGAACAAATTTGTCCTTTTAAGTCCGCAACATTTTTAGCAATAAATTTATCTACAGTTTTGTTAATATCATCGAACTTAATATAGATAACATTGAAATTAATAAAACTATCTAGTAAAGTCTAATGTTGAAATCTTTAAGGATATAAAGTAGTTGGCATTTAGGTTTTTTAAATAGAATAATTTTTTCTTTTCTTTATTTCTTTTTCTTACTTTTGTTTTAAGAAACTTTACACAGATTTATATATTTATATATATATTTTTAAATGTCTTATAACAATCTAATTAATTTGGTAAACGACCAGAAATCTCTGATAAACACATTTAACTAGGTACATGTGTATACAAAATCTTTAATTTTTCGAAAACCTAAAAACTTTTCGAATATAAAAACAATTATATGAGTTTTTTTTTTTTTTTTTTTTTAACAGTATTGTTTTAATGATTATTTTACGCAATAGGGTTAAAAGATTGAAAATATGAGTTTTACATTATGTTATTCCTAAAGTAATAAAAAAGGTGATATTGCAAAACAAAATATTACTGTTATGCAGTCAGGAATAAATTAGTGAACCTGTACCTAAAACATTTTTAGTTTATTATAAAAAGGCCAAATAAGACAATTTTTTGCATACGTTGTTTTATATAATCGGGAATTATAACTTTTATGATATCTCTATAAATAAAGCAAAGAATTTGTCGTCGGAACACATCCGGGCGGACCACACCTTTTTTTGATTGGTTTAGATTTAACTACTTTGGTGATGAATGTCGGCCATTCTTTTAGTAAAAACTGATGAATGTTTTTTAAAGATACTGAATAGATGTTACACTTTTTTAAAACAGATCTAAAAACTGTTCATTTTTTGTGAGGATACTCTATACATCAAGTTATTAGGTTTAAAGATATTACGTTGCAAAGTTTCACAACGCGGTATTATTCAATTGCTTTTGATGAAGGTCGGCCATTTTTTTTAAGTAAAAACTGATGATTTTTTTTTTTTTTTTTTTAAGATACTGCATAGATGTTATACTTTTTTAAAAGAGCTCTAAAAACTGTTCATTTTTTTGGGAGGACACTCTATACATCAAGTTATTAGATTTAAAAATATTACGTTGCAAAGTTTCACAACGCGATATCATTCGATTGCTTTTATCTTAAAATAAGAGTCTAATATTAAACACAAAACTGTCTAATATTAAAGAATAATGAATAACTTTTTTAAAAATTATCAGTTTTGAAGTTCTAAGAGCTGCAATTTTTAAATGACAGCGTACTTATTTCCCATACGTAATACATTAAATTTGTAAAGAATTGTTGATTCATTCTTAAGAATCATTCACATAAGACCATAGAGCATTGTTGCAAAACGAGTGCAAAACGGAGGAAATATTTAATTTAATTTATAATACGTTATTTTGCCTTTTTGACCTTAAAAAGAATTTTTAATTATGTTACAAAGGCCAAAATGTGATATAAAAAATAGTGATTCAATTTTTTTTTTAAATTCATTTAAATTTAGCGACCAGCGAAACGGGCTTAGCCCGCTAGTTTATAATATGGCCTGTATTAAAATAAAATTTAACAAAATTTTAGGATTGGTTCAAGTTCACATCAAAACTATGGTACTTTTATTTTCGTCAATAATTTTTCGGTTCAATTCAGGCACCACTTTCAGCCTTAATGTTTGACATTACCTGCATTGTAATTTTCACTGTTAAAAATTTTTGTTTATAAGCTCTCAGATGCAATATTTTGTTCATTTATCATCGCCACTGCAATTAACATACAATATTGTTTTACAAAGAAAGTATTTCTCGTATAGTCTTTTAGTACCTTCAATCTCTCACAACTTTGTTTTTAAAAATGAAAATAGGTTAATAAATTAAAAAACATTCCAATAAAATTTTTTAAAATATGTTTTATTTATTTAAAAAATTTTAAAAGTACTAATATAGGATAGTAAATGTTTCGAATATTCCATTTAATTATTAGGATATTGTAAAAAGTGTGTGATTCATGCATACCATTACAGTGCAACACTTAGCATTACAAAATTGCAGTTTGGATATATTGATTAGAAACAGTTCTCTCACATCTGAAAAACAAATTACCCATATCCATCTAGGTTATACATCTTATCATAAATGCTACGTTTCCTTTTTTTTTTTTTTTTTATCCCTTGACTCTTCCACCAATATACTAATATAACAGTTTTCCAAATAACTGATCATGGAAACATATCATAAAAGACTACAATATAAATATAGTGGTTAAAAATTCAGGGGGGGGGGGGAGTGAAACCGTAACATGTGTGTTATATAAATAACCAACATCCATTTTTAAGGACGCACTGGGATGTTTGTGCTTTGCACATAGGCAGCTCTTGCAAATATCATACCGCGCGATAATTTCTTTTAAAGACCAAAATATTCTTACTAATGTACTCTACTATTCCAGTTGCTTTCATCTGTATTTAATTATAACTTTAAATTATTTTTCTTAAAATTTATTTATTTTTAAATGCTGAAAATACAATAAATAAAATTTTGGCTTAATTTTTTTTTCATTTTTATTATTATTTCTTTTTTTAACGGTAAAAATTAAAAAACTTAAGCTTTACTACTTTATTTGATTTTGTTATCTAATCACTAGTTAAATTTTATTCGGTTACACTACCTTTACCTTAACATAAAGTTGGATTTACATAGAAATTAAATTAAGCCATAATGAAGAACGGAGATTACAAAAGATTTACAGGTTTAATTAGCTCCTCTATAATTATGAAAACTAATCCGAGAGAACTTACTGCTTTAATGTAATGAATGATATTAAATTTGTGTTAATTATGGTATTTTTAAAAAATAAAAGTTTAAAATAATTTTTCATTCATCTTTGTTCTTTTATTTTGTAGCAACAATTTTGTCCATTTCTATAAAATTTGTTTAAAAGAATTTTGCAAAGTAACGTAAGAATTTATGTACGAACATACAAAAGAAATTATTTTTCTTCATTATTTTTCTCTAAAATGATCACCTGAGTTTTTGTATATAACTCAACAGCAATCCCTATCAATCACTCCCCTTCCCCCCCCCCAAAAAAAAAAGAATAAATAAATAAATAAATAAAAGGAAAAAAAGAAATAGTAGTTGTAAGCTTGAACTATATATTTGAAATCTTAAAGTAGTTTCAGAGACTCGTTTTCATTAATGAAATTTTTATTTATTTAAATACTTTACAATGATATATTTAAAATGCGCATAAACTGGGTTCCACACCCTTCTCTATTAGGGTTTTAAAAATGCTTATATTCTGTAAAACAACCTCCTATTGACATAATCACCCATCTAATTCATATGAGATTCATATGAGAATTTTCACGCCCTCAATTGTACACAATCTAGCACAACCATTTTATTCTTCTCTCAGCCCATTAGTACCTTTTCCAGGAGCGTCCAAGAATAAATGAATTATTATAGAACAACATCCTCTCCCCCCCCCCCCCCCCTCTTCACAATGTGAACTGTAACCTGTCATTAACAGCTCCTACATAATGACATATTTATTACATTTTTTTAAAGGAAAAGAAAAAATATTTTAGATCAAAACACAACACAAAAGAATGACATTTATTCTTGGAATTGTTAAAGGTTTCGTGACCTAAAATCGTCTTTTCGTCGGATGAAAAATCGCTCTGGAGCGCTTTGCGAAATACAAGTTATTATATTTATTTATATATAGTCTTGTTATGCTAGATACATTTCATTTTAAGTTCAGTTATAATGATTCTCAGTGTTTCTTTGAAAGGGTTCACATATGAATTATATCACAAATAACTTTAAATAAAGAAAGAAAGAAACGTATGATGGACACATTTTTTTTTTTTTAATCTGGAGTTAACATGTTAAGCGCTGCACTGATTTGGCAAATTTCAGCTGAGGAATCTTTTTTTATTTTTTATTTTTTCCCTTTCAGGATTTTTCTTACAATGTATGATTATTTGCTTTATGCTTTTGTTTATATTAAATAAAAAAGTGAAGTAACACCAAATTACATAAACACTTTTTTTTTTTTTTATCTAAACTTTGCATAAACTGGCGAATTACAGTGTTGCCAGATAATCGACAGTCAATTTACCCAAACAGACTTTCAAATTTCCCCAAATCAGGGAGTTTTTTCAAAAAAATCTCCAACCCAATTTCTACTAAAAAAGTAATTTTTTTTCACAAAAAAATTAAAATATTTAACAGATTTAAGCACAAATTTTTCTCCAAATGACGCTCATTATAAAAAAAAAAAAAAAAATCCCCATATACAAAAATAATTTTTATATACACATTAATTATCGGAAAAATTTAGATCTGTCTGAAGTACTTTAGTGCTGAGGATGTATGCAAGATGCACTTTCATTCTCAAGATATCCCGAGGATGTCCTGGGGAGAAGGAGTACCTTCAAAAGGCCCTACATGTTAATGGAAACGGTTAAAAGTGCCTACACTTAGGGACAAATTCTTATAGTTGGCAATGCTGTAAACTTAACAGGTAAACTAAAATAAGTCAAAAAAAAAAAAAAAAAAAAAAGTTGTAAAGCTCCCCAGATTTCTCCCCCAAAATTTCAAAAATCCCCTCAAATTTCTCCAATAACATTCGGTTCCCAAAATTGTCCCCAGAAGCCCAAAAAATCCCCAAAATGGGGACAAAATCCCCCAATCTGGCAACACTGGACGAATAAGAAAAAAATTATCCCTTTAATTCCTCATCGAGATAGGATGATTCTGGGAACAAATATTTAGCTAGCACATGCAAAACTTTTATAAAGCATGTTATGGTAGCGAATGAATACCAATACACGGCTTCTTGGAAAAACATGAAAAATTTCCACTAATGATCACATATTCTGAATGAACAAACTAAAAAAGATACCAGTAGACAAAAACCACGTAACCATGTTAAGGATATTTTATATTCAGTACTAGATAAAAAGATTTTATTACGTCTATTTTGAATACAATTATGTTTTCATCGTTAATGCCAAATTTAATAAACTTTTTATTTTGAAATGAAATTCAGAACTTTACAATTTAAAAATATTTTACTATTTGAAAAACTATTTAAAAAAATAGCAACTCGGGAAGCACAATTAACTAGGAAAAAACAAAATCACCATTCATAAAATACTTCATATTTCGATATTTAATTCCAATGTTAAACTAATTTCAAAATTACTTCAGCTAACATAAATTATGATAACATGTTTTTTATTAGCATCACAGCCGACTGGTATCAACAATTTAATGTAACTTGAGATTCTCATTGGCACAAAGTTCCTCCCAATTGTAATCAATTCAAGAATAGTAATTGTAATTGAAAAGTATTATTTTAAAATTGTTTATTACATTTAATCAAAATTATGTGACCTACAAAGTATGCACACAAACAAAATTACTTGCACTAATGAATAAAGCGTATGAAACATTGCTCAAACTTAAATAGCTTTCGATTTGATAAAAGGAAAAGTAAATTTAGGTATTTACAAAAATTAAATACTAGAATTTTTAAAAAGTGTGAAAATATTCAGAAATGAGAAACATGTTAGTTAATTTTAAGAACAGTTTAAAGACTGTGTATTGAAGAAAGTTGAATTATTTGCCAAACTTATATTCGTTGAAGAGTTTAAAATCATTCTGACTTTCAGTAAATCGAGGAAAATATATATATATGCTAATCAATCCAATATTTTACGTATTTTCCAATCAATACAGTGACCTACCAACCGTCAGTAAATATACATAGAACAATTCCTATAATTTACAACACATACAGTCATAATTTCACCATCATTTAATATATGCATGTATCAATATAGCACAATAATATGTATCAATTTGTTATTCACAGTGATTGTAACAATTCGATACAAATTGTTATTAAACATTGCCTTTTAACTAAAAATTTTGTTAAAAAAAAAAAAAAAAAAAAAACAGCTATTCTGTCGCTAATTCATGTATTCATCTTTTTTCATGTATTCATCAATTTTAAATGTACCACAAAATGTCTAAATTCTCATAGTATTTCTAAAACACATTTGCGTATCATCTTTAATTTACTGTAGACTAAAATATTTCCAATTTTGATTTATTTTAATTCTTGTAATCATTTTTTCAACCCATTTTGATTATCACGCATGAAAATAAAAATAATTGAATCCCTGTTTCTGGTGTTTCTATAGTTTAACACCTAGAATTTAACACCTTTGGATAAATCGTGTTTTCTAATATATCAGGATATATTCCATTCGTTTCTTGATAAACAGAATAAATCGAATAAATCGTCAACATCCACTTTTCAGTTTGGTTAATTTTTCCGTAATTATCACGAATAAAAAAAAAAAAAAAAAGAGTCCCAAATCATATATTTTATCACCAAGTATCCAATAGCGTCCGCTTTTTTCTTAAAATATAAGTAGTCAAATACTTCATTAGCTCTTGATAAAAACCACCATTTCAATCGTCTACCTATTTAACATTATTATCAGAGTCATCATGCATCGTAGAAATATAGCTCGGTGCACACTTGCATATTCACTTTTGGACTGCTCCATTCGAAAAATAAACAATCCTACCTCCCCTTAATATCCTATTTGGGCAATACGAAAGGCAATCTATTCACTTGTTATGACTATTAGCATTAGCTATACCGTGACTGGGTTTAAACGCGTCTATCCACTCATTTTTCAATTTATAAAAATTACCTTTCAGGCTACGCAAAGCCGGGAACAGCTAATCGGGGCCGGCTTAAATTGACCGGCCAATTTCACGCTCGGACTCTCTGCCCGCCGGCCGGTGAGGAAAGGGTCATTGCTACAAAGTCGATGAGCTGGATTTATCGTTGAATAAATTCCCGCAATTTTAAGAACAGTGTGGGAAAACTCTAGTAAAAGTGAATTTTTAGGGTTCATCAACATATTTCAGGTATTTGAAGATGACTGGAAGTTGAAGGTTTCAAAATAAACTTGACTAGTCTGATCCAATTGTGTATTTTATCATTGAAATTCTTTCTTTCAATGGTGTAAAAATATTTATATATATATATATATATATATATATATATATATTTAAAACTCAGTATTAGGATTACTATTTTTACTTTTTTAATCAGAAAGAGATGTGCAATATGATATTTCACAGAAATTTTAATTATCTGATTTAAAAATTTTCTCTTTATACTTTTTTTTAATATAAATGTACTTTTTTTTTTTTTTTTTTTTTTTAAGAATAATGTTTGTTCTTGTCGACCAGAAATAATTTTGTCGCCAACTCAAAATGTGTATTCTCTAAACTCAATTATTTCAATTTGCTATAGTTTATGCATGTTGCAAAGTAAAGTCTGGATACACTGAACTCATTAGCTGTAACAAAACAGTATTCAGCGACGAAGCGTTTTTTTCCTTCTTAGGCATTTCGTGATAAGCCATTGCCTTTAAAATTAATAATAATATGGAAACACACAAATACTCACATTTTTTTATTTTAACTATTAATGTAAAAATATTACGTTCTTTGGAAGATTTTTTTTTCTTTCTTAAAATTAATAAATTCATGTGAAATCAAAAAATGCGGGCAAGGGGAGTAGGAGATTTATCTGCCACACATTGCTAACACATTTTTTATGGCGTTTATGATTAATTTCTGAACGGATGGAACAGGAGTCGTAAAACAGTTTCTACATGCGATTATAGTAAAGGGTTTGTTTGATGTGTCGCTTTATGGTGAGTTTTTGCACAATTAGGGCTATAATAAAAGACAATGTGGTAACGTTGTCTACAAGAAAATATGTCTTCTAGTTTTTACATCTGTAATTTTCAAATTTCACACTACAAGTTAAGAAGAAATATAAAATAACATAGAGCCTAGTTTAACACGCTTTGCTGCATAGAAAAATGAGCTTTTTGATAAGAATTCATAGCCTCCATACTATAAGTCAGGATTACTTGAGCCCAAAACGGTGAAATTATGAAAGACGTTCCTGGCACTGGTTGTTTATTGAAGATGATTATTATTGAACTTTACTGTACCGTTTATTTAAGTAAAAGATGAATTCGCATGATGTGTCAGATTGGTCATTCCTTACTTCTTACTTTACTAAGCCAGTACTAGAATAGACTTTAATCATTTCATTATTTAGATTTAGTCCCCCCCCACACACACACACACTTTGGTGTCCAAGTCACCCTGGCATACGCTATTTAAATTTAATGTCATTGAGTATGTTCTCTCATAGAGATGTAATTAAAGTGCAATGTCACACACACAATATATATATATATATATATATATATATATATATATATATAATAAAAATGTTTATGTTTTCTAACATTGTCGAAAAATACTTACGATGTATTGAGTATATGATACATATAATGTATTGAGATTAGGCCCCAAAAGTGGCCGAGTGGTTCCATTTTCAAAATTGATAGACGAAAAACACCATGTTCGTCTCCAGGTTGAGCTCGTCGGTATAGCCGTATGCAGTTTTCTATGTTTTTTTTTTTTTTTTTTTTCCAAAAAATCACGCGAATAAGGACTATGAAATAAAATTATGATAACTGAAATTAGAAAAGTTAGATTCAATTTGAAAACTTCAGATAAATCATTGCATTAAAATACAAGGATACTGCTCGATCTGACAAAAGATTAGAATTCGATATCTTCAATTCGTTCAAGAGTTTAAGACTAAAATAAATCAGCCGTTGTAAAAAAAAAAAAAAAAAAAAAAAAAAAAGAATGTCCGTATTGAAGAATGCACTCTCAGGAAAACTTTAGCTTTGCAGCATGTGGCATTCGTGGAAAAAATAAGTTTACTTCAAACACATGAAGCGAATCATCTTTTTTTTAGGTAAAAAAAAAAAAAAGACCTCCAAAAATACTGTATTATTATCCGAACTATGCCAAACATAAAAGAAGAAATGCTCTTTTGACATGCACCCATAAAAGCTTTTGGGTTTTTACAACGTATTAAATTTATGAGAGAGGATAGCTATATAAGCTCTAGGCCTTCAGTTGCTATGGTAACTGTTTAAGCAGAACGCATATATTAGGCAGCAAAACAACTTAATATATATATATATATATATATATATAATGGCTTATAAAGAAATTTCTTTTTCAAATAATATAGTGTATAAATCTTTTTCTTAGTTATGTATTCAAAGTTATAAGAGATGTAAATAAAATGCAATCACACACAATGTGTGTATATATACATATATATATATATATATATATATATAAAACTTTTGAAATGTTTTCTAACAATGTTGAAAAGTGTTTACGAATTCTATTTATCTCTATCTGTACATCTGCCTATGTATCTGTCCATCTGGAATGTTTTCATTTTCGAAAATATTTTTAACAGTCTTGAAAGCAGCTATTGGATGACATGTACGGATAGAGCACTTCATGAAGTTTCAACACAATGCCACAGTTCATCGATCGTAGTTACTGGTGAGAGGTGGAGGCCAGTCGCTTTTCAATGATTAAACAGTCATTTTCATTGGTGCAAGATCAGGAGAACGCGCTGGGCAGATTAACAGTCGAACATATTCTACATCAAAGAAGGTCTGGACAATACGGACAACTTGCGGTCGTGCATTGCCCTGCTTAAATATTGCACTTCGGAGGTCTTGGCAGAACGATGGGCCTTAACTTGTCAGAAATGTAATGGCGGGTATTCAGTGTGGCGAGAATGAAAACAAAAGTTGATCGAGGCGTGTATACAATGGTACCGTATACCATCACTCCAGGTGGTGACCCAGTAGGCGACTACCAAAATTTTGACTACCCTCAAAACTCCATCACTGATATGGGCGCCTTTAATGTGTGATCAACGACGAACCTTACCGCAGGAATAGCGTGAAGTCGCTTTTCAGACAAATCATAATCCTGTTTACAGCATCAAGATTGCCTCATTCGTATTTAACAGCATTGTGAATAATGCACATTACCAACTGGGATTCGACATCGTCACACTGTCCATCCCCTGCAGTGATGGTATAAAGTCCCGTTGGATACACGTCTCGATTACTTCTTGTTCGCATTCCCGGCACTGTAAGTAGTGGCCATTAAATTTCTGGTGAGTTAAGGCCCGCCCCTCTGCTCTATATTCTAGGCTTCCGTAGCATAACATTTAAGCAGGATAATACCCGACCGCAAGTTGTCTGTATTGTCCGGACCTTCCTTGATAGAGAATGTGTTCAACCGTTGCTCCGGCCAGCGCGTTCTCTTGATCTTGCACCAATGAAAATGCCTGTTTAATCGTTGAAAAGCGAGTGGCCCGCCACCTCTCACCAGTAACTACAGTCTATGAACTGTGGCATCCTGTTGAAGCTTCATGAAGTGCTGTACCCGAATATGTCATCCAATCGCTGTTCGATCCAGTGCCTAGGCAGAAAAGTGTAGTTATTACTCCCAGAGGTCGCTGCTTTATGCACTGTTTTCTCAGAATATATTACTCAAAACTTCCTGAAAGTTTAATAAATTGTTCTTCGTACTATAATGGATGTGCCCAATAAATATTATTCTTATATTCGCATTCCTTCTTGGTGTTGCAATTTTCATAAACATATGAGTGTAGTAATATGTATATAGATTAGATCTATGATCACCCTGTTATCGCGAAAATATTTTTGATGCCGAAAAAAAGTTTTGGCATCAGACATTAGAAAGTATTGAAAAAACGAAAAATGAATTTGTAACTATCTGGAGTTTTCCATTAATCTTTAGAACATAAATTATTTATAAATTTTATTTGCTAAATTATTTGTGTGTATTCCCGTGCGTATTCATTAGGGAAAAAACTGGCCGTTTCCCCCAAGTGAATAGGAATCACTTTTTTCCCCTCAATGATCAATCTATACATTATTATTATATCTATATATTTGTTAAATTTGGAGTAGTGCTGCCATCTACCGAATAAAAAAGAAACAAAAGTTTTAAAATCGATTAAAAGAAGGAAAAGTTATTGAAAAATAGTTACATAATAATTAAAAAAAAAAAAAAAAAGGTTTTTATTGTGAAACCAGTGAAAGTTAAATGGTTAAAACAACAACAGATTATTATCTTTAATTAAACAAGATTTTGGTTATTTTTAAAATTTACTAATTAATAAAATATGCAGTAACGAACAGTTGAATATAGTTGTATGCTTCATAGTAAATGTAAAGCAAACAAAGAATGACTGGAGTTTGGAGACGCATATTCTACGAGGAAAGACATTTGTAAATGTTATTTCAGCAGAGGTTATAAGAACTGGGTCAGAGGTATTGGGATACAGAGTTTTTCTAGTAATCCATTATGACAGTAAATAATCTGTTAGCAAGCGATCTGCTACGAAAGACATCGCTTTCTTTTTTTTAAAGAAAAATTAAGTGATCCATTAATTTTATGTTGTTTTATAGAGTAAGATTTCGAAATTAAAAGAGAAAAAAAATAGTGTAATAAATTGAATTTATTTAAATTAATGGAAAACAATTAAATTATTAATGATGCACTTTTTTTTTTTTTTTTTTCAAATACATAAATTTCAATCTAACGAAGAATATTTTATTTATCTCATTGTAAATATTCTTTTCTATACGTTTTACAACTGATTTGTAAGCATACTTAACTAAAAATATTTTGTTCTGCAAATAACCTGTTTTAATCTTTTTTTTTATATAGATTTTTAGACCAAATACTAGAATATTTTTTATTGAATAACGATTTTTGTAAGTAAATTAATCCAGTTAATCGAATGTAATTTTCAAATTCATGTGCAGCATTTTTCGGAAAAATCATTCTTTGCAACTTTTATAGCAAGAAGTCCGGATTAAGATTGTGTTTAAAGTATAAAGTAAGCCAACTATATTACAGTTTTAACCAACTATAAATCGAGTGATTCTCAATTTATGGCAATGTAAAAAATTTTTAAATTTTTAAAATGTTTCAGGGTTTTTATTATACAACTTGCGACGTTTGTAACTTCAATTTATTAATCATTGACTTTTAATTTATCAATAATAATTCGTTTAAATCTTCAATTTGTTTATATATAATGCATTTTTAAGGTGATCTAGGGGAAAAGGGGTTAATTTTGAAAAACATATATGTTAAGGGGGTTATATGAATAATTCTGAACGCTTTGACTTTTCATTTTTGCTTTTAAGCAGTTCAGCTCTGAAGTTATGAGGAAAATTGCAATTGATGTTAAGATTGAATTTATTTCATTTCCAAAGTTTAACACTTATTTTCTCAAAATATGTTTTTTACTAACATCTGCAAGATTTTTAAAACACTTTTTCACCTATTGATTTAAAACTTTGCACACACACACACACACACACACACACACACACACACACACATATATATATATATATATATATATATCAGGGCGCGAAATTTCTGCTCGCCAGCTCGCCTTTGGCGAGTGGAAATTTTACTGCGGCGAGTAAAATTTCGGTGTAAATGTAGACAAATGTAGACATACGGTGCTACCTGCAAGAAAAGAAAAAATAAATAAATAAAAATTATCAATTTAAAACGTAAGATCACCAGTGATCGAGAGGTTCCGTCCTCGAAGCTGGTCTGCGTGAGGCGCTGGGTTCGATACCCAGTCGCGCTTGTTGGCTTAGCTGTTAGGAATTTTCCGTGATTTTCTCCGAAACTAGCGTAAATATGGGCTAGGACCTCTTAGAAAAACCCCCACGGAGGACTCTTTTACTCAGGACTAGAGCCTTAAAACAGACAATTGGCCTTAATTATAACACTATCACCACCTCAAAAAAATATGCAAAAGTTAGTTGAATTCATTTTATGTCCTTCTAGCAAAAATGCTCTCACAAAGCGACTGTTTTCTTCAACGAACAAAATGTAGACATGTGGAAAAAATCCCCTTTATACACCTACTTTAAAAACTTATTAACTACTAATACTAATTTAGGTTATACTTGTGAGAACTTTTATAAAATGTTGACAAAGAATGAACAAATCGTTTCATCTGTCGAATATTAATTTTATTTTTTCATTTGCCAATTTTATTTTTCTTTTATGATTATGATTTTAATCAAAAAAATGTCTACAATTTTTTTTTTTTTTTAATCTAACTACATGGAAGTACCAAAAAAAAAAAAAAAAAAAAAAAAGTCTATAGCAAAAATTAGGATTTTTTTCTCTCGTATCCGTATATTATTAATTTAAATTAAGGTGTACTGATCCAAATTCATTATTTGAGATAAAAATGTTTCCACCACTTGTGTAAAGTAGCTTTTGAATCTGTTTTTATAATCATTTTCATTAAATTTTGTGTCCCCTAAAATTACTTCTTTTTCAAAATTGAATGTCTTTTATTTTCTTATAAAATAAAAGACACTGCGTAATTTCTCTTTTTCCAATAAAAATTCTGGTCACCTTATACGCAAAAAATAGAGTAAGTTAATCATATTTTGTGGCGAGTAACTTTTTTTTTCAGCGAGTGTAATCCAAGTTGAAATTTCGGGCCCTGTATATATATATATATAGAATAAGTTAATATTTAGAGAAACTAACTTTTGATTTAATTTAAAACAATTACAAGATTTTTTTTTTTTTTTTTTTAAATATTAAATAATTTTTACAAAATTGCAGATCGCTAAGTCCTTGATTTATGTTATGAAATAAATTTCCACAAATTTGTGAAAACTATAAAAAGCCAATAGGCTAGACTATAAATATATCCAATTGTGATTCCATATATTTCAAAAACTAATGTGCGGAAGATTTTTAGCCTTTAATTTGGTCATGAACAACATAATACGAAATGTACCAATTCTCGTACATGCACTTTGAATACAGAGTAAGACAGAGTATTTTAAAAAACATGCCGTGTTTTCATGAAAAAAAATGGCATTTAAAACTTCCTAAATCCCATAATGCTTTTTCATCTCATATTCCCATGATTTAAATATATATACTACATATAATTCAATTTGCTATAGTAAAAATTAAGAAAAATAAAAAGATCCAGAAAAAATTAGAAGAAAAATAACTTACAAATAAAAAATCCCTTTTTAAATGATATTCTTATAAATGAATACTACCTACCACCTTTATTCAAAACCAGATGACAAACTAATCAAACTGAAAACAATTTAAAACAATGTTCTTTCAGCATTAATAAAAATTAAATTAAATATCGATTTAAGTTATTTCGATCAATTCTACTAAAGTTAAACAAAATAAATTATCTAATCTAATTAAAATAGCTTTTTAAAATGTTTAATGTATGGCTAGGCTCAATTTAAAGACTCCACGTTGCTTCAAAGATTCATTTTTTCTACGTCTGCTATGAACAATTAAACTTTTAATTTGTTTTAATTATTGTTATCCATGTGACTGCAAGTACTTCCTCCTGTGAGATTTTTTTTTTTTTTTAAATTTGATTTCTTGAATTAATTTTTTTCCCCATTCTTCCTCATATTTACTTAAATTATTTTCATGTACGATGAGGAGCCCGCTAGAAATTTACTATTATAGCCGCTAGCGAACAAGATCGCACGTTGGTGCTCAACGGTGAAAAAGATCTCAGCTGACGAGTTTTTTTCACCTCTCTAAACTATTCCTAATTGAAAAATAATCTCTCAAAAAAAAAGTGTTTCAATTGTTTATTCTCTCATTCTTATTTGAATCTTTTGGTTTGGATTTCATGTAATTTTAACGCACAGGCAACATTATTTAAATAACAACTATACAGAGATAATTTTAAGGTAAGTTTGAAGTTAAATATAATAATAATAAAAATCAATAAGTAAAATTTATTGTTTTAAAAATCAAAAAGTAAAATTAATTGTTTCATTAATTAACAATCAGTTTACACAGGTAATTTTAATTTGATGAAATTTTATTCATATTGGTCTATGGGGTTTCAATAGTCTTATATCTGTTGCTTGGCTTTTACTATGTTTTAAAAAATTATATATATATATATATAAATATATGTGTGTATGTATGTGATAACAATAAAACTTTTGTTGAAAGTTTCAGAAAATTATTTTTTTGTATAGTCTAGTCTAAATACAGAAATTAACTGAATTAACATATTATGTATGCCTTGAAATAAGCAGTAAGATGTTAAAACCAATTTCACTAATTATTAGAATAAATGTAAACTTATCAAAATATATTCATTTCCAGTTTCCAGTAGTTTCTGAAGAGGTGCTTCCTCGGTGGATATTATGCCATTCTGTCTAAGCTTAAAAATGTTGGGCTGAGTTAGCCTTTATTTAGGCAATAAGACTTTTTTTTTTTTCTTTTTAAGAAAATCTATCATAAACCGGTTAATAGAACTATTCTATAGAATACTTTTCTAAATGGAATATCTGAGCAACAACAACAAAAAAAAATAAAAATAAAAGCTAATTAAAACTAAACCATATAGTCAACTTCATATCATGTGTTCTCTGGGCGATATACTCAAATCATCCATCAACGGAAGCTGAATTTTCAAAACAGATTTCCTCAATTTCCATCCCAACGGATCTTTCTCTACAGTTGAAGATACTTTGACACCACCCCCTCTTGTGTCGCTCCCTGCAAGTCGGACAGGAAATTATTAAAAATTCCTCTTCATCTTATAGAAAAGCTTCTCAAATACGAATGCATATAGATGACGAGAGCTAAATTATTTCCATTCATTCACTCTGATAATTGGCAAGCTACGTAATTACGCCGTTGGGAGAGAAAGAAAGAGGAAATATGAATTGGTTTACCTCGGTCATCCCGCTGAGGTATCTATGGGGCAATCATATTTTATTTTTCACAGTTTTTTCTTTCTTTCATTTCGCACCTTGATGTATTATGTTTCACATCCACTTAGGGGTCGGAAACCCATGCAATCAGTGGGTGGGCGTAATTGAATGAAGTGCCGGGAGTTACGCTCTATTGCATTCGATTTGACAATATTGCACAGATGGCGTGAGTTTCCGACGAGTGATTAGTCACGCCTTATTAGTTAGGATTTGCTCTAGTTAAATAGTGTCTTTTTCCTTTTCTTTAAAAGTCGAAATGTTTATTGCACTTATTTTAAGGAGATAGTACACTTCACTAATAAAATTAAGATGGAAGCTGAATAAATCTAAATTCGATTAAAAAAAAAAAAAGAGTAATTAAATGTCCTTTTTTTTTTTTTTTTTTTTTTTTTCTTCCATTTAACCGTTGATGGAAGCCAAAGCATATGTTATTCTATGCGAAAACTTCTTATAAAAATTGCTCACTACCGAATATATATATATATATAAATTTAAGAATTCAATATCGTTTTAAAATTTAGCAACTAATAGATAATGACAATACCAAAAACACACACATAAAAGTGTGATACCTAAAATCACATTCTAAATTATATAATAGATTTCAAAATTTAATTATCTTCCAATTCATTTTCTATCTTTATAAAAAGCGATCTAAAATATGCGGTTTCTCTTCTAGCAAAATATCAAATTCATTATCTCTCTATTTCTTTCGATAAATAAAAATAAAAGTAAGAGATGTGGCTTCGCTCGCATAATGTTCTGTGAAGTGCAAATCTTTTCATCTCAGTAAAGTAAAATAGAATAAAATATTTCCTGGTGTGTCACTTTTGAACATAGAACCGATGCATCCGCTCATTAAATAGAAATTATGTACTTTGTATCGGCTAAAAGACTGAGGATAAGGTTTTAACCATAAATTTTTGTGGTTGAGTTTCTAACGTACATTTCCAATCTTCTCACGAATTGATAACGGTATTTTTGGCTCATAATCGCCAATGTATTTTTAAAAGTTATATTGATTTCTGCGCAACTGAAAAAAGTGGGTGATGTTCTGTTGTCTGTCAGAATGAAGTTTGGCGATATATCTTGCGGTTTTGGTGCGAAGTAAATGAGCCAAACTTTCATCACTTTTGCGACTGCTCTTGGATAAGTAAGAAGCTCCGAGTTCTCTCTGAAACTCCTCGTGTCCATTTATTCCTATGAAACCTTTTATCTAGATGTTTTTAAGAAAATCTTTTCCCTGCTGTAATCTTATAATATTGGAATATTTTATCAAGAATATTTTTGTCACGAATTTAAAGTAAATAAAGCATTTAAAGTCAGCTCCTGCTTCCAATTGTCTTCGCAGTGTAAAATCTACGGCCATCACTTTAAATTAGACTGAACAATTCTTCTCCATTTTATCATTACATCGCTTCATCAAAAATATTAGAAATTTTAGCATCGTCAAAAATTGCATCTATGTCTAATCTTTACATCAAAGCAAGTTCAACAATCTGTTTAACAAAAAGTGCTTGTAATTCATTTTAAAAGTTAGCTCAGATTTATTATGATTCATTTACAGTTAATAGATAAAAAACAATGTTTTACCAATTAATAGATAAAACCATTCTAAATTACTTACGTTAAAGTGAACAATAGGACCATAACACTAAGACAAACGAAGAATAACATTTAAGCGAAATTAATGAAAGTTATCAATCGTAAACTAATATGTATATATATTTATTTAAATGTAATTGGAAATGAGAATTGAATTAATAAATGCTCAAAAATAGAAGTATTCGCTCATAAGAGAAACATGTACTTCCATGCGCAGAAAAAAATCGCAAGATTTCGGAAAAACTGTATAGCTAATTCAAGCCAAAAATAGAGCTCATGTTCCCATCTTGCGACAAAACCAAATTAAAGTAGAAGAGAAATGAAATAAATTATTAACACAAACCTAATTTGAATCAAGAGAGAAAAAATATTTTATATTTAAATAAATGTACGCTAAAAAATTAACGTACACAATTTTAAATTACTATATTGCCGTTAAGATTATTCTTATTATTTATTTTTATTTTATTTTATTTTTTGTTTTGTTTTGTTTTATTTATTTTTGTATTCACATGCAGTGAGTAGTTGAGTAAAAATACTCATGTTTCATCCTATCCTTAATAGTTTTATATTCTGATTGTAGTATATTGTGCCTAATGTAGCATGTTAAGTTTTCTAAAAATGGCAACGATTGATGTGTAAAACCCTTCGTGTTATAAACTTGAGAAATATGAAAAGTCTTCAATTTTATTAAAGAAATCTTCATATTTTTCTGTATATGTGTTCTAGTCACATACAAAATGAATACAGCTAATTACAATAAGCTTCATAATCGCATGCTAGAATTATAACACATTTCAAGCATTTTTTACAGGGGAAATCCCATGAATTTTCTTTTGTTTAATTAGGATCACATTAATACTGGAAGAAAAAACATTGAAACTTGAAGCTTGCGATATAATAGGTAAGAAAAAAAAGTGAAAAAGTAAAACTTTTCAGAGAAATTTTATTAAATTTCATTCATTTGGAAAATAAAAGATTCTCATTTAAAAAAAATATGTTTTCATTAAAACAAAAATTTCTGTCTTCCATAACAGAAAAGAATTATATAATATTTTCATTTTATTAATTTGCTAACAAAGAAATTCCTTTCGTCAAAAAAGTGTATGTTGAGGGTAACGTACAATGTATCTATCAATTGAGGGTAACGTACTATGTACCTATCAATCAGTAGTATTGCCCAGTTAAATACACATTGAAATATTCTTAATTTAACCCTACAAGACTCTTTTTTTTTTTTTTTTTTTTAGTGCACGACAAAAATATATAGGTTGTAATGAGTGATCAGAAGATAGGGAAAAGTCATAAAAATAAAACCATATTTTACGGGAAAATCAACTTTTTAGCTGAACATACATAATTATGTATGTGGAACATACAATTAACTATGCATGTGGAACCTATATGTGTATGTACAATTAATTAACTATGTATGTACAATTAATTATGTATGTGGAACCTATAATTATGTATGTGGAACATACATAAAAATAAGATTTACTAATGCGTTTACTAGTGTAATATTTAAAAAAAGAAAAAAAAAAAAAAAAAAAAAAAAAAAAAACTTACCTCTGCAAAATAGACACTTCGTTATAACACACAGTATTTTTCTTTTTTTTTTTTTTTCCCGAGTCAAATCTGTTCAATAACTATTCTTTTTTTATTTTTGAATTCAGACAAACGACTAACGTATCACTTTCATTCAAGTTTCACACTGAGTGCACTCGAACAAAAACACGAACGACATCTTTAGGTAATGATTCGTATGACTACATTGCTAAATGTCAGTAGCTTCTATCAAGATGTCAAGAGATGTCGCTACTAATAGTTTTACAGCTATAGGAACGATTAAATTCGGTGTTCCACATATGGAACTGGGTGCCTTGTAGGGTTAAGATACATGAGCTCAAACTGTTTGCATTCAAGCAATTTTGTTTAAAATATTAATTCTCTTTTTAAGGAAAAATTATACAAAAAATGTGTTTAAAAATTTAACAAATCCCCTCCTTAAGATTCTTTTGTCCAAAAAACAATTCCACTCACGATATATGTTTAAAGACTCTTAGAAAGATTCCTTTGGCAAATATTTTGTTTTGAAAGCAAAATATTTTATCAATTAACATTGCCATTATTTTTCTCCCTACTTAGCCGAAATTACAATTGTTCAGAATTCTAATAGCTAACTATTAATTCATATTTCCAATATCTCTTGAATTTCACAATAGATGGCAGCACTATGAAATTTTAGAAGACTTTTTAGAATATAAACATTGATTAAATTCATTCTTTTTATTGATTTTTTAATGTGTTTTAAACGCTAAATTAATTATTTTATTATTATTATTATTATATATTTTATTCATGTTTTCAATTAGTTGTTAGTTATACTTTAAAATAATTTCTTTTTTTCAAGTTAGTGTGAACCTGTATTTGCTGCGGAAGTGATTCTTCTGTGTTCATTTTCTGTTGTGATTCTAGCGGCAAGCTAAAAATGTCGTTCATACGTGTCAGCTGAAATAAAATCAATACTTCACGTTTTTTATTCAAGTATGTGTATTTATTCAAGCTTTTATTGGTTCTTTCTTAAAATATGATATTTATGAGTTCATGTGAAAAGAGGTTGAATCCTTCAAAGTTCATTTTAACTGCTTTTTAATTCAATATAATTTTAAATAAGCGAATTAAAAAAAAAAAAAAAAAAAAACATACAGTCCACGATTCCATTCAAAATCCCTTCAACAATGCTAATATTTTATACAATTAACAAAAAAAGAAAAAAATATATGAAACCGTAAAATTAGTTTTGAAAAACACAAAAAGTATTTCACGTATAAGAAACAATAAATGCAAAAAGATAGAGCTTTCTCCTTGAACTATTATTGCCTTGAACGACAGGTATAACAATTTTTCACTCGACTCACAAGAAAACTGTTTTCTGAGAAATGAAAAAACAAATAAATAAAACCCCTACTCATTTACTTAAATTTTTTTTATAGAGTTGTTGAAAACTCCTTTTATATACGTAAGGAAATGATAGCAATCTAGATTTCTTAAATACAGTCATAACTCCTATTTTCCTACACAATTTCAGCATTTTCGTGTGAATCTAATTTGATACAATATGAGATAACAAAAGAAAAATAATTATAACAATCGTTGTGGACTGGATTTTACTTCTGCAAGGCCAGATGATCAAATATACTAAAATAAAAGTAACATTTGTCTTTTTTTTTTCACTCGACTGGGAAGATTTCGTTTTATGGTTGCTTATGCCTAAAATTAATTCAAGCCAGTCTAAAACCCCTTTGATGACATGTCAGTCGAGTTTTATCTCCAAGATAACCACGCATGGACGTATCAGCATATGTCAATGTTAATCGGGATCATCTTTAGAGAATAAGCAGCTTAAGTTTTATATGGGAAGGGTATTAACCATAAATCTTCTTACTAAAATTGGGAAATTAGTCTTGTATTTGCGTTTGTTATGAATAGGGATGTATAATTAGGGTGTGATTACTGCATGTATAGTTTTAATTAAACCCTAATTTGCATGGGTTGACTGGTTACATAAAGTAGAATTACACTGCTCGGCCTGAAAACTGCCCAAAACACCATTTTGGCAAATTCTTATGTAAAATGACCTTCTGAATCCGAATAGGATGTCCATTTTGCCCTATCACTCACCGTTTTTTAGGAACGGCCCCCTATTTTTATCATTTTTCGATAATTTTATGGTGATACATTTTATTTTTAGAGGGGGGGGGAGGATTATTTAAACTGTTAAATAGCTTCTGAGGTGCTACAGATTTGAAAAATTCTAAAGCATCAACATTTGCGGCAAGATGGAAATTTAGGGGAGGGATTTGCCACTGAAATTATACATTACATTTCTTATATATATATATATATATATATATATATATATATATATATATATATATATATATATATATATATATATATATATTATCTATTATTAATGTTATTTATTAAACATTTTTTTTTGTTTTGTTTTTAAGTGTTAAATTAATTCTTTTTCATTCTCTAAATAAAATTCATGGTGATAAAAGGACCGAACAGTGATAAAAATGGAGAGAGGGGATGGTATCCCGACAAAATGGTAGGTGACTGGGCAAAATGGTAGTCCTATTCGGATGCAGGAGGTCATTTTACATAAGAATCAGCAAAAATGGTATCAGGAATCGATTTTTTTTTTTTTTTTTTTTTTTTTTTGCAAGCACAGTGTTATCGAATGCCATAGTTCTTAAAATCTTCGCCAGTGATTGCTGGACATCGTGCATCATGAAACAGATGCCATTCTTTAAAATGATGGAAAATGTTCAGGAAAAATGACTCATTAAGGTTACTTGACACCTTAGCCTGAAGGTTCCTTTTAAAACTTACCTTTCCGTTTAATATTTATAGAATAAACGGTATTCAATGAAATCTATATTCAGGCAACAATTCTTATGATTTTTGAAACGTTTTTTTTACAGTGTTTTAAATATTTAATTTGAGTTTTCTCAATCTGCATTTTGTCATGAATTTATAGAATCTTCTACAGATATTTAAGAAATTAAAAATATTTATTTTGGATCTTGAATAGAACCTACTTAAAAGAATTAGGGGTGGATTTTGCAATATTTTTAAAATAAAAAAATATATAAATAAAAAATAAAATAAAAATATAACAAAAATCTTTTTTTTTTTTTTCTTCCAAATGTTTATATAGAGAGGTACTTATTATTTTCCCACAAACTAATTAATAAATTTCAAAATTTATTCCTAATTGTTTTAAGTACGTTTTGTTAAACATCCAAAAAAGGAATATTAAGTCTTAACAAAAATATATATATTATATATAAATATATATATATCTGTAGAAGTTTTAAAATTTTAAAGATCCTGAATACATAAAAAAAAAAAAAAAAAAAAAGGCCTGAATGTACATTTTATCAAACAAAACCTACTATTTATAAATATTAAAAGATAAGTTCTTATATGAAACCTTCAACGATGCCAAGCCCACTTAAACTAGTGAATAAATTACATAAATGTTTCTTAAAAAAAAAAAAAAAAGAGGTAAAACTTGACGAATGATGAAGAAAGTTGGGATAATTCGTGAACAATTGATCAACAGATTGACAGAATGTATAACTTTTATCAAATCTTAATCTGTATGCCTGTTTTGACACCAGAGTTCTTCTTTTTATACAGGATTTAGCGAGCAAGAAAGTTTGTAAAATCATAGTTATTATCTACTAATAGCTCAGCAACATACATCAATTGATGTACAACACTGTACCTTAAAGCACAGTGTCCAAAACATTCAGGGAAGGGAAGTAAGTACACGGTCATTTTTCTCACAGTAAAGTCCGGTTTCCATTTGCGCTCACTGGGGCGGTTTCTATTCAGAATCCTTTGATGTGGTTAGGCTAGCTCACTGTAGCTCAAAGCCCACGAACGGGGATGTAATCTAACCCCCTGCAGAGATAATTGTGGGCCAGGGGTAGACATCTTTGTCAATTTTGCATGCTTTCCTTTGAGTTAACTGCGCGATCTGATAAGAAAGGGCTACAACTGATGACAAGACATTTGGCTCTTTGTGTCGGAAGCGTGATTAATGACGTTTTGAGCGTTGATCTTGAGCCCAAGTCGAAACTGGCCTTAAAAATTTACGACTACGTTAAAGATTACAGACTGCGATTTACGATTTTAAGTGGATCACACTTAAGGGTATTTCACTACGAACACCCATAAAAGAATAAGGACTCGAACCCGCTACTTGAACACAAAGAAAGAGCATTGACCATTTCACCACCAGATCCCACACAGCCACTGATATCCATTAGACATCTAAATGACATCAAAATGATCCAAAAAAGGTACAAAATATCCTAATAATGTCCATTAAAAAACCTGGATATCCTGAACTCATTGCAGATATCTATTAGATGTTTAAATGTAGACGGAATTTAGACGTGCTTTTTTCAATGTCTAATAGAAGTAACATGTTAGATCAAAACAAAATTTAGATATAGTGCGACCCAGTGGCGTATGCAAGGGGGGGGGGGGGGTTGGGGGTTTAACCTCCCCCTTGACAAAATGTATGATAAGAAAAATTAGGCTGTTCTTTAAATTTTTTTTTCACATTTCAGGCGGAAAAAATGTATGGCAAGCGTAGAATATTTTTTTCTACGAAGTGGTTTAAAATTATGACTAACTTTTTTTTTTCCTTTACTCTGCGATAAACACTCCTGAAAATAACTAAACCACTTTATTTGCGTGGCGCGAAACATTGCTTCCCTGAAAACAATTCTCTGAAAGGATTTCACCTTTACGAGTTCATACTCAAGGACAAGAGGGGTCGACCATATGGGGAAGGGGTGACCATTGAAGTAGTGACCTTGAAGGAGTGACCTAAACAATACCCCAACAGTAGAAGACATTTTAAATGAACTAGCGAAAACTTCTCGTCGATTAGACTTCGCTCTGTAAATAAGAAAATTCAATGAAATATTTTGTGTAACTATGTATTGAATTTTATGTTTTGTGTAGCAGTTTGTACAGGCTCTACGTTATTCGTCGCTAATTAAAGATTTTTTAGTTTGATCTTCTAATTGGTGAGTTTGTTTTACTGTTTTTCATTTTCTTACTCTTATTTTCGGCAAGTAATTATGATATTTTAAAAGATTGTTAAACTTAATTAAAAATAAACCTAATTAAACTTAAATAAGCTTAATTAAACTTAATTAAACCTAATTAAACTTAAATAAACTTAATTAAAAATTCGGCAGGACGAACCCCCCCCCCCCCCCCCCCCTCTTTGGAAAATTCCTGGATACGCCACTGGTGCGACCGCGTTTCCTACGACTAGCAGTGAGGCCGAGTCGAAAAGTTTGGAGGGATGCAAAATTGGCCGAGAGATAGTTATTTGGCAAACATCCAGTTATTTGGTGTTCCCTTATCGCTTGTTTTCTCTCAGTCACCCCTATTTTAACACTGGACTCGTTCAATCCGCACTCGCGCAGAGGCTTCCATGGTCGCAAGAAATGTGGTTAAAGAATATTTTCAATACCTCTTAGAAGTAAAAGTCCTATCAATGGATATTTAGAGATTTAACAGACATCCAATGGATGTAAAAACGAGTGACTTTGTTGTGCTAATAGATATCTGTAGGATTTTTCAGAAGTTTATTGGATCATTTTTTTTAAACTTTTATGGATGTCTTATCGATGTAAGTGGATTTGTGGGATGAGCTAAAATGCTCAGAAAACAATCAAGTAAATCAGTTACTCTACTAATTATATGGTTTACTATGTATATAAAAACATATTATAGCGCAATTTGCTCTTTGCTTTGTTAACACTAAACCTACCACGACGAGTCAAATGACCCATTTTAAACTTTTTGTCATAATTTCTTGCAAATAATATTATCACATCGTCCATGTTTCATGTACCAAATTGTGCTAAATAATATATTTTTGCTATACATAATAATATATATAACATTTTAAAGAAGGGTCACTTGACTCACTGTGGTAGGAATAGGTATACATGAAGTATCGGTAGGTTTAGTGTTAAACGAATCACGCCAACATAATTTTTTAAATATAAAAATCTGGAGTGACTATTTCGACTTTCCGAACTTTAACTAACAGGTGTATAAATAAATTAAAGTAAAAGAAGTCGTTAAATAAATAAAAGAGAAAATTATAATAGGGTGTTTGAGTATTTTTCACCCTATAGTATATTGTTTAATTTACTCTATTGCACTACATAGCACATGCATCATAAAGAATTTTTCACTGTGTCCTCTGTAAAAATCTATAAGTGACCAAAATCTGCCTAGTTCATGTGACTGTGACCTATGATATGATGTATATAAATTTTCAGCTCAATCGGATAAGTATTTAGACGCTATCGCATTTTAATTAATTAGAGTTTTTGTTCTGCCCCTGTAATAAGTGCTAGATTCATAAAAAATCTAAACAGTTCGTTTAACGGTGACCACTATTGCGAATAACAACACCGAGGTTCAAACCCATCACTTAGCAACTTAAGGCCAGTGCATCTTTTATTTGGCTATCAGACGGGCCGGAGTATTAGAAGGAAAAAATGAAATACAATAAAAGCTTTAGTAATTCTAGAAAATTAAATAGTCACTCCAAATGAGTGTTTGATGCAAAGCTGTACAAAAATAAGGCTGTATTTTTTTTCTACAAACTGTGGTTATTCATCGATCATTCGACATCGTTCCATACGGTTAAAAATACAATCAGATATTAGCACTTCCCTTTAAAGTGAAGCTGACAACTATTTAAAATGCAACAGTTTACTTAACAACAATGGCACTCTCAATCGTTACAAAACACACTTAAAGAGAAAAACCATAAGTTATTAGTTTATTCAACTTAGTGTGACAGAATCGCTGATGTAAAACAAAGAGTCTGTTCCTTGTATATACTTTTAAACTGACCTCTCACTAAGAATGACTTTAAAAAAAAAAAAAAAAAAAAAAAACTTAACTCTTTCAAACAAAAACTTATTAACATTTATTTTAAATTCATCAGTTTACTATTTGCAAAAAACCTCATAAATAGAGGGAAATTAGCTTCAGAACTTGTTAAGCGTGACAAACTAAAGTCATGGTCAGTATTTATTTAGGAACTGAAAACAATCAAATGTAAAAATAAGTTTTTTTTTTAGTTCCTTCTTCAATTCGAACAAGTAGATTTTTAAGAAGGTTGAGTGCTGCATTTCAATGAGATCTTCACACTTGAATGAATGTGTTTCATTTTTTTCCCCCCTCTCTCTCTCTTCTTTTTTAAGTATCCTCTTCTTTTTTCATTACGCGTATAATAATTTAAATTTAACTATTTAGATACCAATATAACGGGTCATTTGCAATACTTATGCTTGCAATATTTTGTTTCACATTCCTAGATTTATTTAGAAGGTATTTGTATTGTTATAAAATGTCAAAAAAAATAAAAATAACGAAGTTTTATTGAAATCAGTCAAAACCGCTGCATTCGGCAGAGTCTTTTCCGCTTGTTATATGGTGAGTTGAATCTGGAAGAGCCAAATTCATACATGAATCTCGGCGGTCCCCACTGTCTTCGATAACGACTATTCTGGGTCTGGGTTTTCAATACCTGCGACAGTGTTTACCTGATGAATTCGCACACGAACCTCGGTTAGTGAAACAAAATGGCAACTTACTTAAAAGATGAAATTTCTATAAAAAAGAAACGGAGGAAACTTTTAACGAAATTCCGGAGCAATAAACTCAGTAGGATGAAAGATGGGCAAAGGAAGTGAAAGCAACAAAGTGGTAGTTTTAAAGGTTGGTTGGTTGGTTTATCGTCGCACTAATTCTTCGCAATGGGTAATTAGCGACGGTCTGGGACGCTTCCCTAATGATTGTCCAGAGACATGCCATCACAATTTTGATCTTCCATGGAGTGGATGACTCCCCCGCTTAGTGGTTTAAAAGACATTATTACTTTAAACAAAAAGAGAAATAGTTGGACAAATTTTCAAAGTGATATGGCCAGTACGATGAACGATATGCATAGTTGCTGTAAGAAACAAAAAAAAACACCTTGAATGAATTTGTACTGCAAAATAATTTAGGCATTTAGCCTTCTTTCTGCTAGTTTGAGTATTTCAAAAATTTAAACCCCGGTTTATGAGAAACATTTTGCATTAAAAAAAAAAAAAAAAAGCGGGTAAATCGGTCCAATATTTTTTTAGTTTAAATCTCACATACATACGAACATTGCCTTATACACAGGGTGGTTGAGATTAAAGTGACCCTATTCAAACCCCTCTAGAACCCGTTCTGTCTATCAGATTTCGATTAAATTTGGTATATATATTATGTGGACCAAGGAGAAATAATTTCTGCAGTTAAGAAAAAAAAAAAAAAAAAAACAGAGTTCAAAGTTTGACCCGATGGTGGTATTCTGTCGCTTAAAAGACAAAAAATCAGTCAATCATTAAAATTTATTCAATTACAGAAAATGCCCAAGGTGTGCTCCATTGATACCAATTACGCGTTGAAAACTCCTTATAGCGTTTCAATGATAGCGCGAAGAAAATCTCGAGGAATTTCAGCAAAATGGCGTGTAATGTTGGCTTTCAACTCAGATAAGATCTTAATTTCTTCTCTATGAACACGATCGTTTAGGCATTTTCACAACCAGAAATCACATGGGTTGTAAATCGGGTGAACGAGGAAGCTAGGCATCCTGAAAACATCTGGATATTACGTGATTCTCGCCAAAGTTAGCACGAAACGGTTCTTTGACTTAGCGCCCAATGTGGGGAGTTGCCCCATCTTGCATGAAGACAGTGGTCTGCAAACATTGCCATTCCTGTAAAGCAGGAATGAGTTGCTGTCGAAGGGGTTGACTGTACCGTGCACTCGTGACGGAGCACCGTTTAGGACCTTGAGGAGTAAGAGCTTCAAAGAAAAGCGGTCCGAGAGTAAAATCCGCAGTAAATGAGTAAGTCCACACCATGCAGTCACATAATCAAAATGTAGTGGTAATTGGTGCGCCCCATATGTGGGAATTTTGATTATTCACAGCTCCATCTAAAGAAAAGTGCGCTTCATATGACCCTGGAATTTTCCAAGGCAACGCATCATCAACATCCATTTTCACCAAAAATCGGCAAGCAAATTCCGAGTGTGTTGGGTGGTCTTGAGGTTGCAGCATTTTCACCGTGTGGATCTTATACGGATACCATTTTAAAATAGATCATTGTCGACCAAGGAATCGCCAGCTCACGCGCGGTTTCCGCCCTCTTCCTCACAGCACACCCAAGTCTCCAGTCTTTTTAAACTTCCTAATCATCCTCTTCAAACCATTCTTCGACATGGGCTCTTTTCGGAATCCCTTTAAACAATGATATTTACGCAGTGCAGCTAAGCTATTGCTGACGTTCTGATAAAACAGTTTTACCAGTAACGCTCGATCTTTCTCCTGTAAGGGCATGATTAACGATGATAAAGGTACGCACAATGATTTTCTGGTTTTGACTGCAACTCTCTTTATAAGTCTGACTAATTTGCATAAAGAAACTTTGAAAAATACCATAAAGTGTTTAAAATTTAAATATTTATTTCTCAGAAATCATTTCCTCATGGTCTGTATAACGTAGGGGAGAGTGGGAATGAATGGGACATTTTTCATGTTCTTATTAATAACATTCACCATATGTAATTCAGAATTTTATAACATTTCTCATAAGTACACTTCAGTAATCAGTTACATATAAACATACTAACTTTAATAAAATGTTATCATTTTTAATTAATAATATTTTTTTTTACATGCATGTGCATTGTCTCATTCATCCCCATCTATGGCGATGAATGGGACAGGACTGGAGTTAACAAAGAAAAGAAAACAAAATGAAAAGTAAATAAATTTTTAAAGTTAAATTGGTTTATGTGATTTTATTACACACTATGAAGTTACTGAAATTAACATAAACTGATGTATTGACTCAAATTAACATCAAAAGGCAAAATACCTTCGGTTCGCACTGTTCCTAGTGCTCTATGCTTTGCTAATTTAATCTAATAAGATCTAATTTAAAAATAAATAAATAAATAAGACACTAAAAAGATATAAATCCTTATAATAGAGTACAAATTATCCAGATAAATTTTTGTTTCCGACTGATTGGGAAAAATAAGCATTCTATTCTGTATTACATTAATAATCACCAGGATTTATTTAATTAGCTTGATTGAAATTGTGATTTTAATCCAATTATTATTAGTTTATTTATTTTTTTAATTATTGATATTATTGATTTAAGTTGCATTGAATATTCTAACTTATAATTTTTTTAATCATAATTATTATAAACAAAAATCGGAACAATTAATTTCAATCTATTTTCTCTAAATCCATGCTATTTTTATAATTCCATGTTATAAATACTGAACTACAGGTTATAAAAATATTGAAAATCTATTTACGATTTGTTTTAATATAATTATTGGGTACAATTTTAAATTAGCACATAGTGGTAATTGTCCCATTCATCTCCACCACCACATGATCATATAAAACATGAAATAGGCCTAAGGAACAATTGTCAATATTATTCTTGAATATCATAAACACAATAAAAGATTATGCCTTTTTCAGCATATACGAGTTATATTAACTTTAAGCAAATAGTTCATTTTTAACTACTATCTAATTGAATCAGTAAAAACTTACTCTGGCAACAGAAAAAGACACTTTAATTTTTTTTATGCCCTTCAATAGACAGCACAATTCTGAAACTACAGTTTCTAGTGCTTGCAAAATATAAAAAATTTGCTATTGTCCCATTCATCCCCACTCTCCCCTATATACCAAACTTTATTGAAATTCGATAAGCAGAACGGGTTCTAGAGGGGCCTGAATAGGGTCACTTAAATTATAACACCCTGTATATTTCAAATCAAATTTAATACTAAGATAGAACATTTAAATACTATAAAAGTGATTTATCTTTTTCAATTTACATTCCCATCTTGTCTGTTAAGGTAAATGTCTACTATATCCTACTGAAATACACCATAGGATCTTCGGAACAGCGATAATTTTTATTAACATGCATTGTCGGTTGTGGGATGGAAAATTAATTTGATCTTACTTGCTTAGCCGTCTGAGGAAATTATAAGAAATATTTACAAATCCATAAGAGCATTTGAAATACTATTGCGCTGAATTCTTTTCGAAATACATATAACTTTTCCATTCGTAGAATCTATTACACGATTTCTCGAATATGCCATGCAATTGTTATTAGGTTGTTATAAGGTTATAAGTTATTATAAGTTATTATTGTTTATAGTGTGTCATCTTTATTATTTTTACTTTTTTTTTTTTTTTTAGAATGATAGCACTGTTAGACACGGTCACTGGTTTATCACAAAGATGGACTGAAAACTCCTCTTTTTTCAGAAGAAAATTTTACAATATTTGTTTTAAAAATATATTAATTAACCACTAAAAACAACATATGAAACTTCTGAAACTAAATTGGTTTCAAAATTTACTGAGCGTGACAGAAATTGTTTTTGTAAGTACTTATCAATGAAATAAAAATAATCAAATGTAGAAATAGGTTTCTATTTTTTTTTTTTTTTTTTTTAAATCCCTTCTTCAATTAAATAAAAACATTTATTGTAATGTGAGTATTGCATTTCAATGAGGTGTCACGCTTGGCTTGTCGTCAGGTTTGTTGTTATATCCTATTTTCATGACTGCTTTATATTAGGGTTTTAAAAATTTAATGATACGTAATTATTTATAATGTTTTATATATTTTGGATAATTTTTTTATTAGTAAAATTTCAGAAACATAAATACTCAAGCGTGTCATGATAATTCTAGAGTGTGTTCCAGAAATAGAAAACCTTTTAAAATTGAATAGGTACACACATAAATAAAAAAAAAAATTAATATATATATGTTTGTAAGCAAAAAAGACGACAAAAGTATGTATAGATAAAAACGGGAATCATTTACATTTGCTTACATCCTCTCTATTATTGCCATGAGAGACACAAAATTGAAAAATATTTTTGGAATATGACAAACTCTTTATTTATTATTATTATTATTTTGTTGAATATTTTATCAATAATTATTTTATGATGATTTATTTTCATCTTGCATATTCTATTTTATTATTTAGTTAAAAATTTCTTAATTTTTATTTATTTATTTCACTATAAAATTCACGTATTTTATGCATTTAAATAGGCGTCAAAATGTCATCGGATTGAAAATAAAAACCAGTTCAAAACATAAAAAATGACACAAAATTTACTATCACGACCCCTTACATACAACCACCAGATAACTTTGAAAGCAAATTCACCTCCAAATAGATAGAAGATGAATCTCCTTATCTAAATGATAGCTTGACGCGTGTTAGTATTTTCGTACATGATAGAAAACCTACAACGCATGATTGCCGTAGTGTGTGTTCAGACTATTCCCTAACATACTTGGATGACGGTTTAATTTAACTGGCGAAGGATTTACGCTTCTTTTATCTTTTGTATGCTCAAGACATTCAAATTAATTCAGGAGGTCTTTCTAAGAAACTGGGAAAAACAGTGCACAAAAATCGCCAGTCCCTAAGCATTCACATGACGGATTGACTGCAGTCTCATTAATACGTTAAATGAAGTAATACTTCAGTTGTTTCAGCAAGATACGAACACAGATAAATGGATAAGAAATTTGTTCATGTGCCATTTAGATACAGAGAAACCCAAAATTATGACAAAAATTATCTCATCCATGTAACTGGTGCATGAAAGATAAAGGAAGCACACTTCAAATCACTCAAAATTTTTTAAAGATCTTTATTCTGTATCTTTTGTTGTTGTTGTGCATATATACTATGGATGTGTGATCATAAAAAATAGTAGTTGAAATATCATAAACATTTGGGCGATAGGCATAGAACTTTAATAGTTTTTTTTTTCTCTCTCTCTCTCTCTAGAATAAACATATTACGTATAAAACTTGTTGAGATTCTATGCCGCAGAAGTTACAATATAGTTAACGAAAGCATGCTTAAAGGCCTGCTTGAAAGGCGCCTTCTGTCGGCCAAAATGCATTTATATTGAATCCTCTTAATTTTCATAACAGTCATCTTATACGTTAAGCTTACTACACTTATACGCTATCGAAGCTGAGAAAAAAAGTGCAGCAGAGCAGTGTAGCTCCACTTCACAGCAGATATTTACCTTAAACGAAAAAGGTAATTTTTCATAACAGCCGTCTCTCATATCAAGTTTAATTCACTTATACACAATAGGAAATGGGAAATATCAATCTCGCATTAGTTTATCCTATTTAATAAAATTCGCTAAAATCTAATAAGCAGCAATATATGTTTAATGTCCAATCAAATAAATGGTTTCATGTAATTCTGTTCAAATAGGTATATTCCAAAAGCGAACAAATCGTATTTTAAAAGGTTAAATTAAAAAAAAAAAATAAAAAAATAAAAAATAACGCAAATAAAATTTTTCATGAATTAAATGCTTTCTTATATGTACTGAAAAAAGGTAAAAATTAATTTTTTTTACATTTAAACTGTATTTGTAATTCATTTGTAAAACATTCCGTAATCAAATAATTTACATTAAAGGGGTACCCCTCCCCCTTACATCTCTGTGTGTGTGTGTGGGGGGGAGTATTACTTTTTAATATGTTCTTGTGCGGTGACTTTTTTGGAAAGAGAAAGTGAGCCTTAAATGTAGAACTTGAATAGTTGGAGGAGAAAAATATATAGAACATTAATACATTAAATGCAAAAACTTGATAAGCAACAAATATTTGTATTTTCAAACGTCTTTCTGAATATTTATTAATTTATAAAAAATTAAGCTTCGGAAAATTTTATGCTATTTGAAAAGATACGTGAAGAATATTACCCCTTCACATATATAGTCTTCAACAATTTTATGTTGGTTTTATGTAAGGATATGCAAGTTTATTTACTAAACAGGAATATTAGTCAAAGAACGTCACCGTAGACTACCAAAAACTTAATAAATTTTGACGATGACAGTATGGAGGGGGCGGGGGGGAACTGAATGGGACACAAGTTCCTAAACCTTATGTGTCTACATCATGATCGCAAGTGTAACAAAACTCGAGCGAAAAATGAAATTGCTGTTGCATTTACTTTTTACATTCGCCAAGTTCAAAGTATTAAAAGCAACAAGGCTGCAATATTCGTTACGAACAATTTTATTTATTTATTTATTTATTATTATTATTTTGAAAAGGCGACCAGTAATTTAGGCTTCTGTAACTAAATATTAGCATGATTTCACCAAGTTTTTAGTTCCTGATAAATGGCCAGCTAAGCAAGTATTTTGTCTAGCACTTGAATGAAAAAAAAAGGGAATGCGAGTTACGTTTCGATGTAAGATGAAATGGAGCCGAATTAATACCATCTGCGTTTACAAAACAAAAGGAAAGTAATAAGTCAAGACATATCCTTTCCAGGGCAAAATAATTTAGATTATGTTATAATTATATTACAATAAACACTGGGAAAAGATCAGTGATATTGTTTCAGTTGCCTTGAAAAAAATATGAAAGGAACATATAAAAAATTAGTAAAACTGTATTAAAAAGTTATTTGATAAAAATAGCTATATCGCTATATTTAAAATAGTTGTTTAAGATTAAATAATTTAATTTATTTATTTAGAAAATGTATCTATCTTTTAGAGAGAAAACAATTTTTATAATATGTGTTCAGAATTCTAATAACTCTGAATTTTGACAATAGATGGCAGCACTATGCAACTCTGAAAGAACTTTAGTAAAAAAACTTTGATTTAAATTCATTCTTTTTATTGATATTTTAATGTGTTTTAAACGCAAAATTAATTCTTTTTTCTTTTATTATTATTTATTTTATTCATGTTTTCAATTAATTGTTAGTTATACTTTAAATAATTTCTTTTTCAATTTGCTGTGAACCGTTTTACTTTTCTGCGGTTCTATTCTAGTTTGTTCTTTTTGTTGTGTTCTAGCGGTCAGCTGGAAAAATTCTATTCTAACGTATGAGCTGAAATAAAGTCAATAATTCATGTTTGTATTCAACTCGGTGTATTTATTCAAGCTATTATTCATTGTTTCTTAAATATGATGTTATTAATTCAATTGAAAGGAAGGTGAGTCCTTCAAATTCATTTTAAACTGATTTATGATTTAATATAATTTAAACCAGCGATTTTCAAAACCATACAGTCCACAATTCTATTCAAAAACCCTCCATATTTTTTGGCCGTCTAGAGCCGTATATACATTAAATTATGAAATCTTTTAGTAAAAATTAATATTTTATAAACTGGAAAAAGAAAAAATGTTCTAATGGCTTCGAAAATTGAAAAACTAAAAGCAAAAAGAACTATTATTCGGTCGTCAGTGACTAAATTTGAAAACAAAGCGATAAAAGCTTTGGAAGCGGATCCTTTAGACATTCAAGAAATAAAAATTTTGAAAGGTCATTTGCATGAAAGGCAAACTCAATTAGAACAAATTAATAAGGAAGTTGAGGAAGTTATTTCTGATTTAGATGAATTAAAAAAGGAAATTGAAGATAATGAAAAATGGACAGAGAAACTTACTCGTATAAAATATCACATAGAGTCAAGATTAGAACTTTCTTGTTTTCAGAACACTAAAATTGTAACACAGGTTAATGAAAATTCTTGTTCTGTTTCGAAGCAATCTATTCACCTTCCAAAATTTGATTTGCCACATTTCTCTGGTAATTTGGAAGACTGGTTAAGCTTCAAGCAAATATTCGTAACCACTATTCATGAGAACAGTCAGCTTTCCGATTTGCAAAAACTACAATATTTAAAAGCGTCTGTTATTGGATCGGCCAATAAGTTAATAAAAGGCTTTCCAATAACTGAAGCAAGTTATAAGGAAGCTTGGGCAACACTAATTTCTAGATTCGATAATAAAAAAAATCTAGCTTATGCCCAGTTAAACAAATTCTTTAATTCGAAATCTTTGAAACCAAATTGTCGGAAATCTATGCTAGATTTATTAGATAGCTGTAATGAAGCAATACATAACTTGAAATGTTTAGGATTTGAATTTAATTTATTTGTGGATTTAATTCTTGTTTATAATTTGCAAACAAAATTGGATGATAATTTAAAGAAGCAATGGGAATTATCTTTAGATAGTGATTCTTTTCCCACCTATGATGAATTTATTTTGTTTCTTGAAAAACAAGCGAGAAGCTTGCAAGATATTGTTGATAGTACTTATTCTAAATCTGAAAGTAAACAAAAAGTAGTATTTAAAAAATCTGTGTCTAATGCTGTAATATCTAATTCAGATATAAAATCCAATAATTCTATCTGTTCAGAATGCTCGGAATCTCATGCACTTTTCAAGTGCCCACACTTTCTTAAAAAATCTGTTGAAGATAGATGGAATATTGTGAAGGGTAAAAAACTATGCATAAATTGTTTACGTGGTAATCATTTCGTTAATAAATGTTTGATTTCGACAAAATGTCGACAGTGTAATGCTAAGCACCATACACTTCTCCATTTCGAGAAAAATAAAGTTAATTCTCCACATGTTATTGAAAATACTAATCTCAACATTGAAAGTCCATCCTTTGTCAACTCCAGTTGTTTAACCAGTACCCAAGAGAGTTGTCAAACTTTGTTATCGACAGCTATGGTTCTTGTAAAATCAAATACTGGAAGGTTTGTGCCATGTAGAGTCATGGTGGATTCAGGAAGTCAAAAATCATTAATTTCCAGCTCTTGTGCTAAAAAATTAGGGTTACCTATGAAAACCACAAATCATAGAATCTCGGGTGTAAATAATATTGTTGCAGAAACTGCGCTTTTTGAAGTTAATATTATTTTAAAGTCTTATTATAGTAATGAAATCTTTGATGTGAATGCTTTAATAGTAAATAATGTTTGTTGTTCGAAAATCTTCATGGCCTCATTTGGAAGGTCTATCTTTAGCAGATCCTAAATTTTATATTTCGAATCCAGTTGAAATTTGCTTGGTGCAGATTTATTTCCCTTAATAATTTTAGGGCAATCTATTCTGGGTCCTAAAGGTACTCCATGTGCTTTAAATTCCAAATTGGGATGGTTACTCTCGGGTGTCATACATGTAAACAATTTTCAGCATTCTAAAACTGTCCTTAGTTGCCATGCTACAGCTCAGTTAACTTATGATCTTCAGAAATTTTGGGAAATTGAGTCCCTTCCTGATGCAACACCAATTCACAGTTCTGAAGAAAAATACACTAAAACTGTTAGACGAATTCAGTCTGGAAGGTACATGGTGGATCTTCCCTTTAAAGAAGCTCCAAATTTAGGTGACTCACAATCAAATGCTTTAAAACGGTTTTATTTGTTAGAATCCAAACTTAATAAAAATCATGAGCTTAAGGAGCAATACCATGCCTTTATGCAAGAATATATTGACTTACATCATATGGAACCAGTCCCAAATTCTGAAATTGATTCTAAAGATTATTTTTACATGCCTCATCATGGGGTTTTGAAAGAAGATAGTACAACTACTAAATTGAGGGTGGTATTTGATGCCTCGGCTAAAGGAACATCAGGCCACTCTTTAAACGACTTTCTTAAAATAGGTCCAAAGTTGCAACCAGATTTGTTTAAACTTCTTCTTAAGTTTAGAACATATTCAATAGCCTTAACCGGAGACATCGCCAAAATGTACAGACAGATATTGGTAAACCCCAAACATGTTGACTTTCAGCGAATCTTTTGGCGATTCCAGCCACATGAATCTATTGCGAGTTTCAGATTATTGACTGTAACATATGGCACAGCCTGTGCCCCATTCCTGGCTATAAGGACATTGCACGAACTAGCCAAAGATTATAGTTCAGAATTTCCTATTGTTGCGCAGTCAATTTTCGAGAACTTTTATGTGGATGATTATCTTGGTGGGTCGCATTCAATTGATACAGCAAAACAATTGGTCAAAGACCTAAATCACGTTGTAAATCAAGGAGGCTTTACACTTAGAAAATGGGCTTCCAATGTACCCGCAGTCATTGAAAATCTACCAGAAGATCTTAAATCCACTAGGCAAAATGTAAAATTTTCCGAAGATTCCTCCCAAAAAATCTTAGGCTTAGTTTGGAATTCGGCAGAAGACTTATTGAAAATTCATTTGAATGGCGTCAAATCGGTGCATACCAAGCGAGAATTGCTATCAATGATAGCTCAAATCTTTGATCCTTTTGGGATTTTAGCTCCAACCACGATCATGTTAAAAATCATGATGCAAGAGCTTTGGAAGGATAAGTGTGCTTGGGATGATCAAATCCCAGATTCAATTTTGAAAACTTGGCAAGAATTTAATTCTCAAATTGAACTCTTAAAGTCCATTGGCATACCAAGATATCTGAACTGTGAAACATCTCCAGAGAACACATAGAGATCCATGGGTTTTGTGATGGATCTGGCAAGGCCTACGCTGCAGTGGTATACCTTCGGACACTATCTTCTCTAGGTGAGATTTCAGTTAACTTTGTCGCTGCAAAAACTAGAGTTAATCCTTTAAAACATGTCACGCTTCCCAGAATTGAGTTATGTGCTGCATTCTTGCTTGCACAATTAAGTTCCACAATATTAGAATCTTTAACCTTTAATGTAAATAAAATTTATTTGTGGTCCGATTCACAAATTACTTTAAATTGGATTAAATCTCCTCCAACCAAAGGAAACCAGTTCGTAACAAATCGAGCAAACAAAATCAAATCACTTGTCCCACAAGCAGTGTGGACTTATGTTGAGAGTTCGTCAAATCCGGCAGACTGTGCCTCAAGAGGCATTCTACCGAAGAGTCTTTTGCATCACAAATTGTGGTGGCTTGGGCCTGAATGGCTTAGTGCTAGTGTCAAGTTACCATTATTCCTAGTCAAATCTTCAAATGTTAAGTCAAAAAATTCTGAAGAAAATTTAAGTCACGTTGCAACATCTAGTCATAAAGCCTTTCCTGATTTTCTACTCAAATTCTCTTCTCTTTCAAAACTTTGCAGAGTCCTTGCATTGTGTTTGAGATTCATATATAACATTCGTAGTTGTAATCGTAATTCTAGACGTATTGGACTTGTCAGTACGCCTGAAGTTTCAAGTGCTATTACACATATTCTTAAATTGATTCAGGAACAAGAGTTTTCGGTAGAACTGAATTTGATCAGGAAAAATCAACCTTTACCAACAACAACAAATATTTATCCTTAAATATATTTCTAGATGATCAAGGTTTAATCAGAGTTGACGGACGGTTGTCCAGACATCAGTCACTTAATCAAGATCAGAAATATCCAGTGCTTTTATCGAGAAATCATTTCATTACAAAATTAATTGTTGAGCAATATCATAAAAAACATTTTCATGCTGGTTCACAACTGATTCTTTCCCTAATTAGACAAAAGTATTGGATACTAAATGGTCGCTCTTACATTCGTCGAATTCTAAATGAATGTATTTTGTGCAAACGTTTGAAGAAACAAACTTGCCAACAAATTATGGGTGAGTTGCCAGTCGAACGTATAACTCCAACTCGACCTTTTTCAAAGGTGGGACTAGATTTTGCTGGCCCACTCATCACTAAACCAAATGTGCCTAGATCTAAAGTTAAATTGAAGTCATATATTTGTGTTTTTGTCTGCATGTGCACAAAAGCGGTGCACCTAGAAGCTGTTTCAGATTTATCTTCATCAGCTTTCTTAGCATCCCTAAAACGATTTGTTTCTAGAAGAGGACTGCCATCAGACATATTCAGTGACAACGGAAAAAAATTCAGAGGAGTTGCTAACTATCTTAAGCAACTATTTCGAATCATTCGTTCGGAAAATGTTCAAAATTTTGCTACCAGCAACTTCATTAATTGGCATTTTATCCCACCATATTCCCCTCATTTCGGTGGACTGTGGGAATCTGCTGTTAAATTGACGAAAAGTCACCTACTTAAAGCTTGTAAAGCTACCATTCTAAATTTTGAAGAGCTTACTACTCTTTTATGTCAAATAGAAGCCTGCTTAAATTCCAGACCATTAACGCCACTTTCTTCAGATCCATCCGATGTTAGAGCCCTCACTCCCGGACATTTCCTGATAGGAGTTCCACTCCTTGAGATTCCTGAAAGTGGAAATTCACCAAATCTCACTTTATCTTCTCGTTGGACTCTAATCCAGCGAATGAAGCAAGACTTCTGGAAGCGATGGTCTAGAGACTATCTACATCACCTGCAAAATCGACCTAAATGGTTCACTCCACGAACTGATCTTCAAATTGGGGACTTGGTTGCTATTCATGATTCACAATCTATTCCTCTCCAGTGGAAGCTGGGTAGAATTATTCGTACCTATCCTGGACCTGATAAAGAGTTCGTGTAGTCAGCGTTTGGACTCAGAGTGGTGAAATTCAACGCCCTATTGCTAAAGTGACACTCCTTCTCCCGGTGGGGGAGAATGTTCAGAATTCTAATAACTCTGAATTTTGACAATAGATGGCAGCACTATGGAATTCTGAAAGAACTTTAGTAAAAAAACTTTGATTTAAATTCATTCTTTTTATTGATATTTTAATGTGTTTTAAACGCAAAATTAATTCTTTTTTCTTTTATTATTATTTATTTTATTCATGTTTTCAATTAATTGTTAGTTATACTTTAAATAATTTCTTTTTCAATTTGCTGTGAACCGTTTTACTTTTCTGCGGTTCTATTCTAGTTTGTTCTTTTTGTTGTGTTCTAGCGGTCAGCTGGAAAAATTCTATTCTAACGTATGAGCTGAAATAAAGTCAATAATTCATGTTTGTATTCAACTCGGTGTATTTATTCAAGCTTTTATTCATTGTTTCTTAAATATGATGTTATTAATTCAATTGAAAGGAAGGTGAGTCCTTCAAATTCATTTTAAACTGATTTATGATTTAATATAATTTAAACCAGCGATTAGACCTACATCACGGCCAAATAATAAATATTATATTAAAATTTGTTAATACATTTTTTATACGTGGTTTTCAAAAAAGAGAGGGGCCCAGATTTCAAAATAAAAAAATCTCGAAGGCAAAGATCGATAGAAAATAGAAACAAACGGGATAATTATCGTATAAGCTGAAAACATTTTATACAGAAGTTTTAAAATTAGTAATAAAAGTAGCCCACAGATGGCATTATGCGCTGTAATTTTAATATACAAGATGGCAATTCAGTATCCAAGTTTGATACCCAAGATGGCGGCAAAAACTCTATTGCCGTACATCTTCCTTGTTCGTTAGCTTAAACGTCTTCTTAGGGGCTTTCTCGGATGACAAACTCCTTCAGCTTACCTCCTATTCTTAAGTATAAAGTGCACGGGTTCCAAGATGGCTGCCGGAACTTTGTTGTGTTTCCTGCGCTCCGTACATCTTGATGTATTTGGAATGTAAAATCCAACAGATATACGGTTTTAGGGGTTGAATGTGTACTACGTAGACTACTGTGTGTGCTAGGTGTTTTTAAATAATGTTTTACACCTTAAAAAATACAATTTCGTAACAAAATTGTGTAACTCAAGGTAGTCCTTTTTAGTATTTTTAATCCTTCTTCTAATATACTGCCGTTATTTTTGCAGGATATGACGTGAATGGTGTGCTCCTTAGTTGATACGTCGAACGTCCAACCACAATCTATGCATTAATTTACCAGAAGAGAAAATATTCAAAGAACAATTTATCATATCAGACGGATAAGGGCAAAGCGACTCTTATGAAGTACGCTGGCTAGAAGAAACAACTTCATGACGCTGATTTTTCTACCACTATTGTTAGGATCAAATAAACTTTGACAAATTGCGAAGAGAAATGTAAGTACCACCGTGGATGCTACTCAAACTTTGCCAATTTTGACAGATTGGAAAGGTTGAGGCCTTCAGCTCCTTCTCAAGAAGCGGGATGTACTGTTACAGAAACGTCATAATCTCGATACGTCAGAAGGTCTCAGAACGGCAGCGTGGACATTAACAAGTGTATTTTCTATACACCCGTTGTACTATATATCTTCCACCCCATTGCTGACAACATTGTCATCATGGTTAGGGATTTCGGCATCTGTTTCCTGCAGATCCATTACTTTCACAAAATGATCAACTTTAAAGTGTGGATGATGAGTGGCACAGCAAAGGAAAGGCAGCATGACCCAGTCTATGAGATTACCTCCAATAGTCAAATAATACTTCAGAATTCTTCCAAATGCTCAATAGAAAAACATCTTCGCGTTCCATGCAGTCACAGGTTGCGACTTGGCATATTACCTTGTAACGATAACGAAGAAAGCAGCGTGGAAAGTCTTCAATACAACAGCCTGTTAGATTCTGTATGACCTAGAAAACTGTCCACTGATTCCCTCATCAGAGGGTAATTCAGAGAAATTCCTGGTGCAACTCTACAAGGTTGGTAAAGCTTTTTTTTTTCTTTTGTGTTTCAACAAGTCGAACTTATGTTTAATATTAAAGCAATTTGCTCGTTTGAACCGGAGGGCAAAAACGTATCTAGTGGGAATGAAGTCCGACATCAGTTTTTCGTTTTTGTGAAACATCTAGAAGCCTTACCTCTAAAAAGCGGTGCGCTGCGACTACTAAGATGCCATTACCAGGATGTATATTTCTAAAATGCCATTGCCAGGTAAACATATGATGAAGAGCGGAGACATACTGTGAGTAAAACCAGTTGTTTTTTGGCACCGACAGCTTAAAAAACCTTTCAAGTGAACGTGTAAGAAAATACTCATCGTGTCCGACTGGTGCTGATGGATCCTGTGTCATATGGGTGGAGGCTTCACCAAGACCAAAGCATTCCCCTTTAAGTTTACACGGACATCCTATCCCGTAATTATTCATCCCAGAGTCTGATTACAATTTGTACGTATAAGAAGAATGGACTAATTTACACCAAGTTGTGCCACCACTTTCGATGATGTTTCAACTTTTTAAATGGTCTTTCTTGCAACCCTACCATAAGCTAAAAACATTTGAGTGATTATTTTCTTATCTTTGCAGTCTTGCAATAAACAATGTTAGAATTCTAAAATGGTCGTGTTTTCATCTTCCTTGCTTACTTCCGACCAACAAAATTTTGGCGGCCGTCTTGGGCGCAATATTGAAAATCCATGCACTCCAAACTTGAAGTAAGTAAATTTCGACTATTAAAATGTGTTTGGCGACCGAGAAAACACTTAAGAAGACGTTTAAAGCCAACGGACAAGAGTGATATAGGGCAAGAGTGTTTTAGGTGTCATCTTGGATATCGAACTTTTCGCTTTTGCAACACAAGTAGATTCGTATTCAGCGTGGTCAAAATACCCCCCCCCCCCCCAAAAAAAAAAAAAAAAAAAAAAAAACGCGGTTTCCCAATTATTACATAAAATGCTTCTCGCTTTTTTTTTTTTTTTTTTTTTTTGAAAACGTGTCTGATCTCTCTCTCTTGTACTCTCTCTTCCTATATACGTATAAATATATCCAAATATATTTTATGATGTATTTATTTATTTATTTCGAGTGGAGGCAAATACTATTTAAAGTTTCAATTTATAGTTCATAAATCAAAAGTTGTCGTCTTCTGAAAAATTATAAAAATCTGAAGAAGATTTCAACATTATCTTTTCATAATTGAAGAGAATTAAATACATGGGATAAAAAACGCAAATTTGATAATATTCGTGTGTAATATTTATTTAGATGAACATAGTAAAAAGCTTTAAAAAAGTATAATTAATTTCTAATATATATCAACACTAAATTACTTAAAAAAAAAAAAAAAAATTGTACGTCCAACCATGTTAAAACAAGATATTGTCCTTGTAGTTTAATTAATCTTTCGCAAGACATGATCTTGCCAGAGCAACAAAAATTTAAATACAGTAAGATTTAAACAGATTCTCTACTTATTCATTTTTAACAATGGTTTACTTGTCACGATTTATTTTTGTCTCTTCTTCTCATTTGTTAAGGACACGTACGCATCATGAATTAAATAGGAACTTCATAGAGGCCGCCAAGGAAGGGTTTGAATGGGTAGAACACCACCCTCTTTCTATGAAATTGATAAAATAGTCATTGAAATTCGTTGTCGAAAAAGAAAAGCTTAATTCAGAAGACAGCTGCTTAATCAGTTAAAGAGAAAATTTATGATCAAAACTGATGAATACCTTCTTTTAATCCTTTTCTCTCCAACATATGATGTAGCTGTAGGTCATCTCCCCCCCCCTTAAATGTCTTTTTCGTATTTTCCCCAATAATAAAAGAAAAACAAGTATGTTGTGGCCACCACAAGACTTTCTTCTATATTTTCCTATACAAATTCCCTCAGTAACAATATTAAAAATAATAATAATAATAATACGATTTTTGTTGTTGTTGTTGTTGTTGTTAAAAGTTAAAAAAATCGATAACTTTGTTTTAAATTATCACAGATTTATAGTTCAACCATTCCTTTTAAAGGTATTGACGAGACCTTTCGAAAGATACCCATCTTGAAAATTTATCCCCCCCCCCCCGGGGAGGGAGGGTACTTCCTCCCAGGAGGGGAACCGATGCCCCCACATGCACAATTCTTTTTCCTAGTTAACTACTACTATTATCAAAAATTCATATTAATTTTACAATCACAAGTTTAAAATAACTCTCATTACGCACATTTATACGAAATTTAGTCTATACTGCCATGTTAAAAATTTACAAAAAATGCGATCACAGCGCCACCTGTTGGGCGATGAATCCCCAAATCTAATAAGCACCAGTTTATGTCAGGGTCCAACTAAATACCAAGTTTGGTTAAATTTCATTTATTGGTTCGTGAGATATAGCGTCCACAAAATTAGTGATACACACAGACAGACTAAAAACTATCATATCGTGTTCAGGACATCCCAAAACGAGTAAATCCATCAAAAAACGGAAGTCGAAATTTTTCACGAATCCAATACTTTCTCTATATTACATATAGAAGAAAGCAGCTAGTGATATCATTCTACAGTAGAACTTGGGTAATTCGAAGTTGAAGGGACCAGAGAAAAATTCGAAATATCCAAAAATTCGAATTACATATACTATTTTGTCAAAAAAGAGTAAATTAAAAATTAAAACTCTACGATCCAAGATTTAACACATAAACTTTATATCTAAGTATACTGCTACATCCCCCCCCTCCCCAAATTAAATCAATATTTTTTATGATTATTCAACATTTTTTAAAAGATATTTTTTATTTCTTCTTTAAGTACAATCTTTGTGTCATAGCATATGACTTGATACAATAATAGAATCTTCTACATTAGACATGACTTTCAATTCAAAAAAACTTCGAAGTTCATGTATATTCAATTCACCATATCTTCTGATGCACTAGCTAGGGGCTTCTCTTAAAATTCCTTATCCTTCTTTTGAAAGACTGTTAAAATATGTAATCCACTTTAGCTGAGAAAATCTCGGGCACAAATATTACTGTAATATTTTAAAGGTAATCGTATGAAAAATTCGAATTATCCAAAATTGAATTCGAATTATCCACGATTTTTAAACATTATTTTAATATAAAATTCAAGGGACAGAGTAAAAAATTCGAAATTTTCCAGAATTTCGAATTATTCAAGTTTCACTGTATATTTAATAATGTCAAATCGAGTACTTTTATGTATATATTTAAAGCTGATAAAATTAAAGTATCTTTTTTTTTCTTTTTTTAATGTGTGTACAGTGAAACCTTCCTAGAAAAATTGGCCATTTAGAGGAGTGTTCTTTTAATCGAGGTCGTACAGAAAATTATAATTTAGACAATAATTCTATAAATTAAATAGATTTAATCATTCAAATTTAAGTTACTTGTCTACAAAGCTTTTAAATAATAAGTTTATTTTAATTTTAAAAGGTTTCCAGTAATAATTCTGTTAACTAAAGCTCATTTATGCACGAGAGAAAATTATTCAGGTAAACATATGTTTTCTGGGTAGAGATGACATTTAACATTACTTTATGAATTTCCGTTGGTGTTTCCTGTCTGGAAATATCAATTTTCACTTTTAATTAAAAATTTTAACTAGGTTTTACATTTTTATCTTGCCACTTAAAGTCATCATTGCTAATTTACAAATCATTGCATTTAAACATATTAGCTAATTAATGGTATGGCACAAAATTAACTTTTCCAAACTTAAATCTATGACTAAGTCCGGGCATTCAGAAACATGAGATGTACAAAATTGTACATAAAGGTAAATTAGAATTATTGTCCTACGGTGAAAAATTGGGGCCAGGAAAAACTTGCCCTAAAGAAAAAATGGTCACTCTCGAATAGAGGAGGTTTTTTTTTTTTTTTTTTTTTTTAATAAAGGTTTTACTGTATATATAGAGAAGGCAAAAGCGAGAAACAATTTTGTTTTATAACTCACATTTTATAAAATTTACATTCTGAATTTTTTTTTTTTTTTTTTTTTTTTTTTTTATATGCAATATCAAGTTACTTAACTCCTATTTTACGTTTTTTTTTTTTTTTTTTTTTTTTTTTTTCCCTTGTTGTGTATTACACAGTAAATAAAAAATATTTTTTTTTATTATAAAGAGAAAAATAGAAAAATGAATGCTTTTTTATTTATTTTGCTATACTAATAAAATCTTGACAGAGTTTAACAATCTAAGCAAAACTTGAAAACAACTCATGGTTGTGTATTAGCAGTTTTAACGTTTTACAAAAATTACAAATTCAGTATTTTATAGTTTATTATATCTGTACTGATAAGTATAAAGGGTTTAAGTCCAAAAATGTCGATTTTGAGGTAAGTACATAGTCAGACTCAGAAAAAAATTCTCAATCGATTGGTATAAACTATAAAGGATTTAAGTCTATGTCATTTAGTCTTTGAGAAAATCGATTGGTAAAAAAAGGTTCAAGTCAGAAATTTACCATTCATGTATGATATAAAATATTTAATTCAGTTTTTTCCTCTTTTTAAATGAAGATTGACAATCACTGAATGGTATAAAGCGTATAAACCAACATAATCCCTTTTTCCTAATCGATTATACTGATTAGTTTTTATTTAGTTTAACTTTATTTTTCGTCTCCTGAAAAATCAAGAATATGGACTTAAATCATTTATACTTATCAGTACAGATATATAGAGAAAAATACACATTTTTATAAAACCTTCTATTATAAGAAACAAAGACTTATTTAATATACTTACAAACCATAGTTTTATAGTTTATACAAAATCATATTTGTATATTTAAATCATTTACATATGTCTTGCATCAATTAACTTTTGAAAACTCTTTTATTTATTTATTTATTTTTTTTTTTTTTTTAACAAGTAGACAATGTAGTTTTGTTCATTCATAAAACATTTTAGGAGGGTAAAGTTTCACCCATTTATCTTTTTTTTTTTTTTAATCATTCTTTTCTATTTCGTAAACTAAATTTCTTTTGTCTTTTTTTAATAAATTTTTCTTGTCATTGTAAATTACACAGTATTTCCGTATTTCCCATAAGAGTTTGACCAACCTCATTTTTTTTTTCTTTCAGTATATGTTGTATTTAACCTTCGTTCTCACGCCTAGGTGTTACCCATTGTAATAATTTTTTTCTTGCCTATTCGCAGATCGTGACAGTGAAAGAAAAAATAATATTATAAATAAATATATTAATAATTCAGTGTTACTTATGAAGAAAAAACTTTTTTTTATATATATTTTAGTTATTAAAAAAAAAAAAAAAAAAAAAAAAAAAGTTGCTATTTATAATAAAGCAGGTTGTCGACAGTCGAAATATTTTCCCTGATTCTTCCACCAATATATTTATATAGTAATTTTTCACTTAATTAATCGTGAAACTTACTAGTAAAAATTCTGAAAGAAAAATACTGGGGGAAAAATCAGGGGGAAATTTTCGATTGTCGACACCTTGTAAAGGCAACTATTTCAGTAAATAGTTGTATTTTGATGAAATTAGAGTTCAGTATTTTTAAGTCATTACCTTTCAGAACATATAATAATTTTCTGGAAATAACACAACTTTTGGAAATTAACTGGTATATGGACAACCATAGGGTGCCAACTAGAACGGCTTTTTAACACCTCGATGCCTTGGTAAAACATTTCATCATTTTTAATCAAAGAAAACTGCTAAAAAAAAATTGTTTAAAATTTCCGTTAAAAATTTTCCGTAGTAAAAAAAACTACAAGTTGGCAGCTATGATCAACATTTGGTAAGTTAGAGTCTTCCACAATTTTCGAAAATTTTACCTTGCAAATGAAAGTAATGTAAGCAACAGTGCAAAGAAGCACTCACAGAAATAGTAGGGTAGGTGCTCCAGTGATTGACATACATCCCGAAATAATTAATAAATAAGAAAAATAATAAAATCATATTTTACATATAAGAATTTTAACATTTTATGCCAAACACTGGAGCATAGGGTGCTAATAACTGGTAAAATGAATAACTAGCAGTGTCAAACACTGGAACATAGGGCGCCAATGACTGATAAAATGAAAAACTGACAGTGTCAATGACTGGAACACTGAGTGGGTGTCAAATAAAAATTCATAAAAAAAAATAATTATTATCAAATGTATATATTTTAACATATATGTGGTTCTGAATGTCTTTCATACCCTATGTACTAACTTAAGATGTCTAAAAATATTTTCTGATGACTAGAACATTAAAAACATCAGAGATTGCTCTAAATGTGTCAAACTAACAAAAAACACACATTATATTAAATGCAAATTAATCTAGGCTGCTATTGAGACATAATTTTCAAGCATACCAAGTACTCAGGAAAGCTCCGGATCAAAATGATCTATTTAAAAATAGCAGACTACGCCTGCTTCGCTGGTCACTAAATTTAAATGAATTTTCAAAAGAACTCGAACTCGGGGACTACCAAACTGTAGGTGAGCGCTTTACTGCTAAGCCAAAGACGAACAGAGCTATTCAGTACTTAATTTGAATACTATGCTGTCCGGCAAATAAAACTACTATAGACAGTATTTTTCCCAATTATTCTAACGTACCCGCCATAAATTATTCCTTAATTTTGATGGAAGTACCATTGTTCTAACAAAATTCACTTAAAAAAAAGGGAGATACATTTAGAATCAGTGTAACGTTAATCTCTAAATTTATTGACTGCTCAAAACAATTAAGGATATTGCAAGTTTTACATGAAACAAGGATATAAGCGAATTCTGCTTTTTTTTTTTTCCAGAAATTCCGAGTTTGACGTCAAAAACGACGCTTTAGCGACTGCGAACGAAATTCGGCTTTCAACTTAATGAAAAGCAAAGCTGAAAAGAAGGATCGAAATTCAGTAAGAGCATTATTTTGACGTATGCCATGTTGGAACAAAGTCATTTAACCGATTCAGCAACTTGGAACGTTACTGGTCGGTTAGAGGAAGGGACGAAACACAAGCCGAAGTAGCAGAAGCCGATGGAGATTCATAAAATATGATTTCCAGGATCTGGAATCGTCTTTTGAAGACTGGAAATGCAGGCTGGAGACTAGGGCAAACTCGTAGAAGTACAACAACGCCCAGTGAAACTCGATATTTAAGCTAATGGCTAGGAGACACCGAAATATGAATGCTACTTTCCTTCATCAACACCTCCGTTCTACTACTGGCACAATTTCAACTCAAACTGGCTGAAACCTGCTTCGCGCTGTCGTTCTGAAAGCTAGCCGATCAACGCTATGTGTTACGTTAACAGCAAGGCACCGTCGCGCCCACAGGGAATCCGCAACAGAATTTGTAAACTGGAGGAGAAATGAGTGGCGCAGAATTCTTTTTTAGAGGGGTGCCGTTTTTCTGTTCATCCTTATGATACATGTATTTTCATCTGGAGGGAACGCGGCACTATAGAAACATTCCAGCATTCATGTACGGAAGTATCAGATTTGACGGTGGGGTGAAGGGGGGGTGGGTTGTCTGTTTTCCCATCTCCATTTATGGGTGCAACGATTTTCGAAATGGGCTTTGTTCGGTCGCTAATATAGGGATGAGATCCTCAGACCTATTGCTATAGCGTGGTGGTTTCAGACAGCTTGAATCGAAACTGAGGTACCAGTAGAACAGCGAAGGTGTTGAAGAGTGGTATTCAGATTTCGATTTTTCCGAGATATTAGCGTTCAATATCGGTCTTTATTGGGCGTTGTTGCACGTCTACAACCTAGACCCGGTCTTCGATTTGCGTTTCCAGTCTTCAAAAGATTGTTCCAGATCCTGTAAATGACATTTTGTGAAACTCTAGTGTCTTCTGTTACTTCGTCTTGTGTTTGGATCCCCTCTAAGACAAACAATAACTCTCCAAGCTTCTGAATCGGTTAAATGTCTTTGTTGAGACATGGCACTCATCGAAACAATGTACTTACTGAATGTTAATCATTCTTTTCCGCTTTGTCTTCCATTAAGTTGATAGCCAAATTGCATTCGCAGCTACTAAAGTGTCGTTTTTGACGTCAAACTCAAAATTTGCATACTCCGAAGTTTGAAAATGACAAAAATTTGCATTTGTGACACTTTTCTTCCATTTTCTGCAAAAGAAATTTCGCTTATACTGTTATTTTATATAATATTTATAATATCTTTAAATAGTTTTGAGCAGTATAACATTTGTGATTCTTGTAACTATAATGTATTAGAAATATATCGGTACTTAAAACTGATAATATCGTCAAAATTATTTACCAAAAATAAGCAGGTAATTTAATATAAATTCTAAATTTAATTGTTTTAACTTATAATAAATTCTAAATTTAATTATTTTAACTTATAACAATCAATTTTATTACCTCTTAAAAATATAGTGTAATCGTTTTCGTCTTTTCCCCATATCCATTTCGGACATTATTATTATTATTTTTTATCTTATAATTATTTGTACATTACTCTTGCTACTATTTTAAACCGGAATAAAAACTGTTTTTGTAAAAACATCCAAGAACATTTTAGCTATATTTTGAAAGCTTTTAGCTTGTCCGTAAGTTAACAATTTTGTTAATATATAGTAAAAGTATTGAAAATATATAGTATATCTCACTTTATTTATTTTATCATCTGTTACTCATCTTATACAAATATAGGGGCAGACCTAAAAGGAGTTTTATAGAACTTTCCTATCTTATTTATCTTCTTTTTATTTTAAAAGGAAAAGAAACTTTTTTTTTTATTGAAAAGAATCGCTGGAGCACTGCTGAAAGCTTTTCCTGAAAATACGCTTCACTGAATTTCTCCGACGTTTCCGATCTATACATCACAGTATATACTTTTCCAAAAATTGTTTATCTGTTTCTACCTTTTCAGGATTTTACAGCTTTCGAGGGTTTTCTAAGAAAATAATGTCAATAGAGTACACAGTATATTTCAACAAACATTTAATGTATCTAAAAACTGTCACAGCTAAAAGATTTTTATACTGTGTTTTATGTGGGAAACTTAAAAGTTTTTTTTTTCCCACTGGATTAAGAAAAAAAAAAAAAAAAAAAAAAAAAAAAACGTGGATTATATAAGTCAGATATTTATGTATTTTGTCAATATACAGGGTGATTATAATTAAATTTACAATATCAAAATGCTATAATTTTAAATCTACCGGTCAGAATGCCTTCATATTTTACCAGAACAATCATGAGGTGATGGAATTTTATTTGCAAAGAAAAAAAAAAAAAAGTTCCAAAATGTGCCATTAATCACCCTTAAGGTGTTTGTTTCATGAAACTCCTTTTAATCTATTGTCACTGGGATTGTTTTCGCTGAAAACATGTATTCTTGTCTTTTTGCTAAAAAAGTTGTCATAAACCTTCAGATTCTATTGTTTCCTTCTGTTCTATTCCTAATAACATTCTTGTGCATAATGAATCCATTTAGGCATTTTCTCCGATATTACCTTAATAACGCCATCTATAGGCACATTTTGGAACTACTTTTTACTTTCGTCAAACCACGGCCCTACCACGGCCTAACCTCGGCGCCAACACGCCAACGTCGTGAAAGCGGCCATAACAATCGACGATTTTTCCGGAATCAAATGCATTGGATGTTAGGTTTGGCACACAGCGCCACCACGGCAAAATTAACTTAGTTTTGTATATGAAACTGCATAAATTTGTTCCGTTTTCAGAGCATTTAAATTGATTTAATTAAATTCAAAATGCAGTCTTCCGATACGCAAAAATATATGAATCATAAAAAAAAAATTGTGACAATAATTTTAAATCAATTCATTGAAAAATGATAAATGATAAATGATGTTAGTCGTTTTCTCTTAAATAAAAGATACTCTTCTTCCAATTTCTGTTTTGCATAAAAGAAAATAAATAAGAATTAGAAAGACTTTTATAAAATAATTTTAAATTGTGTCTTTTTAAAAATTATATTATATACATATATTATTATTTTGTTGAACCATGGATGAATATTTAATGTTTCTTGGCATTTTCCACGTTTGCTAAAGCCTGGGAAAGTAGATGGCGCTTGTTGCCGACCCTGAAAATCGATTCCTCGGCATACATTGATCTTTGCAGTTTTGTTACGGCCGCTTACGACGTTGGCGTGTTGGCGCCGAGGAGTGATCTAGTAAGACCGTGGTCAAACATAATTCCATTGCCTCATGTTTGTTCTGTTAAAATACCAAATCATTCTGACCGGAAATTTTAAAATTATAGCGTTTTGGAACCGTAACTTTAATTATAATCACCCTGCATATTAATGTGTTCGATTCTCTAAAAATGTAACACTGACCATAATTTGTCTCAAGTATTTATTATTATTTGTCTTATTTAAATTACAAAGTTATTCATGACTATTCATATAAGCTAAATATTTTCCCTTTATTTTTCCTTTTTTCCCCCAGTTGTGAACGTCAAAAGACAAGTTGTGACTTAACTTTCAATGTCGGTGTTATGAGTTTATGTTAATTGTGTATACACGACAGTGATGCCAGATGATCGAAAATTATTTTCCCAAACAGATCTTCAAATTTCCCCAAATCAGGGTTTTTTTTCAAAAAAATACCCAACTTGATTTTTACTAAAAAGGGAAAATAATTTTTTTTCAAAAAAAAAGTATCAAGCAGATTTAAGTGGATTTAAGCTCAGATTTTTCCCCAAATGAAGGCAGTTTTTGAAAAAAAATTCCCAAATAACAATAAAGCTATTGAAAATCCCTGGTCGTAGGGATAAAATCATTACGTTGCTATCATTGACAGAAAGTTGAAGAACTCCCCAGATTTGTCCCCAAAAATTTTAGAATTCCCCAAAAAAGCCCCACAAACAGTTGGTCCCAAAAATTGTCCCCAGAACCCTCAAAAATCCCCAAAATGGGGACAACATCCTCAATCTGGCATCACTGGTATACGAAGCATCTAATCATAAGTGAGATTCCCTCCATGGCAGTCTTTCTAAGGAGTTGTAATCCGTATTTATGCTGATTTTAGGGAAAACGCGGAAAGCTCCGAACAGCTATGTCGAAGAGCGCGTCCTAGGACCGAACTAGGTCCTTCCTGATCACCAGGATTTAAGATCAGAGATTCTCGTCCATTAGTGTGGCCTTAACTTTTTTACTGTATTAATTATACTCTTACATACCAGACTCATGTCGAAAATTTAACGTCACAACTTGTTTCTTCGCTTCCTTCTCTTGCGTATAATTTTGAAACAAACGAACATATGATCATAAAATATGGATGGCATATTCTTTATCGAAACTTTAATTTGTCTTTATCGATCTTCATCGATCTTTAATTTGAATGGCATATTAAGAGCATGCCATTCAAATTTGATGTTAAAACGTTCATTTCTTTAAAAGTTATGCGCAAAAGAAGAAATGAAAAAAAAAAAAAATGGTTTTGACTTTACTTTTGAACATAAATGCATATACAATGCTCCAATTACACTTTTCAAAACTATATGCTGTCACCCAGAATTTTCTGATAAAATGTTCTTAGTTTAAATACTATGAAAAGCATTTCTATCACAAAAACTAGACTATAAAATAGTATTGTTTGGCAAACAAAATCAAATAAAAATCTAATATTGTTTTTGAAAATAAATATTATAAATAACAGCACTATGTGTGAAATTTATGAGAAAATTTTGAGTTAAATTCGATCATCTGATGCCAGCTACATTGTAGTCAACATGTTTTAATTAGTGTAACATGACTGACAACCTAAGCTCTTAAAAAGTAAGTTCTAACGTATAAAATCTTGTTCGACTCAAAATTAACTTACTGATAAATTAGTAAATTCTGCGCCTTTAATTGCTCGATAGCTTCTCAAGGGGATAATATACTGTAAAGAAATGCCTGAATTAATTTAACAGTTTGAAATTAAAATTAGCATGTCATGAAATTTGTCGGTGGACTGTATTTTCCATTCGATTAATTTTAATAAATTAAAAATCTATTTTCAATTGCACGATATCGCATTTTAAATTTAAATAGGGTGATTTACCAAACACACTGTTAAAAATTCTGGTGTGAAACAACCACACGACTTCCATTACCCACTATCACACGTATTATATGCATTTTTGAGAGATAATGTGATCAGAAAACATAAAAGTGAGCTAAAGAAGTAGAAACCTAAAATTTTTCCGGTAAGAGAAACTTATAAAGACATATAAAATGAAGCTTACATATAGCGAGGTAAAAAATAAGAGAAAAAAATGGTAGATTTATTTTTTGAAACACAAATTTCTGAGATTTGAAGATGATCTACCTAAGCAGGAAGACTGTTAATTTTCCTCTAATAACCCGTAATACACGAGAAAGAAATGGATTTATATAACAATTTTCAAGAAAATCGTTAGAGCCGTTTTTGAGATACCAACTTTTACAAAAAATCAATTATTGACCGGAAAACAATAATTACATGGGTCATTGCCAACATAAGGGGTAGAAACCATGTCCCTTAGCCCTCAAAAATAGAAAATATTTTCAATCAGAAAAAAATTTACAACTAGGCTATTTCTTACGATTTTCTCTAGTTGAATATTATTATAAAAGTTTTTAATGTTATTTATTTTTCTTAGAACTCGATCGATAAAACCTGGAATGTCCACTCCGTGGACTGTCCCCAAGGGAAGTCTGCAGAATATAGCATTATTTTCAAGCTTAATATTAATGTTTTTTAATTACATTTTGATTTAAGCAGAACATAATTATCCTTAAAAATATATTTATTAAATTTTAGAATTATAAAATGAATCTTGTTTTTTTAATTAATTTATAACAAATGTCCCTAAAAAAAGGTGTCCACTCCGTGGACAACTATTTAATTTCCCATAAAGTTCAGTAGATGGCACTGTCTGTCACCAGTGTGTAACTGAGAAGAAAGAGGGGGAAGCCATCTTTGTTTTTACCTACATGTGCTGAACTCAATGCTTTATTTCGTTCTGTTAAAATAGATTTCATCTGTGATACCTCTGTTTGGCTATCTCATCAGTCCACTCCGTGGTCAGAAGTATACAAATAATTATAAGGATTGTTTATTATCTAATTATTATTACAATTAATGATTATAAGACTTAATTCAACACTAAAGTTAAATTGTTCCTGACGTTGTTGCTTTGTTCCTTAAAATTCAAAATCAGACATTCTGTCCACTCCGTGGACTTCCACTCCGTGGACATCATTTGATCACGAAGTGGACACTTCTTTCCACGGAGTGGATAATTTCAAAATTAATCTTAAAAATAGATACATTTGAAAAATAATCTAAATAAATTTGATAAATGAATTTTATCCTTTTATTTATTTATTTATTTATTTATTTTTTGTTGTTAGCCTACCGATTGCTTAAGGTGCAATGGAAATATATTTTCCCCCTAACTTTTATATTTTTATTCGTGATTTTCTAGAAATGTCATTTCAACGTCTTTAAAACAGTATTTGCTATTTTTTACTGAACTCTTAAGCATTTCTCTTCATGGTTTAAATGTAACAACAGAATTCGTATTAATATAATTTTAAGAACAGTTTTATGAGTGTTGTTTACAGAGTAATGCAAAAAAGTGATGTATACTATATGTCCTTTATTTATTTATTTATTTTTTTTTTCTTTTTAATTTTAAAGGTAAAATGTAGAAAAGGTGACATAACACTTTAGAAAAATAATTGCAAAAATATAATTAAATTTAGTTTCAGAAGAAAAAATAAATAAAAATATTTTTGTTTTACAGCAAAACTAAAATTGTTTTGTATTTTTATTAATTGAATAACTTTTTTTTTTATATATATATAAAAACAATACTTAAAATATATATTTATTTTCTTTGCAGAAATTTATTATGCTGTTCAAGAAAAATGGAAATTCGCATGTAACCCAATGCAGGACAAACAAATGTGCACAAACCTTCGCTCAAACTCAGTCAAAAAGAAAATTAGGTGGAGTTGAAAATCAAAAAGATAAGAAAAATAACAAGAAAAGGAAACTTCCCAGCCAAACTACAGAAAAACGTAAAGAACAAAAAAGAAAAAGTATGCAGAGAGCAGGAGACAGACTAATGCTCCTATTACACACAACACGTTTTCACACAACTTTTGAGATAATTGTAAATTTGGCTCAAATCACGTCAATGCCCAGTGTAATAGGAATTGGGAATACGATCAATTTTTTCTGGCAAGTCAGACTGTGATAAACCAGTGAGAAGAAAGCTCTTTATGTACCGAGAAATGACAGCGCCGGCGGGAATTCATTCACCGTTTTCCTCTTCGCTCTCCCATGTCATCCCCGTTAAAACAGAGATAAATAGGTGTGCCTTGACATGTACTGTACACCGTGTAAACCAGTTTTTCGAACAATTTTTGATTCAACTATTGTAACCTTCTTTCGGTTTACAGCTTTCGAAAATTGGAGCAAAAATTGGATGAAAAAAAAGTCGCGTGAAACATCTTTGTGTATAATACGAGCATAAGAAATGATCCCGCAAGACATGAAGAAGGAAAAGCTAAAGAAAGATAAATATATCACAGAAGGAAGAATACTGTAGTTAAATTGTTTGAACAAATGAAATGAAGTGTTAGGAAAAAATGGAAGAACCAAAACAGAAATCAAAGGGAGAGATTGAAGAAACAGAATAATCTTTGAAGAACATCTCAGAGATGATACACCTCCTGAGACACCTCGTTCAGCAGCTATAAACATCACACTACCTCAAATTAATCCATCTCTGAAAACAAAACCATCTGTATCATCATCTAGCAGACTAGAAAGTGGAAGAAAAAGGTCGAAAAAGAACAGTGAAAGGCTTTGTGAAGAAAACAAAAAATTGGTTAGGAAGCTTGAAAAACACAAAAAGCATGTGCAAAGATCTAAGGATGTGAAGTCAAAAAATAATACTACTGATTCTGAAAAACCCAAGAGAAAAGTGAAAAAAATTATCACAGAAGCAAATTCAAAAGAAATTGAGAAATGTATTATTTTTGGCGAGGTAATAAAAAAGCCAATAAAAGAAAGTTTTAAAGGCGCAAAATCAAAGAAGAAACTTAAAGAAATCTTCGAAGTTTTAACAGGAAAAATAGCAAGGAAATACAAGTGTCTTCAACATATTAGATCAATCACATAAAATAAAAAATAAAAAAAGAAAGAAAGAATATGCGGAACCAACAATTATTTTCCTGTTATTTTCATTTTTCAAAAGAATTAAAGTAAAAATATTTGTTGATTATTTTCTAAAACACAAGTAAAACAATAAGGATGAAAAGATACAGCTGCAAAATAACTTTCAGGTTTGGATATTTATAAGTGTCCACTCCGTGGTCAGTGATGTCCGCTCCGTTGACACATCAATTTTGAAATTAATTAATTACCAACCAAAAAATAGCTAACGAGATAGCTCATCAAGTAATTTAGATTCATAGTTGTCAAAAAGGAATTAAGGAATTTTTTCAAATTTTTTTGGTAAAATTTTTATTTTTTCAAATTAGTCTTCGTTTTCTACCCTTTAGATTGGCAATCACCCACATACAAAAAGATACTTAAAAGTGAGTTAATAGAGCGAGTTTTGGGAAAAAAAAAAAACGAACAGCCGTTTTTAAAGGAACGAGCTTGCGAGACCTGAAATTGAGCTATTTATACAGGACGCCTATCAATTTTCCTGAACTAACCAACTATATCATTCGAAAGGACATCTAATAGAGTGTTTATACAGCAATTTTGAAAAAAAAAATCGTTAGAGCCGTTTTTGAGATACAGACTTACGGTCCCAATTGCCGATCTCTGATGCCCCACTTCCGGTTTTTCAATCTTCACCAAAATTTGGAAAATTCATCTGTACACCAGACCTGTCTTAATTCTGAAGTTTTGTAATTCTATCTTTATTAGTTTCGGAGATATGATAGCCAGAAGATTCCACACATACATACACACACACTGACTAGTTGCCAAAAACCACTTTTTTTGGACTCAGTGGTCCTTAAAAACGTGTAAATCAGGTGAAATCTCGATATCGAATTTTCGGGCCAAATAGAATACTTCCATTACCTACGGTAGTAAGGTAATGGAAGTAAAAACCTTATTTCTAGTACAATAACTGCCACCGAGTCTAATTCATACATATTAATTCTTTTATATGAATAACAAAGAAGCAAGTTTTCATTTTCCTTAAAACTTTGTATATAGCTAGATCTCAACCAAATATAGGTTACGCTGCTCTATAATTTACTTAAATACGTACATTATTTTAAATAGTGAAATGGCATTTTCTGTGTTAAAAAAGGAGTTTATTTAGTCTCTAATATTTTTAGAAAAATGATTCACTAAAATATTTAAAACAGAAAAGTGTTGGGGGTTATTACAAAATAACAGTATTTGGCTAATGCCTTATCCTGGTAAAATTATTAATAAATAAAAAAAGATTAAAATACACTTCTAATGCTAATATTATATTATTAAATATCCTTAAAAAATTACATAGTTATATTGTTTCTAACAAGTGTAATTTTTTTCTAAAAAATAGTTTTCAACTCAAAAATAAAATTAAAAATCTTACTGATATTACTGGTATAAAAACTTTTGATTTCAATGATCTTTTTAATAATATAGTTATTAAAGATATGTTTGATATTATAAATAAACTTTTTGTAGAAAATCAGCAGTATTTAAATCTAAATGTTAACATTACTCCTTCAAACTTTAAAACTCTGACTAGGTTTATACTTTTCCATAACTATATTTTATTTAATAATTATTTATATAAACAACGTTTAGGATTGCCACAAGGTGGCATTGCTTCTAGTATATTAGCTGATCTATACTTATATTATTATGAGCGTGATATTGAGTGTACTAACTTTAAATTACTACGATACATAGATGATATAATTATATTATACTTGGATAAACATCACACCAATCTAAACTTACCTGTTAATTATCCTGAAAATCTGTCTCTTAGTAGTACTGATTTGGAATCTAATGTCATTAGTTTCTTAGATTTAAAAATTATTCTTAATTGTAATGGCAAATTAGAATTTGACTTATATGATAAAAAGAAAGATTTCCCCTTTAAGGTAAATTTTTTTACTAATTTTCAAACATGTTTACATAAATCTGTATTTGTCAATATTCTTCTTAATTTTAATCTACGTATCAAAAATTTAGTGTCTGATAAACATCAAAAAGTACAATTTCGATTTTTAAAAAAATTAGCATTAATTAATGGTTATCCCAAACACTTGATTCAAAAATTCTTTTAATCATTTATTTATTTATTTTATTATTGTAAATATTATTATTTATTATTTATTTATAATTTTTATTTTTATTACTATTATTCACATTAAAATAATTATGAATAATTCATTTTATTTTATTTTACTATTATTTTCATCTCAATACTCTAGATGGCAGCACTATCCAAGCTAAAATAATTATGAATAATAATCTGCTTTTTTTAGGATCTGAATACGTATGAATCCTTAATTTACCTGAATAACACTGCGCATCCTTTATTACTCAATGGTCACTGCAATTTTGACCTGATTAACTGTGTGTTTAACTGAGTTCTGATTGTTAAATTTTACATGTGCATTGTATCTTAGTTTTTCTGGATTGAATTTTTCTGTTTTTTTCACATGGGTATCTTGTATTTGAATCAGTTTCAAATATATTTTATTAAGTAATTTTGTATGTTTATTTCAATCTCCAATAAATATGTCTTAGGATTATTTCAGGTAATATTGTGATTTTGATCTTCTTTTTTATGGATTTTCAATGGATGTTTCGGGCCTGTGAACAAAGAAATTCTTAGCTTTTGCTTTCTTTGTGACAGAAAAACATCCATTTCTTAGCATATTTGCATTCTACCAGGCCCTTGAAAACGTTGGAATGCAAATCATGCTTTTTTCTCATCTCCAAAATTCATTTCGATTTATCTTTAATTCTTTTCTGATTTGATATGAGTGGTCTGCGATTATGATCTGAATAATTGTTTTAATGCTGAGGTTGAATCATCTTTGAATTTCATAAAATTTTGCACTGATATTATTATATTTTATTATTGTATTACTATATATATATATATATATATATATATATATATATATATATATATATATATATATATATATATATAAACAATTAATCGAAATGATACACCTGCAAAGATATGCGTAAATTTGCGCATCAAATTAATACTGTAATTGAATAAATAATGACTGCAATATATAAAATTAATATAACTATTTTCATTATCTTTTTGCTTTCTCTTACCCATAAGGTATTGTTTTTGGGTCAAATTTTCGAACGCGAGTTTTTGTTATATTTAGATGTTCTGAGGTCCCCTGAATACGAAAATCACGTTTTTAGCAAATGGTCTGTGTGTGTGTCTGTCTGTTATCAGCATATCTCAAAAACAAATTATGGCAGAAGGTTCAAACTTGGTATTCTAAATGTGTATCATATAAGGATGCTACACTAAACTTTTCGTTAAGATCAAGCAAATGGTTCGTGTACAGGGACACTCAAAGGTATTCAAATACATTACGGCTATGGGGGAAATTGCAGGTTTGTAAAGTTTGACATCTATAGACTGCACTAAACCAAGGGAAACGAATATATATTTTTTGCAATAGAGATAGTCAACAGGGAAAAAACAATTGTGTATGTAGAAGCCTCGCTCGTCAATACCTTTAAAACGAATGGTTGAACCATCGATTTGCGATAATTTAAATGAAAGTTATCGATTTTTTTTTTTTTTTTTTACTTTTAACAAAAAAAAACTTAGAAAAAAATCGTATTTTTTTTATTTTTATTTTATTTTTATTTTTTTAATATTGAGAATAAAAGGGACTTTTTTTTTATATCTGGTGTTATACTACTTCTATAATATGGAAATCGTCTGCATTATGATAAAAGATATTTTTTTAAAATTATTTTAGTAAATTATTTTTTAATAACCGAATTAAATTCTATATAAATGTAGGTGCATTAATGAAACGGCGGGTTGAGGAGGGCGGTAGCCCCCCTCACACAGAACTAATTATCATATAAAACTCTTCCGAAGCCTAATTTGAATTGTTTAACATAGGTTTACATTACATCGTTATCTTACCTCTTAATCTGCAACCTGTATTTACAGTATTAATTTGCAGGGTAAGAGAAAGTCGTGTGAGTGACACAAGAGATTATTTCAATTAATAAATGAAATACATTTGTGTTGCCATCATGCTTTCAACAGCTTCTAAAAAAAAAAAAAAAAAAAAAAAAAAATGAAATAGCTGACGATATGATTTCAACCGGTATTTTCACTATTCATTTTATCAGAATCCATTTAAAAATAAAATTTATTGAATCCATTAAAGAAGTCCCTGATATAAAAGGCTATTGATAGAGTCCATTTTCAAGGTACTTCAAAGTGATAAGATATTACTGCAGTGAAAGCTTTTTCTAATTAGAACTTGTATTTCGATAACATAAATCTTTACACCGAAAGTGGAAGTTTCTAGTAATCTGTTTAGAATAGTAATTACATTGAAGGTTGAAGTGCGCCTAAGATTGATGATTTTGTTGAGATTTCAACTCTAAATACAATATTCAAAGTCGTAAGTCCTCCGAAAAGAGTTAGTTTAATCTTTTCAAAGTATTTTAGGTATGGCTTTGAGTAAAGATTTTAACAAATTGCATTTATATATCTGTACTGATAAGTATAAATGATTTAAAGTCCATATTCTTGATTTTTCAGGAGACGAAAAATAAAGTTAAACTAACTAAAAACTAATCAAAAGAATCGATTAGGAAAAAGGGATTATTTTGATTTATACCCTTTATACCGTTCAGTGATTGTCAACCAGTATTCCTTTAACAATTCTAACTTAATGAAAATTCTTTTCGCTCTGTAAGTGATATTATTTTGATTCATTTCTTCCTTTTGTTTTGTGAATCCAGATAATAATTAATTCGGCTTCTTTTGATTTTACATCGAAATATAACGCATGTGCCCTCTGGTCGCCTAATGATTACATGATCCAGTCAAAATATTTGCTTAGCTGGTTATTTTCCTCGAACTAAAAAAAACTTAGCGAAATTAGGGCAATATTCACTAACGACGGCCAATGAATTACTGGTCGCCTTAAATATATATATGTATATTCGTAACGAAATCCGCAGCCGTGCTCACCTTAAACTTTGAACTTGGCGAATACAAAATTAAACGTCAAAAGCAATGTCATTTTTCGTTTCAGTTTTGGACGGCACTCACTAGGGACTGGTGTCCCGCTGCTGATCCCCCACTCTGTACTGTGTTATCGTCAAAATTTATTAAGTTTTTTCTGGTAGTCTATGGTCACGCCACAAAATATCTCTTTAAAGTTATCAATAAATTCATCTGAACTGCTCATCCAATGTAGTGCCTTATGGATTCGTTCTTGGGTGATTTTCTTTCCTCTATAATTAATTTTTTAACTTGACCTTTTTTTTGCAGCTTATCCTGAAGTTTCCAATGCAGTGATTTTATCTTTTCGACAGCTAACAATCATCATCAGAGTACCTTTCTATGATTATTTATGGAAACACTAGAAATTAGCGTAAATGAACAAATTGTGTCGGTAGACACCCTGTATCGACAAATATATGTAGTATGTGATAGAGAAAACGTTATCTTCATTTTCGGTTTCAGCACACTAAAGAACATATGTATCTGTTAAATTATCAAACCAAATTTTGCCAGCATCATTTTTGTAGACTTGTGTAATCTATGTAGGAGGTCTCAGCAAGGAAAAATTCCATGCTGAATGTAGTATTTATTTAGATGGCCGTCGATTATTGAACTTGAATTAGAAAAACAGCTTTTTTATTCTTGCGAAGTTTCCAGACAATAACACAGTGCTCGTTAATCCAATCCAAATAATAGGCATTTTCTTGTAGATTTTACGATGAATTTTATTATATACGAATTTTTGAAATATTTAACACAATTATAGGTGACCAGATAAGCATTTTACTATAAAATGGTAGGTAGAATTGGGGTAGTTAAATAATTTGGAGTGGGAGCCCAAAAGCGTCGACTTATCAGTTCAAGTCATCCGAGTTCTCTCTGAAACTCCTCGTGTCCACTTATTCGTAATAAATAAAAATAAAAAAATTTTTATCTTGATGTTTTCAAGAAAATCTTTGCCTTGCTGTAATCTTATAACATTGGAATATTTTATCAAGAATATTTTTGTCATTAATTTCAAATAAATAATGTAATTGAGAGTAGTGTAAAAAGGGGGGTTGAGCAACACGGTGGAGGCGTAGAGGCGTATTGAGGCGTAGGGTGAGGCGCGCCTCCACCCTGACTCCTTTACGCCTCCACCCTGTTGCTCAACGCCCCCTTTTTACACTACTTAGTCATCATCTTGGACGAGGGGGTGTTGCCACCCGAAGAATAGAAACTTTTAGAGCGTTGCCACCGGAAGAATAGAAACTTTGGCTATCATCTTGGATGAGGTTTGGTGGTGCCATCTATCGGGGAGAAGGGGAATTTTTTCCTAAATTTCGGACTCAGTATTTTTTTTTCATAATTTTGAGGACTTCAAAATTTTTTCGAAGTTAGATTTATTTTCTTAAATTTTGGACTTAGTAATTTTTTCGAATTTTTTGCAGGGGGATTAGATAACGTCACGATCTTTTGGGACTTTAATACTTAGGTGTTGCCACCGGAAGAATAGAAACTTTTGAAGAGTTGTCATTCGGGCATTATAAATTGATTACAGAATTAAATAGAAATTTTCCTATGTATTTCAGTGAATTTGACAAAATAAAACAAAGGGTTGGTGAGTACTATATAATTAAAAACAGGGTATAGACATTAAAATTTAGATGTTGCCATTGGAAGAGTATAAATAATTTCCGGTGGGACTTAACATTTTCGACTGAATGAAACAATGAATGACTGAAGTTAATTAACATCAGTAACAATTTATGAGTAATTTAGAAACTTAGCATTTTTAGAGATTAAAAATATATTGTGTTAAGATAATAAATAAGGAATTTAAATAGGAGTTCATACTTTTAGTGACATCATTACAAATTTATATTACGAAATTTTTACAGAATTAAATAGAAATTTTCGTATTTTGAGGATAAGTGTCATCAGTGGATTAACACACAGATTTAAAAACAAAACAATAATAAATAATTTAAAACACATATTTTTCAATAATGAATGTCATACAATTATATGTATAATTAATTATTTTAAAACAAAAACGATACGCATAAATTTAAAAACAATAATAAATAATTTAAAACACATATTTTTTAATAATGAATATCATGTAATTATACGTATAATTAGTTATTTTAAAACAAAAACGACATTATAAGCAATAAAGTTGTTTAAACTAAACTTTATACACATCATGACTTTATGTTAACACTAAATAAGTTTCACTTTTCACAATACAATCGTTAAAATTGAACGCTGAAACAAAGGTAGATGAATTTAACGAATGGTATAGACTTTGATCTTAATATCTGCGCATTACCATTCGGAGATTATAAATTTATTACAGAATAAATAGAAATTTGCCTATGTATTTCATGGAAGTTGACAAAATAAAACAAAGGGTTCGTGAGTATTATATAATTAAAAACATTGAATGTGAATGGTATAGACTTTGATATTAAAATTTGGGTGTTACCATTGGAAGAGTATAAATAATTTATATGTTATAAATTAAACTGAATACAATAAAAATTATTTAAATTAAACTAAATATAATAAAAATTATATAAATTAAACTTTATATTCTCACTAAATAAGTTTCACACTTATTTAAACTCTAACTTACATTCGTTAAAAATTGAACACATGCACTTTAAAAAATGACTATCATATAAATTTAAAAAAAATTACTATCATATAATAATATTAATTAAAAAAATGCATACAAAGATATATAGTAAAGTTATAAATTTTAAAAAAATACTGTCATATGATAATATTAATTAAAAAAAAAAAAATTACTTTCATATAATAATATAAATTAAAAAAATTACTTTCATATAATAATATTAATTAAAAAAAAAATGCATACAAAGATATACAGTAAAGTTATAAAATAAATAAATAAATAAAAAATAAAATAAATAAAAATAAAATAAAAATGACTATCCTCTAATAATATTAATTTAAAAATACATACAATGTTTAAAATCAACAATTAAATTTTATATACATTATAATTAACTAAACTTTATGCTGTTACTATTAAATAAATTTATCCTAACACGAAAACTTTATATAAATTTTATAAGCAAAAAAGCTATAAGTACATGAATATGTTATTTAAATTAAACATTATATTGATACTACACAAATATTATTTAACATTTATTCGAGTTTAACGCTGTAATATAATTTAAACTATCTTAGTTGATTTAAATGAAACAGGTAAATACTTTTAAACTTGAACTAATAAAAATAAGTTCTTTTTATAAAATAATTAATATAAACTATAATAATAAAAAGGATTAGTTATATTTAAAAACTATCAGTTACTAAAAGTTATTTTATATTAAACATTTCGAAATAAATTGCATAAAAATTCAATGCATCATTTTAAATGAAAATTAACAGTTTCCTTAAAAAACAGATAATACGGAATATTCTATGAGTCAGTTATCACCTGCAACGGAAAACCCCTACAGCTGATGAATCATATGTTATATACGCTGGCGAGCCATGCCTATTAGTAATCCACACTATCTCATATAAAGATTAAGTTAAAATCATTAAAACAATACAGCGAATAATTTGGAAAATGCAATAATTTTTTCACAAAGCATATCATACAATGAGTTTAAACGATTATCACCTATCTGTCACTTAAACGGTATTGAAATAAATACATATAAAAGTAAGTTATAGCTAAAAAATAAAAATTTCGTTTGTGAAAGGAGTTTTATATATTGCAAAAATTAGTTTTACTCAAATAATTTCTAAACATACACAAGTTAAATGGAAACTTTTCTAGGTTTCATTTAAGCAATAATTTTCCGTGTGTGAAAGTAGTTTTATTTATGCAAAATTTAGTTTTATATAAACAAAAAAATTTATAGTGTAACAATAAAAATAGTTTATAGTATAAAATTAAAAATTCCTTATAAGTAAATACCAATAAAAAATATTTTTTAAATTAATTTCTCTCTCTTCAATAAAACAATAAAAATTTCTTATATAACTTTCGTAAAGTTTTAATAAAATTTCTATTATAAACAAATTTTTTTATGATATAAACAAATAATTTTATTAGAATATACATATTAAGTTTATTAAATTATCAAATAGTAATAATAAATTATGAAACTTACTTAAAATTGATGAAATTTCCCTTAGCGAAATGCAACCTTCATTCACACACAAATGCGAGAAACTGTTTATCGCCACACGTTGACTCATACAGATAAGAATGTTGATTCATGCTTATCTTAGTAGAATGTTGTTAGAGTTCTGTGTTTTCAGAGTAATATAAAATAGTTTATAGAGATCATTTATTTAATATCAGTTGTAAACTACATTTAAATAATGCAATAAGAGTTGAACTCTGCAATTAACCTATTAAAATATTGAATTTTTTTTAATTTTTTTTATTTAATTTTACTTTTTTTAATTATGCTAAGAAAATAATGAGATCAAAACAGAATTATTTTACGATAAGTCGCGCTTTTTATATTTAATAAACAAAGATTCAATAAAATGTAACTATAATTTTTAATGAAAGGTTTTAAAATCACTTAATAGGATAAAATTAAAAACAGAAATCTTATTATTTTTTCTAGTTATAAAACTAAGTAATAAACTATCTATAAATAATCATATAGCAAGCGAGATTTTTGTATAATAACTATATATTATTTTAATATATACATTACATCGCAGGGTAAAATTTTCAACTTATTTATACGGATTGAAGTAATAAAACTTAATCATTTGCATAACCGCTAAATTTTATAAGTTGGATATATGATTTAAAATACTAAACAATAATCCTTGTGAGAGAATTGGGATAACACTTTCACAGAAAGAAATTGTCCTTTACAATAAGATTTGCTTAGAATGTCTAAGTGAAAATAACTTACCGTGAGGTCAGTGAGTCATGCAGTTGTATTCGAATTTATTGTTTTTAGTTAATGAAACTTCTAATGAGAGAATTATTTTTACTAGCACATAAATGTAAATTTTTATATTATTCCTATATAGATAAAATTTTAAATAATTCATTAAGTGTTAAACTTTGCATTTAATCGATTAAATAAAGTTTTCCTAAAATATAAGTGTAATTTTTTAATGAATCGTTTTGAAATCACTTTAACTTTATAAGAAAAAACTAAAAAGAGGTTTTTAAATTACTTAATAGGATAAAATTAAAAATCTTATTGTTTTTAGCAATTATTTTATCTAGTTATAAACTATATATTATTTTAATATACGCCTTATAGTTAAGTCAGTTTTAGAGAAAACCAAGAAAAAATCCCAACGCGCAGGTTGATGAGTTGGAAAATTCTATTATACTTAAAGAATCCAGGTACGGAAAAACCGAAATACAATACGCGGAAAAACAGGCGGGATTTTCGGTTAAAACTTCAAAGCAGTGAACGGTAAACATAACACACCGTGAAACAACCTACTCCCACGACAGCCAAACTAAGAATGAAGGGAAACGTTGAGTTGTAACACCTTATCTACTAGAGATAAGGGGGAATTCCCCATGACTCACCCCTCGTTCGTTCATGTACAACATCTTACGAGAAACTTCGTGAAGGATGACTCATCGGTGACGAGTTTGAATAATATGCATAACCGCTAAATTGTATAAATGAGAATCTTTTAATGTGAGTATTATAGTAATGATAAATTTATTTTATAATCGATAACTCATCAGCTTCACACCTTATATAAAACAATGGTATATTCAAAAGTGTTACCAAATTTTACTACACAATAAACATTCACATATGGATATTCCTAAGGTTTAAGACTATGCGAGGATCCTATAAGCGAAATGCCTGTGAGTCTTTCTAAGGAATCCTAATCTGTATTGAAGTCAGTTTTAGAGAAAACCAAGAAATACTCCAGTCGACTAGGTTGATGAAATGGATTCGAATCCAACACTTCCCCTTTTACCATAGAATCGTTCACTAATCACAAGGTTAATGAGTCATGCAGTTGTATTAAAACTTATTGATTACATGTCTAAACTTATACCATTAAATATTTAACTGTTGGTTCTATAAGTGGATTGCACTGTGTGTGAGTCTTTGTAACTTATAGTTAAGCGAGTTTTAGTGAAAACCAAGAAAAACTACAAACGGGTAGATTGTTAAGTTGAATTCGAACCTAACATTAAACATAGAATCGTTTGTTCTTCTAAAATCCTTGTAACAACATGTTTATGGACTTTATAAGAAAATGCTTAATATGGTTTGCATGCGTTAGCTATATTAAACACTTAATTTTTAACATACATTAAGGTTAGTGGATGAGTGACAGGTAATTCATTTAAAACAAAAATATAATAACGGTCGATTGAAACAAAGGGTTTGCAGTTTTAGAGAAAACCAAGAAAAAATCCCAACGGTAGGTTGATGAGTTGGAAAATTCTATTATACTTAAAGAATCCAGGTACGGAAAAACCGAAATACAATACGCGGAAAAACAGGCGAGATTTTCGGCTAAAACTTCAAAGCAGTGGACGGTAAACATAACACACAGTGAAACAACCTACTCCCACGACAGCCAAACTAAGAATGAAGGGAAACGTTGAGTTGTAACACCTTATCTACTAGAGATAAGGGGGAATTCCCCATGACTCACCCCTCGTTCGTTCATGTACAACATCTTACGAGAAAGTTCGTGAAGGATGACTCATCGGTGACGAGTTTGAATAATTTGCATAACCGCTAAATGGTATAAGCGAGAATCTTTTAATGTGAGTATTATAGTAATGATAAATTTATTTCATAATCGATAACTCATCAGGTTCACACCTTATATAAAACAATACTATATTTAAAAGTTTTACTGTACAATAAATATTCACATATGGATATTCATAAGGTTTAAGATCGATTAAATAAACGAGAATCCTATAATCGAAATGCACGAGAGTCTTTCTAAGAAATCCTATTGCATATTTAAGCAGGTTTTAGAGAAAACCAAGAAATACTCCAATCGACTAGGTTGATGAAATGGATTCGAACCCAACACTTCCCCTTTTACCATAGAATCGTTCACTAATCACAAGGTTAATGACTCATGCAGTTGTATTGAAACTTATTGATTACAAGTCTAAACTTATACCATTAAATATTTAACTGTTGGTTCTATAAGTGGATTGCTCTGTGTGCGAGTCTTTGTAACTTATAGTTAAGCGAGTTTTAGTGAAAACCAAGGAAAACTACAAACGGGTTGATTGTTAAGTTGAATTCAAACCTAGCATTAAACATAGAATCGTTTGATCTTCTAAAATACTTGTAACATCATGTTTATGAACTTTATAAGAAAATGCTTAATAGGGTTTTCATGCGTTAGCTATATTAAACACTTAATTTTTAACATACATTAAGGTTAGTGGATGAGTGTCAGGTAATTCATTTAAAACAAAACTATAATAAGGGTCGATTAAAACAAAGGGTTTGTAGGTTATAATTATAGGATAAAACGTTATGTGTTTCGAAAACCCTTCATCAAGATTGCAACAACCGTTTCGAATGATACTCTCCCTTCATCAGATAGACTTAAACTTTTATTTTCACAGTATGAAACAAGATAATAGAGGATTTACACTTATTGAAATCCCAACTTATAAATAATTCGACTTTCACTAAAAATGGAACTCGCATATACACTTTGAAACAATCAATAAATTTCATATTATCACAATGCATTAAATAAGTTTCCCGTTTAACATTCAAGATGAATTTATTTTTACATTACTTAAGAATTGAACACATATTAATTTTTAAAATGACTATTTTTTAAAAAGTTTTGAAACAGCTAATAAAATTTATAATCTTTTACAATTAAATAAATTTAGCATATTAGGGAAGTTTTACATCACTCGGTAAAATTTTATATAAGCAATAAAAGTGATACACATTATAATTATAAACTCATAAAATAAATTTCACACTTAACGTTTAAACTCTAACCAATCAATCTTAAAGTAATTTTTTATCTTTTGTACATAATCATAAACCTTTCGTTTCTATTGTAAAGTGAAGTATGACTCATGCTTTAATTAAAATCTCTAATCAAAATTAAAAGAAAGTAAAGTTTAGGAAACACCTATGTATTATAAGCAAATTAATAAAGTATAAATATTCATGTTTTTCAGTTAAGTAAAAAAGTTATATAATTAGTTTTACAGAGTACTTAAAAAAATAATGTATAATTAAGTTTAAGATTTTTTTTTTTTTTTCTATAGTATGTATATATAAATTTTTAGTTAGAAAGTTTTTATTAAAATACAATAATCAAAGTTTTGTACGATATTAATTTACATTGCATCTAAAACTTTAAATATATAGAAACAATTGTACATTTGGTTTTGTCTGAAGCATATATAAATAATAAAATCTTATTCAGTTTAGTTTTTAAAACACCCTAAAGATTTCAGACACACATATTTTTATCTTGTTTAAATAAAATTTTTAAAATGAAACAATATTAATGTTATAAAATAATACACTCAGCATGACTCACCGAGTGTGCTATTCCATCAAATTATTCCGCATACGTGTAATAACATGTCTGACTTAACTATATACTGAATTACCATTATTTCAGAAAAAGTTGGGACTTACCTTAAAACACATCCTACACCCTTGGCAGACTTGAAGAAAATGAATGATACGAGACATTCTTATCAGAGACGCCAGGTCACGAGGTTAGTGACGTCACGAATGATGTGATTGGCTACGCTCAGTCACGTGATCATGACGTCATCCTCTCATCAATGACGTCACCGATTGCTTATCTGCTACCACAACGCGCGGAAATGTCCAGTACGCAGTGAAAAATATTCAAAGTCTACGGGACATTACTCGAAACGATTCCATTGTCTTATACGGTAAATTGAAATATAACACGTGGAAAAAAGATCGACATATACCGGAGAAACTATGCATACTGCCCGATGAAACTAAGCCGCACAGCTAAGTAGATGCTACCAGGATGAGAGTCAAAATCCAACTGAATTCAAACAATATGACAAGGTCTATAAATCTCCCATGCTGATTAGATGGTTTTGATGAATGGGTTTTCCCCCACACTTAAGCAGAATGGAGAAGTCATAGGTTTTCCCTCACCTATCTCTTAATTAAGTTTCTTAATTAAAATTATGCAAATTATATGTAAGTCTTTCAAATATCTCTTAATTATGTTTTCTAATTAAAATTATGTAAATTTTATGTAAATCTTTCATGTTTATCATATGCCCTCCTAGTTAAAGATTTAATAAACCTATCTTTTATACAACATAAATAAATTTAATAAGTATAATCTGTTTAATGACTCATCAAACGATGACTCATCAAACGATGACTCATCATAAACATGTCTGAACATGAATCTACTTGAACACTAATATTTTACTGAATAAGCGATAATTACTATATGGATCACAAAATATACGTTGTTGGAAATTAAGTAAACAACACTACTTGATGAAAAATTAAGTTTCTTATAAGTAAACTGATTTTCTAGTTAATAATTAAATTTTTATTCATAATGAATGCAAATTAAGTTTCTCTTAAGTAAACAATAATAATAAAAATAACTTTTGGTTTGAATAATATAAAAAGCAATAATACAAAATCATATACAATAAAATGTTAGTGTTCAAGTAGATTCATGTTCAGACATGTTTAGGATGAGTCATCGTTTGATGAGTCATTAAACAGATTATACTTATTAAATTTATTTATGTTGTATAAAAGATAGGTTTATTAAATCTTTAACTAGGAGGGCATATGATAAACATGAAAGATTTACATAAAATTTACATAATTTTAATTAGAAAACATAATTAAGAGATATTTGAAAGACTTACATATAATTTGCATAATTTTAATTAAGAAACTTAATTAAGAGATAGGTGAGGGAAAACCTATGACTTCTGCATTCTGCTTAAGTGTGGGGGAAAACCCATTCATCAAAACCATCTAATCAGCATGGGAGATTTATAGACCTTGTCATATTGTTTGAATTCAGTTGGATTTTGACTCTCATCCTGGTAGCATCTACTTAGCTGTGCGGCTTAGTTTCATCGGGCAGTATGCATAGTTTCTCCGGTATATGTCGATCTTTTTTCCGCGTGTTATATTTCAATTTACCGTATAAGACAATGGAATCGTTTCGAGTAATGTCCCGTAGACTTTGAATATTTTTCACTGCGTACTGGACATTTCCGCGCGTTGTGGTAGCAGATAAGCAATCGGTGACGTCATTGATGAGAGGATGTCGTCATGATCACGTGACTGAGCGTAGCCAATCACATCATTCGTGACGTCACTAACCTCGTGACCTGGCGTCTCTGATAAGAATGTCTCGTATCATTCATTTTCTTCAAGTCTGCCAAGGGTGTAGGATGTGTTTTAAGGTAAGTCCCAACTTTTTCTGAAATAATGGTAATTCAGTATATAGTTAAGTCAGACATGTTATTACACGTATGCGGAATAATTTGATGGAATAGCACACTCGGTGAGTCATGCTGAGTGTATTATTTTATAACATTAATATTGTTTCATTTTAAAAATTTTATTTAAACAAGATAAAAATATGTGTGTCTGAAATCTTTAGGGTGTTTTATAAACTAAACTGAATAAGATTTTATTATTTATATATGCTTCAGACAAAACCAAATGTACAATTGTTTCTATATATTTAAAGTTTTAGATGCAATGTAAATTAATATCGTACAAAACTTTGATTATTGTATTTTAATAAAAACTTTCTAACTAAAAATTTATATATACATACTATAGAAAAAAAAAAAAAAAATCTTAAACTTAATTATACATTATTTTTTTAAGTACTCTGTAAAACTAATTATATAACTTTTTTACTTAACTGAAAAACATGAATATTTATACTTTATTAATTTGCTTATAATACATAGGTGTTTCCTAAACTTTACTTTCTTTTAATTTTGATTAGAGATTTTAATTAAAGCATGAGTCATACTTCACTTTACAATAGAAACGAAAGGTTTATGATTATGTACAAAAGATAAAAAATTACTTTAAGATTGATTGGTTAGAGTTTAAACGTTAAGTGTGAAATTTATTTTATGAGTTTATAATTATAATGTGTATCACTTTTATTGCTTATATAAAATTTTACCGAGTGATGTAAAACTTCCCTAATATGCTAAATTTATTTAATTGTAAAAGATTATAAATTTTATTAGCTGTTTCAAAACTTTTTAAAAAATAGTCATTTTAAAAATTAATATGTGTTCAATTCTTAAGTAATGTAAAAATAAATTCATCTTGAATGTTAAACGGGAAACTTATTTAATGCATTGTGATAATATGAAATTTATTGATTGTTTCAAAGTGTATATGCGAGTTCCATTTTTAGTGAAAGTCGAATTATTTATAAGTTGGGATTTCAATAAGTGTAAATCCTCTATTATCTTGTTTCATACTGTGAAAATAAAAGTTTAAGTCTATCTGATGAAGGGAGAGTATCATTCGAAACGGTTGTTGCAATCTTGATGAAGGGTTTTCGAAACACATAACGTTTTATCCTATAATTATAACCTACAAACCCTTTGTTTTAATCGACCCTTATTATAGTTTTGTTTTAAATGAATTACCTGACACTCATCCACTAACCTTAATGTATGTTAAAAATTAAGTGTTTAATATAGCTAACGCATGAAAACCCTATTAAGCATTTTCTTATAAAGTTCATAAACATGATGTTACAAGTATTTTAGAAGATCAAACGATTCTATGTTTAATGCTAGGTTTGAATTCAACTTAACAATCAACCCGTTTGTAGTTTTCCTTGGTTTTCACTAAAACTCGCTTAACTATAAGTTACAAAGACTCGCACACAGAGCAATCCACTTATAGAACCAACAGTTAAATATTTAATGGTATAAGTTTAGACTTGTAATCAATAAGTTTCAATACAACTGCATGAGTCATTAACCTTGTGATTAGTGAACGATTCTATGGTAAAAGGGGAAGTGTTGGGTTCGAATCCATTTCATCAACCTAGTCGATTGGAGTATTTCTTGGTTTTCTCTAAAACCTGCTTAAATATGCAATAGGATTTCTTAGAAAGACTCTCGTGCATTTCGATTATAGGATTCTCGTTTATTTAATCGATCTTAAACCTTATGAATATCCATATGTGAATATTTATTGTACAGTAAAACTTTTAAATATAGTATTGTTTTATATAAGGTGTGAACCTGATGAGTTATCGATTATGAAATAAATTTATCATTACTATAATACTCACATTAAAAGATTCTCGCTTATACCATTTAGCGGTTATGCAAATTATTCAAACTCGTCACCGATGAGTCATCCTTCACGAACTTTCTCGTAAGATGTTGTACATGAACGAACGAGGGGTGAGTCATGGGGAATTCCCCCTTATCTCTAGTAGATAAGGTGTTACAACTCAACGTTTCCCTTCATTCTTAGTTTGGCTGTCGTGGGAGTAGGTTGTTTCACTGTGTGTTATGTTTACCGTCCACTGCTTTGAAGTTTTAGCCGAAAATCTCGCCTGTTTTTCCGCGTATTGTATTTCGGTTTTTCCGTACCTGGATTCTTTAAGTATAATAGAATTTTCCAACTCATCAACCTACCGTTGGGATTTTTTCTTGGTTTTCTCTAAAACTGCAAACCCTTTGTTTCAATCGACCGTTATTATATTTTTGTTTTAAATGAATTACCTGTCACTCATCCACTAACCTTAATGTATGTTAAAAATTAAGTGTTTAATATAGCTAACGCATGCAAACCATATTAAGCATTTTCTTATAAAGTCCATAAACATGTTGTTACAAGGATTTTAGAAGAACAAACGATTCTATGTTTAATGTTAGGTTCGAATTCAACTTAACAATCTACCCGTTTGTAGTTTTTCTTGGTTTTCACTAAAACTCGCTTAACTATAAGTTACAAAGACTCACACACAGTGCAATCCACTTATAGAACCAACAGTTAAATATTTAATGGTATAAGTTTAGACATGTAATCAATAAGTTTTAATACAACTGCATGACTCATTAACCTTGTGATTAGTGAACGATTCTATGGTAAAAGGGGAAGTGTTGGATTCGAATCCATTTCATCAACCTAGTCGACTGGAGTATTTCTTGGTTTTCTCTAAAACTGACTTCAATACAGATTAGGATTCCTTAGAAAGACTCACAGGCATTTCGCTTATAGGATCCTCGCATAGTCTTAAACCTTAGGAATATCCATATGTGAATGTTTATTGTGTAGTAAAATTTGGTAACACTTTTGAATATACCATTGTTTTATATAAGGTGTGAAGCTGATGAGTTATCGATTATAAAATAAATTTATCATTACTATAATACTCACATTAAAAGATTCTCATTTATACAATTTAGCGGTTATGCATATTATTCAAACTCGTCACCGATGAGTCATCCTTCACGAAGTTTCTCGTAAGATGTTGTACATGAACGAACGAGGGGTGAGTCATGGGGAATTCCCCCTTATCTCTAGTAGATAAGGTGTTACAACTCAACGTTTCCCTTCATTCTTAGTTTGGCTGTCGTGGGAGTAGGTTGTTTCACGGTGTGTTATGTTTACCGTTCACTGCTTTGAAGTTTTAACCGAAAATCCCGCCTGTTTTTCCGCGTATTGTATTTCGGTTTTTCCGTACCTGGATTCTTTAAGTATAATAGAATTTTCCAACTCATCAACCTGCGCGTTGGGATTTTTTCTTGGTTTTCTCTAAAACTGACTTAACTATAAGGCGTATATTAAAATAATATATAGTTTATAACTAGATAAAATAATTGCTAAAAACAATAAGATTTTTAATTTTATCCTATTAAGTAATTTAAAAACCTCTTTTTAGTTTTTTCTTATAAAGTTAAAGTGATTTCAAAACGATTCATTAAAAAATTACACTTATATTTTAGGAAAACTTTATTTAATCGATTAAATGCAAAGTTTAACACTTAATGAATTATTTAAAATTTTATCTATATAGGAATAATATAAAAATTTACATTTATGTGCTAGTAAAAATAATTCTCTCATTAGAAGTTTCATTAACTAAAAACAATAAATTCGAATACAACTGCATGACTCACTGACCTCACGGTAAGTTATTTTCACTTAGACATTCTAAGCAAATCTTATTGTAAAGGACAATTTCTTTCTGTGAAAGTGTTATCCCAATTCTCTCACAAGGATTATTGTTTAGTATTTTAAATCATATATCCAACTTATAAAATTTAGCGGTTATGCAAATGATTAAGTTTTATTACTTCAATCCGTATAAATAAGTTGAAAATTTTACCCTGCGATGTAATGTATATATTAAAATAATATATAGTTATTATACAAAAATCTCGCTTGCTATATGATTATTTATAGATAGTTTATTACTTAGTTTTATAACTAGAAAAAATAATAAGATTTCTGTTTTTAATTTTATCCTATTAAGTGATTTTAAAACCTTTCATTAAAAATTATAGTTACATTTTATTGAATCTTTGTTTATTAAATATAAAAAGCGCGACTTATCGTAAAATAATTCTGTTTTGATCTCATTATTTTCTTAGCATAATTAAAAAAAGTAAAATTAAATAAAAAAAATTAAAAAAAATTCAATATTTTAATAGGTTAATTGCAGAGTTCAACTCTTATTGCATTATTTAAATGTAGTTTACAACTGATATTAAATAAATGATCTCTATAAACTATTTTATATTACTCTGAAAACACAGAACTCTAACAACATTCTACTAAGATAAGCATGAATCAACATTCTTATCTGTATGAGTCAACGTGTGGCGATAAACAGTTTCTCGCATTTGTGTGTGAATGAAGGTTGCATTTCGCTAAGGGAAATTTCATCAATTTTAAGTAAGTTTCATAATTTATTATTACTATTTGATAATTTAATAAACTTAATATGTATATTCTAATAAAATTATTTGTTTATATCATAAAAAAATTTGTTTATAATAGAAATTTTATTAAAACTTTACGAAAGTTATATAAGAAATTTTTATTGTTTTATTGAAGAGAGAGAAATTAATTTAAAAAATATTTTTTATTGGTATTTACTTATAAGGAATTTTTAATTTTATACTATAAACTATTTTTATTGTTACACTATAAATTTTTTTGTTTATATAAAACTAAATTTTGCATAAATAAAACTACTTTCACACACGGAAAATTATTGCTTAAATGAAACCTAGAAAAGTTTCCATTTAACTTGTGTATGTTTAGAAATTATTTGAGTAAAACTAATTTTTGCAATATATAAAACTCCTTTCACAAACGAAATTTTTATTTTTTAGCTATAACTTACTTTTATATGTATTTATTTCAATACCGTTTAAGTGACAGATAGGTGATAATCGTTTAAACTCATTGTATGATATGCTTTGTGAAAAAATTATTGCATTTTCCAAATTATTCGCTGTATTGTTTTAATGATTTTAACTTAATCTTTATATGAGATAGTGTGGATTACTAATAGGCATGGCTCGCCAGCGTATATAACATATGATTCATCAGCTGTAGGGGTTTTCCGTTGCAGGTGATAACTGACTCATAGAATATTCCGTATTATCTGTTTTTTAAGGAAACTGTTAATTTTCATTTAAAATGATGCATTGAATTTTTATGCAATTTATTTCGAAATGTTTAATATAAAATAACTTTTAGTAACTGATAGTTTTTAAATATAACTAATCCTTTTTATTATTATAGTTTATATTAATTATTTTATAAAAAGAACTTATTTTTATTAGTTCAAGTTTAAAAGTATTTACCTGTTTCATTTAAATCAACTAAGATAGTTTAAATTATATTACAGCGTTAAACTCGAATAAATGTTAAATAATATTTGTGTAGTATCAATATAATGTTTAATTTAAATAACATATTCATGTACTTATAGCTTTTTTGCTTATAAAATTTATGTAAAGTTTTCGTGTTAGGATAAATTTATTTAATAGTAACAGCATAAAGTTTAGTTAATTATAATGTATATAAAATTTAATTGTTGATTTTAAACATTGTATGTATTTTTAAATTAATATTATTAGAGGATAGTCATTTTTATTTTATTTTTATTTATTTTATTTTTTATTTATTTATTTATTTTATAACTTTACTGTATATCTTTGTATGCATTTTTTTTAATTAATATTATTATATGAAAGTAATTTTTTTAATTTATATTATTATATGAAAGTAATTTTTTTTTTTTAATTAATATTATCATATGACAGTATTTTTTTAAAATTTATAACTTTACTATATATCTTTGTATGCATTTTTTTAATTAATATTATTATATGATAGTAATTTTTTTTAAATTTATATGATAGTCATTTTTTAAAGTGCATGTGTTCAATTTTTAACGAATGTAAGTTAGAGTTTAAATAAGTGTGAAACTTATTTAGTGAGAATATAAAGTTTAATTTATATAATTTTTATTATATTTAGTTTAATTTAAATAATTTTTATTGTATTCAGTTTAATTTATAACATATAAATTATTTATACTCTTCCAATGGTAACACCCAAATTTTAATATCAAAGTCTATACCATTCACATTCAATGTTTTTAATTATATAATACTCACGAACCCTTTGTTTTATTTTGTCAACTTCCATGAAATACATAGGCAAATTTCTATTTATTCTGTAATAAATTTATAATCTCCGAATGGTAATGCGCAGATATTAAGATCAAAGTCTATACCATTCGTTAAATTCATCTACCTTTGTTTCAGCGTTCAATTTTAACGATTGTATTAATAGTATTTATAAGTTAGAGTTTAAAGAAATTTTAAAAGTGAAACTTATTTAGTGTTAACATAAAGTCATGATGTGTATAAAGTTTAGTTTAAACAACTTTATTGCTTATAATGTCGTTTTTGTTTTAAAATAACTAATTATACGTATAATTACATGATATTCATTATTAAAAAATATGTGTTTTAAATTATTTATTATTGTTTTTAAATTTATGCGTATCGTTTTTGTTTTAAAATAATTAATTATACATATAATTGTATGACATTCATTATTGAAAAATATGTGTTTTAAATTATTTATTATTGTTTTGTTTTTAAATCTGTGTGTTAATCCACTGATGACACTTATCCTCAAAATACGAAAATTTCTATTTAATTCTGTAAAAATTTCGTAATATAAATTTGTAATGATTTCACTAAAAGTATGAACTCCTATTTAAATTCCTTATTTATTATCTTAACACAATATATTTTTAATCTCTAAAAATGCTAAGTTTCTAAAATACTCATAAATTGTTACTGATGTTAATTAACTTCAGTCATTCATTGTTTCATTCAGTCGAAAATGTTAAGTCCCACCGGAAATTATTTATACTCTTCCAATGGCAACATCTAAATTTTAATGTCTATACCCTGTTTTTAATTATATAGTACTCACCAACCCTTTGTTTTATTTTGTCAAATTCACTGAAATACATAGGAAAATTTCTATTTAATTCTGTAATCAATTTATAATGCCCGAATGACAACTCTTCAAAAGTTTCTATTCTTCCGGTGGCAACACCTAAGTATTAAAGTCCCAAAAGATCGTGACGTTATCTAATCCCCCTGCAAAAAATTCGAAAAAATTACTAAGTCCAAAATTTAAGAAAATAAATCTAACTTCGAAAAAATTTTGAAGTCCTCAAAATTATGAAAAAAAAATACTGAGTCCGAAATTTAGGAAAAAATTCCCCTTCTCCCCGATAGATGGCACCACCAAACCTCATCCAAGATGATAGCCAAAGTTTCTATTCTTCCGGTGGCAACGCTCTAAAAGTTTCTATTCTTCGGGTGGCAACACCCCCTCGTCCAAGATGATGACTAAGTAGTGTAAAAAGGGGGCGTTGAGCAACAGGGTGGAGGCGTAAAGGAGTCAGGGTGGAGGCGCGCCTCACCGTACGCCTCAATACGCCTCTACGCCTCCACCGTGTTGCTCAACCCCCCTTTTTACACTACTATTGAGGTCAGCTACGGTTTCCTGGGTGTTTTGTGATCAGCGCAAATCTACGGCCATCACTTTAAATTATAGTGACCATTTCTTATCCATTTTATTAATACATCGCTTCATCAAAATTATTAGAATTTTTAGCATCGTCAAAAATTGCATCTATGTCTAATCCTTACATCAAAGCAAGTTCAACAAACTATAGAACAAATGCTTTTCATCTTTTAAATGGTTTAAGCACAGAAAATTTTGCTTTATTGACTGCTTTTTAGGACGATGATAAAAAAGCATTCTTTTTAAAAATCTTTTTTTTATATTTTTTTTTTAATTAAAACTAAAAAACCGAAATTAAAATTTAAAACCGAAATGAAGCAGAACGCGAAGGTTTTGAAATCCTTGAAATACCGTAAAAATTTTCTGATATTCTGAGTGACTAATGGGTCTCTCACTGGTCACCCAGGGGTCACTCATATTCATAGGGATGACCTTGAGTCTAAATATAGCAGAAAAGTGGCTCGATGACAGACAAAACGACAGACAACCTGGGTGAATTAAAAAAAGCATTCTAAAAATTGCATTCAGAAAACTATAACATGGATTTTTCCCCCCTTTTCTCAACCTAAAAATATTTTTTAACAAAAAATCCTATTCTATAAATAAAATCTTATTTTAATAAAAAATCTTTAGCTCTTAATGTTCAGAAGTTCGTGATTATCAGCAATATTTAACTTCATGAGTATCCCATACCATGGCACTTATATCTTCAATCTGATTAAATTTACTTCCTTATGCAATAAACGTAGATAGAGTAATAAAATAACCGCAAAATTACAGAGTTGTTTACTGCTCTTTTGTATAACATATGCACGCAAGGGCAAAGCTGTTACCGAGGAAAAAAGTATATTAAAAATCTCTATAAGGCAAATCCTAAATAATGAACTTGTCCACCCACCAGCGAAAAAGGAATACGTGTAGATGAGTATATCATTATGTTGTAATTCTATCCACTAACGACTTACTTCTTTTAACTTTTACAGCATAAACAAGTAAATCAACGAATAAGGAAGTTTCATTTATACATTTTCATTCTTTTTGTTTATTTATTTTAATTCTTCTTTTTTTTAATACCAGCAAAAGTTATGAAACTACAAAGAAAACTTATTTTAAGAACATGTATTCAATTATAATAACAAAAATAAAAATAGCATGTTACCATATTTACGTTAGTTTAATAAGCGTTTATAAGTTATTTCACTCGGCAATTATAGAACAGTGCTAGATTATGTTTTCCTTAGCCAGAGGTCATAACATCTTTCACAAAATTATCAATCATTTCGTTAAAGATTGTAAAAATACTTTGGGTCAGTTCATTTGAATGTTACCAATATTGAAAAATTGCACTCCTCGGATAGTACTTCAGACAAGAGGGAAACTAAGACTACTATATAAGAGGCTGAATCATTCGCCGCCATTTGTACGTCATGTCCGTCATTGCTAAATTTAAGATTACTATATAATTGTCTTATAAAGTTACATATAATAGTCTTATATGGTAGTCCATTGCTAAACCTAAGAAAACTATATAATAGTCTCATTTAATAGTCTTATTGAGTAGTTTTAGGTTAAGCAATGACGGTCTTGACGGACAAATGGCGGCGAATGGCTCCTACATATACAAAAAGTTTTTTCTGGTTCCCTATTACTATTATTTTCATATTGAAACGATAAAATAATTTTCATTATGCACATTTATAAGAAATTTGGCCATACCTGCTATGTTAAAAATTAAAAAAGAAAATCTGGTGTGTCACTCACACGACTTTCTCTTATACTGAAATTTAATACTATAAATACAGGTGCAGATTAAAAGGTAAGATAACGAGTACTGTTATGTAAACCTGTGTTAAGCAATTCAAATTAGGCTTCTGAAGAGTTTTATATGATAATTAGTTCTGTGTGAGGCCCCCTCAACCACCCGTTTCATTAATGCACCTACATTTATATAGAATTTAATTCGGTTATTAAAAATAATTCTGGTTTTAAAAAATAATTTATTGAAATTATTATTTAGAAAATTATTTTTTATGATAATGCAGACGATTTCCATATTAGAGAAGTAGTATAACACGAAATATCCAAAATAAAGTCCATTTTATTCTCAATATTTTAACAAAAAGAACTTTTTTTTTTTTTTTTAAGTAAAAAAAAATTGGTAACTTTGTTTTAAATTATCACATATTTATAGTTCGCAACCATTCGTTTTAAAGGTATTGACGAGCTCTTTTCAAAGATACCCATCATGAAAATTTACTCCACTCGAGGGGGGACTTCCTCCCTACATACACAATTTTTTTTCCCTGTCGACTATCTCTATTACAAAAAATATATATTCGTTTCATTTGGTTTAGTGCAGTCTATAGACGTTAAACTCTACTTACCCGCAATTTCCCCCATAATGTATTTGAATACTTTTGAGTGTCCCTGTACACGAACCATTTGCTTGATCTTAACGAAAAGTTTAGTGTAGCATCCTTATATGATACACATTTAGAATACCAAGTTTGAACTTTCTGCCATAATTTGTTTTTGAGATATTCTGATAACAGACAGACATACACACAGACACACACACACACAGACACACACAGACATACACACAGACCATTTGCTAAAAACATGATTTTCGTATTCAGGGGACCTCAGAACATGTAAATATAACAAAAACTCGCGTTCGAAAATTTGATCCAAAAACAATACTTTTTCTACCTTATGGGTAAGAGAAAGTAAAAAGTAATTCTCTACCTTATGGGTAAGAGAAAGGAAAAAGGGGGAGGATGACAACGTCACCTGTTGATCGAATGATCTCCAAATGTAGTCAACATCAGTTTAGGTTAGTTCAACTTAATACCCATTTTGGTTAAATTTTGTTTATTAGTTCGTGAGATACAGGGTTCACAAAATTTGTGATAGATATATATACACACACACAGACATTTTCTAAAAATTAGCAAGTCATGTTCAAGGCATGACTTGCTAACGTGAAAATCATCGAAAACTGGAAAAAAAAAAAAAAAAAAAAAAAAAAAAAAAAAAATTTCACGAATCCAATGCTTTATATTTATAAATATAAAATAAGCTAAAATAATAATAAAAAATAACTAAACAAGGCTATCATGATCTACCAGTGCGCGGTGGTCACATGACATTTAAGAGGTTAATTTATATTTTTTCCCCGAGAATATAATTATTTTCCCATTCATTAGTTTTAAATGACACATATTTTACCATATTTTTAATAACTCCTTTTCTTGTTTGTTTGTCCAACAAATCTTACAATCGATTTTTATCTAACTTCCCGACTAGTTTGACATTTGAAACTTTTAGAATAGCCCGGAACAGAATGGCAATTCATTGTTTTAATACTTTTATTTAATTAATAAATGTTTGAAAATTTCTCCCAGATTCTCTCTTTATTACGTATTGGATCATTTTCTTTCAAGTTGATGGGATAATTCATAAAAGAAAAAAAATATATATTACGTATTTATATACATATAGAATTGTCAAGTTTATATGATTCCACAGAAAATTTAAAAACGTGGTCTATAAAAAGTTATTTCTATCTTGTAATTATTTAAATCATATGGCCTTTGAAAATATTAAAAAGAAAGAAGATTTATTTTTTAAAAGAAAATGACCAAATTACCACCAAAGTAATTCGAACACGAAAATAAGAATTTTTCAAAAATCTCTTCTAAAATAAAACACTCCACCTCCTCTCTCTCTCTCTCTCACACACGCGAAAAAAAAAAAAAAAAAAAACAGAAAGAATATATTAAATAGGTACAGGTAGGTTTTGACAACAGTTTTGTAATTAAAAATGAAACTTTTTAGAGATAGCTGCCAACTTTTTTTTTTTTTTTTTTTTCCTGAAAAATTTTAATACAATTTTTTAATTTATTTTTTAGCTGTGATTAAATTTGACAAATTATTTTTAAAAGGAAATAGTGCCATTAAAAACCCGTACAAATTTGCACCCATGTTTCAATAATCATTTTAAAATTTTTATGCTTTAAATGAATATAATTTTTTTACCTAGAGTACAGGCATGTTAAAGCTAGTATGTTGTGGCCACCACAAGACTTAAATTCATTCAGTACAAATAATTTATTAAAACTGTTATTTATTAAAATTATCTACCATGATGAATTCTGACGATTTTCATCTTATAGAAAACTAACAGTAAATATCCAAAGAAAGGCAGTTTTATTGTCATAATTAATATCGTAAAAAATACGTTTTCGTAATGGTTATCTGCATTTCCACTTTCGTACAGTTATACGCCATAGAAGTTCAGTTATTACCTCCCCGTTCTTGGAGAATATTGCAGTATAGCAGCGCCACCCATAGGTTGATATGTATCAAAATCGAATTAGCATAATGTCTCATAATGGCCTTCTAACATATCAAGTCCTGTTTGATTTTTCGCAATAGAACCTGAGAAATAGCTTTCTCTTAAATTGTGAAAATCGCTGTATAGCAGCGCCACCTGTTGAGAGATTGACAAAAAAGTTTGCACGCTTTAATTTATCATATGCATCTGCACATAAATTTATAGACTTCCCTTAAATTGTAAAAATATCGCTGTATAGCAGCGCCACCTGTTGAAAAATCAATACGAAAACCTAACACGCACTTATTCAGCTCATGGCGCATATACATATAAATTTATATGAAAATTTATGTAGTAGTCCCTGAAAATTGTGAGCCTCTCTTAAAGTTGTAGAAATCGCTGTATAGCAACATCACTTGTTGAGCAATTGGCACCAAACGTTGATAGACACTAATTTAGGTCAAGGTGCCTCTACATATAAATTTATATGCAATTCTCTGTAGTAGTTACTGAGATACAGTCGGCGCAAAATTTTGTCACACACACACACAGAGAAATTTTCTAAATGAAATCGCGTTCTAAACCTCTCAAAACTTGTAAATCCATCGAAAACCGGAAGTGGAAAACTTTTACGAATCCAGTACTTTCTTCTATCGAATATAGAAAAAAGTCAAAACATTTATAGCTTAAAAAAAAAAAAAAAAACTTTTGTTATATGCATTAAAGAGCCTTTTTAAAAAATTTAATGAAATGAAAAGCGAGCTTGAAATACAATTTTCCCAGGCACACTGTTTTCCTTCTAAAAATATTGTGTATACTTTGAGATACAATCTGCAAAAATGTTGCTAATGGTGGTTTTAATTTAAATGGATTATGGCTTAACATGTCTGGAACAAGTCTAGTTTTGGGAAATTAGTTGCAATTTACTTTCACTTTAGAATTTTTTTCTTTTTTTTTCCTTTCTTTTCCTTTTAATAAAACTTTAGTGGTAGCAAATTTTTTAAATATTCTGCACTTAAGAGACTATTTCATTTTACCATCATGCTGCAGTTTCAAAATATTTTTTAAATGTTTTAAAATTTTGTCTTCTAATCTAATTTTTGTGTCGCACTGATTTATTTTTTATTATCTTTGGAGTTGCTTATAATACTAATAGTAGTTAGTTAATCTTTATAAGGTTTTAACTTTGTTACGTTGTGGTTTTATGGAAGTTTGTTTCGTATACACTTTGAACGAATAAGAATTATTTTATTTTCTTATTATTTAAAAAACATCTATTTAAGTACATTTAAATATATTGAATGTATGTTATTATTTTAAATCTCTTTAATATTTTATAACAGTGATTAAAAGGAAAGTATTGACTTTTTTAAAAAAATGAAATAAGTTGAATGAAATAAGTTATTTTTTATTTAAATTTATTTCTTATATATTTCTTTAAATATATATATTAATATATTATATTAAAACGCGATTAGCTTGTTAGTATTTCGTCATGTCATTCTTTTACAATCTATATATGTAAAATCGCTTGTCTTGAGTGAGTGCGTGAGTGAGATATTCATCATCGCCCAACCCAAACCCCTGGACCTAGAAGCATGATATTTTGAGACAATGCTCCTTCTATTACGTAGGCATCCACTATAAAGCGATTTTACAAAATTCGCCCCCTCCCCCCAAAGGGGCGAAAGGGAGGCTAAAACGTGATTTCACAATCTCAAAAAAAAAAAAAAAAAAAACAGATATCCGTAAAATTTTTCCATTAAAATATAGCTAACACAAATATCTAAAAACCAATTTCTGGAATTTTAGAAATTCGTCCCAGGTGGGGCTAAGGAAAAAAAAAAAAAAAAAAAAAAAAAATTACAGTTAGACCGTTCTAAATTGGTACAGATGGTTCCAGAGGCCTGCAAGTCGAATGAGGATATTTTCGAAAATGTAAAGTTATTAGGAGGGGCGGGAAGGGGGGACGGAGTGGCAAAAAATAAAATAAAAATAAAGTTAGATCGTTCAAAATTGGTACTTAGAGGTTTTTGATACCTACAAATGGATTGCGGATATTTTCGAATTTGTAAAATTTTTAGGAGAGCCGGGAAGGGGGGGGGGCGAAGGGGCAAAACAATAGAAATAGAGTGAGACCGTTTAAAATTGGCGCGTATAGGTTTTTGGGACCTACAAATCGCACGCAGATATTTTTAAACGAGAAAAATTATTAGACCGGAAGGGGGAGCGAAGGGGCAAAAATATAGAAATAAGAGTTAGAGCGGTGAATATTAGTATTATTAGGTTTTAAGGCTCGATAAATCGATTGCGGATATTTTCGAAAGTGTAGAATTATTACAAGGTGCGGAAGGGAGGCGGACGCAGGGGCAAAAATAAAGAATTCAGATAAAACATTGGAAATTAGCATTATTACGTTTAAAAACCCGAGAAAACGATTGCAGATATTTTTGAAAGTGTAAAATAATTAGGAGAGGAGGGAATGGTGGACGATGGAACACGCGCGTTGTGCGCGCGTGTATACGCTGCCGCAGGCAGTGGGGACCAGGACCGATTATTCCACCGAGGAGAGAGGAATTTTTTTGTATTTTATATTTATGTTTTTCCCTTACGATACTATAGTGATTCATGAAAGGTGTCAAACATAAATGCCGCACAATGGCCTGCGCTGCCGAATGCAGTGGGGACCCGTTGCGACATTTTACCCGATCAGAATTTTTTTCTCTTTTTTTTCAAATGATAAAAATTAATGCAATTTTGAGAATTCATTAATTATAGTGATTCATATAAAAAATAGTGAGCATCGAAACGGGCGTAGCCTGCTAGTCGTCAATAATCTGATTGTTTTCATCGTTGAAAATTTTCACACATATACTATTTTTGTTAAGCCTCATATTCTATTTTGTTAAGCCTGTCTTTGCCTCATATTCCCTTTTGTTAAGCCTGTTTTTGCCTCATATTTATAAAAATAAACATTTATCATTTGACATTAAATGTACTGTTTGTTTTCGTACTGGTGTATCCATACGCGCTATTGAACACGAATGAGGTATGCTATGATTTAGCAAAATAGGGGAAAGTGGAAAAAATGGATGGTTACTTTTTATCAATCGTGTTGTTTCAGCAATCATGAACCCACAGCGGTCACCCCTTTTTGGAGTCAAATCGTCCTCGTTCGACGCTCGGTTGCGACTCGCATGCAAAAAAGAACAGTAATTAGTTCTTATGGAATTAAAAATATTTAATAATTTACTTCTGTCAAAATTTAGTATAATTCGTATCCATCATAATCCCACAAAACTGGATAGAACGGGATCCATTGGTATTTTGTTTATTTATTTGTTTAATATATCACTTTCTTCCTCTCACCTATATTAAGGCTTGTTTCTTTAATTTATGTGTAAGCCCCACTGTTATGACTTATATCTCACAATTTGCGTTTCTACTTTTATAGCCCCATTTTGAGATGCACATGCCTTTATTTATTTACTTACGCATCAATTTACCTCAGAGCAAAGCTGTTTAAATACTGAACGATAAAAACAAAACCAAATTCATTCAAAATAACCCTCAAGAAGACGATAAACTGTGTCAGAAATAGGTCAGACAGCTGAGTGACATTTAAAGAAATAAAACTTTCCAAACGAGACTGCATGGGGATTCACTCCATAATTAAAAGAAAAACTGAATTGGCCTCAAAAACACCTCCGTTTGTTGTTCCAAATGCTTGTTTCATTATTATTATTATTATTATTATTATTTTTTTTTTACTCTCTTGCAAATTATTAGACGAACCTCTAATTGTAGACAACCATTTTTTTTTTTTTCCGAACTCCAGAACAGATGCTTCATTTACATATTTTTACAGGGTCACTCCCTCGTGTTCCTAATCAGTTTCAGAAAAGGTTGGCGTTGTTTTATTAAGAAATACGGGGAAACCTTTTTCTTTGGGATTTATATCCGCTTATGACAAGTTAAATATACGATGAACTTTGAATAGCGTGTCATTTTAAAAGCAACAACATAAAAGTAAATTTCTTAGTGTGACAGTTCAATAATAATACAGTAGAACCCCGATACATCGTTTCTCATGGGGTGCGTGAAGAAAAACTATGAAAGCGGGAAAACAATGAATGCGGGTTAAAGTCAAAACCCAAATAAAACAATGTTTATTAAATAATACACGCACTATATATAGTATACTACTAAAATTAAAACTAATTTGTTACTCTCCAAACTGTCAAAAAAATAAATCAAAGTTGTAGAACATTAAGTGATATTAATTTTAAAAAATCAGTAATTTTATGTTGGACTTTTTGTTCATTTTATAAATTAAACGAGGATTTTCCAGATTTACTGGTCCTTTTCCCTGTAATTTCATGTGCATATAAAAAAATTCGTGCATTTTCAAAGGCCGTAATTACGGCAGACACACTAGGCACTGGCGTAGGCTCAGCCTCAGGAATGTGAAAAAATGTAGTAGCTGACCATAATGGAAGCATCCATTCTCCTCTTTACACAAAGTAGAATCCAAACAACAACAGACGATCCGCATTCAGTATTGATTGATAACACACATGCATCAGATTTGTATGCTTGACTTGTAGTCCGCTTGCAAATCTTTGTCAGATAAAGACAGATAGCACATGACAGAATTACAATACAAAGAAATGGAAAGACACCTAGGGCCAGCGCGGAAATCGAACCCGCTCTCCTACGAAGGCGATTAACAGTGTGATAACCACTCTGTATTCTGTAATCCATATACACATGTTACAATATCTGCATAATCCCTGTTCTTCCCCTAAAGCAGCATAAGGTTGAGTAGTTAAGGTTGATTGGGTTTTGCATCGCACCAGCGCTACAATATGGGCAAATGGCGAAGGTCTGGGACTTACCTTTGAGGATGGTCCGGAGACATGCTATCACAATTTTTATTCTCCACGGAGGGAATCAGGTAAACACAGATAGCACATGGCAGAATTACAATACGAAGAACTGGAAAAACATCCAGGGGTAGCGCGGGAATCGAACCCGCTATCCACATTACAAAAGTTAGCAGCAGTCGCTTATAAGGGCAATTCAGGTTGAATGGGTTTTACATCGCACTAGAGTTACGCAACAAGCAATTAATGGAGTTCTGGGATTTACCCCAAGCGTGGTCTAGAGACATGGAGGGATGATACAGTTTGTAACAAAAGTTTCCGAATACTAGCAAAAATTCTTATGTAAAAAAGTACACTTCATACGGTTTTCTTAAATTCTTATCGAATCATGTGCTTACACTGACTAAGAACAGGATTCGACAAGGATTTATTGAACAAAACCGTATGAATTGTGCTTTTTTTTACATAGGAATTTTTGCTAGTATTCGGACACTTTTGTTTTTGGAAAAGAGTTATTTTAAAATAAAAGAAGTAATTCCAGTTTGAATGCCATATGGAATCGCTTGATTTTCAATTTCATTTCGGTCAGAAGAAAAAATTTACAGCGATGAATGCGGGAAAATGACTTTTTGAAGAACGATATATGCGGGTTCCGTTAACATTATTTAAATGCAGTTTGTTCAGGGACCATAGAAATAAAACGATCCATGCGGGAAAACGATGGATGCGGAAACGATAGATCGGGGTTTCACTGTATTGCCTCAAACTTCTAAGATTATTTGGTGATGAAAAGGAAAAAAACTGCAGCTCAGTCGCAATGTTTACACACGTTTAGACACTATAAATATGCAAACCTTTTACAAAAATATTATACATATTCTAAATTGAATAATTGAATTTTTTATATTTATATTTTATTGAATAACAAAGAGTTTAATGCATAATTGGAACAATCTGTAGCTGTGTCTCCGAATGCCTGCTGAAATCTGGCTAACGGCATTTCTGTAAAAGTATACATTATATTATATTCTGTAAAAAAATACATTATCATTAGAAAGCTTATAATACAGGCTTTTAAATAATATGTCACATGTATATATTTTTAAAAAATTTCATTTTAAGGTCAAACATTTTGACCTTTAAACTTCAATATCTCAAAAAGTATACATTTGATTTTCATTTAAAATTCATATGTTATTATTACGTTTTTATCTATAATTATTGTAAGCTTCAACATGGAACGGCCATGTTTTTGTAAAACGTACGTTATGTTAATATGATAATACTCGTAGAGTTGCATTTTAATTTATAACTCGGTATCCCATGGCCGTACCATGTTGAAACTTTCAGTAATTATAGATAATAAACGTAAGAATAACACATAATTTTTAAAATTAAATTAAATGTACTTTTTAAGATATTGAAGGTCAAAGGACAAAATTATTAACATTAAAATGAAAGATTTTAAAAATGTATACATGTGACATATCATTTAAAAGCCTATGTTATAGGCTTTCTAATGATACCAATCTTATATCTCTAAGTTAATTAGGGAACAAAATATGGGAAAAAACTTACGTTATGTTAGTATGAAAATAATGAATTAGGGTTGCATATTAATTTATAACTCAGCATCCCATGGCCGTCCCATGTTGAAATTTGCAATAGTCATTGATAAAAAATATAAAAATAACATGTAATTTTTAAAAGAAAATTAAAGGTGTACTTTTTGAGATATTGGAGGTCAAAGGACAAAATGTTTGACATTAAAGTGAAAAGATTTCAAAATATATACATGTGATATATCATTTGAAATCCTGTATTATAAGCTTTCTAATGATGCCAATCTTATCTCTAAGTTAATTAGGAAAGAAAATATGGGTGTATTGTAGTAGAAGAATTTCGGAAATTTGCATTTTTTACCCATTTTTGCAGCCCTGTATATTAAAAACTAAAAGAGATAGGGGCTTATTAATGGGTATGAATCAATTTTTCTATAGAATAAACAAATGAGCCCAATTTCATAAAAATAAGAGGGAGTCAGGTTTTTAGCTGTGGTGATTTTTTTCTGTATAGGTGAAGTAATGCTTAAGAAGTTTGTGAATTTTATTGCTTTGCAACTAATTTTCTATAGCAATTGTATGAAAAACACGTTTTTATTTTTTTTTAACATAAAAATATTGAAAACATCTTGATTTTGTAACATCTGTTGATGACAGTGTTCGAAAAATTTCAACTGGAAATTTTATTGTAAATTATCTAACAAATCGACTAGACCAAATAAGTTTTATAAAAACATTTAAACCCAGAAAATAAACGCAGTATACTAAGTTTACTGATAACTAAGTTTACATCTTTTAAAGTAAATTTTTATGTAAAATTTTTCTACTTATTTACAACTTTCATGTTGTTCATATTAAGCTGGACAACACCTGAGTGAGGAAGAGTTGCCTAAATACCTGTCAAGCAAACAATGCGGTCTAAAAAAAAAAAAGAATTTTCCAACAAACAAAATCAAGACTGAATTAAAAAGTGGAATATTCGAAAAAATAAAATATTTTGAGGGAAGTTCTTAGGTTTCCTTAACCTTCTATTATAATAAACAGTGAATTTTTTTAATTTGTTAATTACTCTAATTTTATAGGTAAGCTTAACTTTAAAAATATGCCAGTTAATTTCAGTTATTTTGCATATATGAGTGTAAAGCAGATCGATCGCTTTGCATTTTAGACGATCTTTATTTCAAATTAATTTATAAATTATGGGGTTCTATTTCGACTGTGTTCTATTTAAGTGTGTGTTGTTATAGATGCCTTTTATACATTTTCTGGCATGTAATCTTTCGAAACAAGTTTGGCAAAAAAGCATTTTTAGTTCATTAATGGTCTTACATCGGATCATTAATAAAATTAACAAAGGTTGCATTACAGGTTTTTATCTGGAAGAGTCTAGTTCAATTCCTGGTATTTGAAACAAGAAAGTAAACTTGAAAAGTAAGCAATTTTGGATAATCTGCAGCTTTGTCGTTTGTAGGTTTCAATCAAATCCTCACTACCACTTAGTGAGAAATTGTAATTAGTGACTGCAGCCGCATTTCTAGAAATATTTTGATCTTATGATCGTTTTCCAGTAGTATTAGGCTCGTAATAGAAGAATTTGCTTCTTATTATGACATTTTTAAGTACATTTTATCATTTAGAGATTACATTTTTAGATTGTACACATTAGTACATTTTTAGATTGTACACATTAGTACATTTTTAGATTGTACACATTAGTACATTTTTAGATTGTACACATTAGTACATTTTTAGATTGTAAACTGCATTTTCTTATAAAAAAGAAAGAAAGAAAAAGAAGCGGAGGGAGGGGTTAGGAAATCAGATTGCACCAAAGAGATTGTAAATCAGTCTAAATGTTTGCTACATAGATTTTTAAAAGCCGGTCATAAAAATGTCAATTTCTAAAATAATTTTTGTAAACTTAAAAAAAAAAAAAAAAAAAAAAAAAAAAAAAAAAATTCAAAGTTTATGGTAATCAAGCAAGTTATAATAAATGAAATTTGAGTAATCGTTCTGTAATTTTGGAGATCTCAGAGCCTGTCTGAGAAATGTTTTCTAATCATATATTTGTTTACTTTCTTTACATACAACAAAAAACAACAATATTTTTAAAACTTTCCTAAATACTTTGCCAATTTTTTTACGATGCATTTCAAATTACTTACTTAACCCTTTGCGGCGCAAGACAATTCGGATCATTTAAATTATACTGCCACTGGGATTCATGAACTAAATTAAACTAAAAGAAATTTTAAATTTTAAGGTTAAAAAAACCGGCCTTTTCTGCTATGTTGTAAACGTAAATTTTTGCTAAAAAATTTCCGGGATGAATTTTTGCAGCTGGATCTTAAATCTTGCGTCCTCGCAGCGAGGACAGCGCGCGTTAAGGGGTTAAAAACGCTTGACTTGATATATTTATTTTATATATATATATACATAGTAATATTGTTGAAACATCCAATAACACATATCTACAAAATAATGTTATAATGTTGGCAAAATTTGATTTGTTTATCTGATACATTTGTTTTTTGATACGTTGAAGCTGAAAATCAAGCCAGTTTTTCTGTATCACGTATAAAATTTTGTAAATACAGGGTATCTACCTACACAGTTTCTTCTGTTTTCTTCTTTAATTACAATTAATCATGGGCACATATTATAAAAGTTACCATATAATTATACTGGTGGAAGAGTCACTGAAGGAACTCTGTTGGTAGACACCCTGTATTGATAAAATTCTATGCGTGATAGAGAAAAAGTAGCTTCATTTTCGGTTTCAGTACACTAAAACATAATGATAAGTCAAAATTATCAAATCAAAATTTTAGATGTAAATATGTGTAATGTATTTAGTCTAATACGTTTCAAGCTTAAACATCATACGAATGTTTTTATTAATTTATTTTTACATTAAATATTTATTGCCAAGATTGCACATACGTTTCAAATATATCTAAAGAGATCATAAATAACATATAACATTATTTTGAATAATTAATAAGATGTTGAATTTACCATTTTTTTCTCTTAACATCTTTAAATGATTTATGAATGTGAAAATAAAAATAATAATAAAAAATGTATAACAATTATAATCTCCGTAATATTTTATACAGTTTAAATTGAATAGATTTTTAATATTATTATTATTATATTATTAATGCAATTAAAAAAAAAAATCCGTTACAGACAGAGTTGTTCATGTTACTCAGAATCTTGTTCACACAGAGAATTCAATTAATTATAAAGTTAAATTAATATTTCATTGAAAGACTCGTTCCTCTTTGCACGTACTGATCACGACTCAGGTCTTTAAACCTGTTACACGATCTTATCCAGTCTGGTTAGTTTTGTTGGGAAAAATTTCATTCATTTTTAAGAGATGATCCATCTTAATCTAAATCTGTCTTTGTTCGAACATAATTACAAGATCCATCATACCATAAAACTCGCATCAAAGGGAAAAAAAATATCAATAACAATTCTGAAGATATTTTTGAAGTCTTTTTAAAACGTGTATGAATTTAAATGCTGAACAGGTAAGAATAAAAAAAGGAAAAAAATAAAGAAACAATTTATGAAACAAAATATTTAAAAAAGTGGATACAGAATTATAAATCTATAAACTGTAATATATTTTGCGATATTTTAACCAAATTGTGATATGACTGATTTAATGATTTTGGCGCAAAACTATTTTAAAAAAAGCAAAACTAAATTTAATAAAAGAAAAAAAAAATTATTTTGTTTACCTTAAAGTTTTTAAATTTTATAAATTCTATAAAAAATATTTTTTTTATATCGCCAGAAGACTAAGGTCATTAAGATTTCAGGCATAAGTCCATATTTAAAATTTTATTGATTTTCCTTAAATAATAAAAAAAAAAAAAAAACCTTTTAAAAGGGATTTTATATCTATGATTATCTTCTATCCAGGCCTTAATTAGTAGTTCTTACTATACAGGACTAAATTTATTGCGTAAAAAAATAAAACATGTAAATGTGGAAAAAAAAAAAAAAAATAGATATTAGTTTTTATTTTCTTCTATATATTTCATTCTTTTAAAAAGAAAAAAATAATGATTATAACCATTTACAGGATAAAATATTTAAATTATTTATACAGGTTTTTTATTTTTTTAATAAAATAATGTGACAAAACGTCTCTAATATTTTTATACAAACAAAAATGAAAATTACTTATTAAATACTTATTGTTTGTGGTATAATGTTTACCATATAAAAGCATGAAGTCTGTAGGAATAATGTGTCTATTTTGTTTTCGAAGATTCAAATAGATCTCTGACATTTATTAATATTACATAGCTGCCAAGATTACTAATTTTTAAATCAGATTTATCCACCAATATTTCTAAAATGAAATCACTAATATTTTCGACGAATGCATAAAATTAAATAAAATGCATACATTTATAAAAACTTTTCGGTGTGAAGTCTCCGTTGAAAATAACGGAGACTTGACAACTATATTATTATTATTTACTACTCTACAACTAGACATACTATAATATAAAAACGAAGTGCAAAAGAAAAACTAAATTATTAAAACTTACGTTCTTAATATATATATATATATATATATATACCCTGTAAAACAGAAAAAAATTAATTATAGATATTTATATTGTTATACTTTTATAATATTAGTAATCTACAACAATTTCATGACTTAAAAAAACTGAATTTAATTATCTGATATTTAAAGTGCAAAAAGATGAAAGTGATTTTAATAAATGTGGTACAGCGTTTACCGTACAAAATGTAATGTATACAAAATTCCAAGAAATGATTTTTAATTTTAAACTTAGACCGCTTATACAGCTTATTATAATAGAACTAGAAGATTCACACGCACACACAAAAGAAAACAAAATAGATATTAATCTATTCTATATAATCATACATTTTTTTTATTATAAAAATCAATGAAATAAAAATAGTAATAATAATTTATATGAAAACTTTTATATTACGATCGATATACAGTATTAATTTCATTTTACTGAAATATGAATTGGCTCTTATTTTAAATTTATGCGAACAAATACGAAATGATTGACTAATTACAATACAAAATTTAGTATAAAATATACTTTTTTAATTCTACTTTATTTATATATATAGATATTTTTCTTTCGAATGATGTAAACTTCGTTATAAAATGATAAAAATCTGGAGTGACTCCACCCGACATTCCGCACATTAAATACACTGTTAAAAAAATACAACTTTGCTGCCAGAAACTCTCTGTAATTACAGAAAAATACGTTTTGTCAACGTAATTTTTCCGTAATTTTCGACTTTTTTCTCAAATTACAGAGAATTTCTGGCAGCAATGCTGTATTTTTTTTCACAGTCTAATTAACGGTTGTACAAATAAATTAAGAGAAGAATATTAAAATAAAAGAAAATATTATAACAGGGTGTTTGAGTATTTGTCTCCATATAGTATGTTGTTTATTTTAACGCTATTGTATTTCAAATAATTTGCGCCCAGAGGTCATAATGATAAAAAATATTTCTTTGCATTCCTGTAAAAGTGTGTATGTGCTAGATTCACAAAAATCTATATAGCTCGTGCAACTTTGACCTATAATATGTATATAAATTTTCAGCTCAATCAGATAAAGCATTTAGACTTAAAAAATTGAACCCATAAGCCATAAAGATTTAAAAAAAAATTCCCTGGGGAAAAAAAAAAAAAAAAAAAAAAAAACATAATTGTTAGATTTACCAAACTCAATACACTTCGTGCGGCAGTGACATGTAACATGTTTATAGATTTTGAGTTTCTCGGGAAAAGGCATTTAGAAGCTTTTGGGCTTTAAAGAATTTGGGTCCGTAGGCCCTAATGACACAAAATTTTTCTTTGTGTCTCAAAAAAAAAAAAAAAAAAAAAAAAAAAACTAAGTGCTAGATTCACCAAAATCAACTGGGATCGTGCAATGATGACATATGTACCAATTTTCAACTCTTTTGAATAAAGCGTTTGGACGTTACCGTGTTCACTCACACACATATACAAATACACACACATTATCGTAAAAAATAGCAAAAATGAACTCAAGGGACCTCAAAATCGAATTTTTGTCAAGATAATAATACTTTCCTTACATATGTATGTTCAGAAAATAAAAGTAAATGAAACAAAAATAAATTACATATTACTAAATTGCTAATTATTACATACATTATATTAATTACTGTTATTGGTATTAATTACACATTACTAAAATATTAATCAAATCTTATAATTATGCAAAAATTGTGGAAATGATTCAACGATTACGATTCAATGTTTTCTGCATAAAATTAGTCAATACAAATGTTACAGAAATAATTCCCATTTATTTAAATCTACCTTCTTTCACACTGACCATAAAATACTTTGCAAAAAGAAATAAATAGCATGAAAATAAATTATAGTATGCCTTTAAAGATATCTGAAATTTTATTTCAATATACACTGCTGTTTGTAAAAATTGCAACACCATGAAAGAATGCGAATATCATAATGATATTTGTTGGGTCCATACATTATAGTAGGCAGAACAATTCTTTAAAATTTCAGGAAATTTGGAGTAATATGTACTGAGAAAACAGTATATAAAGCAGCGACCTCTGTGAGCAATAGCAGCACTTACCTGCCTAGGCATTGAATGAAACAGCAATTGGATGACATGTACGGGGAGAGCACTTCATGAAGCTTCAACACGATGCCACAATTTATCGATCGTAGTTACTGGTGAGTGGTGGGGGGGTCAGTCGTTTTTTAACGATTAAACAGTCATTTTCATTGATGCGAGATCAAGAAAACGCGCTGGTCAGAGCAACAATCGAACATATTCTGCATCAAGAAATGTCCGGACAATACGGACAAAATGCGGTTGTCCATTGTCCTGCTTAAATATTGCGCTTCGGAGGCCTTTAATATAGGGCCGAGCGACGGGTCTTAACTCGTCAGAAATGTAACGGCTGGTATTCAGAGTGGCGGGAATGGAAACAAGAGGTGATCGAAACGTGTATCCAATGGTACAGCATACCATCACTCCAGGTGGTGACACAGTATGCGGCTACAAAAATTTTAATTATCCTCAAAACTACATCACTGATATGGGCGCCTTTAATGTGTATTCAACGACGAACCTGGACGCAGGAATGGCGTGAAATCACCTTTCAGACAAATCCTTTTTGCAGCACCAAGATTGCCTTATCCGTATTTAATGGCATCGTGAATAATGCACATTGCCAGCTGGGATTCTACATCGTCACACTGTCCATCAGCTGCAGTGATGGTATGGGGTCCCATTGGATACACGTCTCGATTACTTCTTGTTCGCATTCCCGGCACTCTGAACAGCAACCATTAAATTTCTGGTGAGTTAAAGCCCGCCCCTCTGACCTATATTTAAGGTCTGCGAAGCGGAACATTTAAGCAGGATAATGCACGATTGCAAAGTGTCTGTATTGTCCGGACCTTCCTTTATACAGAATGTGTTTAACCATTGCTCCGACCAGCGCGTTCTCCTGATCTCGCACCAATAAAAATGACTGTTTAATTTTATGAAAGCGAGTGGCCCTCCACCACTCACCAGTAACTACGATCGATGAATTGTGGCATCGTGTTAGAGCTTCATGAAGTGCTCTACCCGTACATGTCATCCAATCGCTGTTTGATTCAATGCCTAGGTAGATAAGTGCTGCTATTGCTCACAGAGGTCGCTGCTTTATGTACTGTTTTCTCAGTACATATTACTCCAAATTTCCTGAAATTTTAATGAATTGTTCTGCCTAATGTATGGACCCAACAAATATCATTATGATATTCGCCTTCTTTCATGGTGTTGCAATTTTTACAAACAGCAGTTTAAAATACAGTTATATTTCAAACTAGCAGGCTACACCCGCTTCACTGGTCACTGTATTTAAATGAATTTTCTAAAGAATTGAATCACCATTTATTTTTTATATCACATTATAAAGAAAAACTAAAGAAACAAAAAGGACTTATATTGAAATCCCTCTAAACCTCACTTCAGGTGCCCGTTGCCTATGCCCTCCGCTCTGTATACTATATTAAATAAAATATTTATTCCGTTTTGATTTCTTTTTGCTTCCGCGGAGGATCAAAATTGGGATAGCGTGTCTCCAGATCACCTCAAGGGGTGAATCCCAGACCGTCGCCAATTGCCTGTTACGTAGCACTGGTGTGACGTAAAAACACAACCAACCAACTAGGCATTCTTTTTGGAACAACGCTCTATGGTCTTATTCTTTCTCAAGAATGAAAGAACAATTGTTTACAAATTTAATAGCATTATATATGGGAAATAAGTACGCTGCAATTTAAAAATTACAGCTCTTAGAACTTCAAAACTGATAATTAAAAATATATATATATTCATTATTCTTTAATTTTAGACTGTTTTTTGTTTAATATTAGACTCTTATTTTAAGAAAAAAGCAATCGAATGATATCGCGTTGTGAAACTTTGTAGCATAATATCTTTAAATCTAATAACTTGATGTATAGAGTGTCCGCACAAAATATAAAGAGTTTTTAGAGCTCTTTAAAAAAGTATAACATCTATTCAGTATTCTTTAAAAAAATTCATCAATTTTTACTAAAAAAGAAAAAATAATAATAATGGCCGACTGTCATCACCAAATTAGTTCAATCTAGACCAATCAAAAATAGGAGTGGTTCGCTGACAAACTCTTTGCTTTATTTATACTAGCAGGCTTCGCCCGCTTCGCTGGACCCTGTTTTGAAATGAATCACTATAATTACTAAATTCTCAAAATTGCATTAATTTTTATCACGTGAAAAAAAAAAAAAAAAAAAAAAGCGAAACAAAATTTAATTAGGAAAAATGTCGCACCGGGTTCTCACTGCCTTCAGAAAAAATTCCCAAAATGCTCTAACTCTTATTTCTGTTATTTTCCCCTTTCGCCCCCTCTCCCGTCTATCCTAATAATTTTACAAATTCCAAAATATCCGCTATCGATTTGTAAATATCAAAAACCTCTATGCACCAGTTTTGAACGATCTATCTCTAATTTTATTTTTTTGCCCCACCACTCTCCCCCCCCCCTTTCCCAATAATTTTAAAAATTCGAAAATATCCGCAATCGATTTGTTAGTATCGAAAACATCTATGTACCAATTTTCAATGATCTAACTCTATTTTTTTTTTGCCCCTCCGCCCCCCCTCCCGTCCCTCCTAATAACGTTACACTTTCGAAAATATCCCCATTCGACTTGCAGGCCTCTAAAACCAATCTGTACCAATTTTGAACCGTCTAACGGCATTTCTATTTCTTTTTGCCCATAGCCCCCCCCCTTTACCGCCCCTCCTAATAATTTTACAAATTCAAAAATATCCGCATTCGATTTTAAGTATCGAAAACCATCTGTGTGCCAATTTTGAAAGATCTAACTCTATTTTTATTTTTTTGCCCCCCCCCTATCCCCTTCTCGACCCTCCTAATAACTATACACTTTCGAAAATATCCCCATTCGACTTGCAGGCCTTTAAAACCTATCTGTACCAATTTTGAATGCCCTAACTGTATTTCTATTTGTTTTTGTCCATAGCCCCCCCCCCCTTTACCGCTCCACCCCCTTCCCGCACTTCCTAATAATTTTACAAATTCGAAAATATCCGGAATCGATTTGTAAGTATCGAAAACCTCTATATACCAAATTTGAACGATCTAACTCAATTTTTATTTTTTTGCCCCCCTCTCTCCTCCCCCTTCTCTCCCCCCCTAATAACTTTACACTTTCGAAGATATCCCCATTCGACTTGCAGGCTATTGAAACCTATCTGTACCAATTTTGAAAGGCCTAACTGTATTTCTAATTGTTTTTGCCCCTGCTGCCCCACCTGGGGGCTGAATTCCTAAAATTCCAGAAATTGGTTTTTAGATATTTGTATTAGCTATATTTTACAGCAAAAATTTTACGTATATCTGTTTTTTTATTTGAGATATATAGGATTATGCGAAATCGCGTTTTACGCATGTGAAATCCCGTTTCCCCCCCCCCCCCTTGGGGACCGAATTTCGAAAATTCCAGAAATTGGTTTTTAGACATTTATATTAGCAAATTTTTAAAGCAAAAATTTTACGGATATCTGTTTTTTTGTTTGAGATATGAAGGATTTTTTGAATTCACGTTTTGCCCCCCCCCCCCCTTGGGGAGCGAATTTTTTCAATTTTTTTTTTCCTAAACCATCCCTGACCTATAAGGAAAAAAATAAAAAAAAGAATGATCGAAATTGGTCAAGCCGTTTACGATTTTATAAAGGACATACAGACAAACATTCATTTTTATATAGATAGATGTTTAGACAAATGCATTTATTTTCCTGTTGAAAAAAGAAAATAATAAACTCGTATATATATATATATATTTGGCAACAATTAAATTATGGATAAAATTTAAATACAAATATTGCTCACTTAAAAGTTTTTTTTTTTTTTTTTTTTTGGCAACAATTAAATCATGGATTAAATTTAAATGGCTATTTTTTTTGCTATTCTTAGCTTATTCTTTTCATATTTTTATTAATTAAAAGAAAACTAAACAAAAATTCGAAATTCTGACTTTGGTGTGCACAATGATCCTTCGGGAGGCACCTTTGTGTTAAATCTCGTGACTGTCCGAACTACCGTTTTCGAGAACAGTGAAATATACAAATATTGCTCACTTAATAGTATAAGATAGATATGAGGGGAGGGGCGGAGGGGGAAAATGCAATAAATAAAAATTTCATTATGAAGAATCAGAATAACATAGATATTATTTTCTTAGAACTTGAAATACTATCAGATATTAAAATTGAATAAAAAATGAAAATCACAACGAATAGAATGTGAAGTTTTTTCACAATAAAAACAAAATCATGTATTTTTTTAAATAAATAAATAAAATTTCACGAATTTATAAATAATTTTAAGATTTACATTATTATTACGTACTGTTACTAGGCAAAGTTCATTATATATATAAAAAAAAAAAAAAACTTTTCTCTTTGCACGTTTGAGGTTTTTAACCCTGTTGTACAACCTGATAGGAAGTGCAGTTCATTTTCTTCCCAAAAAATTCACTCATCCCACAGAGATGATCCATCTATGTCTAAATCAGTCTTTGTCTGAATGTAATTACGAGACGTATCATGTCATACAAATCGCTACAAAAGAAAAAGCAACAAATGAATATTAATTTTGATGCCACTTTTAAATTTTATCTTGTGTTTTCTTATTATTATTTCATAACAGAAAAATACATAAAGCTATAGAAGTAGCAACCTGTATTTATCCAATGAAATATGTCCGTTTAATATCCACGTGGAATAAATTATCGATCACAAAATGAGTCCATTGAACTCTCTATTATTATTTTATGTTTTAAACTATATTACTGGTCATTCTTATTCTTAGCTTTTATGACATTAAGTTAATGTAAAAAATAATAATTTCATTTAGATCAGCCATCATTAAAGAAAAATAAGAAGAAAGAAACCTCCGCATAAATGACATCGCAATGGATTCATAAAATATTTAAAATTACGATTATTATTTTGCCAATAGAATTAAAAATAGACTTAACAATTTAAATTTATATATATAGATTTCATTATATGCATAATCACATTTGGTGTTTTCATTAATTTTAATCAATTCTAAATTATAAAAAAAAAAATAAAATAAAATAAAATAAAATAAAATAAAATAATAAAATAAATAAATTAAAATAATAATTCACCAATAAATATAACCATAATGTCTTAATCATCACTTGTTGCCTTTTGATGAGATTGCTTAAGAATACAAATTAAACTAATGTAAAAATTTGAAGTCAAATCGTACATTTTCTATAACTACTTAATAGTAACTCACTTTTTTCAGGTAAGATGGGGCTAGTTCACGTTACGATGAACATTTAATCTAAACTGAAAATACAAAAGATTAACGTTATATTTAAATAACCCTGTTAAATATCTTTTTAATATTTAGTGTTTTTAGCTTTTAAATTTTAAAGATTAATAACTATCACTTAATACTTTCATTTATTTCATTTCAGAAGCAACTAGATCGATTAATCGTTTCTTTACTTTTAATCATTTCTTTTCAGTTTGTTCGTTTTGGCAACCTGTTAATTTCTACTATTTCTGTTAGGAATCTGTTGCATGTGGACTTATAAAAAAATACTTATTCCATTTTTCAATTCTGGTTTGTGTAACTGTTTAATCTAATTTCCTTTTTTACTTTGTTTTGTTGCAAGATAGAAACTTGAGTTGTATATTGCTTGAATTAGCTGTACAGAGATCCGAAATCTTGCATATGCTGACAGAGATGCAAGTTTCCTGATGAATGATCATTTCTGATTTTCAGCATTTAAAATTCTATTTTTAATTTCATGAATTCTCTTTCCTTTTAACAGATCCTTTTGGTTTATTTATCTCTTTCCATTTCTTTTATTTGATGAATGATTCTATTGGATTTATGGATTATGCAAATTATCTCATCGTTAGGCTTATGTGTTATGTGTGACATTTCTCTTCTGCGTAAGTACTTTAACATGTTTTTACTACTCAGTGTAATTATATTAAATTATCGTGACAATAATTTTATTCGATATACATCTCATTTAAAGTTTCATTATATATATATATATATTTATATATATATATATATATATATTCATGTATATATATATATATTATATATATATATATTCATATATATATATTATATATATATATAATCATTTTGTTAGTAATAGAAAAGAATGAGAATGAAGAATAGTCAGTCAAATAATTCACCAAAGAACACATACACAGGCCAAACAAATTAACTAATTTTCTTAAATTGATTTCTTTTTAAGTTTAATAATAGTACTTTTTTAATTTTTTAGACTACAATTACCTGTTGAAAATTGAAATAGGACCGTGTGATTAGATTCTGAAGAAATGAAGGTGGACTCTAGGATAATATTTTAAGGGGGTAAAAAAAGAGAACTATGAAATGAAATGAACCTATTAATTTTGAGATGAGCAAAAGAATTTCAGACCAAAACAGAACTGAATTTTAGCTTAAAAGCTCATAATGCTATAAGATGTTTTCAAGTACTATCCTCATAGCATTGAGCAAAGAGTTGTAGGTTTTCTGTAATTGATATGCATTTAAGCAAAATATCAATTGATAGCACAAACCTACAAGAAAAAATAACCTTGAAATGAATTAAATGAATTAATGGCAGAATGTGTTTCAGAAAAATAAAAACAGAATACTTTCCAAAAAAATAAAAACACATCATGAACCTTAAAATAAAATAATGAAATCATAACCTAAACCATCAAAAAGAATTTTTTACCTTGAATTAAAAAGAGATGTAATTTAGACACAATGTATCCTGATGTATTGAAACACCAACCAGAAAAAATAAAATCAAAACACGAGCCATAAAAACTGGAATCAAAACACGAGTAAAAACTGAGAACGTAACAGGAGAAAATGGCTTTTTAGGAGTTGAGTTGTATCTTTCCTTGATAACTTAGTTAATAACCAATTTTCAAACAGTTAATTTTTAATCTAACCTCAGTTTTAATTTTAACCCTAAAATTTACTTATTTACTTATTTATTTATTTATTATTTATTTATTTTTATTTTATTTATTTATTTTCAATTGTTTAAAGAAGATTTACTCTTTCAGAAATTTGACCGTGTAATTTTATTTAACAGTGAAACTATTGATATTATGGTTATTGCTAGTGCTGCCATTATTTATATCGATAGATGAAGAAAATATCCCTGTTAAAAATTATAAAGAATCTCACTACGGACTGTTAGGATTAAGGTCAATTTTCTGCTCTAATGTCCTAGGTCTGAGTGAGGTGTCCTCCATGGGAAGACTTAAGGCATCCCAGACTGTATTCACGAGCATTTCGGAGAAAATTACAGAAAACACCGAACGGCTTGGGTGAAGAGCATGGCCTGGTATCGAACATGGCACTTCTAATCTGCCAGCTTAGAGAGAAGAACCTCTAGTCTACTGAGGGGACTCCTATTTTTACTAAAAGATTGGTTGGGTTTTTATGTCGCACTAGTGCTGCACAGTGGGCAATTGGCGACGATCTGGGAATCGCCCCTAGAGGTGGTCCGGAGACATACCATCACAATTTTGATCCTCTGCGGAAGGGATGGCTCTCCCGCTTCAGTGACCACCAGAGGTATAATTTTGATGGGAACACGGAGGACATTGCGGTCACGACAGATCTTACGTGCACCAGCCACCATTAGTGTACAAGACGGTCTTTGGTCAGCTCGAGTACCGAACCCGCAATCTTCCAATTATAAGCACGACGCTCTACCGACTGGGATATCGCGGCCCTCTACTAAAATAAATAATAATAACACATATTTCATACATTTAATACAGTAATATATTTAATAATAAAACATATTTCCTAATTCACCTGCTTTTGGTTTATCGTACACAGTAAAATGTGTTTTCTGCTTCCAAAATGTATTTAATTTTAAATAATCGTTTTAAATTGTACTTTTTAAAACAATTTAATAATTTTATGGAGTCCTGTAAAAGATTATACAAAATTCTTACTAGTTAATTTCAAATAATTTTAAAAATAATTTTATTGAAAACTAGTATGAAAAAGAAGTCAAAGTAAAACTTATTTCTCTCTATGTATATTCTATTTTACATATATATATATATATATAAATATATTACATATATATATTCTATTTTACAGCTTATTCTAAACAGATTAAATCGCTTTTTTTCATATAATATAAAGGTCTTCAATGAAAGTAATATTCCCTTTTTATTTTTGACACCTAAGTTTCATAAAAATCCTGTTAAATTTAGATTCATTTGTTGTACAACTAATAGTATTGGTAAAAATTTTAATATTAAATTGCAATTTTTTTTCTTGAAGAAAATTTATGATTTTTTAAAATTTAAATATAAGAACTCCAGTTATATTTGGTCTATTGATAATAGTCTTGATTTAATTAATAGAATTACTTTTAAACCTTCATCTATTCAAACTTATGATTTTGAAAACTTGTTCAGTAATATTCCTATAAATGACCTCTATAATATCATTAAAAATATTTTTGACATTTTTACTTTCTTCTATATGTAATATAGAGAAAGTATTGGATTCGCGAAAATTTTCGACCTCCGTTTTTTGACGGATCTACACGTTTTGGGATGTCCTGAACACGAATTGATAGTTTTTAGAAAATGTCTGTCTGTGTGTCTGTCTGTCTGTCTGTCTGTCTGTGTGTCTGTCTGTCTGTCTGTATCATTTTTTTGTGGACGCTGTATCTCACGAACATATGAATGAAATTTAACCAAACTTGGTATTTAGTTGCACCCCGACATGAACTGGTGCCCATTAGATTTGGGGATTAATAGCTCAACAGGTGGCGCTGTAATCGCATTTTATGCAAATTTTTAACATGGCAGCATAGGACAAAATTCCGTATAAATGGGCATAATGAGAGTTATTTTAAACTTGTGATTGTAAAATTAATTTGAATTATTGATGATAGTAGTAGTTAACTAGGAAAAAAAATTGTGCATGGGGGGCATCGGTTCCCCCCCTGGGGGGGAAGTACCCCCCCGGGAGGGTTAAATTTTGAAGATGGGTATCATTCGAAAGATCTCGTCAATACCTTTAAAACGAATGGTTGAACCATAAATCTGTGATAATTTAAAACAAAGTTATCGATTTTTTTTACTTTAAAAAAAAAAAAAAAAAAAAAAAAAAAACTTAGAAAAAAAATTCGATTTTTTTTTTTTTTTTTAATTATTGTTAGTGATTGAATATGTATTAATTTTCACAAAAAAAAAAAAGAAAGAAAGAAAAAGAAAAAAAAAAAAAATCTTTTTTTTTTTTTTTTTTTTTTAATATTGTTACTGATTGAATATGTATAGGAAAATATAGAAGAAAGTCTTGTGGTGGCCACAACATACTAGTTTATATTGAAGATGAATTGAATATTCCTCGATTTTTTTTCCCCTTAGTCTGTGTCATTTTTTTTTTTTTTTTTTTTTTTTTTTTCTTAGTCTGTGTCATTTTTGTTTAAATAATAGTTAAATCTTTTTTCATGATGAATTTTTCAAACAATCTCATGGTATTGGTATGGAAACTAATTAATCTTCCAGTGCGGCTTATCTTTTCTTTGAATATCATTTCACTGTAACTCATAATATATGTTTACATGCTTATCGATATATCGATGATTTAATTATTTTTAATATTGATTTTGATAATTTTTCAAAGTTAATTTATCCAGATAGTTTAAAATTAAATAAAGCCAACAATAATAATTTTGAAGCTGATTTTTTGGATATTTCATTTGTTTTAAAAAATAATAATTTATATACTGATTTATTTGACAAAAGAAAAAACTTTAACTTCATTACTAACTGTATGCCGCATTGGTATTCTAATCTGAGCCATAGAATTTACATAAATATTGTTATCAACCATATTTTAAGAATCAAAAGATTATGCAATTTAAAATTCAATTTTGATAAACAAGTATATAATTTTCAAGCTTTATTATATTATAAAAATTTGTATCCTTTAAGTTTCATTTTACACTATACAAGTAATTTGAATTTTTAGTGTCAGCGCCACAGCTTCTGCTTTTACGATCGGTGATCCATATATATAGGTGTCCAGTTTGATGCATATGGTTCAAAGCCTTTTTGGAAGACCATTTGCTGATGTTTGGAGTCATTTTGTTTTGCCAGACCTGGAAAGTTTTGAGGACATCTATGGATATGGAGCGAAAATTTCAATGTTTAAAAAGTTTTTGAGCTAGGATGGATTTTGCAGCAGTTGTTTCTTGCAGGTGGTGAGTTTTTCATCTTTTTCTGGCAGGTTCGGGTGGGGGTATGTGTGGCTAGCATTTTCATATAAAAATCTATCTATCTATCTATATATATATATATAAGCTTTATTTTTTACAGCTTTTTCGTTTTTTGTTAGCTGTGACCTATGATTTTCAATATTTAATTTTAATAAATAGAAATATTTTTGGTTTTCAGAACTCAATATTTAATTTTCAAGAAATAGAAATACTGTTTAACAAATTTAAGTTTTTCATTACTATTCAGTTTGAATTACATTTGGAGTATGCTAGCCTACATATCTTTTGAAACCTGCTAGTACTACGTAGTTTTTAATAGCTGTGTTCCCGCCTGCTGAAGAGATTGGCACAGCATAATTTAATTTTCTGGCTTAAATAGTGCTTAACATTAAATAATTTTCTTGTTTATTAACATTGTTTGATAAGTTTTCTTGTTGTTTGTTACACTTCACTTTCATCTCATCATTCATCTTCATTTAAATATATTATATAAACTATAGATGTACTTTAAAGAAACTACTACTATTATACAAAATTATTATTATTTACTTCAGGTAAAAAATATTTATTATCAAAACGAAAGTTAAAAGGTTTAAATAATAATTAACTTAAAATTTAACAGCCCATCAGGTATCTGTACGAAATAAGTGGCAACAAATGAAAATAATAATAATAAAAATTCGCATGGAAAAAATATAGGCAATTTGTTGAAAATATAGCAAGACATTATAGTTGAAAAAAAAAGTAATAATCAATAAATAAATAGTTCTGCGAAATCTAAATATTTATATAAAAATATGCATCTAGAGAATTACATAGAACGTAAGAATTTTCAACGAACTGGAGAATTACAAGAAGTAAAACAGAATTTTCATTAATGAAGCTTATCAAATGATAGAAAACATTAAACAGAAAGAAAAATATGGGGAAAAAAGTCATGAAAATTAAAATAATTATTTTTAAAAATGCCTGTTTGAAATCTGTCGTACATGAAAATATCCTAAAAAATTAGTATCAAACGGCTGTGAAAGTCAAGACGAAAATTTCTGATTCCATGACGAAATAATTAGATAAAAACTTTAATTTTCCATTTGCATAATTTTTGTGAAAGCATAAAACAGATCTTTTAAGGAGTAAGACGCAAATATTTCTTAATTTATATAAATATACTTTTAATATGATTAGTAACATATGGTTTGCAAGTATTTGAAAAAATAACAAAATGGAAACATTGACAAAAAATAAGAACTTCAAATTATTAACTTAAAAAAATTAAAAGGATAAAAAATAAAAAAAATAATTTTCAAGAACCTGATATATATCGCTGTAAAAAAACAAAAAGAAAAAAAAAATTATAAAAATCATTCTAGAAAAGTATTTATGGGAAACATACACGAAAAAAAATTTAATGCCAAGTTAATACAAGAAAGCAATTTAAACAGTTTGAAATATAGGCAAACTAAAAACGAAATGTAAATTTATCTATAATAAAAGAAAATTAGAGAAAATGTTAGATAAAAAATTATTATTATTTTATTAATATTATTATTATTATTGCAAACGGAAAAATTAATTAAAGGGATTTATAAAACTAGAATTTTTTTCATGGAAATATTCAAATGAAAATTTTTATTGCATGTCATTGGATTAAAATACCGACTGATAGAAAATGAAATACAGGAAAAATAGTAACAGCATAGTAAATTCCAAATAAAATTTAATTTTAAATCACCGAATAAAAATATTGAATTATGAAAAAAAAAAAAAAAAGTAAATTAAATTAAATTAAATACAAAAATTAAACTCTGCAATAGAGAAATGCAAGAACTTGATAAATCATTTAAGAAAGAAAAGTTTTCTATAAATTATAAGGAGAATTAAAAAGAAAGAAACTTTCTAAAATAATCTGGTGTGTCACTCATACGACTTTCTCTTACCCTGCATTTTCAATACTATAAAGATAGATTGATATTACGTTTTAAGAACAATTTCGTAAGATAATAATATTCAATGTACTTTTAAAATAATCTAAAATTGATTTTGGAACAATTTTATTTAACGTGTATTTTTGTGTGTGTGTGTATGGGGGACGGGGCGCTTACCCTCAAACCCCCGTTCAGTTATAATGCATACAATTATTTAAAAAAAAAAAAAAAAAAAAATCAACGCTGTTATTAATTTGCCTTTAAACTTAAAAGGCAACCTAATACGGACTTCAAGATAAATAATTACAAGATAAAAAGAACTTTTATACACCATGTTTTTAAATTTTCTGTTGAATCATATAAACGCTACTGAAGGCAGCGAGAACCCGGAGAAAAGTGATAAAAGTATTAAAAAAATTCCTTGCTATCGTGTTTTAAGCTATTATAAAAATTTCAAATGGCTATCTAGCCGGGAAGTTAGTTAAAAGTTGATTACAAGCTTTGTACTGGTAACGCTGCCGAAGGCAGCAGGGTACAGAAGCAATTGGTTAAAAATATTTTTGAAATGCATTTTCACCGTATACTGAACTATTCTGAAAGTTTCAAATGTCTAGCTACTCGGGAAGTTAGTTAAATAAATTTTCTGTTGAATCATATAAACGCTTCCGAATACAATAGGGACCTGAAACAGTTGACTAAAAGTATTTAAGAAAATGTATTGTCACCGTGTTCTGAGCTATCCTGAATGTTTCAAATATCTAGCTAGTCGGGAATTTCGTGAAAAATCGATCGCAAGTTTTGTACTGGTAACACTGCCGAAGGCAGCAGGAACCCGAAACAGTTGGTTAAAAATATTTTAAAAATGCATTTTCGCAGTGTTCTGAACTATACTGAAAGTTTCAAATGTCCAGCTAGTCTGGAAGTTAGTTATATATATTTTCTGTCGAATTATATAAACGCTGCCGAAGGTAGTAGGGACCTGAAGCAATTGACTAAAAGTATTAAAAAAGTATTGTCACCGTGTTCTGAGCTATCCTGAAAGTTTTAAATGTCTAGCTAGTCGGGAAGTTAGTGAAAAATCTATTGCAAGCTTTGTACTGGTAACGCTGTCGAAGGCAGCAGGAACCCGAAGCAGTTTGTTAAATATATTTAAAAATTGCATTTTCGCCGTGTTCTAAACTATTCTGAAAGTTTCAAATGTCTAGCTAGTCGGGAAGTTAGTTAAATAAATTTTCTGCCGAATTATATAAGCTTGCCGAAGGCAGCGGAACCTGAAATAGTTGACTAAAATTATTAGAAAAATGTATTGTCACCGTGTTGTGAGCTGTCCTGAAAATTTCAAATATCTAGCTAGTCGGGAAGTTAGTTAAAAATCAATTGCAAGATTTGTCCCTGACAAACACACAAACAAACAAACATACAAACAAGAAACGAAGTTAATAAAAACATGGTAAAAATTTAAATTTCCTGCAGCTATTAGTTTTTAGGTTACGCTGATAACATATATGCATACATATTGACCACTAAAAATTGGTCTTTCGTAATCAAGAAACCTCAAAACGTGATTTTATGGAGAAAAAAAAAGATTTGAAAAGTCAAAAAGTACTTTGTTTACAGTATGCGTATGAAAAACTAATTTTCCTTCCTGAGCAGTATTCGTCGACATAGTAAAATGTAGCAAAGCACTTCCATCCATTACTTTCAATAGATTAGAACATATAGCTTAATTTTGGGTAGCCCTGTATATTGTCTATAATCAATATGCATTATAAATAATATTGTGTACTTGAATTTAGACTTACTTGAAAAACATCTAACACAAAAGAAATTACAATTCCAGCAATTTTCAAATGTAGCCGCAATATATCCAAATACATTGGGTAGCCCTGTAAATGAAAGATGAATGATTTCCATAAAACAATCTGTACAAAACATACTTTTATGCATGTTATAAATTTTGTTGTTTCCCTTTTGCTTAAGTCAGCCTATAGATGTTACACTGTACTTACCAGCAATTTCTCCATAGACGTAATGTATTTGAATTCTCTTGGAAGTCCCTGTACAAGAACTATTTGCTTGATATCAACTAAAGGTTTGGTGTAGCATTCCTATATGATATACATTTAGAATACAAAGTTTGGACTTTGTGCTGTTTTTTGCTTTTGAGATATGCTGATAACAGGCAGACCCACATACTAACCGCTAAAAGCATTATTTTCGATCCAGGAGACCTCAAAACCTGTAAATATAACAAAAACTCAATTCCGAAAATTTGACCCAAAAACAATACTTTCTCTACGTTAAGGGTAAGAGAAAGCAAAAATTTTTAGAGTCAAGTTATTAGATATAAACGCAAAACCGGTGTCCCTCCTCAGCTCCTCGATTTAGCGTAGTTCATACAAACATAAAAATTTTAGGCCGTTATAAAATTTAAACGTTTATTGAAAAATTATTTAGGCAAATTTCCCCCCACCCGACTCCTTGAAATTTAGAAACTCGGTGAAAATGCACAAGTGATGACAGCATACAGTCTTCAAAATTTAATTTCAATTTTCTGCAATTTCATTTCCATTTGTGTTGATAAGACATATGTACAAACAAGTCCTTCTAGCTCATTCGGAAGGGTAGGTTGATTTCTTTTTTCCTCATCAAGTATCCGACATTTTGAAACAAAATGGCGGCTACAAATTATTAATGGACTTAGTAGAAGTATTGATGTGGGCTATGTGCATATGGAGTTTTAAGCAAATCAGTTCATAAATATCTTTTTATGTGGATTTGAAATTTTAAAGTGGCCGGCATTTGGAAAAAAGATGGCGGTCCAAGTTCGCAAACAAATATATCAAATGCATTTGTGAGATAAGTCTACTGCAGAAATTCAGTTCGAATTAATTCAGAATTTCAAAAGTTATCGTATTGACAAATTAAGTGGTCGCCACTTGCATCAGAATGGCGGAGCAAGTTGCTCAGTGAGCTAATCCAAGATATTTGTAAGGTAAGTCCACTGTCCATGTTTGGTTCGAATAAATTCAGTATCTCAAAAGTTATCGCGATAAAAAATTCTCAAGTGGCCGCAACTTTGCTCCGCAAAATTGCGTAGAAACTTGCCCAACGAAATCATAGATATTTGAATGATGAATCCATTTTCAACTTTCGTTCGAATTAATTAAGTATTTTAAATTTATCATAACAAAATTTCAAGTGGTCGCCACTTGGAAACAATATGGCGGTGCAAGTTGCAAGCAAACTCATCCAAGGTATTTGAAGCATAAATTCAACCAACTTTGGTTCGAATCAGTGCAGTATTTTGAAAGTTATTGTTATGATAAATTTTCAAGTGACAGTCTAAATGGCAGCAACTTGGAAACAAAATGGCGGAGCAACTTGTCCAGCGAAATAATCCAAGATATAAAAGTTCAATATCCAACTTTGGTTCAAAATAATTCAGTATTTCAAAAATTTAAAGTGGCACCGTGATTTCAAATGGCTACCACTTGAAAACAAAAAAGCGGAGAGAGATGTCCAGCGAACTTATCTGAGATATTTGAATGATAAATTCACTGCCTGAATTTAATACGAATTGATTGAGTATCACAAAGACAAAAGTTATCATAATGGCAAATTTTCAAGTGGCAGCCACTTGGAAATAAAATAACGGAGCAAGTTATCATGCGAAAATATCAAAGATATTTGAATCGTGAGTTCATTATCCAACTTTGGTTTGAATCAGTTTAGTATTTTAAAAGTTATCGTGGTGGCACATTTTTAAATGACAGCCTGATTTCAAGTGGCTGCAACTTGGAAACAAAATGTCGGAACAAGTCGCCCAGTGAACTCATCCAAGATATTTATATGATACGTTCACTGTCCAACTTTGGTTCGAAGTGAATCAGAATTTAAAAGTTGTCATGATTATAAATTTTCAAGTGGTAGCCTGATTTCAAACTGTCCCGCTTAGTTTATAGCATCCGCATTTTGTTAAACATGGCGGTTAAAGTTCATTAATAAACTTGTTGTGACCCTTATATGGTCTATGTATACATCAAAATTCAAGCAAATCCGGTCTTAAATACGATTTTTACAATGGGGATTTCAAAGGTTGAAGTAGCCACCACTTGAAAACAAAAAAACGAAGCAAATTCGTTAACTAACTCATCCAAGATATTCATAAGATAAATTCGCTGTCCGAATTTGATTCGATTTGGCGTATTATTAGTTCACCATCACACTATAGGTATGGGGAACTTAGGTAATCGTGAAAATTTTTTATTTCCCCATCATACTATAGGTATGGGGAACTTAGGTAATCGTGAAAATTTTCGACCTCGGTTTTTTGACTTTTTTACACGTTTTCAGGTGTGAGGAATCCGAAAATGACAAAATTTGTATGGTGTCTGTCTGTAGGGTGTCTGTTAGTGTGTCAGTCCGTTAGTCCGTTAGTTTGTTAGTCTGTTTACACGATATCTCACGAACAAATTGTCGCAGAGAGGTCAGACCAGTTTTAAAATATTACTTAAGACACTGGCAAGAACCCTATTTATTTGCAACATTCGAATTAAAAAACTTCGTAAGTTATTCGAAATTTACGATTTTCTTAACATGGGAGAATAGGCCAAAATTTCACTTAAACTTGCATTAAATGAAAAATTTTTGCTTTAAAAATGTCAATACCAGTTTTAAAATATCAGTTTTGATGCCGGAATGAACATCAGTTTCTATAAACATGCTAGTTTAAAAATTTCGCAAGTTATTGAATATTTACGAATTTCTTAACATGGAAGAGTAGGGCAAAATTTCACATAAACGTCAATTTTTAGGGATATTTTCATCGTAAAAATGTCAGACCACTTTTGAAATATTATTTAGGATACTGACATGAGTACCATAGAGTATGAATTTTCCAATTTACAAAATTCGTAAGTTATGTGGAATTTACGATTTACTTAAAATGGCAGAATAAGGCAAAATCGATTTTTAGGATCATAAATATATCAGACAATTTGAAAATAACATTTATGATACTTGTATGAACATGATTGACTACAAATATTCTAATAGGAAAATTTCGTAAGTCATTCGAAATTTAAGATTTTATCAACATAGCAAAATGGGACGATATTTCATATAAATACGCATTTTCGTGAAAGTTGCATTGGAAATAGTAGCATGAAAATAAACTACGAAATTGACCCCAATAAAATAAATTAATAGATTAGAATAAGATATCGAACTGAATGGTGGGTAGCCTATTAAGCGAGAATTTCGTTCTGTTACTGTGTCAAGCGTTTGGTCAAATTCATATCTCTTAACATGTATATAATATGTCCTGTACAAGAAATTTATGAGAACATACATATGATGGGGAACTGAGCAGAGTCCACCTATGCCAACTAGTTTCTGAAGTTATCGTGATAATTTTTCAAGTGGTAGCCTGATTTCAAGTGGCTCTGCTTAGTTTAAGATATCCACCATTTTGTTAAAAATGGCGGATTAAGTTCATTAATAAAATTGGTTGAGACTTATGTGGTCTATATTTACATCAAGATTCAAGCAAGTCCGGCCTTAAATATGCTTTTTACAGTGTGGATTTGAAATTTTCAAGTGGCAGCCACTTGAAAATAAAATGGCGGAGCAACTTGGTTAACTAATTCATCCAAGATATTAATAAGATAAGTTCGTTGTCCAAATTTGGTTCGATTTGGAGTATTATTTCGGGAGTTATCGTGATGACAAATTTTTCATTATATATAGATAGATAGATAAATAAATAGACGAAGTTATTGCAATAGGCTGATTTCTAAAAAAGAAAGCAACCTAAAATCAACCACTGAAAACTTGATTTCCATATTCGGGTGAACTTAAAACGCACGTATATACACCTCTCTCCTTCCCTCAGAAAAATGCGTTGAAATTTTGAAAGCAGACTAGTACTTTGATTTTCATAGGGAAAGAGACAATAATTATCATAATATAAATAATCGATCTTAATACATTAGATTGCGCATAGCGCGCTCAGATTTTAATCCAGGTAAATAAATAATATATGAAATATTTATTTATATTCAATTTTACTAGAGAGCTGAAGAGTTTATAAAAGAGTTCAAAAGTTATTAAACATTAACAGTTTATAAGAAGGTGAGATTTGTACTCACCTTCTCTCCAGTCCATGATTAAGTGTCCAGCGTCAGTAAGAACGATCTTTCATCGGGAGTAGAATCTGAAAATAAATGCTGTGTGTTTTCGTAATATTAGAATTTGTAGTAAATTTAATTATTATTTTCATGATAGAAGTAATCACTGATGTTTATTTAATTTTTTAATGAATTCTGGATTACCATATATAATCTTATATATATTATATAATTAAAGTATTATGTTATAATGGAGCATTTAACAAAGCTCCTTTCTTATCCGGTTACATATTGCAAAAGTAAAGATACATATACATTCTCGAAGCGCGCGAGAGAAAGAGTTTAGAAAATGATGATTAAACAGTTTGAAAGCATAGGAGTGGTACATTCTTCTTAGCTACCCGTACATTAATGAAGATTGTTTCTTGGCTAAAAGAGTTTATTGGAATAAGAGTTCTTTAACAGTGAAATATTAAAACACAAATTATTTCAGTTTTTCTTTCACTTTTACGACATATCATTCCTCAGTAGTTTTCCTGGAGTTGGTAAAATATAAAGAAATTCCATTATTAACATCCAATAGAGAAAAATATATTCCCTCAATCTTCATTAGCCCTGTATATTATCCATAAATTATACACACACGATATAGTGTACTTAAATTTAATACAATATGGAAAGTACATAACACAAATTAAAATGTACTTTCAGCGATTTCTGAGTAATTGTTCTGATATAAGTAAATTCTTTTCTGTGAACCTGTAAACAAATGATAAATTATTTTCATATCATGTATTAAAACATGCTTTTAAGCATTACTGGAAATTACGCTGGTTTTTGATTTCTCCTGGTTGTCTCTGTGCACGAACTATTTGCTTAATCTCAACAAAACATTTACTTTAGCATCTCCACATGATACAGATTTAGAACACAGAATTTCGACTTGCGTCTAATATTTGTTCTTGAGATATGCTTATAACAGACATATATACGCAGAGAGCGGTATATAGCAACAGCGAAAAGCTTAATTTTTGAATCCAGAGGGCTGCAACGTGTAAATATATCAAAATCTCAATTTCGAAAATTTGACCAAACTAAACAAATTAATAAAGAAAAAAATAAAACTTGCTATACACCATTTTATGGGCAAGAGAAAATAACGAAGAATATTTCACGAAAGAATAATAAAAGTCTTGCAAAATATGAAAATGAATCAAGTCCAAAAAATTTGGAGTGACTCTGCTCGACTTTCCGAACATTGAGTAATTAACAGTTTTGTAGATAAAGTAAAGAAAGAGGAGTTATTAAACAAACAAAAGAGAGAAAACCATAATAGAGTGTGTTTCTCCCTATATTACACGATGTTTTATTGAACGCTACTGAACTTTGAGCCCATAGATCATAATGATAAAGAATTTTTCGTTGTGTCCCTGTAAAAACCTATAAATGCTAGATTCACCAAAATGCTTATAGTGAGTGCAACAGTGATTTATAATATTCATATAAATTTTCAGCTCAATTAAATAAGGCGTTTAGATGCTATCGCACTTTTAAAAATTTGGCCCCATAGACCATTATGTTAAAGAATTTTTCCTGGTGTCCCTGTAAAATAACTATAAGTGCTAGATTCACCAAAATCAATAGGGTTCGTACTAGGGTGACTTACAATATACGTACCAACTTTCAGCTTATTCGAACAAAGCGTTTAGACGCTAGCGTGTTCACTCACAGACATACACACGCACATACATACACACATACATACGCACATACATATATCATCGTAAAAATAGTGAATACGGACTCAGGGGACCTAGAAACGTATAGAAACATCAAAATCTCAAATTCGGATTTTTGACATGATTACAATACTTTCCTCACTACAGTGTTCGAAAAGTAAAAGTAGAATTATACATGTCATTTTATGAAGATGGGGTTTCAAGTTTTTTTTTTTTTTTTTTTAAACATAATCAAAAGAAAATTTAAACTTAGGGTCTTGAAAAAAAAAGAAAAAAAAAAAGAAAAAAAAAAAGAAAAAAATTAAAAACTTTTTTCTCTATTCTTAAATTTAATGTACATAAAATGCCATGAAATATAAGATTTTGTGTTGAATTCTGTGTGTAATTTAAGTTATAAGGCTTTGCAGAAAATGAAAACTAACTGAAAATGAATGCAACAAATTATTTTAGTCATAATAACTTCCTGAAAACATAACCAAAACGTAAAATTGAATACAACAGATAGGCTTGGGAAAAATAAATTAAACGTAAAATCTAAATATTCATCTTGCAAAAGGCTATTATAGAAAATAAATAACGAAACTATATAAATTGTGGAAATAAAATATACGATTTTGTCATGAAGTAGAATTATGTTTTTTAGAAAATCAAACAAACGGAAAATTAAAGATAACAATATAAAAGCCTTGGTAGAACCTGTGGGAAATGACTTTCCGTGAATGAAAAACATACAATTACTCAACGAATGTATTAAAAAGGGGCGAGAAAAGGTGAATAGACTCCGATAAAGTCACAGGGATTAAAAAGAAACTGGTTACACAACGAAAAGCTTTCTGGTCAAGGTTTTGGATTTCTGCTATTACGTTTTTCTTTTAAAAATGGAACCTCTTTCAACTAATCTAATCTGCAAAACTGACTGCATGATAAATGATTGTGACGGTTTAATTCTAACAGGTACGCCCGAGGGGAAATAAAAAGTATATCTTGACGCCCTGAAGCATTTCAATGAAATATATAATTCATAATTGAAATGAAGTGCAATCTAAGTTGAGCTTACGTTAAACGCTTAATGAATAGACATACATTATCATAATAAATTAACAGAACGGTGTATAACCATAAAATTACAAAAATAATTATATGTTTGTGAAGATAAAAAAGAAATAAAAAGATATGTTTTTGACTGTTTCGAGATAAAAAGAAAAACAAGAAGCTTATAATAGTTATAATTTTGAAAATTATAGTTACCTTTATATATTGTTTTTTTACAGAGAATGTAAATGTTTAAAGATAGGATCTGTAATTATTTATTTTCTGTGTTTCTCTTACAACGCTTTTTTCGAAATGACTAATGTTCTTTATTTTGTTGTGAATACTTAATGCTATGGTTGGAAAAAGAAACGTAATTAAGTGTCCAATCAGAATGTTACAAAAATACTTTCCTACATTTATAGAAATATAAATTACAAGATTATTTGAGCCATTGTGAGGTTTTATAATGAAAAGTTTTAATTAAAATCTTCTAAATGAAATATTGGATAATGAAAGGGTTTTAATTAGAAGATTCTTAATATTTAGATATAGTAAATATTAAACAGCTGACACCAGTAATAATAGGATTAATCAGCTTGAAAATTCGTTTTAAAGTTTTATTTTTATATATAAGAGTTCCAGTGACCAGTAATGATAGGATTAATCAGCTTGAAAATTCGTTTAAAAGTTTTATTTTTATATATAAGAGTTCCAGTGAATAGCTTTTCGTCACGTATTATTTTTCTCACATACACTATTTACCTTTTTACTATCCGAACACATATATGTAAAGTATTGTAATCATGACAAACATTCAACTTTGAGATTTTGGTGTCGCTCTACATTTTGAGGTCCCCTGAATTCATTTTTGCTAATTTTACGGTGATGTGTGTGTGTGAATATTATAATGTCTAGACGCTTTCTTCAAATGAACTGAAAGTGAATACGTATGTTACAGGTCACCGTAACACGAACCCTATTGATTTTGGTGAATCTAGAAATTAGTTTAACAGGGACACAACGAAAAATTCTTTACCATTAAGGTCTATGGGCTTGAATTGCAAAAGATTTAAAATTAACAACATACTATTTGAGGAAATATACTCTATTATAATTTTCTCTTTTGTTTATTGAACGACTTCTCTTACAGCAATTTATTAATACAGCCGTTAATTATTTAATGTTCAGAAAGTAGAGTAGAGTCACTCTAGATTCTTTTTATACTTGTCCTTCAGGTTTCGCATCTGCCTGTTAATTCCTGACCTTTTTCTTTTCTTTTCCTTCTTTTTTTTAAGTATAGGAAAACAATCATCCATTCGAACTCCCAATTTTTTTTATAAAATTTCTTAATGTAGCATTTACTAATATAACTGAAAAAAAAAAATGAAGAGACACTACTCGACTTTTCGAACACTGAGTAGTTTAAATGAAGTAAGAGTAGTCGTTAAATTTAAAAAAGAGAGAGAGAAAGTTATCACGGGGTGTTTGAGTATTTCTTCCCAAATAGTATCTTGATTTAACGCTATTGCACTTCAAATTTCAAATATTTCGAGATCATACGCCATAATGATAATGAATTTTTAGTTGCGTCCCTCTAAAAATCTGTAAGGCTAGATTCACAAAAATCCATACACCTCGTGTGATGATGACCTATAACATGTATATAAATTTAAAATTCTATCGAATAAGGCATCTAGACGCTATCGCGCTTTAAATAATTTGAACTCTTAGGCCATAATGGTAAAGAATTTTTCTTTGTATCCCTGTAGAGAGAGAGAGAGAAAAAAAAAAAAACTAGTTGGCATAGGTGGACTCTGCTCAGTTCCCCATCATATTTATGTTCTCATAAATTTCTAGTGCGAGACATATTATAATCATGTTAAAAGAAAGGAATTTGACCAAAGCTTGATACAGTGACAGAATGAAATCCCCGCCTAATAGGCTATCCACCGTTCACTTCGATATATTTATCTTATTCTAATCTATTTATTTATTTTATCAGGGTCAATTCCGTTGTTCAGTTTTCATGCTACTATTTCCAATGCAATAATCCTCAAAATTCAGATTTAAATGAAAATTTTACAATTTCGCTATGTTGATAAAATCGTAAATTACGAATGATTTACGAAATTTTCCTTTAGAATATTTGTATTCAATCATGTTCAAACAAATATCATAAATGTAATTTTGAAGTTGTCTAATGTATTTATGGTCCTCAAAATGGAAATTCATGCTCAATTTTGCCTTATTCTGACATGTTAAGTAAATCGTAAATTCCAAATAACTTACGAATTTTTTAAATTTCAAAAAATCATAGTCTATGATATTCATGCCAGTATCCTATATAATATTTCGAAAGTGGTTTGACATCTTTACGAGGAAAATATCCCTCAAGATTGACGTTTATGTGAAATTTGGATCTATGCTGCCATGTTAAGAAATTCGTAATTTTCCAATAACTTACGAAATTTTTATATTGGATAATTCATAGTCATTAATATTCATGCCAGTGTTCCAAATAATATTTCAAAAGTAGTCTGACATCTTTACGATGAAAATATCTCTCAAAATTGACGTTTATGTGAAATTTTGCCCTATACTGCCATGTTAAGAAATTCGTAAATTTCCAATAACTTGCGAAACTTTCAAAGTAGCACATTTATAGTTACTAATGTTCATTCCGGCATCAAACCCGATATTTTAAAACTGGTCTGACATTTTTACAGTAAAAAGTTTCCATTTAATGCACGTTTAAGTGAATTTTTGTCCTATTCTCCCATGTTAAGAAAATCGTAAATTTCTCATAACTTACGAAGTTTTTTAATTCGAATGTTGCAAAAGAATAGGGTTCTTGCCAGTATCGAAAGTAATATTTTAAAACTGATCTGACCTCTCTGCGATCATTTGTTCGTGACATATCGTGTTTACAGACTAACAAACTAACGAACTAACACACTGACACACTAACAGACTGACACACTAACAGACACCCTACAGACAGACACCATACAAATTTTGTTATTTTCGGATTCCTCACACCTGAAAACGTGTAAAAAAGTCAAAAAACCGAGGTCGAAAATTTTCACGATTACCTAAGTTCCCCATACCTATAGTATGATGGGGAACTAAAAGGCTAGATTCACCAAAATCAATAGGTTTTGTGCTACGGTGACTTATAACACACGCACCAACATTCAGCGCAATCAAACAAAGCGTTCTGACGCTATCGTATTCTCGCACATACATATATCCCCGTAAAAATAGCAACGATGAATTCAGTGGACCTAAAAACGTGTAAAAACATTAAAATCTTAAAGTCGGATTTTTTTTTTTTTTTTCATGATTACAATACTTTCCTTACATATGTATGTTCAGAAAGTAATTATCATATATGATTTTCGTTCATTTGTATATTCTTTCGTGCTCTATGTTACATAATTATGTTTAGATTAGCACAAAGCACTGCGTGTTATAAAGATCTCCTACAGCAGGCCCGCCCAACCCAAAAACTCTTGGCGCGCCGCATTGAAAATCTATTTTAAACAGGCGGGCCGCAAGTGGGATGCGTTGTATAAATGAAAGAACCATATAGACATAGTAATTATTATTATTATTACTGGTGGGCTTGTGAGGATTTAAAATAGAAAATATGTATATTAAATATATATTTATTCATAAAATAACTATAAAACAGTCAAAATCTTACGATTAAACATTCATAAGTATAATAATAAGAATCAGTTATTGGTATGATAATATTTTACTAACATCAACGAGTTCGATAACTACCTTAATAGGTATTTTCGTTAAAAAAAAATCAGGAAAAATTTATTAATTTTAGATGTTTTAACCGAAGATGCCAAATTAGAAATTTCCTGAATTTGGTCGCGAGCCGCAGAACCTTACACGGTGGACTACATGCGGGCCGCGGGTTGGCCAGCCCTGTCCTACAGCATATTTCCTATTGAAAATGGAGTAAAACTGCATCGTTTTCTTTCATACCCATAAGCAATATATAAAATAAATTCTGATAGGTATCAGCTTGCCAGTGGTAATTGTTTAAACATATTTAAGGACTAAAATTATCTTTAGTATAATGAAAATTGTATACATATTGTTGAATTTTCCTACATCACATAGATAAATACACAGAGTCCATGCATATTTTACTGAGCCAATCAGTCCGAATGATGCGTGCATCGTTATGAACAGATCTACTGGAAGTAATCACTTAAACACAATTCAATGGCTGTTTATTATGCATTAAATTATAGAATTTTATATATGAGTAGCACTATCGACACGATATATAAATTACTGGTTATAAATTCGAAATATATAAAATAACGGTTAAAAATTTAAAGGTTTAAAATAATTCATTTATACATAATTTGAATGTATTTATATAGTAGTCAGAAAATACGCATGTTTCGTTCCCATAAACAAATTTTCAAAATAATTCGAATGTACACACATACATACCAAATACTAAAAAATATTTTTTTTAATTAAGAGGACCTCAAAATATGTTCTTACAGCATTATAGCAAAAAGTCATTTTCTAAAATTGGACCCTAAAACAATACTTTCCCTATCACATATGGATAAGTAATATGTTACTTTAGATTAATCATCATTTGTTGTGCTACTTCTATTTTGTATGTTCGATTTTCTCCCTTATTGTGCATAGTTATCAATTATGTATTTTTATATAATTTTAATTTAAAATCTATATGTATAATATTAGGTTTTAAAAGTCAGACTTTTTTTTTTTTTTTTTTACTTTCTTCTATATGCAATATAGAGAGAGTATTGGATTCGTGAAAATTTTCGAACTCCGGTTTTCGATGGATTTACACGTTTTGGGATGTCCTGAACACGATTTGATAGTTTTTAGAAAATGTCTGTCTGCGTGTCTTTCTGTCTGTGTGTGGTGGGTATCACGAATGTTGTGGACGCTGTATCTCACGAACCAATGAACGAAATTTAACCAAACTTGGTATTTAGTTGAATTCTGACATAAACTGGTGCTGATTAGATTTGGGGATCCATTGCTCAACAGGTGGCGATGCGATTGCATTTTTTTTTTTAATTTTTAACATGACAGTATAGGACAAAATTTCGTATAAATGTACATAATGAAAGTTATTTTTAACTTGTGATAGTAAAATTCATATGAATTATTGATAATAGTAGTTGTTAACTAGGAAAAAAATTTTGTGTATGTGGGGTATCGTTCCCCCTGGGGGGGGGAGTACTCTCCGGGGGGGGGTAAATTTTCAAGATGGGTATCTTTCGAAAGGTCTTGCCAATACCTTTAAAACGAATGGTTGAACTGCAGATCTGTGATAATTTCAAACAAAGTTATCGAATTTTTTACTTTTAACGTAATTTTTTTTTTTTTAATTGTGAATGAAATGGACATTTTGGATATTTAGTGTTATACTACTTCTCTAATATGGAAATCGTACTGCATTATCAAGGAAGATAATCTTTTTTAAATAATAATTTTAATAAATTATTTTTACTGAGTTAATTTGCATAGGAAAATATAGAAGAAAGTCATGTGGTGGTGTCCAAAGCATACTAGTTTTAATGTAAAATGGTTAAATTCTCTCACTACCTCAAATATCTCCGTTTCATAAATCCGTAGTGCAATTGTGTACAATAAACTTTAAAAATTGACTTTTCTTACCTTGATTAAAAAATATTTGTGTCAATAAAAATACCTTCTTATACACTCTAACATTTTTTTTAATTTTATATTCGGCAAAATTTTCTTATCACTTTAAATTTTAAAATACTACTCTCATTTTAAAGAACCGAAGTAATACTTTAAAATAATACTCTCATATTTCAAACTATTTACACTGCGAAAAATACCCGTAGACTTTATTGGAAAATACTGTAAATTTCAATACTGAAAAAACTAAATCAAAAGTACAGTTCAAAACCGTAAAATTGTATCACTGACATATATTTTACGGGAAAATATTGTAAATCAAACAGGCTTTCCGTTAAAAGCACAGTTTTGTCCCGCATATTTGACGGAGAAATACTGGCCCCCAGCTGCTAGTTTATCCCGCACTTTTACAGTTTATATTTTGCAGAATATGTCTATTTCATATGAGTCTCTTTACAAACACTTAAGCTCTAGAAATAACGGTAAAAAATCAGACTAGATCAGATAAAAAATTAAATACTTATTAATATATATAGGGTAAGTGCACCAGTGATTGACACTTTTAGAGCAATCTCTGATGTTTTTAATGTTCTAGTCACCAGGAAATATTTTTAGAAATCTTAAGTTAGTGCATGTGGCATGAAAGACATTCAGAACCCCATATATGTTAAAATATATACATTTGATAACAATTATTATTATTATTATTATTATTATTATTTTATGAATTTTTATTTGACAGCTAGTCAATGTTCCAGTGATTGGCACTGCCAGTTTTTCATTTTATCAGTCATTGGCCCCCTATGTTCCAGTGTTTGACACTGCTAGTTATTCATTTTACCAGTTATTGGCATCCTATGCTCCAGTGATTGACATAAAATGTTAAAATTCTTATGTGTAAAATATGTGATTTTATTATTTTTCTTATTTATTAATTATTTCGCGATAGATGTCAATTACTGGAGCATGCCAATCACTAGAGCACTTACCCTATATTTAGAATAGATTAATATCTATTTCGTTTTCTTTTGTGTGTGTGTGAGTGCGAATCTTCTAGTTCTTAAAATCAAAAATCATTTCATCGAATTTTGTATACATTAAATTTTGCACGATAAACGTTGTACCACATTTATTAAAATCACATTTATAAAATCACTGGAGCACCTACCCTATCTATCTATCTATCTATCTATCTATCTATCTATCTATCTATATATATATATATATATATATATATATATATGTATGTATATATATATAACCTTTTAGAAAAAGATCACACTTTAAAATCACGGAAGAGAATTCCACGTCTCTTAGACAATCCATTCATCATTCACTTTTGGCATATGCTCTTAGTTCGCAATCATCAAACCAATTAGTTTTAACGACATATATACATCAACTGTTAGAAATTAATGGACGGACTAATTTAACACTGCTCTGACCCAAAATCACCCTTTTATGTTGCACTGCGTCAACCCCAATCTAACACATGCGTTCAGACAGTTCATGTATACATCATACGCTATGCTATTCGAGCGAGCGTGATTGGCGTCTATAAACAGTGTATAGCGATGCACTCAAACTCAGAAGACATAACTAAAGCGATAAGAAAGAAAAAAGAAAGATTAATAGTAAATCAATATATCATCTAATGAAGGTTTACAAGCTTTCGGCATAGCAATTAACACTATTAACACTGATGAACTCGATTTTTAAAATAATTATAAGATAAAAACATTTTGTACACCAAGGTTTTAAATTTTCTGTTGAATCATAGGTATAGAACTACATTAGCAGTTTATCAATGCGTATAAAATCTTTAAAGTGACAATGACGTCTGTTTTTGTGAGATGCATCATTTAACTTTTTACAATTTTTATTACGTTCACGTCCAATTAAGTGTATTTATTTTTATGTCGAAAGAAAAAGAACTCGTTTTTTTTTTTTTTTTTTTTTTTTTTTGGGGGGGGGGGGGGTCAGCAATTAAATTATAGCTAATATTTAAATGGCTAATTTTAAAACTATTAGGAGGTTATTATTTTCATATTTTAATTAATTAAAAGAAAACTAATTAAAAATTTGGAAATCGAGTTTCGAAGTATCATGTTGTCATCGGATTCCGAGCTATTCTGAAAGTTTCAAATGTCTAACTAGTAGGGAAGTGAGTTAAAAATCGATTGCAAGGTTTGTACCGAACAAAAAAGAATAGAAGTGTATAAAAACATGGTAAAAAATATTGTCATTCTAACGAAATAAAGTGTAAATGGGAGAGTATTAAGATTTATTTATTATTAATATCATGAGCTTTGAATACAACATGTTAAATTTATTATATCTTATTACAAATATATTAGATGTGTAGGGTTCACGCTAGCATAGCGACCATTATCGCCAAGTCCATAATTGTTGCCAAAATTTTGGACATACATAGCAAATTTGTCGCTTAAAATTTTTTATAAACCTATTTCTTTCTACTTTATATTTTTATTTATTTTTAGAAAATGAAAACACGTCATTCCATATGTGTAAAATGCTGATTAAAAAAAAAAAAAGAAAGAAAGAAAGAAAAGAGGCTTTAAGAAATCTAAATCTACAAATTTAAAACATGGTTCTAATTCCAATTTTCGTTGATTGTTTTGTAAATATCGTTAAAATCTCAATTGTGAAATAAGTGTATTTATATCTTCAAGATTCCGTAACAAAATGATTCCGCATTTCTTTCCCCACTTTTTTTTTTTTTTTTTTTTTTTTAATCTGATGGAGAGTTGCGTTTAATTATTTCGATCTGAAACAAATGTGATTTTGCATTTTATTTTATTTGTTTACTTTCTCAATATTTCGACACGGGCGCTTAAAACTTGTCTTGCACAAATTATGTATTAATTATTATATTCTTTAATAATCAATGTGCTGAATAAATTAATTACCTATTGAAAATAAACTTTCAATCTTTTGCAGGAATTAGTTTTTATAAAACAGAAACAAATATAGTGTTTGTGTTTGGAATATCCTAAACGTTTCTTCTGTTTTGTATAAGAGCATTCGTACATGCAGTAAAAATATGTATAAGAAGTGTGAACTTGTATATGTTTGTCTCCCATTTTATATTTTTGGACCACTAAATCATAAACTAAGTGGTCTTTGTGGACCAATACATTTTCATTACTGGCGTGAACTCTAAAATATGTAATAAAAAAATTTGTTTATAATAAAGGTGAAACGGCATGTTTTGAAATTTATGTACATACACCTTATAGTGTATTTTATAAATATGCTCTGATTTCTCTTCATGATTCCAGCTAATCTATTGAATAAAGCGCATTTTAAAACAATAAAAACCTGGAGGTGTCTCTACTCAATTTTCCGAACATTAAGTAATTAACTGTAATATAAATAAACTAAAATAAGAGAAGTCGTTAAATATATAAAAGAAAATTACAGTAGGGTGTTTGACTATTTGTCTCCTTATAATATGTTGTTAAATTTTCACTATTGCACTTCAAATAGCTTGAGCCCATAAATCATATGGATAAAGAATTTTTAGTTCTGCCCCTGTTAAAAAAACTACAGGTGTTAGATTAACCGAAATCAATTCCGTTTGTGTGATGGTGATCTATAATGCGGACAGAAATTTTCAGCTCAATCGAATGAGCCATTTACCCACACAGCCAATTACAACCATAAAAAGATAAAAAATGATCCATTAAACCTCTATAAACATGCTACAAATATCTATTAGCACAAAAAAAATGTCACTCTTTTTACTTTCTCTTACCCATAGGGTCGAGAAAGTATTGTTTTAGGGTCAAATTTTCGAACGTGAGTTTTTGTTATATTTACATGTTCTGAGGTCCCCTGAATACGAAAATCATATTTTTAGCGAATGGTCTGTGTGTTTGTTATCAGCATATCTCAAGAACAAATAGTAGCAGAAATTCCAAACTCGGAATTCTAAATTTGTATCCTATAGTGATGCTACACTAAGCTTTTCTTTGAGATGAAGCAAATGATTCGTGTACAGGGACACTCAAAAGTATTCAAATAGATTACGTCTGTGGGGGGAAATTGCAAGTAAGTAGAGTTTAACATCTATAGACGGCACTTAACCAAATGAAACGAATATATATTTTGTATAATAGAGATAGTCAACTGGGAAAAAAATTTTGTGTATGTAGGAGTCTCGCCTCCCCCCATGGGGGGAAGTCCCCCCTCGAGGGGAGTAAATTTTCATGATGGGTATCTTTCAAATGAGCTCACCGATACCTTTAAAACGAATGGTTGAACCATCGATCTGCGATAATTTAAAAATAATTTATCGATTTTTTTTTTCATTTTTAACCAAAAAAAAAAAAAAAAAATGTAATATTGAGAATAAATTCAACTTTTTTTATTTTTATTATTTAGTGTTATAGTGCTTTCCTAATATGGAAATCGTCTGCATTATCATAAAAGATAATTTGTTTAAATAATAATTTTAATAAATTATTTTTTAAAAACAGAATTAGTTTTTAATAACCGAATTAAAGTCTGTATAAATGGAGGTGCATTAATGAAACGGGGGGTTGAGGGGGGCGGTAGCCCCCCTCACACATAACTAATTATCATATAAAACTCTTCCGAAGCCTAATTTGAATTGTTTAACATAGGTTTACATAACAGTACTCGTTATCTTACCTCTTAATCTCCAACTTGTATTTATAGTATTAAATTTCACGGTAAGAGAAAGTCGTGTGTGTGACACACCAGATTGTTTACATCTATTAGATGTCTGTTAAATATCCCATAAAACTCCAAATATCTAATACTTCGACTTGTTAAATCTAATAGATATTGAAAATAAGTAAATCTTGTTTTGATCTGACATTTTACATTTATTAGACATTGAAAAAGGCACGTCTAAATTTCGTCTACATTTAAACATCTGATAGATATTTGTAAATAGTTCAGAATATCCAGGACTTTCAATGGACATTCTTAAGATATTTTTTTTTATTGATCATTGTATGTAATTCAGATGTCTAATGGATATTAGTGGCTGTGCGGGTAGACGCTATAACACTTTAAAAATTTTGGACCCATAGGAAGAATTAGTCGTTGCGTCCTTGTAAAAAAAAAAAAAAAAAAAAAACTATAAGTGCTAGATTCACCAAAATCAATAGTATTCGTGCTACGGTGACCTACATCATACATACCTACTTTCAGATCATTCGAACAAAGCCTTTAGACGCTAACATGTTCCCTCACACACATACACACATCATCGTAAAAACAACATAAATGTACTCAGGGGACCTTAAAAACGTATTGGTACACTAAAATCTCGAAGTCAAATTTTTGCCATGATTACACTATTTTCCTTACGTATGTATGTTCCGAAAGTAAAAAAGTAAGCGAAAAAAATAGTTTTTTTCCAAACATTTATACAGATTTTTTGACAATGTATTAACAAATGGCATTTTTGTCAAATACGATGGAAATTAATGAGAAGGCAGACGTTAAAAAAAAACAAACAAAATTGGAGTCAAAGCTCGACATTTCAATTTTACTAAAATATAAATCTACGTAACGGTAGTAATGTGTGCCAAAAAGAATCTTTCTGTTCCCATCATTTTATGTTAAGTTATAAGCGTCTATATTTGTAAAATAATATTGAATCTGCTGCAGAATGAAATCTTTAAACATCTCTGAAAAGTAATTTATACGTATAGTTGCGTCAAATTTAAAATGTTCCATCATGCATTTTTTTTTTTTTTATTCAATGTTCATGAAACTTCATTTAAAGGCTTTATGTATATATTTTAGCTCTAATTTTCGGTACAATATTTCAATTAATTAATAATTTTAATTAACGTCTTAATTCTAATTTTAATTTTATTTTTAATAGAAAATTTCTCATCTCCAAATAGGACTATATAAAACTGTATTTTCTTTTTTTTTTTCAGTAATGGATTTATAACGATATAGTTTCTCTCCTCCCCCCCCCCCCCCCACTATCTGGTTAAACGTATCATTTGAATGACGCGACATCAAATTCCTTCATTAACCATCATACAAACATTAACCTAAAAAACAAATCAGTTCTAGGAACTTCGACAAGGACTAATCAAATGAAATTAAGAAGATATTCACATATTTACAGTAAAATTATTGAAATGAAATTATAGGACCGAATTGCACGGCCGACCTCGCTACAACAGTATATAGGATACTTCGCGGAGAAAGCAACATTAGCCCTTTATAGGGCCATTTTTTTCTAGTAATGTTATGTTAAAGTATTTTTGGAATTGTGATTGATTTATAAAAAGGAATCCATTTACCTTATTACCTAAAATTAATTTGATTTTTTAAGACCTTTTTTTTTTTTTTTTTGCTTCTCATCGCCTACTGGGAGCTATTCAAAAGGTAGGACATCTTATGTTTTTCATTTCTTTTATTTCGCATTGCATTATATATTGCATGGCATATGGTTACCAATTTTAATCAATCGTACGTCATCTGGGACAGTTTTCTTGCTACACAGGAAACTTACAGGACGTCCTTTGCATTTACGACTTGAAAATCCAGAAATCAGTTGTCATGCTAACCGAAGTAGAAAATTTAATTGATCTCTAGGACCCGAATCCGAATCTCTTTTACTTACTTTCCAGAGTATAAAACAGAGCTGCCAACCTAATCCGGCAAATTGTTTGTACCGCCCCTTTTTCTACACCAATATATTTTTAGAGTATTTGTTTTCTTAATTCCTCGTAAATATATTTGAGGAGAATTACTCTAAAAATTAAGTGGTGTAGAAAAAGGGGCGTTACTAACAATTTGCCGGATTAGGTTGGCAGCTCTGATGAAAGCATCTACAGTAGCCAGATGAATTAGGGTAAAGGTATAGGATTCGGCATTTAAAAATTAATGAAGTTGGTGGGAAGTATACTTCCCACGGCCTTATAAAGGGTTAAAGAATTTGTTCAATCTGCACTACCTTCCGGGAAATATACTTTTATTGGCATGGACTCGAGTCTTGCGCTGGTCTAGTAAACTTGACTGACACCCGAGCCTCAAAATGACTTTCGACCCGTGACAATGTTAAATATATGTTAAGTAAGAAACTAAATTTCTATTACACAAAATAAAGTTATGTTATTGAACAGATTCTTTAGAGAATTGAATATTAAGTAAACTAGTATGTTGTGGCCACCACATGACTTTCTTCTATATTTTCTTATGCAAATTCACTCAGTAAAAATAATTCATTAAAATTATTATTTAAAAAGTTATCTTCCATGATAATGCAGACAATTTACATATTAGAGAAGTAGTATGACACTTATTTTTTTTTGTGTGTGTTAAAAATGAAAAAATCGATAATTTTATTTTAAATTATCGCAGATCGATGGTTCAACCATTCGTTTTAAATGTATTGGCGAGCTCTTTTGAAAGATACCCATCATGAAAATTTACTCCCCTCGAGGGGGGACTTCCCCCCAAGAGGGGAGGGCGTGGCGAGGCTCCTACACATACAAAAAACATTTTCCAGTTGACTATCTCTATTATAAATAATTCTTGTAAATTTCATAATGATTAATAAAAAATAATTATCTTTATGCACATTTATACAAAATTTTGTCCTATACCCCCGTGTTAAAAATTTAGAAAAAGCGGGATGGCAACGCAACCTGTAAGACAATTTTTACCAAAAGTTGATAGGCACTACTAATTTATGTCAAGGTGCAACTACATACCAATTTGTATGAAATTCTGCGCAGTAGTTCCTGAGATACAGTTGCCATAAAATTTTGTCACACAGACTGACAGACAGACATTTTCTAAAAATGGTCAAATCGTGTTCTGCAGCTCTCAAATCGTGTAAATCCATCAAAAACCCGAGGTCGAAAATTGTTACGAATCCAATATTTTCTTCTATTAAATACAAGAAAGTAAAAACAACAAGTATGTTTGTCTAATTATAAACTAAACATCAGTGTAAAATATAACAATGTTTCAAGTGTGTATTACTTTAAAAAAAAATTCACGGTTCCAGATATTTTGACTGAATAAAAAAAGAAAATCATAAGCAAATGTATATCAAAAGACACATAATCTTCACATATTAAGTTTTGACGTTAAATATTAGTACTAATGTAGTTTTAATAAAAGCTCCTGTTATGAGTCATGTTTCTTAAAATTACTAAGGAGGAAAATAATTCCACCAATTGTTTGCATTCAAAAAGTTAGACTCGTAAACGAAATGTGTAAGAAAATTCTTCGAAGAAAAGACATTTTTTGCAGGCAATCCACGCGTCAAAAATGAATAGAATTCTGATCATCACCCGACAACCCGCCGATTCACGGTCCGATGCATGACTATAACATAAATTAAATACTGAAAAATAGTTGCAAAAATGACAATTTTGAGTTTATGTCATTGAAAAATGTAGACGAAGTGCCTCTACGTACTAAAAAGCGCCATACCACAAAAATTATCCACCTAAAAAGGCAGTTGAATCAGTTTTTTCTTCCTTGTAGCAAGGCAATTGTTCTCTCTCAGTTCAACAGAAAAAGAAAGTTTATGATAAAAGTTTAAAAAGAAACATTTATAAAATATGTTAAATATATTTTAGCACATTTAAAAATTCGAAATTAAAGTAAATGAAGAACTCAAAACAAAAAATTAGAAAAGTATGAAAAGTACAATACTAAACCTATTTCCACTTAAAATAACTACAGCATAAATGTATTTTCATGAATACACTAAGTGCTAGAAATTAGTCAGACTAATTTGGCACTGTCATGAACTAAAATAATCTTTTTAATGTTGTATTTCTCCGGCTTGAATGCATAACACATACTCTCGGACGGTCCAGTTATACATCAAATAAGAACGTAGTTCTTGGAATCGTGACTTGACTCTATAAATGATATATTGATAGAAAAATTGTGTGCAATAAACATCAACTAAAACAGGGGAAAAATAGGTTAGTTTATTGTAAGAAATACATCATCTAATGAAGGGTTAAAAGTTTTTAGTAAAGTAATTCCCGAACAGTTAATGAACTGTTGATAAATTAGATCGAAAATGAAACATGTAATGGATGAACAGGATAAAAAATTTGATTTTGTTGAAAATTGAGAAAGAAAATCAGAATACATTATGTTGGCTGTAAATTTCATATTTTGTTGCAAGAAATATTTATTGTGGTTAAAAGAAAACTCATAAAGCAACATAAAAGAGAAGAAGTAAAACTTAAAATATGTACAAGTGAGAGTTCAGACACAATAATCCACATTTGCACATATATACTTTTTTCCCAGCAGAAAAGGAGAAAGCAATATATTTGAAAATAAAACTTAGCAGACAGTCTTTAAACATCCATTGTCACATACTTTTTTTTTTTTATTATTTTTTTTTTAAATGCACGGAGGACTATTAGTCTCAATCTATGGATAAAACGTTGTCGCCAGTTTTACGATGGTGGGACATTTATCGAAATCGAAAATTCATCAAAAATACACTATTCAATAATTTGAAAGAGATTTTATAATTTGGGGGGGGGGGGGATAATAATAATCTTTCATACTAAACTAAATTCTGCTTTTGCCAGAATTTCATCAATTTTTTTTTTTTTTTTTTTTTTTTTAAGAAAAAGGAAAGAAAAGAAAATTAATAATAATCAGTATCGAAAATATTGAAGAAGCCCTTTTTTACTTTCTCCTAGTCATAGGGCCGAGAAAAGAATTGTTTTAGGGTCAAATTTTCGAACGTGCGTTTTTGTTCTATTTACATGTTCTGAGGTCCCCTGAATACGAAAATCATGTTTTTAGCGAATGGTCTGTGTGTCTGTTATCAGCATATCTCAAGAACAAATAGTAGCAGAAATTCCAAACTCGGTATGCTAAATGTGCATCATATAGGGATGCTACACTAAGCTTTTCGTTGAGATGAAGCAAATGGTTCGTGTACAGGGATACTCAAAAGTATTCAAATACATTACATCTATGGGGGAAATTGCAGGTAAGTAGTGTTTAACATCTATAGGCTGCACTAAACCAAATTAAACGATTTTTTTTTTTTTTTTTTTTTTTTGTAATAGAGATAGTCAACTAAAAATTTTTTTTTGTGTATGCAGGAGCCTCGCCTCCCCCCCCCCCCTGGGGGGGGGGAGAAGTCCCCGCTCGAGGGGAGTAAATTTTTATGATGGGTATCTTTCAAAAGAGCTCACCAATACCTTTAAAACGAATGGTTGAACCATCCATCTGCGATAATTTAAAATATTTATTGATTTTTAAAATATTAATTTCAATTAATCGAATAGGCTTATATTTTCTTTTCTTAATTTTAAGGTTAAAATGAAAAAAAAAAAAAAGTGGACACAGCTTTAACATAGGACCTTTTCGGTGACTTTTATAATTTTTTGCCAATTTGGCGATTATTGATGCCAGTGTCTTTACTTACGCAATTGCGATAACTGTTTCAATTTATCGACAAAAGGGCAAAAAAATATTTGAAATTGCCAAGGTAGTCCCATATTAAAGCTATGCCGAAAATAGTTACTAATCAAAATTATTTATTTAAACTTTTTTTTTTTTTCACAGCAGTATTTTTATGCATGTTAAAATAGTATTTGTGTGCAGTAAAAAAATTGGAGTACGATGTGCAAACTCAGCATGTACTTTGGTATGCATTTTGGAGTAAAATAGATCAACTCAATCACTGGTTCAACTCCCAGATAGTCAAGATACGAAAATGATCGATTTCGCCTTTCAAAGGATCATTCAAGAATTTTCGAAATTTACCGTGTAAATAGATATTTTACATTTTACAGTTTTTGAATTAAACATTAAAAAAAAAAAAAAAAAAAGCATCCATACATCGACAACTCGATTCGAACGTAACGAGAATTTTGAAAAAAAAAAATCAAAGTATGTGTGTATAATGCACCATTCTACGCAGGACCGCCGGATTTTAGCCAGGACAATAAAAAGCCGACCGGTTTTATTTTATTTTATGTCTTTAAACTGTTTAAAAAAGGCCGGGTAAAATAGAAAAAAAAAAAAAAAAAAAAAAAAAAGCCAGCTTTTATTAGAATTTTTGTTTTTTTCAATTTATTAAAAGAATAAATATTAAAATATAAATGTGATACCTAGAGCATTAATGTAATTAAATTATTACAGTAACAAAAAAGTACACAAAATACGAGTGAAATTATTTAATAAATAGAATTCTGAATCACAATTATCGGAAAAGAAAAATAATGTTCTTTATTAGAAAATTGATGCTGTTCAAGACACAGCATTTAAATTATAAAACAAATTCAACCTCAGTAGGGTAATTCTACGGCACATGTAGAGTGATGAGATTCTTCTCCCCCCCCCCCCCCCGAAGTTACCCCTATTACTATATGGAAAGCTTTAATGCATTTTTACTGCAGTTTTTGTGTGTGTGTTTGTGCGCTCGCGATTATAGTTAGAGAGTAGTTTTTTAACAGTATCTATAGGCAAAACAAAAGGAAGAAATATCCCTGTGTGTGACTGACACTATTTGTACCATACATCAATCATTCAAATGCTCGTATAACACTGCTGAAGTAAAAATAAATAAATAAATAAATAAAAAATAATTAGCAATCATTTGTCTCAATTTTTAAATACTTTTCTGCTTTTCTTACATTTTTTTTTTTTGTTTATTCTAAACAAAACCGCACGTGGGAAAAAAAAAAAAAAAAAAAAAAAATTTTTTTTCAAGTTAGGAGGACAGGCTCTGCAGTTTAATAAAAACTTGCTTTTTTTTTTTTTTTTTTTTTTTTGAAGGTATCTTTTTATTGTAGATGGTAAATTTAACAACTTTAAACTTCGTAGCGGCCCACTTTACCTCAATCAGATATAGAAGCAGCCGTCGCTCTTAAAGGTTGTGCAACTCAATTTTAAAAAGGTGCGATTTTATTGGTTACTAGACCAGTAACCAATCCAGTTGATTTTTGAATCAATCTCTTTTTATTACGAGAAATGTATGTTAACCACGATTAATTTCCCTCTCCCTTAAGCATAAGTGCAGAAAGAAACAAAAAATAATAAAGTATTTAATTAGGATTATGAAAATATTTAATTAGGATTATGAAAGTATTTAATTAAGATTATGAAAGTATTTAATTAAAGGAGAAGTACTTTAAGTTCTAAGTGTAAAAATAGAAACTATGCAAATAAAAAATAACTTACGTTTTTCTCCCTTATAAACAAATGATTTTATTCACATTTACAGTATAGGAACAATTATTCAAATGCAATTCTTTACTGAAACTGCATTAGGTGCATTATTTTAGCACACCAAAATTAAATGTGTCAGATTTGTAATTTTTATCACAAAAAGACAATTTCATATTTTTAGAAATATTATAAAGTATGTGAATCATTATAAATTCGTTTAAATCTAATGATTTAATTCTACTTTGACCCCAAGTCTCCCTTTCGTGTGTTAATCTCATTTTATCAGAAACCATGTTATTAACTTCGTGAGTGTCCAATATTTTCATTCGCAACAACGGCTATAGAGCGGAAGAAATTGATTTTTTAAAAATTACAACACATTCTCGAATTAAAAAAAAAAATCAAAGAAAGAAATATCAACATGGTTGAGCGACAACTGAAACGCGTTCAGAAATTAATCTTTTAATAATAGACAGAACTGACATTTCGTTGTATCTATTCGATTTCAGCCACGCCTCGAATTTCGTTTAGTAGGCTCGTTGAATCAACAACCATATATTAAAACTCACACATTCTTGTGACGTAATTTTTATAAAATATTATAAAAAATACTTTATTCGTAAAAAGTTAGGGAACTATTCTAAATAAATAAAATCATAAATAAAATTATACAATCTTAAAAATCCCTTCCGGTAAAATGTAAGCAGGAATATTTGTGCATAAACAATTATTTAATTTAAAATTATGTAATATGTGATAAGAATCCGCTCTATTTACACAGTTTGTGTACCGTACATAGACGATTAAAACTCGTCCTTGTACGGTATGGTATGTAAAACCAATGACGAGTTAGACTCACCTAGAACTCCTACAGTCCTACACTTAGTCACAAAAGTGTACATACGGCTGAAAACGTTTGAAAAAATGAAAAATGTAAAATGAAGTTTAGTTCTTACTAAGATATATTTATTTGATATGTTGCAATTCTAAATAATTTACTCAGAAATTAGCAGAAAATGAATTTACATTTTTAAAAATTAATAAAATAGTAGATTACATTCTTGTGCTCTTCAACAGAAGTCTACATACGGTTAACTAAAGTGAAGCAATTTACGAAAACTGAAAGGCTGATAACATTTTCCGTTTAGCGTATTTACAGTAACAAAGCGAGTTTATCTCATGGAATAGAGTTTGTGTATTTGAGTGGTTAGGCGAATATGAGTAATAAAAGAGCTGAGGCGCCAATTGCTGCACGCAAAATTATAGTTAAATTAAGAAAGGAAGGGAAATCTATGCAAGAAATTGGAAAAACCCTAGCATTGTTAAAATCTACAGTACACACAATAATTAGAAATTTTCAAAACACTGGAACTTTTGAAAATAAGCCACGAAATGGAAGACCAACCAAGTTAAATGATCGAGAAAGGAGATCTCTTTTAAGAAAAGTTAACTTGAACCCTAGTTTAAGTGCACAGTTACTTGCAACTGAGCTTAAGGAGACAACAGGAGTTAAAGTACACCCTGAAACTGTTCGTCGGTGTCTTAAGAAAGAAGGCCTTCATTCCAGAGTTCCAAGGAAAAAGCCTTTCATAAGTGCAATCAACCAGAAAAAGAGACTGGATTTTGCAAAAACTTATTATAAAATTCACGAAAATGATCCTGAGTTTTGGAGTAGAGTAATATTCACTGACGAGTGCAAGTTCAATGTATTTTGAAATGATGGAAGAACTAAAGAGTGGCAGAAGCGGAATGAGGATCTTAAAAAGAAAAACATTATGCCAACAGTCATACACCGAGGGGGCTCTGTGATGGTCTGGGGAAGTACGGCTGCTAATGGCTTGGAAAATTACATTTTATAAACACAACAATGGATAAGTACGTATATTTGAATATACTGAAAACAAGTTTTCTCAGTAGTGTGGCCAATGTACACTTATCCACGAATTACATGTTCCAACAAGGTAACGACCCGAAGCACACTTCGGGTCTTATAAGGGAGTGGCTTCTATATCACGTTAAAAATCAACTCCGAACACCACCACAGTTCCCAGACCTCAACCCGATTGAACATCTGTGGAATGAACTTAAAAGGAGACTGTCCAAAAGACCAATTTCTAGTACTTCAGAAAGGCGAAATGTTCTATCCTTAGAATGGCAAAAAATTACTAGTAATGACACAGAAAAACTTGTGAACTCCATGCCCGCAAGACTATTAGCGCTCACAGAAGCTAATGGTGGACCAACCAGATATTAAACTTCAATAGTTAGATTTAATTTACAACCCGTATGTAGACTTTCGTTGAAGTGCTCAGCAATGCAATTTTTATTTCTCTTACGTTTAAAGAATACAGCTTATTCTTGTATTAATATTTGTATATATATTGCTGAATTCTTACTTATCAAATAAGTATATTTGATTAAAGGATCGATTTTTATTTCCCCTTTTGCATTTTTTAACTCTTTTCAATCGTATGTACACTTTTGTGACTAAGTGTACATTGATAGGCTGACGCATCCGCCATTTGCTAGCCCACAAGACCGGCTGACGATTTATTATTGGTGATTTTTCGGCAATAAATTGTACGAATAAATCCATAAAAGGGCACCGCCTGTTTATATTTTCTTCTAATCCAGAAAGAAGGAAAAAGTGGATAATAAACTGCAGATGTAACTCGTGGATACCCGGAGCAGGAGCACAACTTTGTAGCGCGAGATTTCCCTTATTTTCAACTTATATCATTTTATTTTCAAAGTTCTTTGAAAAATTTAATATGAATGTACTGTTTTTTTTTTTAAGTTATTGTTTTAAATTCTTTTAAAATTAACTTTAAAATTATATTTCTTTTAACGTGAAGAGTTGCAGTTTTGAGAATGTTGGCGATGTTCTTTAAATTGCAAAATTGTTTGTTTCGTGATAAGAAGTTCTAGCTCACATAATCTGTGTAGAAGTTTAAAGGCGATAACAACGCTAATCAGGTAACCTAGCTTTTTCTACCGCCAACGTTTTCCCAGATGGGCTAGAAAATGGCGGACACTCCGCCAGCTCGTATCATATAGGAGCCTTAGACTCACCATTGCACGGTGTGACATGTAAAACCAATGACGGACTATACTCGTTATTGTACGATATGGCATGAAAAGCCAATGACGAGCTATACTCGTCAATTTACAGCAAGAGGTTAATATAACGAAACGACAATTTTACCCTTTTATCAACAGAATTTTGAAACAAACAGAAAAATGTATTTGAAACTTTTTTTTTTTTTTTTTCAGTTTCTTAAGAGTATTTTTTAAGGATATATCCAATAAAATTTGTGCATATCACAGTAATTAATGAGGATTTAGTGAAGGGGCTTTCCAGTGTACCATGGTACACAGAAGGTCGGTTGTAGGATTTAAGGCCGATTGACTCCTGATGTGTCCTAGGCCAAGGGGGGGAATGCCCTCCGTGGGGGTCCTTCTAAGGGGTCCTAGCCCGTATTTACGCGAGTTTCGGAGGAAACCACGGAAAACTCCGAACGGCTAGGTCGATGAGCGCGACCTGGGATCGAACCCGGCACCTCCCATCTACCAGCTTTGAGCGCAGAACCGCTTGGCCGCTGGTGGGCCACAGAAGGTCGGAAAATATATTTAACCTTAAATAAAAATTTAAGTAAAAAAGCATTTTTAACAGTAGAAGCTTTTTATTATGTAGCCCTAAAATGCATGAAATAAAAAAAAATGTTCTTACAAAGACATGCTATAAAGAAAGGAAAGTTTCCATACTAAAATAATTCTAGAGGGCAATATAGATATTTCACTTTTGCAGGAGTTGGAAATTTTTAAATATTCAAAATATTTTAAAAAGCATTCGAGACCAATATTCTTCGTTGTCAGATTTTGTATAAATAGTTGTTAAGCCGTAAATTTCAAAAAAGTCTCGAAAGCTTTTAAAAATATTTTGAATATTTAAAAATTTTTAACTCTTGCAAAAGTGAAATATTTATATTTCCCTCTAGAATTTCCTTAGTATTGAAGCTTTCATTTCTTTATAGCATGTCTTTGGAAGAATAATTTTTTATTTCATGCACTTTAGGGCTTCATAATAAAAAGCTTCAAAGGTTAAAAAATGTTTTTTTATTTAAATTTTTATTTTATTCTTTTTAGTTACAAGCAAAAGCTTCTAAAAAACTTATCAAAACTTTTTAGGATACTGTGTAGACATTGAAAGGTTTTCTTTTATTAACTGACACCTGTTCTATTAATTATATGCAAAAATTAACTAATCAGCTCATTGGAGGATTGAACGTACGACCATCGTGTTATCAACATGACATTCTAACCAAAAGTCATAGAACACGCTAGAAATACCTAACAAATACATATACAAAACGAATAGTGTTCTCGAATGCTTTTTAAAATATCTTAAATTTTTCAAAAAATTTATCTCTTGCTTTTTAAAGAAACTAATCCAAGTTTTTTTTATACGGTGTAGACAATGTGAAAGATTTTCTTTTATCAATTTACATCTTTCCTATTAATTATCTTCAAAAATGTAACACTTCGGCCTTTGAGAAACGAACCCACTACCGTCGCGTTATCATCATGACGCTCTAACCAGCTGAGCTTACGAGTGACTAAAAAAGCTGCTTACATTTACATTAAACTGGTGACGCTTTGTTTTTCAGCGTTACACAAAGACACGATGACAAAAATGCAATTTCAATAAAAAGCTTCTAAAGCAACTCTTTAAAAATTCTTACGATAGTACGTAGACAATGAAAAATTCTCTTTTGTTCATTGACACCTTTTCTATCAATTATCTGCAAAATTTAACACATCGAGGAACGAACTCACGACCATCGCGTTATCAACATGACGCTCTAACCAACTGAGCCAATGAGCGACGAAATTAGACGCTTACATTTACCTTAAAGTGGAGGCGCCTTGTTCTTTAGCATGACACGAAGACGCAATGACAAAATCAAATTTTAATAAAAAGCTTCCAAAAAGTGTAAAAACATCTTCAATTTTTATGTTCCCTGTATTTTTTCTAAGATTTATGGGAGATTCTTCAAGTAACATAGGAAATAATTATATATGTTACCGCTAAAGTGTATAATTCAGTTATTTCATAGAATAACTAATAACTAGGCAAGTCAGTTAAAACTAGGCAAGTCATTTCAGGTCATTCAGTTTTCTAGGCAAGTCAGTTGAAATAACTAGGCAAGTCAGTTAAAGTATATAATAGATGAAAATTTTCATACTTTACCTAGTTATTCTATTGAATAACTAATGGTAGAACGTTAAAGTGTAAAATATGTTAGGTTACATTTATTTTTCCATTACCAATGCTTCTTGTATTTACCCTCCTTCACTGTATAATAGATCATTCCAATAACGACTGGCGCGCCACCACTTGGACTATTCGTACGGCGCATCTTTTACCTGTACCTTGTTTTGAATATTTGTTTCTCTATATGTAACTATGTGATGTGAGTGTTCGTCTAATTAAAAGTGTTTCGTTTTAATATGGACTCATCAATATGCATTATAATTTGCGTGCTCTGCCTTCTACGCCCAATAGGTTATGGGCCCAGAGCAAATTAATTTTTATTTACGATAAATAGACTTTTATCTGTTAAATAGACGACCACGTTTGAAAATGGCGTCTTATGGAACACTTCGTATTGAAACGCTAAACAAAGACAATTACGAAACATGGAAGATACAAATGAAGGCACTCTTGATAAAAAATGAATCTTGGATTTATGTATCTGGCTCTAAACCAAAGCCAGAGCTCGTGGCTGGTGATGCGAAATCACAAGAAACGTTCGATAAATGGACTGATATGGATGAAAAGGCCAAAGCCGACATAATTTTGTGTATATCGCCTTCTGAACTGAAACAAATAAAAAACTGTGAAACATCCCTGGATATATGGAAAAAATTAGAGGAAATATATCAATCTAAAGGCCCCGCTAGAAAAGCGTCACTGTTAAAATCGCTTATTCAACATAAAATGGCAGATTCATCTTCTGTGAGCATTCGAGATCATCTTCGAAAGTTTTTTGACATAGTTGATAAACTATCTGAAATGGACATTAAAATAGATGATGACTTGTTAACTGTGATGTTGTTATACAGCCTACCATCCAGTTACGAAAATTTCAGGTGCGCGATAGAATCCAGGGATGAGCTACCGAAACCAGAAGTACTACGAATAAAAATAGTAGAAGAAAACGACGCCAGACGCCATGATGACAGACCGAACGATGGAGCGTTCATGACTGGGAATTTCCGAAAGAAACCTGCTCCGTGGAATAAAAATAAAAGGAATCCTAAGATTACTGAACAGTACACTCAGAATGAAAGAGATAATTCAAAAATTACTTGCTGGAAATGTAAACGTATCGGCCACCGTGCAAATCAGTGTGGAAAAGATAAATCATTTAAATATCGACAAAACAGTTTAGGACTACTGGCCAGCACAAGTTCAACGAATACGAACATATTATTCAAAGAACAATCCGAGAATCTTTATTGTGTTGATAGCGGCTGTACTCGACATATGGGGAAAAATGACTCCAATTTTCACGATTTAAAGGATACGGATATAAAATCTGTAAATTTAGCGAATAATGAAACAACTGGTGTGTCCGGTGTTGGTAAAATATTAATCAAAGCAAAAGTCAATTCCAAACTTCAAAATGTAGAGATAAATGATGCTCTATTGGTTCCAGAATTGAAAACTAACTTATTATCTGTATCACAAATGTGCGACAAAGGTTTCACCGTAACTTTTAAAGACAAATGTGCTATTATAAATAACAGACAAAAAAATGTGACTCTAATTGCGGACAGAAAAAATGAACTTTATTATCTGCGGGATAATAATGCAAATATAAGTAATGCAGTTAATTTTTCGAGTGAATCAATCGATAGTTCTAAAAATATTTTTGCCGATGTGGAAAAATGGCATTGTAGAATGGGTCATCTAAATGTAAAAGATTTGATTGATTCAAATTTAAAGGGTCATATTAGGGGGTTAAATATTAAAAAGGTATCCGACTTCAATTGTGAAGTTTGCGCGTTAAATAAAATGACCCGTGCTCCTTTTCCTAAGCACTCAGATCGTGTTACAAAAATGTTAGAAATAGTTCATTCGGATCTTTGTGGGCCTATTAGGGTTCCCTCAATAGATAAGTCCCTTTATTTTATTACTTTTATTGATGATTATTCTCGTTATTGTGCAGTAAAATTCTTAAAAACTAAAGATGAAGCATTGAATGCTTTTAAAGAAATCAAACTTCTTTGGGAAAATGAAAAATCTATAAAAATAAAAAAATTCATGAGTGATAATGGGGGCGAATTTATTGGGACTGAATTTGAAAATTTCCTAAAAGAATATGGTATTCAGCATAGATTAACAACCCCTTATTGTCCGGAACAATCAGGTGTTTGTGAAAGGAAAAATAGAACTCTCGTTGAAATGGCCCGTTGTCTATTATCACAATCAAAATTACCCTTAAATTTATGGGCAGAAGCTATTAATACTTCTAATTATATAAGAAATAGATGCCCAACAAAAGCTTTAAATGGAAAAACCCCATATGAATTATGGAATAATATAACACCTAACGTTAGCTATTTTAAATCTTTTGGCTGCACTTCTTATTTTTTCGATAACCACCCTAAACACAAATTTTCCCCAAGGTCTAAAAAAGGGATATTTGTGGGTTATTCAGAAAATTCTAAAGCATTTCGTATTTATCTTCCTGAATCAAACACAGTAATTATTTCCCGTAGCGTAAAATTTTTTTGAAGCGAAATCTAATGATGTTTCAAAAATAGGTCAATTGTATCCATATGTTTTTGAAAGAGAAATACAATTAAGCGAATCGCAAAATGACTCACACATGCAGCAACCAGAAGAAAAAATTTCTCCTCCTCAAATAAAAAATGAAAAAGATGAACTGTCACGTGACTCAGAATCGGCGCTCGAAGATAAAAATATATTGTCATTGCGTAATCGCGAAATAATTAGGGAGCCGGAATCTATTACGAATGCTGTTAGTAGTTTTAATTCGGAAATAGAAATAAATAATGCCTTGAAAAGTCCGGAAGCTTTGAATTGGTATAAATCAATGACTGACGAAATAAAAGTAATATTGAAAAATGATACATTCGAAGTAGTAGAAAGGCCCCAGAAAAAATGCATAAAAGGTAGATTTGTCCTTACAAATAAATATGATCAACATGGATCTCTTTTGAAATATAAAGCGAGATTAGTAGCTCGCGGATTTAGTCAAAAATTTGGTATAGATTTTCGTGAAACTTTTTCTCCGGTAGCAAAAATGGGATCTATTAGAATCTTAGCAGGTTATGCTGCAAAATTAGGTATAAAAATACATCAATTTGACATAACGTCAGCATATTTGAATGGAAAATTAGATGAGGAAATTTTTATGGAAGTTCCCGATTACTTTAAAGAAATACTTCAAATAATTATAAATGAAAATTGCGATAGGGACATATCTGATAAAGCAGCCGAGATTCTTAAATATCTAAATGTAGGGAATAAAGTTCTTTTGTTAAAAAGATCGCTCTATGGCCTCAAGCAAGCCGGGAGGTGTTGGAACACTAAATTAAATAAAATTTTGAATGATTTCGGAGCAAAACAAACAAATGCAGATCCATGTTTATATTATATTAAAAGTGATAAAGGGTTGACACTTATAATGATTTACGTTGATGACATATTGTTTATGTCACAGGACCCTGATATGTTAGAAAACTTCAAAATTCATCTTAATAAAAAACTAGATGTTAAATATTCAGGCATAGTTAAATATTGTCTAGGGATAAATTTTCAGTTAGAAAATGGCCTTATAACAATGAGTCAACATAGTTATATTAGAGAGCTCTTAGAGCGTTTTGGCATGACAGAAGCCAAGCCCGTAGCTTGTCCTATGGATACAAGCATTCGATTAAAAAAGGCCGAAAAATGTTGTGAAAACGAATATCCCTACCGTGAATTAGTTGGAAGTTTGATGTATCTTGCAACTTCCACCAGGCCGGACATTGCAAATTCCGTCAGTCAATTAAGTCAATTTCTAACTTGCTTTGATAAAACTCATTGGACTGCCGCTAAACGAGTTTTACGATACTTAAAGAAAACAATAAATTTTGGACTTGTATTTAGGAAAAGTAATGAGCCTTTGTTCGGTTACACTGACGCGGATTGGGGAAATTGCCTCGATGACCGTAGGTCATATACAGGTTACTGTTTCATTTTTTGCGGGAGTGCAATTACATGGGAAAGCCGTAAACAGTGTACCGTAGCTCTCTCATCAACGGAAGCCGAATATATGGCTTTATCCGATGCCACTAAGGAAGGGATATATTTATGTAAATTACTAAATGAGTTATCTGAAGGCAAAATTGAAAAAGTGAGTATATTTACAGATAACTTAGGATCTATTAAATTAGCTGAAAATCCGATCTTTCATAAGCGCACCAAGCATATTGATATTAGGCATCATTTCATAAGGGATGCACTGAAAAATGGAATTATTGATTTAAATTTTGTGTCTACTGAAAATATGGGGGCTGATATTCTTACAAAAGCATTAACATCATCAAAACATTACAACTGTTGTAAAATTATGGTATTGGAAGATGTAACATTGTTATTTAGGTAAATACGTCGACATTGTGGGGGGGTGTTAGGTTACATTTATTTTTCCATTACCAATGCCTCTTGTATTTACCCTCCTTCACTGTATAATAGATCATTCCAATAACGTCTGGCGCGCCACCACTTGGACTATTCGTACGGCGCATCTTTTACCTGTACCTTGTTTTGAATATTTGTTTCTCTATATGTAACTATGTGATGTGAGTGTTCGTCTAATTAAAAGTGTTTCGTTTTAATATGGACTCATCAATATGCATTATAATTTGCGTGCTCTGCCTTCTAAGCCCAATAAAATAAACTATTTCAAAGTTTTTTTTATAAATTAATTGATCATAAAATACCTAGTTATTCTATGAAATAACGGATTTCACACTTTAACGGTATGTTACCGTTAAAGTATATAATTCAGTTACTTCATAGAATAACTAGGTATTTCATGAAATAACTAAACAAGTTAGTTAAAATATATAATAGATGAAAAACGTCATACTTTACCTAGATATTCTATGAAATAACTAGTTATTCTATTGAATAACTAATGATAGAATACATAATATAATATGCATAATATTTCGCACTTTAACGATCAAGTAATCGTTATTATATAGAATAACTAGTTATTTCATGGAATAACTAAGTACTTCATGAAATAACTGGCTTGTCTAGTTATTTCATGAAATACCTAGTTATTCTATGAAATAACGGATTTCACACTTTAATGGTAACACATACATAATACATTTGACGATCATGAAAAATGCCAATAAAAAACAGTGAGAGCACTCTAACCCTCTCAGCGTGTAGCCTCAAATGACATTTCTACTTAGGATAGAATCTTATTGTCTAATAAAAAAATAATCTTATTCACTACTCTAGCTTCATCATTTTAAGTTACAGTTTTATGTCTCGCACGATTTGGAGATAGATTTCTTGCTTTACACAAATTCTTGTCTCAAACCGTTTTTGAAAAGTGTCTCTTTGAGTTACGAAAATCCGGTTCAAACGCTTATTTAAATTCGCATACAATCCTGTAAGTGTTTTCCTTAAATTTTTATGTCGGCATTATGTATATATCTATTTACTAGTGCATGCTCATACTTTCAGTAATGTAATGTAAATTCCAATTGCTCGTGAGTAATATATTACGGCTTTTCTACTTGCTTTTATTTTGAGAAAATGAAGGGTCATAAGTCGGCTTATATAACTTTGAGTCCCATTTCAGCGCAAACAAATTGTATACTTTGTTGCAAAGGATTGTACAAAAATCTTAGTTTTTGTTGATTCGCACAATCCTAGTTGGCGAAAGTTTACCATTCATTACTAAGCACTCAAATTTGATTTTTTTTTTTTTTTTTTTTTTATGAAAGTCTGTTCAAAAAAAAAAAAAAAAAAATCTGTATGTACAGAACGGAACAGCAATCTAGCCTTTTAATCTTAGTGAGAATAATAAATGTAATGCCAACAAAAATTGAGATAGCAGGCCATCGGATTGCAATTCTTGACTAACATGACATGTGTAAAGAAAGTTATCCTCAGAACCCTGTTAAATACAATGCAACACATTGGACAGACTAAGAGGACTTTAAATAAAAGAATACAAGAACATATACGAAATATCAAAGAAGGAAATAGTTCTACTCTAGTCGACTTCATTTATGCCAACGCAAACGCTAACCCTATATGGGATAAAGCCAAAATTATTACAGCACCATCCACTATCCAAGAACTTTACATTTCCGAAGCTATTAATATAATTAAATGCAAAAATACAATAAATTCCAAAGATGCTGCAATTTTGGCAATCATTTGGCACAATATTATAAAATAGCTAATAGTTTTTTCTGCTATTTCATGATGGTTTTTCTCCTACAATAGCCTCGTGTGATATTTCAATAGTTCCAGCTTCTCTTATTTTTCTTAGCTCCTTGATCCAACCTTTACCGGACTTCAAATTGACTTTGCTAATATTCACGTTATTAAAAGACTTAACTGTTGACTGTGAAAAGAAAAAATATTTAAAAACTGATCATTGGAAACAAATAATAAAAATCCCTGATGATACTTTACTATTAAAGCGAAAAGCTTCGGATAATTTTTTTAACATCTTTTAAACAAAATTTAATTTTACGTGTGTTTAAAGTGTTTTAATATAATTAACAAATGGCACGTGTTTAACTTTTTTTTTTTTTTTTTTATAGAGATAATTTATAGCAACATATACAGTCTGCCCTAAACAAAATGGAATGAAAATATTATTTTTTATATACATAAAGACATGTTCTGTGTAGATTGTGGTATGGAAATCATTCATCATTCTTTCACAGAGCCACCCCCCCACCCCCCCACCCCCCGCCCTGCCCAACTCTACTCAAATCTTATCCGAATTTTAAAATTAAAATTTTTTCAACTTAATATTACATATATCTTTCAAATTGTGTTCTCAACTAAAAGTAAAACTTGTTATTTTAAAACAAAGAGAAAGCGGAGAAATATTAAAAGGTGCATGTACTTTCTGGACGGTTGATGGTCTTTTTAACATCCCATTAGAGCTGTGTAATGTTCATGCCCTACCACCTAAGGTACGTAGTCGACATCTAATTACACAGACCTACAAAAAGTAATGTTGGCAAAGTTTGATTCGATAATTTTAGCAGATACATACGTTTTTTCGTGTGCGGAAACCGAAAATGAAGCCGATTTTTCTCTATAGATTTTCTGTCAATGTATCTACCGATACAATTACTTCATTTTAGGCAGTTTCTAGTATGTTTCCATGATTATTTATAAAAACATACAGTAAAACTTACACTATAATTACAGTGGTAGAAGAATCACGAAAGAATGTGTGTCAATAGACACTCTGTTTTGACAAAAGTCTATATGTGATGGAGAAAAACTGGTTTCAGTTTCAGTATTAGCAAACCAAAGAAAAAGATGATTAGCCAAAATTATCGAATCAAAATTTTAGATGTAGACTTGTGTTATCGGTATTTGTTCACTTGATAATTAGAAACATTTATCATCTCTGTGAAATACGAAGCACTATTACGGAGAAATTTATTAGTATTTTTAATCTCCAATATTGTTGAATACCTTGAATCTAAAGCCTAAACCAGATGTAAATAACATATTAACATATGTAAGAAGGGCAATTTATTTTTCTACATTAAATGTTATTTACATTAAGTCAAAGGTATAGATATTAATTATGATTTTTTTTTTTTTTTTCAAAAGTTGTTCTCATAAGTAGTCCACAGTTTGTTACCAAATATATTTTAACGAAATATAAATGATACCGTTACCTAAAATATGAGGAAGATTCATTTGTATGTTCAAAACTTGTAATAATTCAATGAATTTTAGACCATTTTTTTCCTTGTGCATAGGAAAGAAATATTTTCACTCTTCATTCGAAAAGCCTCTTTGAAAGAACGCTATAAAGTATAATTAAACTATACATTTGTGGCAACCACAATTAAGAAAATTTTAATCGTTTGATAACTATATGTACACTAATAACGCACCTATGAATTTCTTTAGGATTCATAGTAATTAGTGATCAAGCAGATGAAAATGAAATTTCGGTTTCAGTTCAGTGGTGTGGGCCTTACTTAAGGGCCCTCTACACTCACCGCCGCCTGAAGTCGAAGCTTTTCTTTACAAATAACTTATTAACTAATACATATTTTTAAATTCTGTTTTCACATTCAGAAAATTTCCAGCTGTTAAATTGACGGAACTTTTTAAAAAAATTATTTTTTTAATTTTTTATATTTTATTTTGAAGCTACAAAATACGAATTTTCAACATGTGAAATTTTTTCATTTTGCAATTTCAAAATAAAACATAAAAAAAAAAAAAAAAAAAAAAAATTTTAAAAAGGTCCGTTAATTTAATAGCTGGCAATTTTCTGAAAGTGAAAACAGAATTTAAAAATATGTATTAGTTAATAAGTTATTTGTAAAGAAAATTTCCCCATAGAATAACATTGGCTCGGGCTTCCGGCGACGGTAAGTCAAGAGGGCCGTTAAAGATTCACAAGTAACATCAGCTGTTTTTCATTTGGTATAGATGAAACATATAGATATTAACATGGATCTATGTGTGGTCAGAACCATATTAAATTTCTAAATGTTAATATATTTACAAAGACTGAAAATTGTATTGACGAAATTTCGCCACACTCATTTAATTTATATTGAATTTGAAAGTAAATTTCTTATTTAATTGAATTGCACAAACATCTACGATCCATTTCCACTTAATTGTTTTTTTCTTAGGAGATCTGTAATTAATTTTGACGCACTCTTGCTTTGAATTGGTTCAAAAAAGAACTTCTGGCGGTTTGAAAGTGGATAAATAAGTTACAGTTACAAATATATATTTTTTTAATATCCATACCATTGTAAAATGATTGATCGAGACACTTAAATTGAATAATCGGTTTCAAATTGATGACTTTAGATAATTTGCACCTGTTTCTTTTTTTATTTGCACCATTTCAGTTTGAAGACCACGCCTCGTATAAAATTGATTCTAAAAACCCTTTCGTATCAGTAACCACGTCAATACTGAAGAACTTCTTAATCATTATTATATTAAAACTTTATAAAATATATTACATTGTGACTATAGGACTATTAGTCTCAATCTACGAATTTTTACGATACCAGTTTTACGATAATTGGACATTTATCAAAATCGAAAAATTGTCGAAAATATAATTGAAAGCGATGTTATAATTATAAAAAAAAAAAAAGAAGAAGAAGAAGAAGCTAATAATTTTCCGTCCTAAACTAAATTCTGATCAAATATATATATATATATATATATATATATATTGAAAGAAAAAGAAAAGAAAATTAATAATAATCAGTATCGAAAAAGTTTTTTTTACATAGCATTTCCATTTATATATTTAAATACTTATCAACATACAAGTACCTAACCCCCCCCCCCCCTCTTTTTCCAATTTATTTTATTTATTTTTTTCAATCTACCTGAAAGTGGAAATAATTTTTGTTTAAAATTATGTATAATATAAATTAAAATATACTGATTATTATTATTTTTTTTTTTTTAACTTAAGATCTTAGCATTAAAATTTTTATAAAAACTAGTCCAATTATAAATCAGTAATATGTACGTAAATTACTACATTTATTGAAAAATTTCTTTTAGAATCTATTTCGAAATTTTATAAAAACCCGTTGCAGCAGCATAATTTGCTGATTAGATAAAAATAAGCATATAAAATTATATTTATACAAATACACATGTATCAATATGTTCTTATATTAATATACATGCATATTCGTTTGTGTCAATTAGCTTAGTCAATGAAAAATTGTTAAAAATTATAAATAAGTTTTTAAAAATATATTCCACAATAAATTAATTATTACAGTGTTTAATTTGTTTAATTTTTTTACCAAAACATTTTAGATAAATTATTGCATTTATTTATCCAGAATGTGTACAAGCTAGTAAAAATATCTTTTTGAGCGATTGCTTTCAGATTTGTACGAAAATGTACACAAATATGTTAAGTACTAAAGAAATTAACCAATAAGTAATATTTGATAACCCAAATATTATTTTTATTAACTTTTTACTTTTTAACAAAATTTAATTTACATCTAAGTTAATTACAACCATGTGTTATATATAAAGATTTGAATCAATCATAAAACAGATTCTTTGAATTATTTAATTTTAACGCTCTGGAAAGGGGTCTCATTGAAGAATTCAATATTTCAGAATTTCTAATTTCTAAATATAATTATAAATTTAAAACATTTTAAGGAAAATTTTCAATTTTCAGATTGAGGTCTTCCCAATTAATTTCCTCTTTTAGTTAAACAGTGTTTATATAACTGAGCGATATTAAGCAATTTATATAAACATTTAAAAAAAAATTTTAATTTGACAAAAAAATTAATAATACTGTATTTTTTAAATATATATATATATATATATATATATATATAATATAATAGAGTTACCAGGTAAATTAACAATAACAACTTTTTTCCCCTTGCACACAAAACTTTCCTAACACATATTATCTCATATACATACTCAATAAAATTTAGTCATTGTCGGAGAAAAATTTTATTTGTTATTAAATATATTTCTAATATCTGTTAACAATACTTGTAAAAATCTTTTATTTGTTTAGATGAAAAGATATAAAAACAAATTCTTTAATATCCATTAAACAATAAATAAAATATTTTCCCTACAAGATAATTAAAGAGCGAAAAAAAAAAAAAAAATCTTTAATATTCATTGTAATGAGATTTCATTTGACGTAAACAATACAGAAAAGTAAATTTGTTTATAGAAACCATCGAAATGTAATTTATATATTTTGAATTAGTAAAGTTCAAGTAATATCAAAAACATATGTTTTTAATTGATTGAAAATTAATACAGTCGAACGTCGTTAACGGGAATCTCAAAGCGGATAAAAAATTTGTTCATGTTATCAGTAACTAATCTTCATATAACTAAACTAATCTTCATTTTGATGGAGATTGTGGAAACAGTTCATGTTGAAAGTAATTCACATTAACAGTGTTCACCTTAACGAGGTTCGACTGTATTAAACTTTCAAAGAGTATCAGAATTAGTTCATCTAAAACAATATATACTTTGAAATAAAAGAATCAGAACTTACAGCTTCTTTACACACGTCTTTGAATCCACTTATCTAAATAGGACACCAAACATCTAAATAGAAACACACCTGAAATCATTACATAAAAAATATATTTCTTATAAAACTGCCTGTTTATCATGATCTTATACTATTACACTATAATCCTTGTTCATTAATAGTAAAATCAAAGGAAACGAGCTATAATGAAATGCAAAAACACTAAACACACATGTTGTATACAAAAATATCTCTATAATCAAAATCGTTATTGATAACACATATACATTAGATTTGTATGCTTGACTCGGAGTCCGCTTGTAAATCTTTGTCAGGTGAAGATAGGTAGTTTGTGCTTCATGTCGCACTAGTGCTGCACAATGGGCAAATGGCGAAGGTCTGGAACTTACCTTTGAGGATGGTCCGGAGACATGCTATCACAATTTTTATCCTCCACGGAGGGAATCAGGTAAACACAGATAGCACATGACAGAATTACAATACGAAGAATTGGAAAAACATCCAGGGCCAGCGCGGGAATCGAACCCGCTATCCACATTACAAAAGTTAGCAGCAGTCGCTTATAAGGGCAATTCAGGTTGAATGGGTTTTACATCGCACTAGAGTTAAGCAACAAGCAATTAATGGAGTTCTGGGATTTACCCCAAGCGTGGTCTAGAGACATGGAGGGATGATAAAGTGGGCAACGAAATTATTGAAATCCTAGCAATAATTCGTATTTAAAATACGTGTACCTAATACTGTTTTGTTAAGTAACTATTTGTCGAGTCATGATGCTGTTTATAAAAAAGTAAGTTGATGATAACAAATAGTGATCAAATTGAAAAAAAAAAAAAAAAAAATATCAGCTGCGCGATATTGGTACATTCGTAGGTCTGTTTTTATTCAACATCCTATGGATCAGTTAAATTTTATAGGCCATAAGTTATTTTGATTTATAAAAGTTCTCCAATTAGTACATAACGTAATAAAATCTAGAATTAAACAATATTAATTTTCCTAAAATTCTCAATAAATGTTTGATCTTTTAAAAATGTCTATTAATCAAATAAAATATATCCCTTATGTGGAGAATAAAAATTGTGATGTCATGTCTCCGTACCGCAATTAGAGTGAATCCCAGGCCGTCGACAGTTGCCGTACAGTCGACAGCAAAATTAGTGAAGCAAACATCCCCATTTTTCATATATATTTGTTTCAGTTTAATCGCCAATTTTACCATGTTTTTATTAACTCGCTTTCTTGTTTGTTTGTTTATCCAGTACAAATTTTGCAATCGATTTTTAACTAACTTCCCGACTAGCTAGACATTTGAAACTTTTAGAAAAGCTCAGAGCAATATGACAACGCAATACCTCGAAGCCCGATTTTCGAATTTTTCATTAGTTTTCTTTTAATTAATTGAAGTATGAAAATAATAACCTCCCAATAGTTTAAAAATTAGCCATTTAAATATTAGCTATAATTTAATTGCTGCCAAAAAAATTTCGAGTTCATTTTCTTTCGACATAAATACATTTCATTAAACGTGGACGTTAAAAAGTTGTTAGAAGTTAAATTAGGCATATCACAAAAATTGACTTCATTATAACTTTAAAAAATTTCTACACATTGATAAAGAGCTAATGTAGTTCTTGTTGCTAATATATGTTGTTCTGAAAGGATTAATATTTTATTTTAAAAACCAACGTTATATATATATATATATATATATATATATATATGTCGCTTTCAACTCGCTTTCTTGTTTGTTCAGTATAAATTTTGAAGTCGTTTGTTAACTAACTTGACAATGCATTTGTAATTATTGAGGCAATGTGTCAAGTTTGTATGATTCAACAGAAAATTAAAAAATGTAGTATATAAAAAGTTTTTTTTTTTTTGTAATTATTTATCATCAACTTTCTTTTTTATGAACAGTGTAAGACTAAGATCATGACTCGACAAATATTGACCTAACAAAACTGTATTAGGTGCCCATTTTTTATGTAGGAATTATTGCTAGTGCTTCAGTAATTTTGCTGCCGACTGTAGCATAACACTAGTGTTGAGTAATACCCACCCAACCACAGTCTAATTAAATACTATATGTTTTTAAACTTTAACGCCAGTTTTGGAAAGTAAGCAGAATCGAAGGTCTTTAAGTGTGAGGTTTTGTTATTTAAGAAAACTTTAACTGAAGTCCACCTTCATTGACATGGGTCCCTTCCATCGATCAAAATTAAAATGGCATGTCTCCGCACTCAACACCTCCTATAATAATGCCTCTTTACGTTACTGGAGATCGCCTTATTCCATCTAATCAACCCTTCCTATAAGATCTATAAGACTGTGTGGATTGAAGGTAATGGACAATATCCGTTTTCTCGGGCTCGAGGCTAAATCATACCCAACATGTGACTTGTGATTCTCCATTTCCCTATGAATTTCCCTCTAGGATACAAATATTTTCCTAGAGACTGCAAACATTTCCCCATAAAACTCAAACGTAAACATAATAATTCTGCATTTTTCCCTGTAGTAGTCACATGTCAAGTGTTTATTACGTAACGTGGATAAAGTCCATTGGATGATTGATCTTCTCTGATGTAAAGCTCATTTCGGAGGCATTATTATAGTAGATGTGGCCGCACTACTCCTAGAAGTGAATCTAAGACTGTTTCCAATTGCTCATTACGTAGTTCGAATGTGACGTTAAAGCCACTGAACTGAACTGAACTCAAGTTATTGACTTGGAAAAAGAAGTTGGGTTGGGTTACCCAGAGGACTTAAGACGACAATTTGGGATTCACACCTAGGAAGAATCAGATGGGATTAAAAAGTTTGGTTGAAATTACGTCGCAATAGTACTACATTGTGGGCAAATGGCAACGTTTTGTAACTCGATCGCTAAGGGTAGTAGTCCATTAAAAATTTTTGACTCATGGAAATAATAAGTTTGATTTATTAAAAACGTGATATTGGGCATGTATACCAGATGATTTCGTGAGATAGCAGGTTTTTAAGCACTTCTCCTGCAAAGGTACTTATGCGTATTTAATTTTACAAGAAATAATCTGGTGTGTCACTCACGCGACTTTCTCTTACCATGAAATTTAATACTATAAATACAGATTGGAGATTAAGGGGTAAGATAACGAGTACAGTTATGCAAACTTATGTTAAAGCAATTCAAATTAGGTTTCGGAACAGCTTTATTTGACAAGTAAATTCTGTGTGAGGGGGCTACCGCTCTCCTCAACCCCTGGTTTCCTTACTATGATGAAATAACTTCAATTCATGAGAGTTTTCCTAGATATGGTAAAATATTATAGTAAAGCACTTCCACTGACAAAAAAAAAAAAAAAAAAAAAAAAAAAGAATGTTATGGCTTAAATATTCTCAGCACTGTATATCTTCAGAAAGTTATGTACACATCATGGTGGACATAAATATAATCCTATATTAATAACACACGGCCCAACCTGAAGTACTCTTCCATCCATTTTCAAGTATTGTCGCACTATAATCAAATTCTTTTCTATAGCCCTGTAAACGAACAGTGAATGATTTCTATACCTGAATGAAATTTGTAATTAGACTTCCACTTGGCTCCGGTCCTCTTCACTTTCATGCAACTTTGTCGCCTTTTGTCGCGGGAGAGCTCTGCTCTGGCGACCTTTGTAATTTTTTTTTTTTTTTTTTTTTTTTGTTATTTGCTATGCAATAAACAACGGGGGAGGCTTAACCTTTGGAGACGGGGTCTTCTGAATCTCCACAGTGGCTTTGGAGCCCCTCTCTAAAGGTTAAAAACGCTCAAAACCACTGCATAGTGGTGAGCGGCTTCTTTCCGTCTTAGAATCTTAGAATCTTAGAAATGATTTCTATACCATATTAAACATGAAACATGTTTTTACGTATATCTGTATATATATATAAATTACGTGTCACGATGTTTGTCCGGGGTAAACTCCTAAAGTAAGGAACCGATTTTAATGAAATTTTGCACACTGTGTGCAGTTTGGTCCAACTTGAGAGATAGGATAGTTTTTATCTCAATTTATTGTCGCAATATTGTTTTATTGCAATTATTTGTTAATTATAGACCTTTATTAAAGTTGCTCCAAAATATCTCTGAGTTCCATTAATTTAATTGTTGCCAAAAAAAAAAAAAAAAAAAAAAAAAAATACGAGTTCATTTTCTTTCGACATAAAAATAAATACATTTAATCAAACGTGACCGTTAAAAAATTATAAAAAGTTAAATTATGCATCTCACGAAAATTGACGTCATAATCAATTTAAAGATTTTATACACATTGATAAAGTGCTAATGTAGTTCTATCATAGATATAGTAATATATATAGATCTCTCATCCCCATGTTATCGTACAAAGATTTTTGATGCCGAAAAAATAAAATAAAAGCTTTGGAAACAGCCATTAAGTGGTATTGAAAAAGAAAAAAAAAAGAAAGAAAGAAATATGAATTTGAAACTGTATCTGGAGTCTTCCACTCCCCTTTAGCAAATAAATTATTCATAAATTTTATTTGCTAAAATATTAGTATGTATTCCCGTGTGTATCCACTTGGGGAAAGACGGCCATATTTTGGTAAAAACGTCGTCTTTTCCCAAATGAAAAGGAATAACTTTTTTCTCCCCAATGATCACTCTATTCTATATATGCTATACTATATCTATGAGTTCTATACGCAAGCGAAGTGTGACTCACTGACCGTCTGTGCAGCCAAGAAAAAGATTTCCTATGTTAATTGCCCACTGGATTTTTTGTAAGAAATTATTAAAAATCGAGGAAATTTATTTCCCGATTTTAATCCTTATATTTGGGTATAGATATGTATTAGTTATCGCAGATGTTAGATTGAATTATTTTGCTGTCAAATTGACAAAATTTTAATTTTAAATTTCAAAACTCTGTCGCCCTTGACTTTTTTTATTATTATTATTATTATTTGGCGATCAAAAGCATAACACGAAAATATACATGCCAGATGTATGCATTGTACGAAATGTAATATGTATTATTCATTGTACGTATGTATGACATGTAATATGTATTGTACAAAATATTGTTTCATATTATTCATTACTCTTTTAATATAAGTTGTTAAAATAACCATGATTTTTGAAAGGAATTAAATATTTACGCCAGATAATTTGGCGATATTCTTTTTTTTTTCGCCAAGGATGACAGAAATGAAATCTATTCCGCTGCAAAATATTAGTATCTTACATCAGATATTTTATTTAGACATTTGAAAACAAATTTGACTTCAAACTATGATAGAATATTTATCATTTTCCTTTTAATTAGTATATTATTAGTATATTAAAATTTAAAAGCATGATATATAAAAAGTTTTTTTTTTTTTTTTTATCTTATAATTATTCTTATCTTAATCCTCAATGTTTCCCATCTTTATTAACTTGAATTTACTATTAAAAGTTTAACATACTCAAAAACTTCTCATCACTTCGTTAAAATACACTAAACTTTTCCAAAATCTTTTTCTATTTAAAATGATACATGTATTTACTTTAAATGTCCAATATTTCATAAGATTTCCAATTTTAAAGTTTTAAAATATTTATCAAATTTACTTATTTTATTGGTTTAGCCTTATTGTTTTCCTTTTTATAACTACAGCTGTTGCCCTCTTTAAAATATTTAAAATGATGAGATCATTTTATAGTAAAATTATCCATTATAGCATATATTATATTTCACTCTTCCATAAAAATTGATTTTAAAATCGTCTGTTTCTTTTGTACTTTTATTTTAATAGAATTTTAATAGAATTTAATTTATATATTAGTCATTTTAGCAATTTTATCCAAAGTAGCATTAGAAATAATATATATCACTTCTCCATTAAAATTTATAGGACCCTACAATAAAATTAATTTGTGCTTAATATCAACTTTACGAAAATTTTTATCAATCGCTTCCAAATTTTGATCTAAGTTTCAAATCTCAACCCTGTGGGTTTTTACATCGGCTACAACGTTTTCGTCTTTGTTCGTAAATAATAATTTGACTGTACTAAATAGTTTACAGCCGTATAATTCAACGTATAACTTAGTCACAGCAACGCGTGGCCGGGTCTGCTAGTAATATATATATATATTCGCTTCATTTGGTTCAGTGCAGTCTATAGATGTTAAGCTTTACTTACCCATAATTTCCCCCATAGACGTAATGTATTTGAATTCTCTTGGGTGTCCTTTTTACACGAACCGTTTATTTGATCTCAACGAAAAGTTTAGTGTAGCAACCGTATATCACACACATTTAGAATACCAAGTTTGAACTTTCTACTGTAATTTGTTCTTGAGATATGCTGATAACAGACACACAGACCAATTGCTAAAAACACGATTTTTGTATTCAGGGGACCTCAAAATGTGTCAATATAAGAAAAACTCACTTTCGAAAATTTGACCCAAAAACAATACTTTCTAACCGTATGGGTAAGAGAAAATAAAAAGATATATTTTCCCATGAATTTTTATTTTGTTTCTACTGTCTTGTCGTGAGTAAGTGCATTTTGTATGACTCCCTGTTCTGTTCAATGAGTTGAGTTAAGTTGAAGATTTCCTTAACGTCGTTACAGCGCCTAGAATACCTTACATAGTGTAGAAAGCGACCAGCAAATCAGTTCCTTAAAAATTAAGCCTCTAACCAGAGGTCAGTGCGATCGAGTTTGTGATGTCAATTATCACATATTCTAAAAAATTATATTATCGTATAAAAAAAAACCCATTTTAATGTAACGAAACATTTTTTATAACTTCTAAATTATAATTTAAATCAATATACAACAAGTCTTTAAATTTTCACATCCTCCCTTCCCACATATGAATCTTTTGCTAATTGCAACTCTCTCGAAATCTTGGATCCCGTATTATTCATTCTTTAACGCAATGTAAATCTGTAATAGCATGTTATGTCTTTTTTTTTTTTTTTTTTTTTTTTGATAATTCGGTTTCCTTTCATCTTGCAAATAAATGCAGTTCTCCGCTATGTGTGCATTCCTGTCCCCCAATATGGTACAATTATTTTACCCATGGCGAAGGTTGGCTTTTATCAAGAACCGTTTGAATTATAATTATCTGGTAACCTTTTCAAAAATTTACATGTGTTTATAAGTAACATAATTACAACCATTTCTTCTCTATTATTTTGAATTTGGCTTCGATTGGAGCTTTCGCGAAATGAATGAAGAAATCGGAGCGTCACTTCATCACCATCATGTAAGCTGTGAAATTAATTTTTTGGGCTCCTATTCCAATGCTATTTAAAATCACCTAATTATAATTATCCAACAATGATAACTTTATAAAATGGTCACCTATACGAAAGTAATAAATCAAGTAAAAATTTTAATAAAATTTTTCGCGATTATCTACAAAAATGCCTGGATTAATGATCACTGTGTTATTGACGGTACACTTCGCAAGAATTCTAAAGCTGTTTTTAAAGTTAAACTTGAATAACCAACAACCATCTAAATTTATGTTACAGAGTTTATTGCTTGAAAAAACCCTATTGGTTATTTATGTGCTCAGATCACGTGACTGAAACGGGGAAAAGCCAATTAACTTGAGCAAAAAAATTGATCGCAACGCCATCTGGGAAGCTTAATTTTTTAACAGTATTTAAGCTTTCGGTTATAAGCGCTTTCCACACTGTATATTCTATGCGCTGTGACATCGTACTATAGCTACACAGTGGGCAATTGACAATGGTATCGAATTCACTTTTGCCATTTATTGATAACACATGTACATCAGACTTGTATTCTTGACTCGAAGTTCGCAAGCGCATGTCACAATTGCAATACGAAGAATTGGAAAAATACCGAGGACTAACGCAGGATATATAACCCACTCTCCTACGCTCGAAAGCGGTTAGCAGTGTGGTGGCATAACCACTCGGCCACAGAGTGTCCCATTCACCTTTAGGGATTGTTCGGAGACATGTCATCACAATTTCGATCCTAAATCTGTTCAATAAATCTCAATATTTTATAAAAGAGCCTATGGTTTTATGATTTTTATATTGCTACACGGCCACTCTTGTAAAGGTGAAAGTCGGTATTTGATTATGGCTTACATTTTTACCAATTAATTTACACCCGTGGAAAACAAAATGTCCGTGACAGCAAATCTTGATGACAAAAAAGAACTTCCCCCACAAAAGTAAACCTAGTGATTTATTGCTAATCTCTAAACTTATCGAATAGAATATTGCCAAGTTCTGCGATACAAAAATTGACAGTTTTATGCTAAAATTCAAATAACAGCATGCGTGTATATACTGCAATATTATTATATACGCTGCCAATTATGTGAAATTGAAAATATTACATATTTTTACTCAGAAGTCTATGAAAGTAATTAGTAAAACATTTCATGTAGTGTAGAAACAAACCTGTAAATAATCGTTAAAAATGCCTTAGTAAATTATTTTTAACACATAAAGTTATTTATGTAATAATAATAATAACCAAATAAATATTAGCTCAAATAAAATTTCATTTTTAACCGAAATGGAAAATGCTTGTTTAACACTTTTCTTTTATAAAAATTGTAAATTGCTCTTTACTATTTTGAAAAGTATCATAAAAATAGAAATATAAAACGTGTATACTTGATCATGAACCGCGAAATCAGCAGAAAAATATAAAATGTCTAGATAGCAAAAATTTTTATTTTAGAAGTTGTTCAAAAATCTAAGGGAAGGGGGCAATTTATATTTTAATCATTCTGCGATTATATATATTAAACGAATGGTTTTATATTTAGTTTTATTTATTTTTCAAGAGTAGTATTTTATCTAAAAGAATCTGTTTTTATTCATAGAATTTTAAAATTTACAATTAATTTTTTCATGATACCTTAAATGAACCATGATACCCATGATACCTTAAATGAACCTTAAATTTGTATGATTTTATACCTTTAACTCGATTTAGTTTGAATTTCTATTTTTAAATGAAAGCATCACGAAAACAATAATCAGCTGTAACAAAAAAAATTACCTCGAACCGAACGAAACTCTGCCTTGTGACCCCGGTGCCTGCGGCAGCACATACGCGGGCCGCTAATAACATAAAAAATTTCCAAAAAATTAACCTGGAACCAAACGAACCCGCCCGGCAATGACCGGGCCCATGATAATAATCTTAAATGAACCTTAAATTTGTATGGTTTTATATCTTTAACTCGATTTTCTTTGAATTTCTATTTTTAAATGAAAGCATCACAAAAAAAAAAAAAAAAAAAAATCATCTGTAACAAAAAAAAAACTCAAACAGAACGGAACTCGGGCCCGTGACCCGGTGCCTGCGGCAGCGTATATACAGGCCGCTAATAACATGAAAAATTTCTCAAAAATTAACCTTGAACCGAGCGAACCTCTGACTCGTGTTACCTCTGCCTGTGACTGCTGCACTGTATAGCAGGCATGCATGCTGCACACGCGTTGCAAATTCCACTTTCCTCCACCAAGGAGTGCAGTATGTTGTATACGAACATCACTAATCGCCTTGAATTTCCAAGACTTTTCAAATAAGGTGTCACTGGTGGTGTCAACTGCAAAATCCTTTAGTTGCCCTTTCCACTGCCATGGGACACAGCGTGTTCTATACGAACAACACCAACGGTAAGGAAATACCAAGACCTTTAAAATAAGGTGAAACATGATAGGGTCGACTGCAACATCACCTAGTTCTATTTGTAACCACCAGGGGGTGCAGTATATTGTGTACGAACATCCCCAATCAACATGAAATTTCAAGACCTCTATCACCAATCGCCTTGGATTTCCAAGACCTTTCAAATAAGGTGTCACATGGTGGTGTCAACTGCAAAATCCTTTAGTTGCACTTTCGACCGCCAGGGGGCGCAGTGTGTTCTGTACGAACATCACCAACGGTCAGGAAATACCAAGACCTTTAAAATAAGATGTAACATGATAGGATCAGCAGCAAAATCACCTAGTTCCATTTTTCACCACCAGGGGTCGCACTATATTGTATGCAAACATCCCCAGTCGACATGAAATTTGAAGACCTTTAAAATGAGGTGCTACATGCGTGAGTCTAGAACGGATTTCCCTCTCAAACTAATTTCCCCCCTTTTTCCCCTCCAAATGTACTTTCCCCCTTTTCCCCCCTTTAAAATCGAAAATACCAAATTCGCAGAGAGTGATTTTTTAGTATTCGACTCTAGTCCCCATATGTACAATTTCTTCGCCGTGAAGTAATTTGAAGCTTAGTTAAGCTCGTAAACGTGTTTTTAACCCGGGGGGAAACGGGTGGGAAACGGTTTACCCCCCGGGGGGGGGACCGTTCGACTTTTTTTTATTTTTCTCTTCTCATAGCACATCTACAGACCAAGACCTTTTTTTGGACACCTCAACCAAATTTTTACACCAAGTAGTTCTCTCAATATAGTGGAGACAGACAAAAACATGTTTCAAATTAATATATAGATAAGATTAATCCAGTAATTTTTCTCACAATTTAAGTAACTGCCAAATTCCTCATAAATGCTTTCAAAAACTTCTATTACTAAATTGCGTGGAATGCTTCCAAACAAATTTTCAAAATCGTAGGTACTTACTGAGGTACTGCTTTCTGGATAAAACTTAAAATATTCAATAACTTTCAGGTTATTGTTAATAATGTTACAATTGCCATTAGAATTTATCACTTTTAAGACTGAATTTAGATATTTAAACAAGATTTTACCGGCTTTATCGTTAAAGCTATTAGTACCACAGGTAATTTTAACTGGATTTTCATGAAATTTTACTGTAGTGAAAAGATATGGAAAATTAAAACAATTTCTGCTTAAATTTAATTTTTTATCAAAGGCCAAAAAGCGTTTTTTCATAATGGAGGGGTGGTCGGTTAACGTTTTAAAAGGACTACTACTTGAATATTCCTTTAAAAGAATATTTTTATAAAAAACTTTACAAATGATTGCAAAATTATTGTTTGCTTTATCTACTGTAGCAATAATAAATTTATCTTTTAAAATCTCAATACTTTTTTTTAAGCTCAGTACTATAGTTAAATTCATCTAGATTAAACTTACTATAATAATTTCTAAAGAACAATAATTGTTTCTCAAAAAAATTCAAAAATTTAAATTTCCATTCTCTGAAATCTTCAAAAGGCCAGCAATATTTATAGAAAAATTTTAAAATAAAAACGTCTAAATCTTTTTCTATAAAATGAATATTTTTTTTATTGCTTTAATTAAAATTCATCCTGAAACTTGATCGCAAATTAATAATGCTTTTTAAATGATCAATTTACAATTAAATTTAAATTTCCTGAGATAATATGACCGTAATAAGGGTCAATAAAGTCTTTAAAACTGTTTGAATTGCAGTAACATTCTTCTTCTTTAATTAAACCAATAGATTTACTATACTGATTGCAACTGCAAATTAGATTTTTTAAAGTTTTATCATTGTATTAAAACAAGCGATAGCAATCCTTATATTAAAACAGTTTCTTAAAGGAAATAAACTTTCACAAGCTTTCAAAACTTTTTTTAATTTAATGGAGTCAAAAATTTTATCTCTAAACGATAAAACTAAATTTTCCTGAGAAATTAATCTAAAGTTTTAAAAGTCCTTTGAATTCACTTCCTTATTCAAATCGTATTTACCAATTCTATATTTAAACAGATCCAAAATAATATCTTTAATTAAAGTATTTCTAAAACAATAGTTTTCCAATTAATTTCTAACAAACCATTTTATAACTTTATTTTTCATACCAAAGACCTTGGTTTTTATTAAATTCAAATCACAAATTAATATTTTCTTTATTTATTGAATCTAAAGTTTTTAAGATATCGCTGTTAATGTTAACTTTACCTTTTCCTCTGCAACCTCTTCTATTATACTTGAAAGTTCTATTTTTTAGACAAAATTTACCAAAGATACCACAGTCTTTTTTATTAGCAACATTAGTGCCATTAAATTCAGAATTCAAACCGTAAGAATAAATAGTTCTAAGTTTATACATAAAGAGATTTTCCATTTAAAGTCTTTCATTTTTATTCGAAACAATATCCAGGATATAAATTCCAATTCTTTTAAAGTCATGTAATTGAAAATGTTGAATTTCTTTATCATAAGTTTTTTTATTATGGCAGTTTTTAATGCCATTTCTGTGTCCTGTAACTCTAATATTCAAAGAATTAGAAGTTTGACCAACATAGCAAAAATTACAAATACCGCATTCCAATAAATAAGCTACATTTTCGGTTTTACAAAATATTTTGTTATTAGCAGGCTATGCCCGCTTCGCTGGTCCCTATTTTTAAATGAATCACTATAATTACTGAATTCTCAAAATTGCATTAATTTTTATCACGTGAAAAAAGAAAGAGAAACAAAATCTGATTAGGAAAAATGCCGCACCGAGTTCCCACAGCCTTCGGAAAAAATTCACAAAATGCTGTAACTTTTATTTCTATTATTTTCCTCCTTCGCCCCCCCCCCCCTTTCGTCTATCTTAATAATTTTACAAATTCGAAAATATCTGCAATCGATTTGTAGGTATCAAAAACCTCTATGCACCAATTTTGAACGATCTATCTCTATTTTTATTTGTTTGCCTCTCCGCCCCCCCCCCTTCCAATTTTACAAATTCGAAAATATCCGCAATCGATTTGTAGGTATCGAAAACCTCCATGTACCAATTTTGAATGATCTAACTCTATTTTATTTTTTTGCTCCTTCGCCCCCCCCTCCCGGTTCTTCTAATAACTTTACACTTTCGAAAATATCCCCATTCGACTTGCAGGCCTCTAAAACCTATCTGCACCAAATTTGAACAGCTTAACTATATTTCTATTTGTTTTTGCCCATAGCCCCCTTACTGCCCCACTCCCTTCCCGCACCTCCTAATAATTTTACAAATTCGAAAATATCCGCAATCGATTTGTAAGTATCGAAAACCTCTATGTACCAATTTTGAGCGATCTATCTCTATTTTTATTTTTTTGTCCCCCTCTCCCCTCCCCCTTCTCGCTCCTCCTAATAACTTTACACTTTCGAAAATATCCGCATTAGACTTGCAGGCCTTTAAAACCTATCTGTACCAATTTTGAACGGCCTAACTGTATTTCTATTTGTTTTTGCCCCATACCCCCTCCCCTTCTGCCCCACCTGGGCGTTCAATTTCTAAAATTCCAAAAATTGGTGTTCAGATATTTGCATTAGCTATATTTTAGAGCAAAAATTTCACGTACATCTGTTTGTTTGAGATATATAGGATTGTGGGAAATCACGTTTCGCCCTCTTCCCCCCTTTGGGGACCGAATTTCTGAAATTCCAGATATCGATTTTTAGACATTTGTGTTAGCTATATTTTAAAGGAAAGGTTTTACGAATATCTGTTTTTTTTTTTTTTTGAGATATGAAGGATTTTGTGAAATCACGTTTTGCCCCCCCCTGCCCCCCTTGGGAGGGGCGAATTTTGTAAAATTGCTTCTTAGTGGATGCCTACGTCATAGAAAGAAGATTGTCACAAAATTTCATGCTTCTAGGTCCAGAGGTTTGGTCTGGGCGATGATGAATCACCCCCTCACTCACCCAGTCAGGAAGAACGATTATATATATATATATATATATATATATATATATATATATATATGTATACATTTATCATTTGAAAAAATAATTATAATATTCTGATTAAATGCCTTGAAACTGACTTAAAATAGCGTTAAGTAAAAATTTCGCATATTTGTTTAAATCTTGGCCTAGGCCTGGGTGTATATCGTTCGAAAAGTAGTGATGTTGCTACTCAATTTTAACATTTCTTAAGATGACTCTATATGTGAGCATAAGTTGGCTAAAATTGCATAAAAATGCTTATGTAAAACCACTACTTAGAGAATCTATATTTATTACATTTTTGGACATGTTAGTGGGTAAGTGACGCTTTTATACAGAATTATATGAAGAAGAAAATTTTTTGATGGCCATGTTAATGCTAGTTTAATATTAATGACGAAAACAATTAATATTATAAAAGAGATACCATGCTCTTGGAACCTTTTTTCAGAAATTATCTAAATTAAATTGACACAATAATAATAATAAAAGTAAAATTAACCATTTTTTAAATCAAGTTCAATTTTTTGTTAAAACTTTTAAATAGAACGACAGAAATCAAGTAATATTATTAAACAGAACTGTGCCAGAATTGAAAAGAATATCCTGATAGTTTTCATACATGAGAGATTAACGTGTTCTTAGAAATCACGTTCGAGATGCTAAAAATAGTTTAGGATAGTTGAAAACCGATGTCAGCAATATGTGAACTTTTGAGATTTTGGGAAAGAAATGCGGATAAATTGAAACCAGGTAAATCTATATTTAGACCGAAAACTCTTGTCTTCTTAATATGAGTTTAAAATAACGAACAAGAGATTAAACCGAAAGACATAACTCTTATTGTACCTTTTACGATTTTGAAACATGTTGACAATAAAATGGCGAGTGAATAGATTCAAGTGTAATCTTTATTTTTATGATGTACTTTTGGTTATTCACGCAAGAGAAGAGATTGAACAAGGCACAAAGTCTCGTAATTACATTTCTTTGGATTTATTTTTATGAAAGTATTAATTTAAACAATCGCTAGATGTGTAATAAAAACTTTATGAAAAGGATTTCTCGATACTTACAATGTATTCACTCAGACAGAGTTTATCATGTCAGAGGATGACTATTTTTTAGTGATAGAACATAAAGAAGATTTTGTATATAGGTCAGTAAGGGAAGAAGGTGAAATAAATTTCCTTTTTTAAAAAACAAAATCAAACATATATATATATATATATATATTCACAATGACCCTGTTACATGTGTCATATAAATTTTCATAATCCAAATAACGGATGCTGGTAATTAAAAACTTGGCAATATATAAAAAATCGAAAACTTCTTTCTTTAGACTATTTCTTATTTTTTTTTTCTAAACGAATGATCTGTCTACCAAAAAGTCAAACACGTCCTCCAAATTTTAACAATAGCTAAGAGGAACAAAAATATGATAAAAGAAGAAGAAATTAAGAAAAGAAAAAAAAAAAGACAAGACAAGAAAAGAAAATTGTCCTAGTTACCAATAAATTTCCCACAAGTCAAAGTGTACACATTTAATGAACTTGTTTCAGCAGACTTGAAAGCAAAATTATTCCATTTGCCGCTAAAAAGATACATTTGAAAAATTAATAAGTATCATTTGACTGGAGGAAAAATGCTTGTCAAGTATTTAACAGAATGAAAGACAAGCATACATTAAAAGAGTTAATTATAAACATTGTGACAATTTTTCGCTCCTCCAACCTCTTTTGAATCACAAATAAGAATATTCTTTCATTAAAAGTGTTATCCACCATGTGATTTTTTTTATAATTATTATTTTTTTTTCACACACATGAATCTTACGCAGCATGTTGGTATTAGAAGCACAATCTTCCGAATACTGAGTTTAACTTATTATTTTCACAAATTATTACTAATATTTTAAAACACTATGTGTATGCTTTCTTACATTGATTTCTATTGACAAAATTACGAAATAAAAATATTTGGGGAAAAAAAAATTAAACTCTGCTGAATTTCAGTTTAGACGTTTTGATGTCAAAGTAAAATTTATTTCGCGTTTAATAATAAAGTATGATATTTTATACCAGAAAATTATAACGAATTTTATTTCAATGCAAAGATATCTAACACATAATGCTAGATATTTATTCCCTATTTATGTTCCGTTAGTTAGTAAAGAAGAAGGAAATGAGTCAAACAAAAGTTAAATAGTTATTTCTCTAAAAATAATTCTTGATCTTTCAAATCATTGACCTTTGTTTTCCAAGAAACCGACACTGCACCTTCCAAAACTGTCCAAGTACTCAAAAAATAACATTAAGATAAAGGCGTGAAAAATTCGGTAAGCAGGAGTTTTCCAGAAAAGAGCACTGAACTTTCCCAGTTACCGATAAATTTCCATTAAGCCAAGGTTCCTGAACCTCCTCCAAAAAACGTGTAGACAATATTTAGTCACTTGAGGATCCAAAGATAGAGTTAAAAGATTTACAGATATTGTTCCAGTGGGGCGAAAGAGTTTGCCAAATGATTAAGATAAAAAAAATGAAGACATTAACAAAGCTTGGATTCTATTAATATATTCATCAACCCTCTGTCGGGATCTTAAGTCAGTGTTTCCAGATGATCGACAGTCAATTTCCCCAAATCAGGGTTTTTTTTCGCAAAAGAAAAACCCCAACTGATTTTTAACTAAAAAAATAAAATAAAATAAATAAATATTTAACAGATTTAAGCCCAAATTTTTCCCCAAATGATGCTCATTTTTGAAAAAAATCCCCATATACAAAAATAACTTTTATATGCACAGTGGTTATCGGAAAATTTTAAATCTGCATAAAATACTTAGTGTTGAAGATGTACTTTCATCCTCAGGATATCCTAAGGATGTTCTCAGGAGAAAGGGTACCTACAAAAGCCCCTACATGCTAAAGTAAACTGTTAAATGTTCCTGCGCATAGAGGTAAATCCCCACAGTTGTTAATGCTGTAAACTTAACAAGCAGGCTAATTTAATTCAAAGCTGAAAAATTCCTCCCCAAAGATTTCTCCCCAAAAATTTCAAAAATCCCCTCGTAATTCCCCATAAACATTCGATCCCCAAAATTGTCCCCCGAAGCCTAAAAAATCCCCCAAAATGGGGACAAAATCCCGAATCTGGCAACACGGTCTAAGGGAACAAGAGACTTTGCAATTAATTGCTTTATTCGTTTTCTACTCAGTTACTTTTGAAATCAAGTATTGTCATGAAATCAATCATTTTTAGGCGTGTTTGAAATGATAATAAAATGAAAAAGTGTTTTTAATGGGAAAAATAATACAAAATAATGTCCAATTTTAAAATGCTCCCTGCTAATTCTAATTTATTCTAAAATTCCATTTTTAGGACTGGGGACTATCATTCTCAATCTGGAATTTTTGCGGTGTCATTTTTCGATAGTTGGACATTTATTGAAATCATCTTTCGATAGTTGGACATTTATCGAAATCTAAAATTTATCGAAAATATAATTGAATAATTTGAAAGCGATGTTATAATTTAAAAAAAAAAAAGAAAGAAAAAACTAATAGTCCTCCGTCCTAAACTACATTCTGCTTTTGCCAGAATTTCATCAAAATCATTTTTTTTTTTTTTTTAAGAAAAAGAAAAGAAAAGAACATTAATAATAAAATCGTCTGAATTTAATCAATAATGCCACCAGTTACGATTTGATAATTAAAGAAGAATTAATGGGAAATATTATAATATTTTGAACCACTAGAATAAATATTCTAATATTTTGACTTTTCAAAATAATTTTTTTTTTCAATTAATCCTTTCAAAAATTATATTAATTTTAAGAAAATTAAATCATTAATTTCATTTTTATTTTATTTTTTTTTAACTGTGAGTCTTTTGTATGTAACTGAACACATCAGTGCACTGAACTTTTGAAGCCTCAGTTACGTTCTCGGCTACAAATATAAATATATATATATATAATTTATAATTTATTTGATAAAAAAGAAAAGAATGAGAACGAAGAATAGTCAGTCAAATAAATCACCACAGAAACATACATTAGGCCAAACAAAGTAACTATTTATCTTAAATTGATTTTCTTTTTTTTTTTTTTTTTAGGTTAATAATATTACTTACTTTAATTTATTAGACTACAACACCTGTTGAAAAATATAAGATAGGACGTGCATTTTGATGCTGTTGAAAAAAAGGAATATTATAGAATAGTATTATAAGGGGAAATAATAGAACTTACATTAATGAAAAGAACCTTTTAATTTGAGATGAGCAGAAGAATTTCGGACCAAAGCAAAATAAGATCGAATTTTAACTAAAAACTTCAAAATGCTCTGGGACTTCTTCAGGTACTATCCCCTATAGCATTCAGCAAAGATTTGTAGGTTTTCTGTATTGGTAAACATTTTAGCAAAATAGCAAATGATACCACAAACCCACAAGAAAAAATTACCTTGAAATGACACAAATGAAATATAGACAGAATTTATCCTGAATTTTTTTAAATATTATCCAGATCACGAGTAAACAGATATATATATTATATATATGTAAATTTGAAAGTATGTCTTTTTCTAAAAAACAATACTGATTAACTTAAAATGTATGTCTTTTTTTTTTTTTCCTTAAAACTTCATATTTCTGAAACTCTGCAATTAGTTACACAGAAGCTTTTCCTTTTATCTTCGATTTTGAACAAGAATTCAATTATCTAACAAATTTGTCACAAATAAATTGTTTGTTAAAGCTTTAAGTCAATAAAATACAAAATTTTCTCTGCAACCGTACGGATGTGAACATGCTCCAAAGTTTTTGGCTAAAATATACTAGAATAAAGTATTTTTTTCTATATCAGACCCATTCGAGTTAAAGTAGTATTGTATTAGAAATGGCTCTTAACAGCCTCCTTTATTAAGAGAAAAAAAAATAGGCTTTCTAATTCTTTAGTTTAAAAAGTTACATGAATTTTCAGTATAGTACACTTACATTGACATAGTTGATGATACTCTAAACCGTAACAGTAAGAAATAATAGAATTTACACACAGGATAATACATTTTTACTCAACAGTAAGCTACATAGCAAAAAATTGGAACATTGCTGCGAAATTTTAACCATAAATTTATGTCTCAACCGTACATTTTATACTTACGGTAATTTACCGTTTATTTGGCGTAAATTTCTTGGCTCACCTTAAAATTTATGTCAAAGGTTACAGAGAGGTTTTAATTTTTTACAGCGTACCATTTTTATAAAAGATATTATACCGAGCATTGGTTACATTGGTCTCTCACTGTGGGTCCCAAACCGTGTGGTTATAGGGATTTTTGTTTCCACAGGATCAAACAAAAGATATTTTTAATTTAAATTAAATATTAATATATAAAAAAATATCGAGTTAGAAAAAGCCATTTAAAATATTCGCCTCTCTAAAAAGAATTCGTTACTTTTCAAATTTAAGTATTTTATTTTCCAAGAAACTTTCCTTAGATCATACAAAATTCGCAAAGAACTGAGAAAACAACTTTAAAATAGAGATGTGTGAAAAGTTCATAAGCAGAAGTTTTCAAGAAAAGGATCATTGAACTTCCTTTGCTACCGATAAATTTCTGACAAATCAAGGTGCATGTTTTTGTTTAAAATTTTGAACAGGGCTTGCAGACAAAATTTAGACACTTGTCGTTCCAAAGATAGAATTGAAGGATTGATAGATATAAGTCGAGTGGTGTGAAAAAGCTTGCCAAACGAAAAGAAGTGAAGTAAAGACAGAACCAAGGTAGGAGAGATGGTTCTATAAATATAATAGTCAACAATCTTTTGGGCCGTCCGTTTTTCGCAAGAAGTGGTATTTTCAGTAAGTGTTCAAGGTGGAATTCTTATTTCGCTTGACTAGACGATGCGTAATGGAGCAAGACCCTGTTTACAGTTGAGAAATGCTAAAAGAATTTAAAAGTATTTTCTTTTAGTAGCATTTAGGCACGTGGCACAGTATCCTTATTTATTTTTCTAATCCTGAAACTTGATTTTAATGAGAACTAAATATATCGAAATACCATGCAGAACAAAATAAATAATGAAACAATAATTCCGCTTTTTTTTTTTTTTTATCTTGTTCATTAAAATAACAACAAAGACTGAATTTCACATAACCTAAACTGAGGCTGTGATAATACTTAGGTTTATTGAATAAGTTTCATAAATGAAATATCTAAGCAATAAATAATTTTCTATTATTCTTGAAATAAAATTTATTATTATTATTATTATTATTATTATCATCCACATTGCCAAACTTTAGCAATAAATCTTTGTAAAGTTACATGCAAATGTTAGAGTCAATTCTTAAACATATGTCGACTTCTTCAGCTGTTATATAAAAGCTTTCAACTGTTCACAATTTGAGAAATTCATCGTTAGTTTTAACCTAACAAAATATTTTATACCCTATACTAATGTAAGTAAGAGTTCGTTCAAAGAACTAACTAAATATTGTAGTAAAAGCTATTCATATATCTGAACATCAGTTTCATCTCACAAAAAAAAGGGTACATATTAATATCACACTGGTTTTATTTCGAAATATTTTGAGCACTGCCGCATTACCTATTCATGAAACACAATATTAATTTTGGGCACAATGCTATGAACGATAACAGCTTCAAAATATTATGGAACTTTTCATAGAATCAAAAGTAATACCAATAAAAGCCATCAAAGCAATAAATAAAACTATATATATATATATATATATATAGAGTATATATATTTGTCTGATGATGTTCCAATTTATCGCGAAAGACTCACAGCTTCATTATACGAAACACTCTAACTTCTGAAAGAGTTAAGTCTTTAAAAGAGAACAGAAAAATGGGGCAAAACTGAAAAAAATCTTTAATAATTTTTAATCGCTATAAAATAAGGTTCAAATAATTCTGCATGAATTTACGTATCATGAATAGAGTATCAACATAGCAATGAAAATAAATCATAACAATTTGCAATAAGATATCTCAGTATAAGAAAAGAAGTATTAAATCGTTTTGTAAGTATATCCTAATTCATAGAAATTTGTTAACAATTTAAAATAACTTATTGAAGAGTAACTAGGATTAGTGAAATAAAAAGTATCCATTATTTATTTATTTATTTTACACAGTTTATTGATCCATATAAAAACAACAGCCATACACTAATTAAAAAGTGTTATGTCAAACTATTATGGATGGAATGAAACAAGAGAGACGCTCGGAATAATAACGCCTTTATCTATGAATACTAAATTAAGAAGCAATTTTCCGACGCTGAATTTTAGTCAAACTTTTTTGGTATTATATTACAATTTTATTGCCAAATTAGTATCCAAACCATTCGCAGTTCATGACTAAATACATATAATTTTGGAGTAGGCTATCATAAATTTTGTTGAAGTGTTTATTCTTCAGGGAAAGAATTTTACCAATTGAGTGTAGGTTAGAAATACGTAGCAGAAAATCAATTTGGGTTTTATATTTTGCGGTAAATCTGGAAATCAAATGGACTTGAGAAGTATATTATAGTCACATAGAAGTGTGAAGGTAAAAGTGACTGAAACATGTGCACTGTAATGAATAAAAAAGATCACTAAAAAAATTTTAATGATTATCGGAGGACACCTCGCATACTACTACGTTACTGATGGCATAAAGATAAGAAAAGTTTCTGAAATCATCGTAAAATCTTGCATTTGTCTTGAGAAATTAAGTTAATGTGCTATGAGAAAGGAAGCATAAAAATATAGAAAAACAATTAAAGAATTTTACATGAACATCAATTATTATTCAGCGATATTATTTAATGATCTTAATGAACATTTATTTACATTTTCAATAAGCTTCATGTATTTACTCATTTATTTTTCCAAAAAAATTAAATATATAACTAGCAGACCCGGCCACGCGTTGCTGTGACTAAGTTATACGTTGAATTATACGGCTGTAAACTATTTAGTACAGTTAAATTATTATTTACGAACAAAGACGAAAACGTTGTAGCCGATGTAAAAACCCACAGGGTTGAGATTTGAAACTTAGGTCAAAATTTGGAAGCGATTGATAAAAATTTTCGTAGTGTTGATATTAAGCACAAATTAATTTTATTGTAGGGTCCTATAAATTTTAATGGAGAAGTGATATATATTATTTCTAATGCTACTTTGGATAAAATTGCTAAAATGACTAATATATAAATTAAATTCTATTAAAATTCTATTAAAATAAAAGTATAAAAGAAACAGACGATTTTAAAATCAATTTTTATGGAGGAGTGAAATATAATATATGCTATAATGGATAATTTTACTATTAAATGACCTCATCATTTTAAATATTTTAAAGAGGGCAACAGCTGTAGTTATAAAAGGGAAAACAATAAGGCTAAACCAGAAAAATAAGTAAATTTGATAAATATTTTAAAACTTTAAAATTGGAAATCTTTTGAAATATTGGACATTAAAAGTAAATACATGTATCATTTTAAATACAAAAAGATTTTGGAAAAGTTTAGTGTATTTTAACGAAGTGATGAGAAGTTTTTGAGTATGTTAAAATTTTAATAGTAAATTCAAGTCAATAAAGATGGGAAACATTGAGGATTAAGATAAGAATAATTATAAGATTTAAAAAAAAAAAACTTTTTATATACCATGCTTTTAAATTTTAATATACTAATAATATACAAATTAAAAGGAAAATGATAAATATTCTATCATAGTTTGAAGTCAAATTTGTTTTCAAATGTCTAAATAAAATATCTGATGTAAGATACTAATATTTTGCAGCGGAATAGATTTCATTTCTGTCATCCTTGGCGAAAAAAAAAGAATATCGCCAAATTATCTGGCGAAAATATTTAATTCCTTTCAAAAATCATGGTTATTTTAACAACTTATATTAAAAGAGTAATGAATAATATGAAACAATATTTCGTACAATACATATTACATGTCATACATACGTACAATGAATAATACATATTACATTTCGTACAATGCATACATCTGGCATGTATATTTTCGTGTTACGCTTTTGATCGCCAAATAATAATAATAATAATAATAAAAGCCAAGGGCGACAGAGTTTAAAAATTTAAAATTAAAATTTTGTCAATTTGACAGCAAAATAATTCAATCTAACACCCGCGATAACTAATACATATCTATACCCAAATATAAGGATTAAAATCGGGAAATAAATTTCCTCGATTTTTAATAATTTCTTACAAAAAATCCAGTGGGCAATTAACATAGGAAATCTTTTTCTTGGCTGCACAGACGGTCAGTGAGTCACACTTCGCTTGCGTATAGAACTCATAGATATAGTATAGCATATATAGAATAGAGTGATCATTGGGGAGAAAAAAGTTATTCCTTTTCATTTGGGAAAAGACGACGTTTTTACCAAAATATGGCCGTCTTTCCCCGAGTGAATACACACGGGAATACATACTAATATTTTAGCAAATAAAATTTATGAATAATTTATTTGCTAAAGGGGAATGGAAGACTCCAGATACAGTTTCAAATTCATATTTCTTTCTTTCTTTTCTTTTTCTTTTTTTTTTTTTTTTTTTTTCAATACCACTTAATGGCTGTTTCCAAAGCTTTTATTTTTTATCTTTTTTCGGCATCAAAAATCTTTCTACAATAACATGGGGATGAGAGATCTATATATATTACTATATCTATGATAGAACTACATTAGCACTTTATCAATGTGTATAAAATCTTTAAATTGATTATGACGTCAATTTTCGTGAGATGCATAATTTAACTTTTTATAATTTTTTAACGTTCACGTTTGATTAAATGTATTTATTTTTATGTCGAAAGAAAATGAACTCGTATTTTTTTTTTTTTTTTTGGCAACAATTAAATTAATGGAACTCACAGATATTTTGGAGCAACTTTAATAAAGGTCTATAATTAACAAATAATTGCAATAAAACAATATTGTGACAATAAATTGAGATAAAAACTATCCTATCTCTCAAGTTGGATCAAACTGCACACAGTGTGCAAAATTTCATCAAAATCAGTTCCTTAGTTTAGGAGTTTACCCCGGACAAACATCGTAATTATAAAGTTTTGATCAATGAAGCACAAATAAGTAAAAAACAGGATTAATTTCACTGTATTATCTTCATTATAATATGAATTCAATTTACACTTCAGTCTAAGTAACACGTGGCCGGCTATGCTAACACCAAAAATTTAAAAAGTGGAAATAATTGAATTATACGAAATTTATTAATAGGTTAAAAAGTTGAAGATTCTTTGTGTAGATGGCAGCACCAAATATATTTCAGCTTTCATTTCAACCCAGTCGAAAGGTATCGACATCTGTTAGAATCATTTGGAGTTAACAGATAATTGTGACTGTCAAATAATAACAGACAAATAATTAGCAATAAATTAAAATTGCGACTATAATTTGAGATTTAAACTATCCTATCTCTCAAGTTGGATCGAACTGCACATGGTGTGCGAATTTTATTATAATCGGTTAAGTGGTTTAGGAGTCCATTGAGGACAAACATTGTGACAAGAGATTTATATATATTAAGATAGCTTCGCTCTCATGGCAAATAGACGTAACTCGAAATTACTAAATTTCAGATACAAACAATAAATCCCTTACAACTACAGGCAACCAATAGAAAATGAGTTACGCTACTTTGATGTGTCTATTTTGGATGACTACCATTTTGGGCTTTTAAAAAAACGGCTTAGCTCAAAATCACGATTGTTTAAGTTACTCGGAATTTTACTTCTTTTTTTTACTCAAAATCTCAATTTTTTGCGTGACATCTTTTTGTTATGAAAGTGACGATATGTGATAAACTACATTAAAAGTTGTAAGAATTTTCTTTTTAAAATCCTCAAAATATATCTATTTAGCTTTAGAATGTTGAGTAAAATTACACCAAAAGTTGTGAATGTTACACAAGCATGTGCAATATTATTCTCATAGTTGTGTAATGTCTCATCAAAAAATGCATGCAGTTTTTACTAAATAATTGTGTAATTTCACGCCAAAATGTTTGAAACTTTCTTTTACATTTGTGTAACGTTACATATTTCTTTTCCGATGACGTCCCATGTGCAGTTGTGTACTTGTCTTAGGAGTCACATCGTGTAAAAGCAGATCGTTCTACTTTACCCCTAAACATGAATTGATCACTCTGAGAGTCCACCTTATAACTGAAGTCAATCTCCATAGGTGTAATGATCTGTATGTGAATAAAAGAGATAATTGATTATATTTTATTTCTGAATGCATATACTCAAAAACGAAATTTAATCTTGGTAAAGGAAACTTCGTATCATACCATTATTAGGCTACTAATTTTAAGTGCTAAATAATAAATTATTATAAGTAACAGTATTGTTTTAATTGTTAATAGAGTAATACAAATGAGCAAAAGTAAACATAATAAAAATTATAAAAATAGATTTTAATAGTTTTTTATTTTAGAAACAAATCGTATTATTTTAAATTTAGCATGTAATTTAATCCATTTTCATTACAATCTATCTCTCTCTCTCTCTCTCTCTCTATTTATATATTACTAGCATTGATTTAATAGAGGTGAATATTTACTGACTATATTGAGAACAAAGTAAGGAGAAAAATAAATATCGTTATTTTATTTTATTTTATGAGCTGTAATGCAGAATTTTAACCAGAATCTGTAATTTTAACCAGAATCTGTCAGTTTACGAGGTTATTTAATATTCAAGGCAATAAAATTTTAATTTTTATAATTATAACAACAAATTATAATATTTATTCCACTTTTATATATGCTGTTTTAATAATTATGAAATAGTAATAAAATATCTTTCAGCATATCACATAATTTTAAAAAACTTTAATAAACTTTATTTCCAACGTTTCGGTTAAAATTCATCTTTAACCATCTTCAGGGAAGAATGATGTTTAAAAACCATAAACATAGACAATAGAATGACTTAGAACATAGAATGACTTAAATTGTCTATGTTTATGGTTTTTAAACATCATTCTTCCCTGAAGATGGTTAAAGATGAATTTTAACCGAAACGTTGGAAATAAAGTTTATTAAAGTTTTTTTTTAATTATGTGATATGCTGAAAGATACTTTATTATGTTTTATTACTATTTCATAATTAACAAATTATAAGTTAAGTGAAAATCTTTACTTGAAATTCACATCTGGATCTAAACGTGAAATGTAAAAATTTATACGCTATCAGCAAATATTTAAGATTTCACAGTTGCAACTTGTGACGAAATAAAAAATAAATAAAAATAAATTTTTAATAAAAATTTTTTGTAAAAAAATAGAACCGACTCCAAAAAGGAACTACTATTCAAACAACTAAAAATGAAAGAAAATTGGTAGAAAATGGAACTGTAAATTGCGCCTAAAAGTATAAAATAATTTCCTTCGCCAAACAACCTATAACACTACAATTAATCATAACTTTTGAAGTCGGCGCAAAATTAAATAAAATTTAATTAGTTTTTTAAAGGTTTGTCTTTAGATCGGTAGCAACAAATACTGTTGTTTCGAATGATCCATTTTCATGTTTCCTTTATTTTTTTATCACTGTATACAATTGGTCCATTAGTAGCATCTACATAGAACAGTGAACATTCTTCACAATGCGGTATTTATGTTTCTACGAAGTTAGAGTTTACTTTGCAAATTTGGTATAACTTTGATAACTATCATCCTTGATGGCTTTTGGATTTGGTGATCAAAACGTAAGGCAAAAATATACACGCAAGATGTATATTTTCATAATATATATTGTACGATGTGTTGCTTCATATTCTAGATTTCTCTCTTGATATACCTTATCAAAATAATCATGATATCCCAAAGAAATTAAATATGTTTGCCAGATAATTTTGCGATTTTTCTTTCACCAAGGACGTCAGATACCAGCATCTTCGCCAACTTTTGCTGCTTACGAAATCTTATTTGTTTTCTTGAATCAAATTAGTTCTCGGTTGCATTTTGCAGGTAACAATGTGAGATGTATATTTTGAATAGGATTTGATTTTTGTATTGAATAAAGGTATCAATTTTTATTTAATTTTGCGCCGACTTCAAAAGTTATGATTAATTGTAGTGTTATAGGTTGTTTGGCGAAGGAAATTATTTTATACTTTTAGGCGCAATTTACAGTTCCATTTTCTACCAATTTTCTTTCATTTTTAGTTGTTTGAATAGTAGTTCCTTTTTGGAGTCGGTTCTATTTTTTTACAAAAAATTTTTATTTTACTCTTTTCAGTGAAAACTTATTTATATAGCAGAGCATCAGAAGACGTTCGACGGAAGTTTCACAAATAACAAGTTCCAAGAAAAGTGACATTACTCAAAAAATGGTTTATGTCACTGAAAAATACATGAAATGCACCCAATGTGAACAAAAAATTTACATCTCCATCTAGAAAGTTATCCACTCGAGAGACAGTTGTGCCAGTTGTTTTATAGTAAAGTTATTTTTAAGTTGATTTTTCTCAAATGCTGCATTTTTAAGTTGTGTTACTTTTCTTGCCTTTATCGGATATGAGCAAAAAACTATCTGTTGAACGAACATACGTTAAATTAAAAAGTCTTTAGAAATGTAAAGGACGGATACGCTGTATTCGTAACCGAAAATTCTGTTAGGCATATATATTGAACTTTACAGTGAATACGTGTCACCCGCTGCGCTGGAAATTGCGCAGCGTAAAGTTCAAACAAAGAGCAAAATATGCATTGCTGACGGATAGAATTTTCAACATCGATACTTACATACTGCTTTTACCAGTGTAGCTGCATGCGTTCAGCAGTTAGAGTGAGAACAGACTTTTGTGAGTATCCTGTAATTTGTTTATATCTTAATGAAATCATAATGAAACCTATTTCAGGCCAATATCATTACGACAACAAAAAAGAATTAAAATTAAATCATCTCTTACGAAGTTATAAGCTAACAAATTTCAACAGCAACAACGAGAAACATGGTTTGCATTGAGAACCTCTTCCTTTATGAAATCGGTTTAAAACGTCTATGTGTTAATCGATGTGACCGCTTACAATAACCATACATTGAATTTTACATTGCATAAATGTCACCCGCTACGCTACAACATATGCAATGTCATTCAAGTGTGCACAAAATAGGAAATTGTGAACAAGCAAATGCACGTTTTAAGCATTCTGTTTTTAGCAATTATGTCTAAACTATCTTTGCGTACTACATCGATGATGCTCTGCAATTTTATAATTCACTTTTTTCCCCTGTCTTGAAACGTTTCCGAGATAGGATCGCTAACTCCACTCTATTCCACCAGGTTGCACTTTAGGCGGTTGAATCGCGTAGCACATGTCCACTTAACTGACTTTCTTGGGCACCCTGTATTTTTTTGTGATCGCAAAGATCTTACAATGGGATTTATTTCAGACCAAGACCTTTACAATAAAACAAAAAGTATCAAAATCGGATCATCTGTTCAGAAGTTATGAGCTAACAAACAAAAACAAAAAACATATGCTTTGAATTGAGAACCTCCTCCTTTTTGAAGTCGGTTAATTAGAGCATCTCTTACGAAGTTATAAGCTTACAAACACCACCAACAACACATAGCTTGAATTAAGAACACCCTCCTTTCTGAAGTTGGCTGAAAACGACTTTGCGCTAATCGATGTGACCGCTTACAGTAACAGTACTTTGAACGACAGAGTATACGTGTCATCCGCTACGCTGCAAAGTGTGCAACGTAGTTCAAGTGTGCATAATGTAGGAAATAGCGAACAAACAACTGCACGTTTTAAGCGTTCTATTTTTAGCAATAATGTCTAAAAACTGTCTTTTCGTAGTAAATCGAAGATGCTCTGCAACTTCGTAATTAACTTTTCTCCCATCTTGAACCGTTTTTGAGATAGGAGCGCTAATTCCGCTGTTTTTCACCAGATGGCGCTTTATTTTCTTTAGATTGTAAAGAAGTTATAATCTGACCTACTTCAGACCAAGATCTCTACAACAAAACAAAAAGTATCAAGTAACCGTATTTTGAACTATATAGCGTATGTCTCCACAGCTACGCTACAACGTGAGCAATGTAGCTGAAGTATGTATAGTGTAAGAAATTGCGAACAAAAAAATGCACGTTTTTAGCATTGTATTTTTAGCATCAGTGTCTAAACTATCTTTTCGTACTAAATCGATGATGCTCTGCAATTTTATAATTCACTTTTTCCCCCTGTCTTGAACCGTTTCCGAGATAGGAACGCTAGCATGAATGTCTAAATTATCTTTTTCTGCTATCGATGATACTCTTCAACTTTCTAATTCACTTTTTTCTTTAGCACCGTTTTCGAGATAGGAACACTAACTCCGCTATTTTCCACCAGGTGGCGCTGCAAGCGGTTTAACCTTGTACAGCATGGCCACTTTGCTATACTTACATACCATTTTTATCACTATAGCTGCAGCCGTTTAGCAGTTAAAAGAGTTGGGACTGATTTTTTGGGGCACCCTGTATTTTCTTTAGATCGTAAAGATATTACAATGGGACCTATTGTAGACCAAGACCTTTTCAACAAAACAAAAAGTATCAAAATCGGAGCTTCCGTTCAGAAGTTATGAGCTAACAAACAAAAAAAACATACGGTTTGAATTGAGAACCTTCCTTCTTTTTTTGAAGTCGGTTAAAAAAGCTAGGATTTTCTTTAACAAATAACGCTTTTGTTCTTAATAAAATTCCTGTACAGATTAAAAAAAAACCCTTCTATTTCTGAAACTATTTTCAGTATACTAATTATCGAATTTTCTAACGAATAAAAGTTATGATAACTCTTAATGAAATTCAAACAGAAAAACAAAAATCTTTTGTCTAAAATCTTCAATCTAATGTTGACCTCTAACAATATTTAGAAGTCTAGAGCTTTTGTCTTTGATCTTGTTGATACTTAATACTTCAATTTAACTAGTAAAAAAAAGAAAGATAAAAATACTTTTGGCTTGTTGAATTGGTACGCCCTTTTCGAAAAGAGCATTGAACTATCCTAGTAACCAATAAATAAGATAGTAATTCAAGGGTAAAATTTGACTATACTATGTCTAGAAAGTTGTCGGCAACCTCAGCACCTTTCTATTCTTCCCAAATGGATTGTAAAACGGATAGACAATACTGTTTTGCTAGTGCCGCTTGTCACACGTGGAGATGTTTTTTAAGTAGATGTTTTGTTGCCAAAATGGGAGAATTGTTCTATAAATATGTTTTCGAGGCACTTTAAATTCGTTCATTTTTTTTCTGAAGGACTATTTTCAGCAGACTTTCAAGGCAAATCATGTGTTGCTTGATTAAGCACTGGGTTAGTGAAGTAGAAATTTGGCGGAAACAACTCTTTAAAGAATAGTAGGGTCATTCCATGTCAAATCAACACAAAAAAACCTGCATTTTTAACCTGACCCCTCAGATTTTTATGAAACTGTGCCATTTATTTGTTCTGTTGAGAAATGAATGTATACCCATTAATAAGTCCCTATCTCTTTTAGTTTTTGATATACAATGCTGCAAAAATTAGTGAAAAAATGCACATCTTCAAAATTCTTCTACTACAAATGTACCCATATTTTGTTCCCTAATTAGCTTAGAGATATAAAATTGGTATTATTAGAAAACTTATAATACAGGCTTTCAAATGATAGATCACATGTATATATTTTAAAAAAATTTCTTTTTAAGGTCAAACATTTTGACCTTTGACCTTCAGTATCTCAAAAAGTCAATCCTTCAGTATCTCATATATATATATATATATGGGAGGTCAAATATATGAAAGTCATCTATATTTATAGAATAAACACAAAAAAAAAAAAAAATATCTAAATTAAAATCTAGGTTTCTGAACCTAGATATGAAAAGTTAACAAAAATAAAACAGAGCCCTACAAAAATGAAATGTATATAAAATAAGTCCCAATTATAATGATAACCCACACACACATGACACATATTGTGTACTATATCAGTTTCCAGAAATTTCCTACCCATGAACTGAAAAGCCTGAATTTACACGCAATCATCCCTTTTGATGCTACTCTTAAAGTAATCATACAGAAAAAAGAATTTAAAGCAACTCATTTAATCGAACAAACATTTTCCTCAAACACTATATTCCATAAATATAATTTTATAACTCTGCATTTTTTTAAATAATGTTCATTAATACATTTTTTTTCTTTTTTTTTTTCTATGTTTGTAAAAGTAAACTATTTTTAAATAATGTAAATCGACTGTTTAATTATTTAATATCTAAGATGATTTCATAAAAATGTCTTTTAAAATTATTTTATTAGGAATTAATTTATATATATATATTAATGTATTATGTATTTTCAAATAATTCAAATTAATGAATTTCATATATTTGAATTTGCCTAATTTAGGTATTAATATTATTACTTTCTTCTATCTTCAATAGAAGAAAGTATTGGATTCGTAAAAACTTTCGATTTCGGGTTTTTGATGGATTTTGAGAGATGTAGAACACGATTTTACCATTTTTAGAAAATGTCTGTCTGTCTGTCTGTCTGTCTGTCTGTGTGTGTGTGTGTGTGTGTGCGTGACAAAATTTTGTGGCAACTGTATCTCTGGAACTACTGCACAGAATTTCATACAAATTGGTATGTAGTTGCACCTTGACATAAATTAGTGCCTATCAACTTTTGGTAAAAATCATCTTACAGGTTGCGTTGCCATCCCGCTTTTTCTAACTTTTTAACAGGGTGATATAGGGCAAAAATTTTCAAGATGGGTATCTTTCGAAAGGTCTCGTCAGTACCTTTAAAACGAATGGTTGAACTATAAATCTGTGATAATTTAAAACAAAGTTATCGATTTTTTTTACTTTTTACGAAAAAAAACTTAGAAAAAAAATCTTTTTTTTTTCTCTCCCCTTAATTTTATCAAACTCCCACGGTTTCCGTGTTCTGACAAACTTAAACTAATTTTTGCTTTTCCCCCCTAATTTTGTCAAAGTCAAGTCCTACGGTTTCCGTGTCTTGACAAACTTTAACATATTTTTGCATTTTTCCCCTAATTTTGTGAAAGTCCCACGGTTTCCGTGTTTTGACAAACTTTGACAAAATTTTGGGTAAAATGTGAAAATTATTCTAAGTTTGTCAAAACACGGAAACCGTGGGACTTTGACAAAATTGGGAGTAAAATGCAAAAATTTGTTTAACTTTGTCAGAACACGGAAACCGTGGGAGTTTGATAGAAATAAGGGGAGAGGGAAAAAAAAAAAAATATGGGACTTTGACAAAATTTTGGGTAAAATGTGAAAATTTGTTAAAGTCCCACTTTTATTTTTTTCCTCTTCCCTTAATTCTATCAAACTCCCACGGTTTCCGTGTTCTGACAAACTTAAACAAATTTTTTCATTTTTACCCCAATTTTGTCAAAGTCCCACGGTTTCCGTGTTTTGACAAACTTTGAATAATTTTCACATTTTACCCAAAATTTTGTCAAAGTCCCACTTTTTTTTTTTTTTTTTTTTTAATTATTGTTACTGAGTGAATTTGTATAGGAAAAGATAGAAGAAAGTCATGTGGTGGCCACAACATGTTTTTTATGTTATACACTTCTTTTATAGCTGCATTTGCGCTCATACAATGTGTATAATTACTATTTCTGATTCTTTTTCTATTTAATTTAATGGAAAAGTCTTTTACAATCTTAACCATAAATTTAAATTTAAATTATTCATATTCTGCATTCCTGAAGCGTTAGCTACAGCTACAGCGTTTTATGTCAATGGATCTTGATAATTAAATAGTTTGGAATTCTTATTGGTCTAAGTGGTATTCAGTGGCATTAAATCTTCTGTTACTCGGCTATTACTGCGTTTTAAAAATTAGTTTACTATATAACATTTCTAATAAAATAAATTTAAAGGAAATTATAATATATATATATATATATGTGTGTGTGTTGAAATAAAAAATGTGTCTTTTTAATAAAAATTTAAATAGAGATGTTTTTTAAACTGATAAAAATATGAATGCTTTGGAGAATTTTTTTTTTTTCTAGCAAAAAATGTAGGATGGAAAATACGACTGAAAGAGAAAAAAACCTATTGACAGTCGACATTTATATTTCCATGTATCCATACATTCTGACTCAAGAAATGTATATTCCCTTATAAAACCGCAAAAAAGGTGATCCACAAGTGGTATATGCGACTGTAAACACAAACGTGTTGCTGTGTTTCCCGTGGCGCATAGTTAAGGTGTTAAAATAAAATAAAAAGTAAATATTTAAGTTTTTATTCATTTAATTTATTCTTTTTAAGGTCTCATTATTGGATTACCTTATTAATGATTTTGCTGCATTGTACTTAAGGAGATGGGGAAACCGTTAATAAATTTACAATTTTATTTCATCTTTTTCTCAGAAATAGAGTTATATGTATATATAATGTGGCCGACTAACGCGTTTTACATACATTAACAGAATATTTTATTTCTACGAAGAACTGAAATGTTGTTATTTATTATTTATTGAAAATCACTTTTATATTAGCACTTTCGGTAAAACTTCATTGTCCAAAATGAATAATTCTGAACAAATCATCAAACCCATGTGTTAAAGTGTACAATGTAACAAAGCGTCATTAAAAATGTTGAGTTCTTACGTTTCATAGATGTTTACCCCGCCAAACCCTCTCCTCCTCCCACAAATAAAAAAAAAAAAAAAAACCTGAAAATGTTTTTAGAAGAACTCATTTAAAGATTAACCGACAACAGTAAACTATGAAATGCACTTAGAAAGAATGAAAAACTACAGCACTTATCTATTATAATAAACATATGTGGTACATCGTTGGAAAGATAAAAGTTTAAAATATTTAATGATATAAAAAAGTATAAATCAATTTTTTGTTGAATTTCGTTAATCTGCTTCCCATCAATAGGACGAAAAAATAGCTATATTCATATTTTACAAAAAATATTTAATTGGCTGATAATTTAATTTTCTCTTGCGTAGCAGAGATATGACAAATATATGATTTTAGATTCAAAACTCAACCAAATAAGAACAGAAGATTTTATAAAGTCAAATCCAATAAAGCTAGAAAGAAGATTTTATTTTTATCAAAACCAAAAAATAAACTCTGCATGTAAAATTTAACTGAATCACTTTAAAATATTTTTGCTATAAAACACAGATGTTCTTCGAAATCACAACATTGTTTTACTTTTTCATATGTTTGTTTTTTAACATAATGTTCTTCATTAAAATATATACAGCCATTACTTCTTAAGATAATTAGAATTTACAATTATTTATATGTACTCATTCTTACTCCGTAGAACAGGTCGAATGGTTATTTCGATAAGCTAATCTCTTATTCTACGACCAGAAAATCATGACAAATGGCGATGTAAGACATGACGTTCAACCAAAAAACGCAGAAACAACATAATAAAATAATAATAAATAATCTGGCGTGTCACTCACACGACTTTCTCTTACCCTGAAATTTAATACTATAAATACAGGTTGGAGATTAAGAGGTAAGATAACGATGTTATGTAAACCTATGTTAAACAATTCAAATTAGGCTTCGGAAGAGTTTTATATAATTAGTTTTGTGTGAGGGGGCTACCGTCCCCCTCAACAACCTTTTTCATTAATGCACCTACATTTATATAGAATTTAATTCGGTTATTAAAAAACAATTTATTAAAGTTATTATTTAAAGAAATTATCTTTTATGATAATGCAGACAATTTCCATATTAGAGAAGTTGTATAACACTAAATATCCCAAAAAAGAAAAGTTGAATTTATTCTCAATATTATTATTTTTTATTTTTTTTTAAATGAAAAAAATCGATAACTTAATTTTAAATTATCGCAGATCGATGATTCAACAATTCGTTTTAAATGTATTGGCGAGCTCTTTTGAAAGATACCCATCATGAAAAGTTACTCCCCTCGAGGGGGGACTTCGGGGGGGGGGGGGGAGGCAAGGCTCCTACATACACAAAAAAAATTTCCCAGTTGACTATCTCTATTACAAAAAATATATATTCGTTTCATTTCGTTTACCGCAGTCTATAGATATTACACTCTACTTACCTGCAATTTGCCCCATAGACGTAATATATTTGAATATTTTTGAGTGTCCCTGTACACGAACCATTGGCTTCATCTCAACGAAAAGCTTACTGTAGCATCCCTATAGGATACGCATTTAGAATACCGAGTTTGGAATTTCTGCTACTATTTGTTCTTGAGATATGCTGATAACAGACACACAGAGACCATTCGCTAAAAACATGATTTTCGTATTCAGGGGACCCCAGAACATGTAAATATAAAAAAAACTCGCGTTCGAAAATTTGACCCTAAAACAGTACTTTCTCGACCCTATGGGTAAGAGAAAGTAAAAATTGCATAAAACTAACTTTCAGTCTAAAAAAGCAAATTGAATGAACTTTGTTAGTTAAGCTGCTGCTGTATGTTCGTAGAAGCGTATCGAACAACTAACACTGGACATGAAACAGAAACAAATAACATAAAAGACACGGCTAATAAAGTTGAAAAGCGTACTTGAGCGTAAAAATAAAGCCCATCTAATAAAAGTAGGAAGTTTTTATCCGTGATCTGGCATTAAAATCGATGTCGCGTGCCGGGATCACGGTTTCTCTCACACTACGAAGAGAACATGTTCGCCTGAATGTTAGGAGAACCCAAAAACAGCAAGCTCTACTTCTGTTTGAAAATTTAATCTGGAAGATAAAAGATATGGGCAATGAGGCGAAGCCAGTGAACATTCAGTCGTCGGGAGATGGATATCTATGATTGTTTTTTTTTTTATTATTATTATTATTTACCCTATAAGACAAGTGACGAACATATATTTTTTTCCCAAGTTGCTAGGAGTGTAACGTAGTCAAACGTTATACAAGAGAAAAGAAATCATAAATAGGATCGAGTTTTGTACTTACCAAAAAATTGCTCACTTTCGTTCGTTCTTTAGTAAAATTAAGCATCTGTATACATGATAACGAGTATGGTACAATCCACTTCGGACTAAAAAAAAAAAAGTACTTCAGATCTTTTATATATAAATATATATATTATGGTATGTACAAATATAATGTACATATTTCAATGTAAAACAAAATATAATTTTTGTAAAAAAAAAAAAAAAAAAAAAAAAAAGTTTTATATTGTATGCTTTAACAAATAAAATAAATAATAATACATTTTTTATAAAAATTTATATTCAAGAGTATATGTAATTTTGTTTTTAAATATTTGCACATTTATCTATTTATTTTTTGTACATTTGAAATAATTCAAATACCGTATTTTAGTGAAGATAAGCCGCGGGCTATTTTTAAAAAAACATTGATTTTTATGGAACTACGGCTTATCTATCAGTGCGGGCTATCTAATGATAATGTCGAATTCCGTCATTCATCATTCTTGGAACAGTCGATCTCCCCCGAAAACGGACGTTTAGTATTCGAGTTTCTGGAGCACTGATTCATGCTTATTATAATCTCTTATTTTCACACTTATAATCTCTTATTTATTAACTAATAATCTCTTATTTTTATTAATTTGCATGTATGTCTGGAGTTCGCCATCTTGTTCTCTTGTTTTTGATTTTTTGCATCGTATTTGTATACTGGCTTTGTTTTATTTATTTATTTTTTATACAGTGCCTTTTAAAATAATTTATTTCTTTTATTTATAATTAATTATTTTTATGACTTCGTATGTATTCCTAGATTCACCCACCTTGTTTCCGTGTTTCCCATATTTGTTGCATTACATCTGCATACTGGTATAGTTTGATTTTATTTTCTTTATACCGAATTATTTTTTAAGTAATTTATTATTTTCATCCATAATTAATAATTTATTATTTTTATTAACTTGCGTAGATGTCAAAAGACTGATATCTTTTTCCCTTATTAATCTGTCACATCATCGTATCCATGCTTGCATAAGCCGCGGCTTACCTTCCGGTGCGGTCTATCTAACAGCATTGTTTTCTTTCGCAACATTTTAATAAGCTGCGGCTTATATACACTAAATTATGGTATATCTAATATTATAAATGATCTCTAAAAAAGAGTTAAATTAAACACGCGTCATTTGTTATTTGAATTAAAAACACATTAAATTGAATTTTATTTAAAATTTTATCCGAAACTTTTCGTTTTGAAATCCCTGATGATGCAAAGTGAAAAGCTTCGGATAACATTTTTAGAATCTTTTAAATAAATTTTATGTGTTTTTAATATGAATATCTAATATTATTAACCAAAAACAAAATTTGCATATGAAATAGTTTCATCGAGATAGAAAAATATAAAAACATTGCTGATAAGATATTGCTTGTAAAAATATATATTATAGAATTTATTATTATATATAACTAGTATCATGTTTCCAAAAAATGTTTCAGCATTTTTATGCAAGATAGTTTTCAGAAGTTAAACGTGTAGAAATGCGGGGGGAAATCAACTTACTTACATTTTTGCCCAGAAGTAAAATTAAAAAAAAATAATGTATAAATTTTATTGACAGAAAGTTTACCAAGGTTACTTAATAAGTATACTTCTAAAACATCCATACTTTAATAATGAAAGTTTGACCTTCTACAGTTTAACTGCATCTTTGAAATTTACATATAGAAAAATAGTACTGATATGTTTTAGAATATTCGTCAAACGTTTGTCATTTTATTTATTATTTTGTAATTTTTTTACGCTGAATTACAATCATAAATTTGATTTCACGAGACAAATATTATAAAATTCATTTCGACACAGGTATCTTCTTAAAACAGATGTCCTTAATACTTTACCCTATTAAAGCTTTAAAAAACAGAATTTATTCTTTTTTTATTTATCGTAAAAATTTCCGTACTAGCAAAACTTTTTTTTTTTTTTTTTAACTTTTCTGTAACAGAACAGAAATGTCAATTTAATAACTACAAATTACCTATTTTCTTTTTGATGCCTGTCATACGTATTCTTTATATAATGTAAAAAATGTTGTTGCCGCATGAGTAGGAAAAAGTATTAACAATAACCCTAAGCCTATTTTTGTTTTCTAAGTAATAGTTATAAAATACAGAACAAAATTAAATTTAGTACGACAGCGACTGGACTTATTTTGATCTATTCCTCTATATAAATGGCTTGCAGTAAATGTGTTTCATTCCCTAGCACCGGTTACTATATTCATTTCTTAAATTTCTTTATAGTATAGCTTTAGCATTAGGAGCCCCTTGGTGGCTTTTAAATTTTTGTTGTCATTTTGGCAATGAATGAAAATGGCTCTCGCAACTGCATAAGTGAGGATCTTGGCGCAAAACGTTCGAGCTACTTCGATGCCAAATTTCAAATTTCGCCAAGATGTTTTATAGAGAGGATGTTCCATTTATTTAGCATTATTTTTCTTAATTTTATTTTAATTATTTGAAAAAAAAAAATGTTTGCTCGTTCAGTTTTTTTTTTTTTTTTTACATTGAGGGGGGGAAAAACATTTAGACTTTTATTTACTTATTCATTTTTCGCATTTATTATTATTATTATTTATATATATATATATATATATATATATATATATAATTTTATTTTTAATAATTTTTCGAGTTAAAATGAGGTTTTCACTCGTATAATATCTTTTGAACCGTAATTATCAGACTGAAGTAAAAAAATCTGGAGTGACTCCACTCGACTTTCCGAACATTGAGTAACTAACAGTTTTGTAGATAAAATAAAGAAAGAGGAATTGCTAAACAAACAAAAGAGAGAAAACCATAATAGAGTGTTTTTTTCTCCATATATCACACGAGGTTTTATTTAACGCTACTGAACTTTGAGCCCTTAGATCACAATGATAAAGAATTTTTCGTTTTGTCCCTGTAAAAATCTATAGATGCTAGATTCACCAAAATGCTTATAGTTAGTGCAACAGTGATTTATAATATTCATACAAATTTTCAGCTCAATTGAATAAGGCGTTTAGATGCTATCGCACTTTTAAAAATTTGGTCTCATAGGCCATAATGATAAAGAATTTTTCTTTGTGTCCCTGTAAAAAAACTGTAGTGCTAGATTCACCAAAATCTATACAGTTGGTGCAAATGCGACCTATAACATGTGTACAATTTTTTTGCTCAGATTAATAAGGCGTTTAGACGCTATCACACTTTTAAAAATTTGGCCCCATTGGCCTTAATGATAAAGAATTTTTCTTTGTGTCCCTGTAAAAAAACTATAAGTGCTAGATTCTCCAAAATCTATACAGATTGAGTATCTGTGACCTATAATATGGGTATAAAATTTTTGCTCAATTGAATAAGGCGTTTAGATGCTATCGCACTTTTAAGATTTTGGTCCCATAGGCCATAATGATAAAGAATTTTTCTTTGTGTCCCTGTAAAAAAACTATAAGTGCTAGATTCACCAAAATCTATAGGGTTCGTACTATGGTGACTTACAATATACGTACCAACTTTCAGGTTAATCGAACAAAGCCTTTAGACGCTAGCGTGTTCACAAACATACACACATACACACATACACACACACATACACACACACATACATACATCATCGTAAAAATAGTGAAAACGGACTCAGGGGACCTCAAAACGTATAGAAACATCAAAATCTCGAATTCGGATTTTTGACATGATTACAATACTTTCCTCACTATAGTGTTCGGAAAGTAAAAACTACGTTAGCTAGATTTTATCCCGATTAATAACTATACCCATTTTTTATAAAATCTAATAATCCGAACCTATACAATGACAAACATTCAGCTTTATATATTTTAAATAAAAAAGAAAATGTTTGCGCGTTCATTCAAGGTGTTAGATAAAAATTGGTAACAAAGAAAAATCACTACACAAAAGAAAGAAAGTACTAAAAACTGGAAGAAAAATTTACACCTTTGCTTTCCTCTTCAGATAATACTATTAAAACATGTTATATGACTAATTGGAAAATTTATATCATATATATATATATATATATATATATATGAAATTTCTCATTCTATATGGTTTTGCTGCTTCGATCGGGGCTGAAATGATATAAATTGCTATGATTGGCTATATTGTTTTACGAAATCGATGCAACTTTCACAGCTTTATGAAGTACAGTCCCCCTGAAGTGTATTTACTTATAATTTTAAGCATTTTTATCCAATTATTTCTGTGGTTAATTATTCGTTTTCTCTGTCATACAGTTTGATGGTCCTTTTTTTTTATTGTCATTCATGTCGGCGTAAGTACTTTAAGTTATTTTTGTCTCTTATTGATTCTTACTCTAAATCGTAACAATTTTGTGTCAGTCTTTCCTCTTAGTTAAAATCAGTTCTATATTTTTGTGAGTTGGTATTGTTTTGTATCTATTAATTGCTAAATTTTAAGATTAAAATTTATTACGATATCTATCATTTATATTTATTTATTTATTTATTTAATTATTTTTTTTAATATAAGACCAATAACTGATGACGACACAATCCTCCACTGTGTCCTAATAATCATTTTTAATCGAGAATTATAATTCTGTGAAAATTTCAAGCTCGAATGGCCTATTGTATAGGGTGCATCACACATAGATAAAGAAAAACCGCCATTAGCCCCGATTTGGACTATTCCTTATCAAATCTAAGGAAATGAAGCAGGTATAATGGTTTGAAATGCGTATAATATGTTACCCCAAAGAAATAACCGGATCAATCATATGATAATAAAAGGAAAGGAATCACAACTCAAGAATGATAACTTTTATTTAGAAAATAATATGTTGCTCACGTGCATGACGGTAAAAATATCGTTTAGAAATGCGATTTAAGAAGAAACGGAAAACAATAAATTTCAGTTTTATAATGTCATATTTTTAAGCTTTATTTACTGGGAATAGAACTCGATATTATTAGTTTCTTTATTTTAGTTTCATTTTTGACATCCAAACACTGGGTGGGAAAATTAAAATTCATTTTTTAAACTACTATAAAATAAAGTATTTGTAATATATTAATATGTTTTCTAACATAGGCTACGCATTTAATTCCCATTTAATTGGATTTAATGAATTCCATTGTAAGACTACATATCTCATGGCAGTAACACCAAAAATTTAAACAAATGCTAACTTTAGTTCTCTCTGCCATTTTTAACAACTATAGTAACACAATGTAAAAATGATACTGTAACTAAATTATGACTGAAAATTTATGACTGCTGCTGATATTGCATTTCCCTTATGTGATTTAGTAAAATATATACTACTTAGTTCTTTTTTTTTCTAAATAGAAATATTTTATTCCTTTAAAACATTTTTAATTTAATCTTTTTCATATTAGTAAAAATTGGGGCAGATAAAAATGTACATTTAGTAAGTAATAAAATAAAATTCAAAAATCACGAAAAATATTTTAACTATAAAAGATTCATCCAAAACAGCGTTAGTGAATATTCAAGCAATATATGTTGTGTACAGGTCTGTTGGTGTTAGGTCGGAAATGTAAATCAGTCATTATTTTTAACTTCGAAAACCGTAAACGACGTAAACATTGCGCTGAATAAATTTAAGAAAAGATGCAGCATAGCCAGAGGACTGAAAGAGAAAACATTAACAGCAAGGTAATGAATGGAAAGTTTTAATGTCGATTATCACATATTCTAGAAAAATATAGTTTCATTTATAAATAATAATAATAAATAAAAATAAAATAAAATAAAATATGTAACGAACACATTTTCATAACCTCTAAATTGCAACTTAAATTCTCAAACAGTATGTTCTTTAAATTTTTACATTTTCCATCTTCCCACATATGAATTCTTTTGCTAATTGCAACTCTTTCGAAACCTTTGTTCATGTATTATTCGTTCTTTAACGTTACAATAGTTTGTTATGACTTTTCCTAATTCAGTTTTTTTTTCATCTTACAAATAGATGAAGTTTTGTCACCATGAGTGCATTCCTTGTCTTATAACATGTACATGGTACGTTAATTTTTGCTTAAAAGTTCAGGGTTCTCATGGCGTACGTTGGCGATTAGTGAGGGCCGTTTGAATTGTAATTATGGGGTAACCTTTTTAAAAATTGTATGTGTTTATACGTAACACAATTACAACCATTTTTTCTCTACTATTTTCAATTTGGCTTTTTGGCGTAACTAATGAAGAAAATGAAGCGTCAATTCATCAACATGACTTGAGCTAAGAAGTCGTCGATTTGGGCTCCCACTCCAATGCTATTAAAATTTCTTCAAGTCTAATTATTCAATAATAATAACTTTATAAAAGTTCGTCACCTATATCGATGAGTAATATATCCTATAAAATATTTAATAAAAATTTTCGTGATTATCTACAAAAATGCCTGGATTAATAAACACTGACTAGTCACATTCGCAAGAATTCTGAAATTGTTTTTATAAAGTAAACTTCTATAACCAACGGCCATCTACAAATCCTCAACTTCAAAAATCTACATCACAACAGGTGTCATACAATATTAAAAAGATATATTTATGTGGAAGCATTTTCACTACTGCAATACAGCACTTAAAGGGATATGGCTTTATTTCAGGTTAGAAAGTCATAGTTAAAATATTGATTACGCTGGACAATTAGGCACAGAGTTTAAAACATCAAACAAGCAAAAAACATTTTTAGAGATGAATTCTTGTCCTAGAAGACTTTAACAAATTCGTAACACTTTATCATTGATAATTTCTTTGGGATTGATTAAAACAGATATAGACACTAAACCGTACCGTAGAGAATTCTAACATAAACATTAAAATGCCAGAAGGTGTCTCTTTAAATTTCTAAATAATTTTATGGATATACCTTTATGAGAATTTCATAACAAATTGTAATGTATAAATCATAAGAAATAAACCTGATTTGAAATAAGATGCAAGTTATTAATATTTAGAGCAAATTAATTAATTTTAGAGAACCCAGTATTTCATATTTTTCTTATATTTCATTATTAAATAGGAAGTAAAAAATCCCTTTTTTTTTTTAAATAAAAATCTAAAAATATAGGAATAAATAATTAATTTTCATTTCCTTTTATATCTATAAGAGAATGCAATAAAATCGTAAAAAATTTCCATTTTTCGATTGATTTACAAATTTTCAGATATCCTGAATACGATGAGTTTATTTATTTTATTTTAGAAAATGTCCGTATTTCTGTCTCTGTGGGTAGAATGAAAAAATTTGTGACTGCTTTAGATCAAGAACAAATGCACAAAATTTATATATGTATGTAAATAAAATATATGTATATTTAGTTGCACCTTCACATAAAAAAGTCTGTCAACTATTGTTGTATATCGTTCAACATATCGCGCTGCCGTAATGCGATTTTCCCTGTTTACGAAAAGGCTAATTGTGTGCAATTGTATATATCGCGTATACTTGCATCAACCTTGAAATGTGAGATGGTCATCATAATTTAGATGTATATCGGCTTACATAATTTAGATGTATACCGGTCGACAGGTGGCGCTGCTATAATGCACCTTTTACAATTTTCATGTGGCTACATCTCAGCATTTATTAATCAAAATTACAAACTGAATAACTTTGTGCATGTTAATTAGTTTGTAACACTGTTATATAAAATGATACAGAATAAGATTCGTGGTGGCCAAACCATATTAAATTTAAATTGCTTAGAAATTTTTCGGTTAAGTTTATATCTACTTTTTTTTTTTTTTTTACAATAAATCTAAGAGTTAATTCATTTCAAATGAAATTAGAAGTGACCTAAAATCTTAATCCCCTAAATGCATATTTAATCTTTTCAAAATCTGCATTTATGACGTCGGTGCATCGCGTGTAAACCAAAGCTTTGTTTGTGAGCTTAAATTTATCTTATATTGCTCTGGTTAATTTAGCGTCACTGGCAAGCCTTACATATGCATATCATTACTTTTATTTCACTTGTCAACTTAAACCCTTTGTCGTACAAAGGAAAATCTAGAACTCTCTGTCACTTTAATTGAACTTAAAATAATATGAAAAATATCGAGTCATTTTCCATAAGTTTTAGAGTGCTTATTCCGTCAATTATTTGCCATGTGATTACAAAAGTTTCAAAAAGGCATGAACTTAGAAAATGTATAATAATAATAGGGAATGCTTATCATTACATTTGAAAATTTAAGCATTTCCGTCTTTTATTTAATTATTCGAAAATTGATACTTCCATTAGAAAAATAGTTTTAATTCAACTATCTGAAAGACATATTTTCAAATTCTAAAAATATATTACAACTAAAAAAGAATTCACAAATCGAAAAGTCCTAAGCGACAAAATATATATAAATATTTAAAAGTAAATTGTGTTTAAAAACAATGCCTTGAAGCAATCACGAATCGATAAAAGAATGTCGTATAATTTCAATATAAAATGCAATTATACCTCTACCAAAATTAAAATTTAATAATAAAATCCCTTTAAGGTAAAGACACCAGTGCTTGTCACCCTTAAAATATGCACCAGTGTTTGTCACCCTCACAAAAGACATGTTAAAATAACCATTAATTAACAGTTATGGATTTGAAACCACCGACACTATATTCCCTAAAACCGGAGAATCTAGCTCCAGCGGATTGAAATCCATAGCTGTCAATTAACAGTTATTTTAACATGTCTTTTGTGAGGTTGACGAGCACTGGTGCAGATCTTAAGGGTGACGCTGACGAGCGCTGTTATCTTTACCTTATTTGCATAAAATATTTTTTATCTCAAAATTGTGTCCTGTTATAAAATTTAAAACATTCGCCAGAAATAGGAGCGATTTTCTGCAAGTAATCCCCCCCCCCCCCAATTTTTGTTTTATCTTCACTCTTCTTCCCACCCCAAATAATATAGTTTTAAAGTTATATTGCAGGAATCGTAAAATGTATATTTTTTTTTAAATACTGAGCTTCGTTGTACAGTGTATTGAGTACCAAAATCTTCTACAAAAGCGTTTATTTTTTAAGGGGGCGGAGACGTCTGCGACAACCTTCAAATGGGAAATTTAGGTGGTTGCTTTTAATAGCCATATATTTTTTTTATTGTGCATGTATCAATAAAAAATTTTATGAAAATATTAACAAGAAGTTCAAGAAATATTTGATGCAAATTATTTACTCTTACATGTTACAATTTTTTTTTTTTTTTTTTTTTAATAGCACTGTAAACATACGTATTTTACTCTTAAGGATTTTTTCACTTTGGTACACTTTCTGAAAAATCTGTTGAAAGTAATTCCTTGAAATTTTAGAGGGAAATAAAATAAGTGTCTCTGCATATAGTAAACCTATTTTTTTTTTTTTTTTTTTTTATGTACCGGATGATCCAACAGTCAGGACAAACTTTAAAAATGAATAATTCGAAAACGAATCAAGATACAAAGATACGGTTTGCACCAAACGGATGAAAAAGAAACCGGGTTTTGTGTGGCAAAGGAAAAAAATTAGTTCTGTTGGCGACCAACAGATGGCGCTATAGTGTTTTATTTCATCAAAAGATGATTTACAAATGAAAAAAAATGTTGACAACTTACAAGTCAGCTTAATTACAATTAATTAGTACTACTACAGTAACTGTTCAATGTCCATCATTCAGAAGTACAGCTGTGAGATGATTCACCACATCGTTCACAGTATTTAGTAGCATTTCTTGCGTTATGGCAGACACATTTTGGCGGATGGCATCTTTCAGTGCTGCTAGTGATGCCGGTTGGTCGAGGTACACTTTTGACTTCCAAGAATCCCCACAGCCAAAAGTCACAGGGTGTCAGATCGAGAGATCTTGGAAGCCATGCGTAATTAAAGTAGCTACTGAGAATGCGATATTTCGATGCATATAAGCTTCGACTGTCATTACCTGCTGTAGTTGTTCCTTTTTATATCGTTTCTTGCTTTGCATAATCCTACATCAGAAATACGACAGCGCCATCTGTTGGTCGCCAACAGAACTTTTTTTTTCTTTGTCACACAAAACCCGGCTTCTTTTCCATCCGTTTGGTGCAAACTGAATCTTTGTATCTTGATTCGTTTTCGAATTATTCATTTTTAAAGTTTGTCCTGACTTTTGGATCACCAGGTATACCTTGGTGTATACCTTGGTATACACCAAGGTATACCTGGTGATATCACAAAGGTATACCTGGTGATATCACAAGGTATACCTCACCAGGTATACCTTGTGATATTTTTTTAAAAGAGCGAAAATATGTGTTCAAAAATGCATATTTCTAATAAGTAAAAATTGCCATTTTTCTTATAATTTTAAAATTAGAACAACAAAACATAAAAATAGGTTCAGTATATAAACAAAAGTATTTTCTATCATCATGCATGATTTCAAGGTGAGATTTTCATTATTTTTTTTTTAGAATACATATGTTTACAGTGCTATTACAAAAAAAAAAAAAAAAAAAATCTGGAACACGTAAGAGTAAGTAATTTGCATCAAATATTTCTTGAACTTCTTATTAATATTTTCATTAAAAAGAATTTATTGATACATGCATAATAAAAAAATATATGGCTATTAAAAGCAACAACCTAAATTTCCCACTTCACGGTTGTCGCAGACGTCTCAGCCCTCTTAAAAAACTTCAGTACTCTAATTTTCTGCTTTAAAATTTTACACAAGCATACCATTTTTAAGTTATTTTAATAAATAATTTTCTCTTTTGAATTCATGAATTAGGCTATCTTGAATACATCTGGAAAAAAAAAAAAAAAAAAAAAAAAAAGACCTAATTTGCAATACACAAGCAAATATTAAAATGCTCTTTCTAAAGGGCCCTTTTTAGGCACTTGAATTTCAATAAGGTCTTTAAAAAAATCTTAGTTTAACTTTTCAGCCAATTAAATACATCTAGATAGTAATCAGGTATCTTATTATTTGAATAAATAAGCAAAATATTAATGGAATCTCGATCACAATAATCGATTACGAAAGAAATTTAACATTTACAAAATCTTATTCGGGTAAATGAACACAACTACTTTTTTTAAGATATATATATATATATATATATATAAAATCAAATATCTCATCGACATTTAATCAATTGTAACCTAATTTGGTAAGCTTTATTAGAAAGTAATTAGTATTTGTAAAAACTAAATAATACAGACTGTTCATAATTTCACTTCTCTTGGCAAGTTTAAAACTGAATTACAAATCACTATTCAAAATATAATATAAACTAATCAATAAAAGTGAGCCAATTAATAAAAGACTTTATCTGATATTTAACTTCATCTTCTTTTACAACCTCAATTTTTCAGAAAGATAATTTTATTATCTTTAAAAGAATAATCCTGCTTATAAACCACAAGACGCTTTATTTTTCTCTCGCCTATGCTATCGGCGATTTAGTTTAGTACTCCAAGCACGTAGAGGCGTCGAATTTGAATTATATCCTGTACGACAGTCGTATATCATTCAGTGGTCAATTTCGTTCTTTTAGTATATTATTTTTTTGTTTTTCATCTTCCATTTTCGTGATTATTTGTCTTATCTATTACAACACGCGTTTCGAGAGTTAGACAAGTGCAATTAACTTTTTTTTTTTTTTTTTTTTTCCTTTATATTTAAAACTAGCAGGCAACGCCCGCTTCGCTGGTCCCTATTTTTAAATGAATCACTATAATGAATTCTCAAAATTGCATTAATTTTTATCACGTGAAAAAAAAGAGAAACAAAATCTGATTAGGAAAAATGTCGCACCGGGTTCTCACTGCCTTCGGAAAAAATTCCCAATCTAACTCTTATTTCTATTATTTTTCCCCTTCGCCCCCCCTCCCGTCTATCCCAATAATTTTACAAATTCGAAAATATCCGCAATCGATTTGTAAGTATCAAAAACCTTTAAGAACCAGTTTTGAACGATCTATCTCTATTTTTGTTTTTTTGCCCCACCACTCCCCCCTTCCCGCCCCTCCCAATAATTTTAAAATTTCGAAAATATCCGCAATCGATTTGTAGGTATCGAAAACCTCTATGTACTGATTTTGAATGATCTAACACTATTTTATTTTTTTTGCCCCTCCGCCCCCTCCCTTCCCGGCCCTCCTAAAAACTTTACACTTTCGAAAATATCCCATTCGACTTGCCGGCCTCTAAAACCTATCTGTACCAATTTTGAACGGCCTAACTGTATTTCTATTAGTTTTTGCCTCGTAGCCCCCCCCTTCCCGCCCCTCCTAATAATTTTACATATTCGAAAATATCCGCAATCGATTTGTAAGTATCGAAAACCTCTATATACCAATTTTGAACGATCTAACTCCATTTTTGTTTTTTTGCCCCCCCCTCTCCCTCCCCCCTTCACGCCCCTCCTAATAACTTAACACTTTCGAAAATATCTCCATTCGACTTGCAGGCCTTTAAAACCTATCTGTACCAATTTTGAACGGCCTAACTGTATTTCTATTTGTTTTTGCCCATAGCCCCCCCCTTACCGCCCCACCATCCTTCCCGCCCCTCCTAATAATTTTTAAAATTCGAAAATATCCGCAATCGATTTGTAAGTATCGACCCTCCCCCCTTCACGCCCCTCCTAATAACTCAACACTTTTTAAAATATCCCCATTCGACTTGCAGGCCTTTAAAACCTGTCTGTGCCAATTTTGAACGGCCTAACTGTATTTCCATTTGTTTTTGCCCCATAGCCCCCCCCCCGTTGTTGCCCCACCTGGGGGCTGAATTTCTAAAATTCCAGAAATTGGTTTTTAGATATTTTTATTAGCTATATTTTCGAGCAAAAATTTCACGTGTATCTATTTTTTTGTTTGAGATATATAGGATTATGCAAAATCACGTTTTACGCATTTGAAATCACGTTTCCCCCCCCCCGTCCCCCTTGGGGACCGAATTTTGAAAATTCCAGAAATTGGTTTTTAGACATTTGTGTTAGCTATATTTTAAAGCAAAAATTTTACGGATATCTGTTTTTTTGTTTGAGATATATAGGATTATGCGAAATCACGTTTTACGCGTGTGAAATCACGTTTTGCCCCCCCGCCCCCCTTGGGGACCGAATTTTGAAAATTCCAGAAATTGATTTTTAGACATTTGTGTTAGCTATATTTTAAAGCAAAAATTTTACGGATATCTGTTTTTTTGTGTGAGATATGAAGGATTTTGTGAAATCACGTTTTGCCCCCCCCTCCCCCCCTTGGGGGGCGAATTTTGTAAAATCGCTTCTTAGTGGATGCCTACGTCATAGAACGAACATTGTCAGCAAATTTTATGCTTCTAGGTCCAGGGGTTTGGTCTGGGCGTTGATAGATCACCCCCTCACTCACTCAGGAAGTGTTCTTTTATATATATAGACTAGCAGGCAACGCCCGCTTCGCTGGTCCCTATTTTTAAATGAATCACTCTAATTACTGAATTCTCAAAATTGCATTCATTTTTATCACGTGAAAAGAAAAGAGAAACAAAATCTGATTAGGAAAAATGTCGCACCGGGTTCTCACTGCCTCTGGAAAAAATTCCCAAAATGCTCTAACTCTTATTTCTATCATTTTCCCCCTTCACCCCCCCCCCTCCCGTCTATCCAAATAATTTTACAAATTCGAAAATATCCGCAATCGATTTGTAGGTATCAAAAACCACTATGCACCAGTTTTGAACTATCTATCTCTATTTTTATTTTTTGGCCCCTCCATTCCCCCCCCTTCCCAATAATTTAAAAAATTCGAAAATATCCGCAATCGATTCGTAGGTATCGAAAACATCTATGTAGCAATTTTGAATGATCTAACTCTATTTTACTTTTTTTGCCCCTCCGCCCCCCCCCTTCCCGGCCCTCCTAATAACTTTACACTTTCGAAAATATCCCCATTCGACTTGCAGGCCTCTAAAATCTATCTGTACCAATTTTGAACGGCCTAACTGTATTTCTATTTTTTTTTGTCCATAGCCCCCCCCCCTTACCGCCCCACCTAATAATTTTAAAAATTCGAAAATATCCGCAATCGATTTGTAAGTATTGAAAACATCTATATACCAATTTTGAACGATCTAACTCTATTTTTATTTTTTTGCCCCCCCCCTTTCCCCTCTCCCCTCTCCCCTCCCCCTTTCCTGGCCCTCCTAATAACTTTACACTTTCGAAAATATCCCCATTCGACTTGCAGGCATCTAAAACCTATCTGTAAAAATTTTGAATGGCCTAACTGCATTTCTATTTGTTGCCTATATGTTGTTTATTTTGGATTTATTATTTTATGTTTTTGATTTATGATTTAGATTATCATTTATCATTTATAGATTTATGATTTAGCCATAATCGCCAACAAAAAATTGCCAAATATCGTTGTGGGGATATACTGATTAATATATTACTGAAAAGATTAATATATTTTAACGAAGTGGTGAGAAGATTCTGAGTATGTTAAAATTTTAATAGTAAATTCAAGTTAATCAAGAAGGAAAGCATTGAGGATTAAGATAAGAAAATTGCAAGATTTTAAGATCGCATCTTCAGCAATAAATATGAGTCAAAATTTAATGCAAAATACATATATAAATCACAAATTTAATCAGGAACGTTAAATTGGTAAGTTATTAAAGAAAAAGTAAAGAAAAATAAGAGAAATAATTAATTAAAGTTTCGAACATCGATCATATAGATTAGCGTTACAAAACAAATAAACAGACTTAAACTCTTCCAGACTTTTAAATAAGTTTTAAATTAAGTTTTAAAATTTAATGTTAAATAAAACAGACTTTTAAATAAGCTTTAAAATATTGAAATGGAGACTTTTTATTTAGAACGTTATGTATAGCTCACAAATTTCTTAAAGAAAACGAAGGGATACAGATTAGAATAATGCAACAAAAATTGAAAAAGCAAGGTTATGTCGTAAATAAATTTTTAACACATGTGTCACGTGAAATAAATTGTAGCATATACATAATGTATCTGATATAAGATATTAACATGTTGCAGCGGAATAAATTTCATATCTATCATCCTTGGCGGAAAAAAAATAATATCGCCAAATTATCTGGCGCATACATTTAATTCCTTTCAAAAATCATGGTTATTTTAACAACTTATATTAAGAGAGTAATGAATAATATGAAACAATATTTCACACAATACATATTACGAAAATATACATCTAGCTTGTATATTTTCGTGTTACGTTTTTGATCGCCAAATACGAAAAACTCCAAGGACGACAGAGCTTTGAAATTTAAAATTAAAATTTTGTCAATTTAACAGCAAAATAACTCAATCTAACGTATGCACATGATAAATAATACATATCTATACAAAAATATGGGGATTAAAATCCGGAAATAATTTTCCTCGTTTTTAATAATTTTTTACAAAAAATACAATGGGCCATTACCATAAAAATTCTTTTTCTTGATTTCACAGACTGCCAGTGACGTCACACTTCGCTTGTGTATAACTACATACTTTATCAAGGCGAATAAAATCTTTAAATTGATTATGACGTCAATTTTCGTGAGATGTATAATTTAACTTTTTATAGTTTTTTAACGTTCACATTTGATTAAATGTATTTACTTTTATGTCGAAAGAAAATGAACTCGTATTTTTTCTTTTTGGCAACAATTAAACTTATGGAACTCACAGATATTTTGGAGCAACTTTAATAAAGGTCTATAATTAACAAATAATTGCAATAAAACAATATTGTGACAATAAATTGAGATAAAAACTATCCTATCTCTCAAGTTGGACCAAACTGCACACAGTGTGCAAAATTTCATTAAAATCGGTTCCTTAGTTTAGGAGTTTACCCCGGACAAACATCGTGACACGTAATTTATATATATATATATATATATATATATACATTAAACAATTCAATAACTAATAATAAATTTAAAAGTAGTTTATAGAACATGTTTTAGAGTATTGAAAATAATATCATATATATATATATATATATATATATATTATATATTGTGAAGTTGTTTTTACTGTACAGTAGGTTTTTACAATATATTATAATGATTATTATTTCAACTTGAGTTTAAAAATAGAAACATATATTGTAACATAAAGATCCTGACAATTACAAAGGATCTTCAATTAATAAATAAATAAATAAATAGAATACAATAATAATAATAATAATAATAGTAATAATAATCCTTAATGTTTAATTATAAATGTGTTACGGAAAAGACAGCAGTTCAATAAACTGATGTGTTCGACAGCGTCGATCAGATGTTTCATCCTGTAATAAACATTTTAAAATTCACTATCGATGACAAATACAATGTGAATGTATTTTCTTAACTGTCTATCGTCTCGAATAGTTTTAAAGTACAAAAACACCATTTCGTTTTCTATGGAAATAAAGCTTTTACTTGGATTATTATTATTATTAATTTTACAACCTATGTAATAAAAAATTTCCAATCTTTCGCGCATGCGCAGTGAAAAGTTTTTCATAAAAATGCTCCTGTTTCATGAGATATTTAATACATTTGTATTCCGATTGCAATAAATTGTTTTAAAAGTATTTTTCCAACTTATCTGAAAGTAGTAATAATTTTCTTTAAAAACTCTGTATATTATGAATAAAAAAGTACGTTTTTTTTTTTTTTTTTTTTTTTTTTGAGTTTTAAATAAATGCTCATATCTCCGTTTTTTAATATACTATCGTCACACAAATTGAACTGGGTCTATATTAACATATCTTAAAGTGACAGTTCATTTCGTTCACTTAACGATACAGGGTGATCACAAACATTATTGATTTTGCTCAATTTGTTACCGAGTCCCTACATGTTGTCGTAAACCAATCTTCACTGAAAAACACGAGAAAGACCCAATTCTTTAAATACCCAATGTTTTGAAAACATTTCAATCGAGAGATAAGCTTTTAAGTTGTGAAGAAAGAAAAAAAAAATTGATCCTTTGCAAATCTTGCTAAACTTCTGACCAGGAGTGTACTTACTGCCAGCTCCAGAAAACGTTAGCTGTAAACTTAAATCATCGCAAAAAAAGTTAAATTTTGCCCATTTTATTTACATATTTTTATCTCATATGCTTTCAAGCTTTTTTTTTTTTTTTTTTTTTCTTTCTGTCAAATTACTATTTCTAAAGTAAGCGAGAAATCTACGAATATTGTATGTCTGTTGCGTATATTGTTTCAGATGAGACAACATGTGACTAACAAAGTTCAGTCTCTAAAAAACTAATTAAATTTCTTGATAAAATGACCAATCGCGACATCGGAAAATTGCATTAAAAATTAAGATATTAAATTCGGAATGTCAAGTAAACTATATTATTACAAATGTATGCATATGTATGTATATAATATTTTTATTAGGATTTTCTTATACATATCCAGATATTTTGTGATCCAATTGACTAGTATTCGGATATTTGGGTTTTTTCTATACGCTGTCAAAAAATCAAATTTAAGACCATAGTCATTTATTGCAATTTTATGCACAATTTATAATCCAAATTGGTTACAAATGTAGATCTGTATGTTTAAATTAGATTATTATTCATAATATTTAAAATATTCCATCTATTATTAAACATAAAGTATGTGTTTCAAAAATATTTGACATCGTATTTAAAAGTTTAATAATTTCAATGATAATAAAGAATCTGTCTGATGGATATAATGCAGTTTGTTTCTTTTACAATATTTTTACAGAAGATAAAAAAAAAAAAAAAAAAAAAAAAACGTATAAAAAGCAGATAAACTTTAGAGGATCCTTATAGAAAAAGAAACTGAATTTCTTTTTAAGATGGACAATAAAGGAAATGGATAATAAACGATATCTAAAACTGTATATTCTTTACGGAATTATTCGTTTATGTGCTTGAATATAGATATATAATTTAATATTCTTTTATGTGTAATGAAATATTGTAAGATCAAAAGCGAATAAAAAGAAATCTTAGGATGAAATCTTGTATTGTTAAAAAAAAAAAAAAAATGCCCAGACTGTTTCGGCGACAAAACTTCAAAAGTCGCCAAAGAGTCCTTTACTAAAGTTTATTCGAATATTTACTTACATCGTACAGAGAAATTTAAGGGGAAGGAATAGCTTTAGCATTGGCCCCCTTTGAAGAAATTTAAAATTTGCCACCGAAGAAGGCATTTCTCAATAAGGTGTTTACTTACACAATTGGAACAGTCATTTTTATTCATAGCCAAAATGGTAATAAAATGTTTCAAAAAGTTACTATATCAATGGCATCCTTAATTTACAAACTCAAATTCAAACTTAATTATCGCAATTTTATTATTATTATTATTTCATTTTGCACGCGCACTTTTTATTTCCTAATCCAGAATTAAAATAAATTAAATAAACAAACAAATAAATAAAATTAATTAATTTAAATTAATTAATTTAAATAAATAAATAAATAAATAAAGTAATTAATTTGGCAGTTCATTTATTTCTATCTGATAAATCTGTTACATTAGAATTAAAAAAAAAAAAAAAAAAAGTAGCATTACTTGTGCTCGCATAACAATTCCCTATAGTTTTAACATAAGGAATTATTCCTACGGTAGATATTACTTCTATAAAATTCAAAAATTCAAACTATCTAACAAAATGCAATCAACATCGTTGCTTTCTTTATTCTATTCTATTTCTTAAAGCAATTTGTATAAATGCCACACACACCACATAAACTTTAAATATTACATCTACTTTTTAAGATAGCACGCGATCATGTTTTATATAAAAATTAAATTATTAAATTCATTTTTTTTTCATTTTGCACGCGCACTTTTTATTTCCTAATTCAAAATTGTTAAAAAAAACTTTTTCGATAGTGTTTGTTTCGATACTGATTATTATTAATTTACTTTTCTTTTTCTTTCAGAAAAAAAAAAAAAAAAAAAAAATGATTTTGATGAAATTCTGGCAAAAGCAGAATTTAGTTTAGAACGGAGGACTATTAGTTTTTTTTTTTTTTATTATAACATCGCTTTCAAATTATTGAATTATATTTTCGAGAAATTTTAGATTTCGATAAATGCCCAACTATCGAAAAATGACACCGCAAAAATCCCAGATTGAGAGTAATAGTCCTTAAAAAAAAAAAAAAAAACTTTTTCGATACTAACCATTTCGATACTGATTATTATTATTTTCCTTTTCTTTTCTTTTTCTTTCTAAGAAAAAAAAGAAACAGATAAAAACGATTTTGGCGAAATTCTGGCAAAAGCAGAATTTAGTTTAGTACTGAGAAGTTGTTTTTTTTTTTTCCAAATTATAACATTGCTTTCAAATTATTCAATTATGTTTTTGATAAATTTTCGATTTCGCCAATATGTTCAACTATCGTAAAACTGGTGTCGTAAAAATCCGTAGATTGAGACTAGTAGTCCTCAGTCCTAATCATGCCATAATGCTCGAAAAATCACGCCGATAAAAGGCATGTTTGACATTGAAAATCCTCTTTACAACGAACACCCATCCTCTAATTCTATATAACAATTAGGAAACAAAATTTATTGTTCAAAATGCACCTATATTAAGAATATCGTCTATCTTTTTTAACAATTTCCTACACGGATGCACGCTTGCCCTGCTTATCGTGAAAATAATGTTCGTTCCATTTTCTTATAAACAAAACAAAAAGGTACGATCAGAAGAAACAGGGTTCATTCGGAAAAATAATAAATGCTTGCCGACAAATGACCATTAGATGTTCTGTAGCCATTAGTTGAGGATGCAAAAGAATAGCCCATTGTTTTGTACCTTGAGTCAGACGCGCCTTAAAAATGATTCGAAAAATCTATTTAGGATAAAAAATGTACGCAATTTACTGTCATCTCAACAAAATAAAAATAAAACGTAGGTGTAAATCAACCGGCGCCAGAATGATCTGAAGTAAAAGAATAAGAGATTGCTGAACCCAAATTTTGTTTATTTGTGTCAAACTCGTCTATTGTATAGAGTAGGGAAAAAAACAAGTTTTCTCCGACATTTAGAAATATAATTCTAAATATTTTTATTTATATGCACCTTTTGACACAGGACTTCCTCGAGCTTTAAATTTTGTCTCTCAGTTCCTATACCCAATCATTTATATTCTTCTCAAAAATACTCATTTTTATGCGAATGGGAACTTCTATTAAAGCCATTCATATATATATTTTTTATATTTGAAAATACCTTATAAATAAAGCTATAAGAATAGTGCTTCAAATTTTTGTATGACTGTATGACATTGAATTTAGGATCGTCTTAAAGTATCTGGATACTACGGATTTTAATATTCCTTACAAATTATTCAGGTTCACGCTTCTGCAACAACAGTTGCCGCTATTTTCTATGCTCTACTTTCATTTTTTTAAATGGAGACATACTTTGATATTCACGAAATGTGGGTAAAAAGATCCCATTTACAAATCGAAATCCACATGTTTAAAACAAACACTAATTTCCGTTGTTTGTTTGGTAAACATAATTGCTAACTCAAGAATTGACCTTAATATTTTTAACCTTTTAGGCTAGATATGTTGCCATTAAATAGTGTTGTCGCTTTCATACTACACTCATGCTTTTTTTTCTGTCTTTTAGCCTAATGAAGGGTAATGCTTTTTTTTTTAATTCTTTCTTGAAAGACGTGCTCGGTGTTTTTCCAATTTGTCGCATTCGCGTATTTTATTCCTTTTTCAACATAATCTTTTTTAGTGCATTTTACACAGAATATAATTAAAACCTTGTCTTGCACAATTTATATGTCTTACTGAATATACAATTCTCTACTTTTGCTAGTAATAACATTAATAATAAACAAAAACACAAACAATTTTTCCTTGGATTTTGAAGTGTCTGTGCTATTTTAGCACAAAAAATATGGATATAGGCAGTAAAGATATGTATAAATAATGTACATTTTTATATGCTATTTTATATTTTTGGACCACTCAAATTTAATTTTTTTCGTGAGCAGCACAAATGATTGTAAATAGAGATGTTCGAATATCCAGATGCGAAGTTATCCCTAAACAACGCATATAAAGTCACAAATTCCACAATAAAAACTTATTTATGAAAACACAAAATAGCAATTTTTGATGAATTATATTGAAAAAAAAAATCATTTCGATTTCTGATTATGGAATTTTAAGTAGACAATCGTACGCTTATTTGAAATATATATTAATATGCATATATATAAATCCAGTTACATTTAATTCAGCAAATTAAGCTCTAAAACTTTTTTCTTATTGCTTTACAATTCAATTACACAAAAAATAACGAAATCTTTCAATCTATAAAGATTTTTAATGAAGTTGCAAAATTATTTATTATATTTCATATGTTAAATTTAGAGAGTGTAAATTTTCATGGTTATTTATATGGACAATTAATTTTTATTTTTATTTTTAAGAAATAAAGAGTTTTATTGTGTGATATTTATTACTTTTAGGACATATTATGTGATAATAGAAAAGGTCAATTTTCAGAATTATTTATATTGAACGTCAATAAAGTTGATTTATTTATTTATTATGTATTATTTATTATTAGGATTTATTAGGTGATTTCACTGTGATAATCAAAAAAAAATTATACAGATCTTTATTAAATGTTCATATTAAGTTAATGCTAAATTTTTATAATTTTTAAGAGTTTCAGTACATTTCTGTAAAATGTAAAGTTTTAATTAAAAAAAGTATTGACATCCATTGCAGAATTAAAATTATTTGATTATTTGTTTTCATTTATTATCTAGAAAATTTTTATAGTTCATTCAGCTGTTGGTAAAGGCGCATTATCAATTGTTGTTTTGAAATGTTGAATTTCAATTCTCATAGATTAAATTTAAATTTAATATTTGTAATAGCAAACTATACTAATAATGAATCAAAGAATAAAATAAATTTTATAATAGAAAAATAAAATAAAAATAATACAATAGGTATTATAAGTATGTCTTATAATTTTAGATTTTTTTTTTTTTTTTTTTTTTTTTTTTTACCTAAACATTGGTAAATAAAAGTAAAATAGGTAATAATTTTGAAGTAAATTTCGAATAAACAAAATAAATAGCCCTCAATTTGATATAAATTATTCTTCTGTTATAAAACAAATTATTGGTAAAAATTATTGAGTTTTATTAGATCTGTTAATCTTTACATTTGATTTTTAAGAAATTTTTCTCACCTATTTCTGCTTAATACTGTTGCATATAACCTATAAATGGTGATACTTGGGTATTCTTGTGTGTCTGGTGCATGAATTGGTGATGATATAAATGAAATATAAATTGTGTTTTTTCATGTCTGCATTTGCGTGTTTACGTTTTATAAATATTAACATTCCTTTTATCTTCATAAAGTTTGTAGTTACTTAATTTAATATTCAGGAAGCGTTATTATCAGTGTTGTTTTGTTTAATATTTTTACATGCTTAAAATTTTCATTTTTATAGAGAGTTTTTTGATAATGTGTACATTTTATACTCCAATTTTTTATTACGTGTTAAACTTTTTATTATAATTACATCAATATATTTATGGTAAATATTTTTAAATAAGTTTCTACAGTCATTGTTTTCAAAATTCACAGGACCAATATTGCGTTGGTACCAATCCAGCCTCATCATGAACATTGCTAAATAAAAGTTGCATCATACATTAAAGTTGCATCATACTCATCACACATTACTTATCGTTTATAAAACGTCATTTTTTTTTTTATCTCGTCTCCAGTCCAAGCATCAATTTTACCGAGACAACAATATGAGTACTAAATATTTCTGGAGGTATTTTTGGCATAGAACCGGTCGCAATACATTAAATTGCTCTGATCAACTGGATATCCTGATCAGAGTATAAACAATCCTACAGCCTTGAAACCTCATAAACAGAAACTAAATTAATACTCATAAAATTAAGTCTCCGGGAAAAGATGTCACTTTTTTTAAAAAAATTATTATTATCATTCACAATTCGACATAAGGAAAATTCAACAAAATTGCAGTTAAATAATTGTTGGAGTTGATTCAGGCAAAATTGGGGTAAAAGCCATGAAGACTTCACAATTAAATAAAATACTCATTGATACATTTCTCCTAATATGTCCGGGCCAAGCGCTCTCAACTCACACTCATTTACAAATTCGTCCTGTGAAATAAACAAAAAGTCACCTGACTCATTAGCATTCAAATAAAATGACTGTAGTTAAACCAAACTGTTAACTTGTAGTATATTAATGTAAATATTTTTTTCTTCCCCTTGTGTATAGAAATAGTAATTAATAGTAAATTTTTACGTTTTGTTTATTTATTATAAGATATCAGAGGGAATTCTAAACTTTAAAAGGTTAAGATAAGGACTTTAAAAGTCACTGAGCAAGACTTTCGATGCTCGGTCACTAAATTAATGTCGGGCTTTGATTTTTTCCAAATATAAAGTGTAAAGCCACTTAGTTGCATACGACTTAAAAGTTTGCTAGAACATTTTGGATTTAAAGTACTTACCAAGATCCCTGGTCACGGGAGGTATCGAATCGTTGAAGCCCATTACCACAATGCATCCAAAATGGTAGGAAAGAGGTGGGGCATCTCAATCTCTTTCCTGAAAATATGGTATAATACCATAATTGACAAAATTACTACATATGGTGCGGGCATCTGGGGCGGTCACCTGACGACGACTGCCAAGACTAAGCTTAACTCTGTACAGAGGCCATTCCTCTTGCAGATGTCCAGAGGCTACAAAACAATTTCAACTGACGCATTGACCGTCATCACGGGAATCCCGCATGCAGACTTGCAACTTCAATATAATTTTCAAAAAACTAATATCCTTCAACTCGACAACTCAAACTTAGCAAGCTCCCTTTTCCCAAATATTCAGATTCAAACCCTTTCCAACACCTGGGAAATCCATCCAGCAAAGGATGCTGCATCAGAGTTAATTAATTGCAACATTAATAGCTATTCTCCCTCTGCTCCTGTGGCAATCTACACAGACGGCTCCAAAACTGATTATGGTGTAGGGGCCTCATTCTGCGTGCTAATCAACAATGAATCTATCCACCAGTGGTCTTGCAGGCTCGAAGACTTCAATTTTGTATTCCAGGCATTTTGGCATCCTTTTTGGAATTCTAAAGGCTATCGAATGGGTAGAGGGAAACCTCCACATACATTCCTTCATAAACATCTACAGTGACAGTCTCTCGAGCCTACAGGCCATTGCCTGCCACAGGAGTAGGCTTCCAATTATACTTGAAATTAAAACTAAACTGTACAACTTAAAATCTAATGTAACCCTGGCGCATGTCTCTGCCCACAGGGGTGTCGTCGGAAATGAACTGGCTGATAGTCTGGCAAAAAATGCCACTGAAAATAGCCTTATACAATATTCCTTGCCCGCCCCTCCCTCATTCGTCAAACAAAAATTAAAACTTCAACTGATTCAAAATTGGCAATCTCTGTGGGATGTCTCAGAAAAAGGTAGACACACGCACAACCTGATCCCCATAGCCACAACCAATGACTGGAAACTTACCCCTCCTATAACAGCCTTCCTGACGGGCCATGGCCCATTTCCAAGCTATCTCCACAGGTTTCATCGCCGACGCTCACCCTTGTGCCCCTGTGGCGAGGAAGGAAATGCATTGTCCTCACGTCTGCCCACCATATCAGAAATCCCTTCCCCAGACCAGTAAACTGGCTGGACAACATTTTAACTAGACCAAATCTAATTAGCAAACTCGACTCCCTATTAATGGATATATCAAATGCCACTGATTACTGTTGTTATCAATAACACTGCCTACTGGCTCAGACAGGAACCTAGACCTCGTCAAGAGCAACGTATACAAGAGTATCATGCACATGCTCTGCTGTAGAAATGGATTCAACGATCAGTAACCTGCTGCCCCTTGTCGCGAGAAGCGCACGCCCGGCAATTGCACCACAGAACTTATCTTAATATGTTTCAGCTGTTTACCTCATGAACTCTAAATGAACTTTATCGACCAGAATCAATTCAAACTAAGGACTTTTCTCAGAATTATTATTTTAACCTCTCTCGCCCTTTGTCGGTCTTGGGATACAAGCCTGGCGAAACTTTGTATTTTTTTTTCCAATAAATTTCGGAGTAGTCCCCTTTGTCTCGACATTGAATCGCTCAACATCGCTCTAATAGCGATGAGCGGGGGCTGCTCCCTGTTAAATCGTTGAAGCCACTGCAGAATTTGAAAATCTGGAGACGCTATCTGAAATAGGATATACTCACCTGTAGACCTATGATATAAATTTTTTTTATTTACTTTTCTTCTTTCCTATTTTATATGTTGATATTTTATAATATAATATTTTTTCAGGTTTCAAGTTGTGTTTTAATTGTACATTTTTACATATACTAAGTTTTCAAAAAAAAAAATAATAATAATAATAATAATAACTGTCTAGTGTTTTTATACTTTCATATACTATTATTCGTTTTAGTCACCTTACCTATTTAGTCTCTTTATTGTATTTGTATGTTAATAATGTCACTATTATACCAGAAGAAATATTTAGGTGTCATGATGTTATATTGTTTGTATACCACATTTATATAAATTTTTCAGGTTGTGACAGAGTGCAGCAGTACAAAATTTTTCAATGTTAATCTTAAAAGTCGTTATGTGTATCGTCTATCTAGTCGTTTTTCATAACATATGTTTGTATTCTTCAGAAACTGTATAATATTTTGTATTTATCACCATGTACAGGCCACAGACATCCTGAGTTGGTTAAAATTTAATGCAGCCAAATTTAAGATTTTATAAGCTAAATTTTTTTTTTTTATTTTTTTTAGAATTTTTCTTGTGACAATACCAATAATAACAAGGATTCCATAATCAAAATTTTCAGACAAAATTTTCTAAAAAATATCTTCTACTTCTGAGGGACTTCCCACAAATTTGCAGGCAAATCTGGGGGAGTGTCGGCTTGGAGGGGAGGGGGATATGAAAGGATAAAATAAGCAAGATTTTAAATTGGTGTTTATATTAAGTAATAACTTAATATTAATATCTGAGAATAAATCTTAATTTTAAGAACAATTTTATGAGAATTCTATTTGAGTGCCCAGGTAAAGTTGTTTTCTCATCAGAGCTTCATAGCGCGGGAATCTGATTTCAGAATAAGTTTCGTAATCAAAATTATGCAATAGTCGAAATAAACGGCAAAGCATTGCGAAATACTAAATCCTGGATTCCCGGTCCAACCAATGAGAGAAGATAGGCGTGTTTTGGCTTAGCTAATTATCCAATAAGCATTCATAAGAATAGTTTCGGTTCCCGCCGAAATATGCAGTATTTAAGCGGGAGCACGCGAAAACTCGTGGCTTTTTACGATAATCACTTGCCTAGTAAACTCACGTTTAACTGATACTCCATCATGTAAAAGTTTACGAAATAGATTCGCGGCCCTTCGGGGTTCCGCGGCTTGGATACCTACCGGCCATCGGCACCGTAGCTTTTCGGATGCCGGAACTAAGAGCACATATACCGCTCAGGATGTCCGAACAATCGGCCCATGACTGCATCATCTATTGTGACTGCATCTTTAGAACTTAATAAAGGATATTCGTTATTCAAATGGACTCCCTCTTTCTATTATAAGATGCCTACTTACTACATAAGATGATCGTACACCATTTCAGTCAACCACAGAACTTTACATTTTTTATATATTACATATATATATATATATATATATATAAAAATCCAGTTACATTTAATTCAGCAAATTAAGCTCTAAAACTTTTTTCTTATTGCTTTACAATTCAATTACACAAAAAATAACGAAATCTTTCAATCTATAAAGAGAATTAGAAAAATTTTTAACCACAGAACTTTATTATAGACTAGCAGACTACGCCCGCTTCGCTGGTCACTATTTTTAAACGAATTACTATGTATAGTTAATGAATTCTCAAAATTGCATTAATTTTTAACATGCGGGAAAAAAAAAATCTGATTGGAAAAAATGTCACACCGGGTCTCCACTGCCTTCGGCAGCGCAGTCCATTGTGCGCTGCTCGCTCGCATTTATGTTCGACACTCTTAATGAATCACTATATTATCGTAAGGGAAAAACAAAAATATAAAATACATTAAAAAAATCTTCTCCCATCAGTGGAATAGTCGGTCCGGGCCCCCACTGCATGCTTACAGGCGTTCACGGCGCGCATGTTCCTTCACCTATCGTTCTCTCGGGCTTTTAAACCGAATAATACTAAATTCCAACATTCTATTTGACTTTCTTTTTTTTTTACCCCTGCGCCCGCTCCCCTTCCCGCCCCTCGTAATAATTCTGTACTTTCGAAAATATCCGCAATCAATTTATCGGGCCTCAAAACCTAACAACAATAATTTTCAGCGCTCTAACTCTTATTTATATAGGTTGCCCCTTCACCCCTCCCTTCCTGTCCATCCTAATAATTTTACAAATTCGAAAATATTCGCAATCGATTTGTAGCTATGAAAAACCTCCTCGTACCGATTTTAAGCGATATAACTCTATATTTATATTTTTGCCCCTCCGCTCCCCCCACCTTACAACTCCTCCTAATAACTTTACAAATTCGAAAATATCTGCAATCGATTTGTAGGTATCAAAACCACTATGTATCAATTTTGAACGATCTAAGTCTATTTTTATATTTTTGCCCTTCCACCCCCCCCCCCTTCCCTTTTCTGACCCTCCTAATAACTTTACACTTTCGAAAATATCCTCATTCGACTTGCAGGCCTCTAAAACCTATGTGTATCAATTTTGAACAGTGTAACTGTATTTCTATTTTAATTTGCCCCATAGCCCCCGTTTTCCGCAACACCTGAGACGAATTTCTAAAATTAAAGAAATTTTTTTTTTATGTATTTGTAGGAGCTATATTTTAGAGCAAAAATCTCACATATATCTTTTTTTTCTATTTGCGATATAAAGAATTATTTCAAATCATTTTGCCCCCTCTCTCCCCCCCCCCCCCCCCCTGTTAGAGGCTTAATTTCTAAAATTCCAAAAATTAGTTTTTAGGTATTTGTATTAGCTATATAATAGAGCAAAAATTTCACGTATATGTGCTTTTTTGTTTGAGATATATAGGAGTATGTGAAATCACGATTTGCCCCCTTTCTCCCCTTGGGAACCGAATTTCTAAAATTCCAGAAATTTGTTTTTAGATATTTGTGTTAGCTATAAAACAAAAATTTTACGGATATCTGTTTTTTTCTTTGAGATATGAAGGTTTTTGTGAAATCACATTTTGCCCCCTACTGTTCCTTGGGGGGCGAATTTCGCAAAATTGCTTCTTAGGGGGTGCTTACACTTATGTTCTATAATCTGACCCATTTTCAAGTCAGTGGCTCCAGTAGATTTTGCTGTGCGTTGATGAGTCAGTGGAAGTACTTTATATATATAGCTAATGCAAGTTGAAGATACAATTTTCGTATACCGAGTTTGGTATACGAAGGTATACAAAATACCATATATTTTTTTACTAAAATTTGTATTTGAAATAGGATAATAACAGATTATCTATCAAACACAAATACACAAAAAAACAACCTCTAAGAACCTGTTTTTCGGATTCAGGACATCATAAAATGGGTAAATAAAACAAGAATTTGATTTCTATATTCTTATCAAAGACAACACTTTCTCTACCACATACAGATAAGAGAAAGTAAAAATAATAGTTACTTTAAAAAAAATTAAAGAGCGAAAGAATTTGGAGATCGAAAAACTCTCAAAATTCTTATGTAGTTGGAAAAACAGTCAACTGAAAAACATTATTACTAAATATTACGTCTGGAAAGGTAAGAATTTATCGACGACAACATAAATTCCTACAGCTCAAATTATTTTTATTTAGAAAATATACTCTAGGGGCAACATGTGAAAAATAAAAATAAAATGGAGTTTATAGGATGTTTTCTTATTTTATGCTAGCATTAATATATTTAAGAAATACGCCATTTTTATTCCGTTATTGCTTTCATTACGACATAAAGACCTGTAGTTAATGTAACGAAAGATTCCTTATTTTTTCAAACAATAGAAAAATAAATAGGAAGGTCTGTTTGATTCTCGTTAAAGTTTAACGTTTAAGTTGCAACACAGTATTGCACTGAAAATATCTTATTGGCAGACAAGCAAATATTTCAGGCAGGTGCTTGCTACATATTATGTCTGGAATTTTTTGGCTATATTGCATACATATTTTACACCTTAAAGTTATTTTTCATCGCAAAAAAAAAAAAAAAAAAAAAAAAAAAAAATATATATATATATAGACGGTTAAGTTGAAAGAACATTTGAATGCTCGAAAACTTTCATTAAACCCACAAATAAGAAAGTCCTTATCTAAATTAATATTATAAAACGTAAACACGAACCATCTGTGAACAAAGTGTGATGTAATAATGACAAACATTTTAAGTCCTTTTATATTTATATTTAATTTAATAAATATAGTTTTATATATTTTTTTAATAAATATATAAACTATTAGGTTAATCATCGCAATTCGCTTTTATAGTCTTAATAAATACTGATAAAAGAAAATCTGTCAGTAGCATTAACGGCAACATGATACCACATTTAACACTTTGACTGCCAAGCCAAAATTGCAGACGTTCACCACGGGGCCTTTTTTTTTTTTTTTTTTTTTTTTTTTTTTGTGTGTGTGTGTGTGTGTGTGTGTGTGTGTGTGTAATTAGTATTTTTTTCAACATAAAACTTTATATAAAAACAATATTTTTCAATCTGATTCATTTCGCAACACATGGGGAGATTTTCATCCTGGCTACCAAAGACTATAGCCAAAGCACCCCACTAAAGTTAGTGTAAATTCTTCCATGAGTGGCCATGCCTATATTATTTGATAGGAAGCTAAATTTGTCATACTAAAATTATTTATTTAGATTTATGTTATAGTGCAATTTCTTAAGCCCATCAATCAAACTCCAATACGATTTTCATGTAACTGATATCGTTTTTGACAGCCAAGGTCTGAAGTGTTGAAACACCATGGCTATCATCTGATAGCCAGTGTCCCAACGGGAACATCTCTGGCTATCACATAGGATAGCCACGGCAGTCAAAGTGTTAAAAGTTTTAAATCAGAAATTTCGATTTAATGTGTTCAAGGCAACGCTCATCCATTAAAATAACTCTAAAACGCAGGCATAGGCTGTTTCGATTTTCTTTTCCTTGATGTATGAGAACTACTGCTGCCCCTGTACTTATCGACGACTGATAACTGATCGCTCGAGACAAAATGTACAACACAAAAGAAAATATCTTTTTTGTTGTTGTTGTTGTTTTAACTAAGACTTAAATACTTAAAACTAAAGCATAAACTTACAAATTAACCAAAGAAATGTGCATTTTGCTTAACTTTTAAGCACACGTTATCAACAAAAAAAATTTCTTTGGATTTAATCTCTAGATCAGCATTCCCTTATCAAAACCCGCAAATTAAAAGGCTGGACATGCATAAAAAATGTTTTATTTTTAACATAAACTGTTAAAAAGAGGATCCTTCGAAGATCTGTACGACTCGTCCTTAAAAAATAAAAAATAAATAAATAAAAAATAAAATAAAATAAAAAAAAAGTCAATAATAAATCTGATATTTCCCTCTGCGAATTTATTCATGTTAAATTTCAATGATAATTTATTGTAGCTTATAATTTTGTTTAAGAAAGAGTAAAAAATAGGCACGTATAGATTGCAAAGAAAAATAAACTAATAACGTATACATTTCTAGACAATAAATTATATTTACAAAAACAGTTTATATTAGACTTTTATACTACAGTAGAACTTGGATAATTCAAATTTGAAGAGACCAGAGAAAAATTCGAAATATCCGAAAATTCGAATTACATATACTATTTTGTCAAAAAAAAAAAAAAAAAAAAAAGAGATAAATTTAAGAATTAAAAGTGTACGATCAAATATTTAAGACATAAACTTTATATCTAAGAATACTGCTACATCCCCCCTCCCCCCCCCCACACACAATAAATAAATATTTTTTACAAGCTTAATTATTCAACACTTTTTTAAAAATAGTCATTTTAGATATTTTTGATTTCTTCTTTTAAGTACAATCTTTGTGTCATAGCATATGACTAGATACATAAATAGAATCTTCTTCATTAGACATGACTTTCAATTTTAAAAAAACCTCAAGTTCAGGTATATGCACCCTATCTTCTGATGCACTAGCTAGGGGCTTCTCTTGTATTTCCTTATCCTTCTTTTGAAAGACTGTTAAAATACATTAGCTGAGAAAAATCTCAGAAACGAATTTTACAGTAATATTTTAACGATAATCATACGAAAAATTCGAATTATCCAAAATATAATTCCACGATTTTTTAACATTATTTTAATACAAAATTCAAGGGACTGAGTAAAAAAATTCGAATTATCCAGAATTTCGAATTATTCAAGTTTCACTGTGTCAATTTCTTAAAAATTCTCATTTTGATTTCCTTTTTGAATCAAATAAAAATTAAAATTTGACTGTTCTGATGTAACAAAAGGATAATGACAAAAGGAACGAAAGGAAAAAAATAGTCTAAAAGCGTCTCATTCACTATTAAAAAGTGATTTAATTCTCGTGATTTTTTTAAATTCTCCATTCCAACTTAGCAGTATGTTCCAAATACATAGTACATACATATAAGCAATAATTATAATAATGAATAAAATAAATAAATAAATAACTATTTTTAAATATTCAAAATTTTTCTGAAAAAGATAGAATTTATCGACTGCTGCATAATATCTTGAGCTCAATTTATTTTTAGTTGGAAAAAAAAATTCTGTCACCAAATTATGCAAAATAAAGTCAAAAGGACTTCGCATTATTTATAGGATTCATGGCTATTTGTTACAAAGGATTATCTATTTAAATAAGTGCCTTTTCAAGCTTCACTTATATGTGAAAATCGGAAATTAATTCTCTAACGTGACCAACTGGTTATTACGTACAAAGAAAACATCTTAGTTTTTATTTTTATTCTTCAGAGCTACCAACCTAATCCGGCAAATTGTTAGTACCGCCCCATTTCCTACACCACTTAATTTTTAGACTATTTTTCTTCGTAATTCACTGTAGATAAATTTGAAGAGAATTACTTAAAAATTAAGTGGTGTAGAAAAAGGGGCGGTACTAACAATTTGCCGGATTAGGTTGGCAGCTCTGATTCTATAATTTATAGGATCCATTGCAGGGTAACAATTTATTCAAAAGACAAAAACAGTAGAGAAACATGTATATCAAAGATCTTAGTTAAATAAACAAGTCTGCATTCAGAAGAATCCGTTTATTTAACAAAACACTAATCCATTTACTTAAGGGCTTTTTTTTTTTCCTTTAACAAATACATTCTAGCATCGAAACGTACTAAATAAAATTAAAAACATATCAATGAAGGTTATTTATTGTACAGTCGGGGGAAAAAAAAAAACGCAGCACTCGACGTAACTTCGTTGCTAATAGATGTAGAAAAATGTAATAGGTATCATTCGACGGGGAATTGTGAGTAGTTTCAGAAAATGAACTGAAATTTTGAATTGGGGGTCGTCTACATATTAAAACGCGCACCAACTTTGATTTTTTTTCAATGGGGGCCCCATTTTTATTTTATATTTGAATTCCTGGGATCGCGACAATGCGAAAAAGTATATTAGTTGTATATTTTACTTATTTTTTCACAGAGTTATAAGCGTTCAAACTTTGAAGGTGCTAATGTTAAATTCATATTTCAAACTTTTATTAATATCTTCACAAAAAATAACTTGATCGATATAATTCTTTTTTTACGATATACAGTGAAGAAACCCAAACATAATGCATCATTACTTTTGATTCTGAAAAATATTTTTAATTTTGAAAAATATTAATAAATTCATATTCATAAAAATTATGAATTATGACCTATATTAATTTTTACATAAAATGAATCCCAATGGTGAAAAAAATGAGTGTGCAAATTTGCAGCTCATTCCAGTTATTAGTTTTCGAGATATAAACAAATCTTTCTTTTGGAGTGGTTTAGGGGGCCGTCTCTTATAAAGTTTTGCATGAGATAACGAATCAAATCTTAAAAAATAACAAGGAAAATTAAACAAAATAAGTTTATTTTATATTGACGGGTCAAATTATATAACAACAACGTCAAACGCAAAGAAATAAAATAAAAATGATGATTTTTAGACATTAGTGTTAACATCAAGAATTCCTGTTTTCTAAAGATGACAAACCCCGCCTTCATCGTTCTTCAAAACAAAACAATACAGAAAAGTAAAGTAAATGTGACATTGAGTATTCGTGTTAAACCCCTTATCTTATGTTGACTAAATTATGCACAAGAGGTATTTACTTCATCGATTACTGGTGATAAATTTTGAATCTTTTAAACGAACACTAGAAGAAAATAAGTAACTAAATAGGCGGGGTTTACTGTTTTAAATAGAAAAATTGGTAAATGTAAAAACTGTCAATTAAAAAAAAAAAAAACGAATGGAATTGGAATGCAAGACAGACTTGTAAAATCGTTTCTTAAGTTAAAGACTTAATCATTTGCTTCGTATATTGCTTTATTTTTATTTTATTTATTTATTTTGTAGGGGGGGGGGGATTATTATTTTAAGGATATTTTAGTCTTTAAAATTTTAGTAATATATTTTAACATTATATATTTTTTAAATATATTTTTACTTTCATGAATATATTTTAACACTTTTTGCGACCGCAGGATTTTGTAATTTTGACAGTAATATCCGCCTAAGGGCGTTATTCTCTCAAAATAAAGTATTTCAGAACAAATTTTCTGTATTCACAATCATATTACAAATGGATATACAGTATAATTATATTCTTTCTAATCAATATATTTCTATCCATAGTATATTTTATTGCAAAAATATGAACACTGGGTACACACTTAAGAAATAAGTAACACACAAATTACGAAAGATACGCCCACTAAGAGAGTTACAGATTTTCAAATGACTTGAATCTACGTCAGCAGTCGTGAAAGGGTTAATTAAGAAATTATATTTTCATTGAAATTATAAAACGAATCGTACAGTTCCAAAGAGTTCAACTGACCTAAAACTGGAAATTGCGAACAAAATTGTTTAATATTTACTTCATAAACCCTTACAATAATTTATCCGAAAAACTTTAGTTTATGCGTTGTTGTATATATATATACATATATATATATATATATATATATATTTTTTTTTTTTTTTTTTTTCATATTTTATGTTACACCTACGAAAGAAAATTCAAGCTTTCTTGGTGATCACTACAGCCATAATAGACACTTTTACTCGAAAAATATTGCACTTTTTTCAAAGAGTACAGTCTGGATAAATCGCAAGTGTAATGTATTTAAATAGACCTAAAATTATTAAAAAAATTACTGAAGTATATACAAATCTAAGAAACCGAATTTAGGATAATTAAGAAACTGAGAAAGGGTAAATTATTTTTATAATTTTTTTTTCCTACACGATTTCCGGTGTAAAACATTAAAATTTTATATGTTTCTTATAGGATCTTAATTTTATTTTTCTACATTTACAGATAACCCCCTAACACATTTTTGATTATAACTCTACAAATACTAAAGATAAAGTATACAAACAGTATACTTTTCCGCACTGCCAGACTCTCAGAAATTCGAATATGAAATCAAAATTAGGTGTTGCTATTGATAAAGTGAAAGTTAGCGCTCACTTCAATATGTAGATAACCCCTAATTCAAAATGCGACAGCATTTTCAAAAAGTTCATTTAATTTCCTGTTGAATGGTGTCTATTAAATTTTTCTGCCTCAATTAATAATGAAATTACAGCAAGTGCTGCGATTTTTTTTCCCCCGACTGTACATTTATTTTATATACTAAACATTACTTCATTTATGTAGAATCACTCTTCTAATTATTAGATTTTGTCAAAAAAATGAAAAATGATTCGCAATTGAAAGAAAGAAAAAAAAAATTGTATTTTGTTTCACTTGGTTAATTACAGTATTAATTGATACATAATACCTAAAATAAACAAAAATCTAAAAATAACTAAAAAAGACTAAAAAAGTGCCTTAAAGGGTAAGCAAATAGATACTTCTTAAATATCTACAATAATCTGGTGTGTCACTCACACGACTTTCTCTTACCCTGAAATTTAATACTATAAATACAGGTTAGAGATTAAGAGGTAAGATAACGAGTACTGTTATGTAAACCAATGTTAAACAATTCAAATTAGGCTTCGGAAGAGTTTTATATGATAATTAGTTCTGTGTGAATCCCCTCAACCCCCGTTTCATTAAAGCACCTACATTTATATAGAATTTAATTCGGTTATTAAAAAATAATTCTGTTTTTAAAAAATAATTTATTAAAATTATTATTTAAAAAAATTATCTTTTATGATAATGCAGACGATTTTCATATTAGAGAAGTAGTATAACACTAAATATCATTAAAAAAAAGTTTAATTTATTCTCAATATTACATTAAAAAAAAAAAAATGTTAAAAATGAAAAAAATCGATAACTTTATTTTAAATTATCGCAGATCGATGGTTCAATCATTCGTTTTAGAGGTATTGTCGAGCACTTTTGAAAGATACCCATCATGAAAATTTACTCCCCTCAAGGGGATACTTCCCCCCCCCAGGGGGGGGGGGGAGACGAGGCTCCTGCATACACAAAATTTTCCCAGTTGACTATCTCTTACAAAAAATATATATTCGTTTCAGGTTTCATTTGGTTTAGTGCAGTCTATAGACGTTAAACTCTACTTACCTGCAATTTCCCCCATAGACGTAATGTATTTGAATACTTTTGAGTGTCCCTGTACACGAACCATTTGCTTCATTTCAACGAAAAGCTTCCTGTAGCATCCTATATGATGCACATTTAGAATAACGAGTTTGGAATTTCTGCTACTATTTGTCCTTGAGATATACTGATAACAGACACACAGACACACAAACCATTCTTTATCTTTAAAAACATGATTTTCGTATTCAGGGAACCTCAGAACATGTAAATATAACAAAAACTCACGTTCGAAAATTTGACCCTAAAACAATACTTTCTCGACCCTATGGGTAAGAGAAAGTAAAAAAAAAAATATGCCTCACTTAACTTCCTGTATGCAATTTATTTCTATTTAGAGAATGCGATTTCAAAATATACATAATTAATAATTAAAAGCAGTACCCACGAAAACAATTCTATCTAGATTAGGCATTAGGCTATGCGAATAAAATTGTATTTTATTTTTGTACTTCTTTCCATTTCGAAAATTAAATCTGACAACTTTGACGTGACGAATGGTTCATTGTCTGCGGCAAAAATAATATCTGGAAGTCGTTTGTATTCTCTTTCAATTACAGAATGAATTGAAACATAGTAGCACATCTAGAAGACTTCAACGGAATGCGAACAAGTACTTAAGGCACATTACAAAGTAATTTATTCATCGAATGTAAATTCCGTCCTTCTCAAACTATTTTCCTGATACATTGTATGACGAGAACGGGCAAAACTAAAAGACAATATGTGAAGATTAATTATTTCGCACTATCCATGTATCTATTATATTCAAACGTTGCGTGGTTTAATTCAGTAATTTTATGCTTACACTCATGCTAAACTGGAAATCTATGAACTCTGATGTGGGAAGTGCAGTAATATTTGCTGAAAATAATTGATATGTTCAGTTTGCTGCCACGCTAACACAAGACGATAATTATCGCCAAGTCATCAACAAATGTAGCCAAAATCACGCATCTGGGTGACTAATTTGTCGCCTAGAATATTTTCCAAACCTATTTTTTATCGTTTTTCTATTTCTATGTGTATTTTTTTTTCTTTTAAATATAAAAACAAACATATTTTGTTATTTACAAAATATCGCAAATGGTGATTTTGTGTATGGGGTAAAGGAGATTGTCTATCCGGAGGACTTAAGCTTGGGAAGAATGCCTTTCACTGGATGGGAGGGAGGGAGGGGGGGGGTCATTCTAAGGATCCTAGCACGCATTTGCTCGCGCGATTAAAAATATAAAAAAACTATCCATAACATACATACAGATACATGCTTATATACGATTCCAATAAAATATAAATATCTATAAATTTAAAATAAAATAACAATGTGATATCGAAAAGTACATATTCTAAATTATATATTAGATTTCAAAATTTAATTCTCCTCCAATTCATTTTCTATCTTTATAAAAAGCGATCTAAAATCTGCGGTTTCTCTTCCAGCAAAATATCAAATTCATTCTCTTTCTGTTTCTTCCTATAAATAAAAGTAAGAGATGTGGCTTCGCTCGCACAATGATTTGTGAAGTTCAGACTTTTCATCGCAGTAAAGTAAAATAGAAATAAAATATTTCCTGATGTGTCACTGTTGTAACATAGAACAGATGCATCCGCTCATTAAATAGAAATTATGTACTTTGTATCGGCTAAAAGACTGAGGATAAGGCTTTAACCATAAATTTTTGTGGTCTAGTTTCTAACGTACATTTCCAATCTTCTCACGAATTGATAACGGTATTTTTGGCTAAAATTATAATCGACAATATATTTTTAAAAGTTATACTGATTTATGCGCAACTGAAAAAAGTGGGTGTTGTTCTGTTGTCTGTCAGAACGAAGTTTGGCGATATATCTTGTGATTTTGATGTGAAGTAAATGAGCCAAACTTTGATCACTTTTGCCGCTGCTTTTGGATAAGTAAGAAGCTTCGAGTTATCTCTGAAACTCCCCGTGTCCATTTATTCGTAATGAAAAATCTTTTATCTTGATGTTTTCAAGAAAATCTTTGCCCTGCTCTAATCTTACAATACTGGAATACTTTATCAAGAATATTTTTGTCACGAATTTCAAATAAATAAAGTAATTGAAGTCAGCTACAGTTCTACAGTTTCCTGGGTGATTTGTGATCAGCGCAAATCTACGGCTATCACTTTAAATTATATTGAAAATTTCTCCTCCATTTTATCAATACATTGCTTCATCAAAAATATTAGAATTTTTAGCATCGTCAAAAATTGCATCTATGTCTAATCGTTCAACAAACAATATAACAAACAAAAACAATATAACAAACAAAATGTAAATATTGCACATTAATAAAGGAATCTTATTCAATGATGTGTCATTGCGAATATTTCCATGAATTATTTTTCGTATGGCAACTTTTAAAATAATGTTGTTTAAAATGATAGTTAAGTTTTTAATAAAATTAAAAACCGATTTCCAATTTTATGTAAATGATTTGATATCAGAAATTTTATAATAAATATTATTTTCAACGGTATTGTAGAACAATTGCACAGTACGCATATTGGTAAATCGTACTTTTACACTAGGCCTGAACATGCTTAACCCCTTCCTTCTGGCTCCCGTGAAAATGCTGAGGTGAGGTTTCGCTCTGTATTTCTCGTACCCGCGATATTTCCGGGCTGGCGTGCTGAAAGAAACGGAGTAAAAAGATTTAAAAATAATCTGGTGTGTCACTCACACGACTTTCTCTTACCCTGAAATTTAATACTATAAATACAGGTTGGAGATTAAAAGGTAAGATAACGAGTACAGCTATGTAAACCCGTGTTAAACAATTCATATTAGGCTTCTGAAGAGTTTTATATGATAATTAGTTCTGTGTGACCCCCCGTTTCATTAATGCCCCTACATTTATATAGAATTTAATTCCGCTATTAAAAAATAACTCTGTTTTTAGAAAATAATTTATTTAAATTATTATTTAAACAAATTATCTTTTATGATAAGACAGACGATTTCCATAGTAGAGAAGTAGTATAACACTAAATATCAAAAAAAAAGTTGAATTTATTCTCAATATTATATTATATTATTTTATTTTTTTTGTTAAAAATGAAAAAAAATCGATAACTTTATTGTAAATTATCGCAGATCAATGGTTCAACCATTCATTTTAAAGGTATTGGCAAGCTCTTTTGTAAGAAACCCATCATAAAAATTTGCTCCCCTCGAGGAGAGACTCACCTCCCCCCCCCCTCAGGGGGAAGCAAGGCTCTTACATGCTAAAAAAATTTTTCACAGTTGACTATCTCCATTACAAAAAATATATATTATTTTCATTTTGTTTATAGCAGTCTATAAATGTTAAACTCTACTTACCTGCAATTTCCCCCATAGACGTAATGTATTTGAACACTTTTTAGTGTCCCTGTACACGAACCATTTGCTTCATTTCAACGAAAAGTTTAGTGTAGCATCCCTATACGATACACATTTAGAATACCGAGTTTGAAATTTCTGCTACTATTTGTTCTTGTGATATACTGATGACAGACACACAAACCATTCTTTATCTTTAAAAACATGATTTTCGTATTCAGGGAACCTCAGAACATGTAAATATAACAAAAACTCACGTTCGAAAATTTGACCTTAAAACAATACTTTCTCGACCCTATGGGTAAGAGAAAGTAATAAATCAATTCTGATACCCGGAATTTTTTTAATTTCTTATTTTACACTCTAGATAGAATTAGCAGATTATTTAGAAGTATAATCGGAGATAATTAAAACTGTCGCCACTATTCATTTTAAATATTTGTGATACTTATTTTGTAACTTTAAGCTCAGTTAGGAATAAGCTTCTGAATGCACGTGTTTTATGTGCTCTGCGGTATTAATATTGTGTACATTATGTAATCAGTATCTCAAAGTGACTTGGATTCTAATTTTAATATAAATGCATCAGAGAATGATTCGGAAATAAGCGATATTTATGAAAGTTCGCATAACAAATCTGAGAACAGTTATCATACGTATAGTGTTGTATTCTACGTAAAATTTCTTTTCATAAAATTCTATTTTAATGTTTAAAATCTTTTATTTTTTCTACTTATTGGAAAAACAACATTCAGTCATAATAACCCTGGTTGTTGGTATTTCTGCAAATTTAAATTTTCTTCATTTCAAGTAAAAAAAAAATCTGGAGTGACTCCACTCGACTTTCCGAACATTGAGTAATTAACAGTTTTGTAGATAAAGTAAAGAAAGAGGAGTTGTTAAATAAACAAAAGAGAGAAAACCATATTAGAGTGTTTTTCTCCATATATTACACGATGTTTTATTGAACGCTACTGAAGTTTGAACCCATAGATCATAATGATAAAGAATTTTTCGTTGTGTCCCTGTAAAAACCTGTAAGTGCTAGATTCACCAAAATGCTTATAGTTAGTGCAACAGTGATTTATAATATTCATATAAATTTTCAGCTCCATTGAATAAGGCATTTAGATGCTATCGCACTTTAAAAATTGGGTCCCATAGGCCATAATGATAAAGAATTTTTCTTTGTGTCCCTGTAAAAAAAACTGTAATTGCTAGATCCCCAAAAATCTATACAGTTGGTGCAACTGTGACTTATAACATGTGTACAAATTTTTTGCTCAGATTAATAAGGCGTTTAGACGCTATCACACTTTTAAAAATTTGGCCCCATAAGCCATAATGATAAAGAATTTTTATTTGTGTCCCTGTAAAAAAACTATAAGTGCTAGATTCTCCAATATCTATACAGACTGAGTATCTGTGACCTATAATATGTGCATACATTTTTTGCTCAATTGAATAAGGCGTTTAGATGCTATTGCACTTTTAAGACTTTGGTCTCATAGGTCATAATGATAGAGAATTTTTCTTTGTGTTCCTGTAAAAAAACTATAAGTGCCAGATTCATCAAAATGAATAGGGTTCGGGCTACGGTGACTTGCAACATGCGTACATACTTGCAGCTCATTCGAGCAAAGCGTTTAGACGCTAGCGTGTTCACTCACACACACACACGCACGCATACATACATACATACATACATACATACATACACACACACATACATACATACATACACACGCACACACACACACACACGCACGCACACACACACACAGACACACACACACACACATGCATCATCGTAAAAATAGTGAAAACGGACTCAGGGAACCTCGAAACGTATAGAAACATCAAAATCTCAAATTTGGATTTTTGACAAATACTTTCTTCACTATAGTGTTCGGAAAGTAAAAATTAAAATGAATACATATATTGTTCATGCACTTTATTTTATATAATTTTCTTGAATTAAAAAAAAAAAAAAAAATGCTCACTTTTTTTACCGTTTTCTTGACAGTTGCGAGATCGTTAACCCGTATAATTATATATCTCTTTTATGAAATAGAAAAGTATTTTAAGAATAAAATTTAAGAAAAAAGAATATAATTAAAATAAATTCAATGATATGAAAATTTTGATCAAACAGTATTTCCCTTTTACGAAAGAATTTCATAAAAAGTTAGAAAATATGTAGTAAAAATTTAATAATCTGAAAAGAAAAACCTGAGGAAAAAAACATCAAGTTCATGAAGTTAGGGATTTAAAATGGATTTTAGTTTAAATTACATTTTCTGATCTATATATAGCTTCTTGTGTACAACAATTGTAATTCTTTTTTTTTTTTTTTTTTTTTTTTAAGTGCATGATCATAATTGATTAGAGCCTATTAATATGTGTAAAAAATTATCAAAATAAAATTATTAAAAACGCTTTTTATTTTTGAAAATTAAAATCTAATATAGATGCCGAAAAAATGTATCATTTTGCTAAATAGTCGTTATGATATTTAAAGCAAAAGGATTGTAAATAATAAATTCAAACATAACAGCAGCTTAAAGATTCTGAAAAAAAAACATTGTTTGAATTATAAATTTCATTAAGAAAAATTGCTCTTTCTAATAATAGATTACAACGGACATAATTAAAATTAATAATTATATCCCCCCCCTTTTTTTAATTGTTTTTATATATTTTATTAAAATAATTAAACGCTAATATCATAATTTTTAAGTCCTAATCGTCTCCTAGTCAGAAATTATATTTAATTGCCAAGAGTAAAGAGCAAAAAATTAAAATAACTCTTTACATTATACAAATATGTCATCATGAGAGGATAGAGAAGGGAATAAACAGTTATAAAAATCTGGAATAATTCCATTCTTCTTCTTCTTTTTTTTATTACTTTAGAATAAATTTTGGAATAAATCTGGAGACCGAAAAATGTTCATAATCACTTCAAATCTTACTGAAGAAAATACAGTAACCGTCGCTTAATAAATTCACGGATTAATAAAGTCAGCCGCTTAATCTGATCAAATTGCTAGGAGAAATCAATACAAATTTCTTTTAAAACCGCCGCTTAATAAAATCAGCATCGTCCGTTAATAAACTCAAAAAATTTTCTTAAGCAGCAAAAATATCATTTGTGCAAGCTATTTTTTAATAATGTTTTTTTATATAGTGTGATTTTATTATTTTTGAAATAAAACAAGAAATTAAAGCAAACCAATCCCTCCGGTATCTCTGTTTGTCGAAAATTTTACACTTGCAGTATAGTTACAAATTAAACACGCCCCATCACTTATTTCAGTAAATATTTCAAGGAAAGTATTCTTCAAAGCGCAGTAATAAGTTACAAATTTGGTTTAATTTGCAAATGATTTTATTATTATTATTATTATTATTATTAAAAGACAATTTCTAGTTCTTATTTTAAAATAACTATGATGCAAGAGGTTTAAACAGAAAGATTTTAAATTTGAAAAAAGTAAATTTGGCAAAGTAGTAATGAATTTTTTTCAAAATAAATTGCATCAAAATTTAATTTACTTACATTGAAGAAACAATTATCTATAAAAAATTAATTAATATCGATTATTAATCTCATTGACTATTTTTTTTAATTTCTTTCCAAATTTAGAGAAGTAATACCTTTTTCTTGAGTGCAGGAACGATCGTCGGATATAAAAATCAGCCGCTTAATAAAATCACTTTGGCTCGGGACGAATGTGATTTTAATAAGTGGCGGGTACTGTATTTCTACTCGAATCTCTTTCAGTCAGGCAGTATTCCGTTCACCCAATCATTACGATTTGTACCACATGATGTCTTAGTAATAAGTTATGAAATCGCGTTGCGATATTATATCGACATCGTCGGTTATTAGAAGAGTTGAATCTAAAATCGACTCGAAATTTTAAGTCAAAATGTGAGGTTTTTTTTTTTTTTTTTTTTTTTTTTCCCGAGAAAACCATGAAAAATTGATAGCGTAATCCATAGCAAAATTTTTAAACAATTTTAATTTTAAAAATATGTGTTGGCGGATTTTATTATAAAGTGTGTATCAAGTGTTATAACGACGGAGAATAATTGCATATCTGCAGCGTTTAAAACAGAATACAGAATTATGCAGACATTGAGATTGAAAACATATGCAAAAATCTTAAAAATTTATTTTAAAATCTACTTTTTTTTAAAAAAAGAAAATCAAATTAAAATAAAAGTTACTTATAAATTATTCTTTGAAAAGAATGGACGCTTTTTATGTCCCTAAAATTTGCATAAAAAATCTTTTTAATAACTATCAAATGAGCTTATATTATTTCCTGATACTTAAATAAATTTACATTCTTATTTCATTGTTGCTCCAGTTAAAAGAAACTATGTCTGACATTTATGACGTGATAAATGGATGAAAACTACCACAAAAATTCCCAATCCCTATTTTAGCAGAATGGAAGAACCTCATAAATTGCAACACAGTACCTACTTAAGTAATAAGTAAAAGATATTACAGACGCATTCTTATAAAATATTATGTCTGTAAACTAAAGAATTTATCGGCTACCCTATAAATTTATCCAGTCTTAATTTATTTTTATTTAGGGAAGGTACCGAGCTGCCAAAAGGCGCTAAATAAAAATTAAAAATGGATACACATGGAGGTACAGTTCCAGACAACACAATAAAGTTTCTTAAATTAAGAAACGAAAAAAAAATTTTTTTTTTTTTCGTAACACATACAAAAACAAAATCTTCCAGACGGTTAAATCCAGCGGCAATAAATTTCAAAAGAGAAAAAAGGAAATAAATGTATCGCTTGAGAAATATTTTTCAAAGAGCATGTCTTCCAAGGGATTTAAATCCAAGATCTAAATTGAAACTGAAAACGATTTTGCAATACAATTTGAGATTTTGAGAAGGATTTGAAAATAAACATGTATCAAAAATTTAATTGGCAATTTATTTTCTCTGAGGGTTTTAATATAGTAAATATTAAAAGCAAAATTCATTTTAATGTGCGGGAATATGAAATAAAATACATGCGTGTGCTTGAAATTTTTCAATAATGTGTTTCTTGAAAACGAACTGCATTTTATTAACATTAGAAAGAATTAAGATGAGCAAGATTATGTTATTTATTTATTCATTTAAATATAACAACTTTAAAACCAATTTAAATAAGTAATTGTCTTTAAATTACATTTAAATAAAAAATAAGAACATGCGGTTCGACAATGTCAGTGCCTCTATTTCGTGAATGTTCATGATTAAGATTTGAAGAGAGAGCTCTTTTCAAGCAATTATTTTCTGTAGGGGAGGGGAAAGGTGAGTAGTAGCATTTTGAATTTTCAGCAGTTTCTGGAGATGGTTATATAACTGTACTTTTTGCTGTTTTAGATCTGATTTGATTACTTTCCGAAGATATAGGATATAGAGACAGTATTGTAATCATGAAAATTTCCATAATGTGATTTAAAGTAGAAAACACTAATCAGGGATTTGTAGATCGCTAGTGGTCCGCAGAATCATCTATTTAAAAAAAACTTTCAAAACCCAAATTCTTATAATAGCGTATCATATAAATCTTTTAAAAGTTAGAATAAAATTTCATTTGCCAAAAAAAAAAAAAAAAAAAAAACTTTTTTGTTTATTAACCAAAATTGGGGAAATTTGAACTGTGTTAGGAAAAGAGAAATTATTTCTTACAATTCACAACAGATGGCAGCACCACACGATTGCCTATAAGTTTTGTGATTTCATTTTCGGATTAAGGGCCAATATCTGCAATTTAATTATTCGTTTGAGGCACCTTTTTATTATTTTTTTAGTTTATTATAATTTTTTTATATTATAACTTAACATCTTACTGATTTGGTTAATGCTTATGTGTTTTTCCTAATCATTTTTATTTTGTATTGTTAATTGTTTCACTGACATTTTAGTGAATATTCCGCCCAATAGAGGGCGCTTGTAGTCCGCAATATACTCTTTTTTGCTTCTAAAAAGAGATGTAAGAAAAAGGCTTCTTAAAAAAACTCTTCAAAAACTCTTAGAATACTGTGTAGTCAACGATAAATTTTCTTTTATCAATTGACATCTTTTTTACTCATTGTCTGTAAAAATTAACACTCCGAACCTTCAGGGTATCGAACACGGGTCCACCGGATTACTAACATGGCGCTCTTACCAACTGAGCCACGGAGAGACAAATAAAAAGTCTTGTATTTACCTTAAAATAGAGGCGCATTTTTTATTTGGTTGAGATTCACAAACATGCTGTAGTGAATGACAGTAAGTACATAAGAATTTGGGAAAAATGAGGACTATTTGTATTTTTCTTTTTATGCTTTATCACTTTTTCTTTTTTTTTTTTTTTTTTTTTTTTTTTTTCTTTTTTTTAATGTCAGTTTTAATTTTAGAATTATGATTTCAGAAATACTCAATATTTACACACCTTATACAACTGTCATTAATTAAATCATTCTTAAAATATTAATAAAATTTATTTTGTTCCATATGATATAATTGATGTCAAAAATCACATATTCAAAATTACATATTATCTCTCAAAATTTAATTCAATACCCATCTTTAAGTGCGATTCTAAAACATTTATAGCATTTAAAATAAAGTTTTTTTTTTTTTTTCGTTTTCTCAGCTGGCGAAATATCTAACTGAATCTCTTTCTGTTTCTTGCAATAAATAAATAAATATATATCACAGGCAGATCTTTAGCTGGGATAGCTCTCCTTTCATCTCAGTTAAATAAAATAGAAAGAACAAGTTTTCGCTGGCACTGTCACTTTTGGCAAAAAAGCAAATGTAATCTTAAATTATGCTGTTTCTATCGGTTCAAAATCTTGTGAAACCATAATAAATAAAAACATCTATTGTGAATAAAATTCCTGAGGTTAGATTTCTAACTAGAGATGGGCGTTATTTCACGTAACATAATATATAATATTATTATAGCATTGTAGCCTATTAGCACGTTAATATATTACTAAAAATGTCCTATTAAAAAAATAATATTTTAAACTTTATTTCTGCAAGTGAAATAGACGAGGAATTTCTGGAGACAAAACTGATTTGATACACCATCATACAAGTAAAGAGCTTAAATTATTTCTTTTATAGTATAATGAATTTATAAAATACAAAAACAATCTTATCAAAACCGGCTACTATCGAAATCCAAATCATACGAAAACTAGTAGTCCAATCGCGTCATACAGGTAACAAAAAAGTACTGAGTAAAGAATAAAACACCAATCTTTTCGCATCTAGCAATCCCCGCACCCAGCACGTTAAATACAGCATCATACGGATAACGAAGAAGTAACAGTCCCGCACAAATGTTCCAACTTTGCTCCGCGGCATGTGGACGATAGAATGGTGCGACGCAGAATGGAATACGCAAGTAACGAAAAACGAGACAAATTCCAAATTACCGATTTGTTACTTCAAGTCTGAAAGAATAATTGTACCTCTGTAACGAAATACATGCAGTTTGATACAGCTCTGCTTAGTGATATTCTCGTTCAATAATCTCTTGTTCATAAAATTATCGTTAAAAAAATAATATAGCTGAGCTCCAGAATATTTTCTAGAATATATTACGGAATATTCCTTGTAGAATATATTAATCAAAATAATTTCAATAAGCAAGATAATTTTAACCGCTAGGACAAATAACATCGCAGCTAGCTTGAGATAGGTAAGGGGTGATTATTACATGTTGATTATTATTTTGTCATGAAGGTGAGGAATGGGAGTACACTTGCTAGGTTTGGATTTGCTTGCGTATTGGAAACAGATGTTTCGGGAGTGTGATAAGAGAAAGCAAGGAGTGTTTGTTTATATTTTGATTGCTTATAGCAGATGGAGTTGAAAATGCTAATCGCATACGGCATAGGGATAGTGCTCGGGAGCATTTATTTATTGTGGTTTTATCAATAATATTGTTTGAGTTTAATTAAGAATAATTTGAGAAGAAAATTAAATATTTTTTTATTTATTTATTTTTACTGTTTAGCTTTCCTTTACTTTTTTTTTTAATCTGATTTTTTCTTGGGACTATTTTTTAAGATTTAAAACTAGTTGGAACCCGTCGAATTCGACGGTCACTTTATTCACCGTAATGTTTCAAAAATCGTCGCATCATTATTTAAATGTATTTCAAGTTAAAACATCTAATATAATTTATGACATTTCACTTTAAAAAAGGAATTCGGAAAAATGCTTATAAACAGAAATACTATATACGACACCACTTTCTACAAAGTACTCTCAATACTCTCAAGTAAACAGTTGCTAGCTGGACCCCGTCGACTTCGACGGTCACTTTATTGACCGTAATGTTTCAAAAATCGTTTATTAATTATATCATTAAATTATTTATTAAATCATTATTTAAATGTATTTCAAGTTAAAACATCTAATTTAATTTACAACATTTCACTTAAAAAAAAGAAATTCGGAAAAATGGTTATAAATTAAAATACTATGTATGACATCACTTTCTACAAAGTACTGTCAATGTGACGTCAAACTAACTCCAAATAAAACAGTTGCTATCTTTTATTTTCTGTTTCTTTTAATACTAAGGCTACATGTTAGCTGACCAACCCGGCGTTGCCTGTACCCATGATAATAACCTTAATTGAACCTTAAATTTGTATGATTTTATATCTTTAACTCGATTTTGTTTGAATTTCTATTTTTAAATAAAGGCAACGCGAAAAAATAATCAGCTGTAACAAAAAAATTACCTCGAACCGAACGAAACTCAGTCTTGTGACACCGGTGTCTGTGGCAGCACATACGTGAGCCGCTAATAACGTAAAAAAAAAATTCCCAAAAATTAACCTGCAACCGAAAGAACCCACCCGGTGTTGCCCGGGCCCATGATAATAATCTTAAATGCACCTTAAATTTGTATGGTTTTATATCTTTAACTCGATTTTGTTTGAATTTCTATTTTTAAATGAAAAGATCACAAAAAAAAAAGAAAATAATAATAATAATAATAATAATCATTATCTGTAACAAATAAAAATTACTTCAAACAGAACGGAACTCGGGTTCGTATCCCAGTGCCTGTGGCACGTATATGCAGACAGCTATTAACATGAAAAAATTCTCAAAAATTAACCTTGAACCGAACGAACCTCTGACTCGTGTTACCGCTGCCTGTGGCTGCGGCACCGTATAGCAGGCATGCTACTTACGCACTGCAAAATCCACTTTCCTCCAACAGGGAGCACAGTATGTTCTATACGAAAATCACCAATCACCTTGAATTTCCAAGACCTTTCAAATAAGGTGTCACATGGTGGTGTCAACTGTAAAATCCTTTAGTTGCACTTTCCACCGCCAGGGGGCGCAGTTTGTTCTGTACGAACATCACCAACGGTGAGGAAATACCAAGATCACTTAGTTCCATTTCACTTAGTTCCAAAATCACTTAGTTCCATTTTTTACCACCAGGGGTCGCATTATACTGTATACAAACATCCCCAATCGACATGAAATTTCAAGACCTTTAAAATGAAGTGCTACATGTGTGGGTCTAGAACGGATTTCCCTCTCAAACTAATTTCCCCCCTTTCCCCTCTCCTCCAAATCTACTTTCCCCCTTTTTCCCCCTTTAAAATCGAAAATTCCAAATTCGCAGATATTGATTTTTTAGTATTCGACTCTAGTCCCCATATGTAGAATTTCTTCACCGTGAAGCAATTTGAAGCTTAGTTAAGCTCGTAAACGTGTTTTTAACCCGAAACGGGTGGGAAATGGTTTCCCACCCGTTTCCCCCGGGGGGAAACTGATTAAAGTTGATTCTGCACGCATAACTTTCCTCAAACTCAACGAATTTAAGCAGTTAATAGCTCAAAAGAAAGAGCTTGATCCACTGAGTGTTCTTAGACTTGTGTCAACAGCCTACATTAATTAGAACTCTAGTTATGAAGGTTTGAGTGAAGGAAAATCTTGAAAAAATTGAATGTAAAGTTGATTCTGCACGCATAACTTTCCTCAAACTCAACGAATTTAAGCAGTTAATAGCTCAAAAGAAAGAGCTTGATCCACTGAGTGTTCTTAGACTTGTGTCAACAGCCTACATTAATTAGAACTCTAGTTATAGAGGTTTGAGTAAAGGAAAATCTTGAAAAAATTGAATGTAAAGTTGATTCTGCACGCATAACTTTCCTCAGACTCAACGAATTTAAGCAGTTAATAGCTCAAAAGAAAGAGCTTGATTCACTGAGTGTTCTGAGGGTGAAACGATCAAGATCCATTCAATAGAAGAGGAGCTATGAGAATTCGAATTGTTTGAGTGAATGTGTCCCATAGGAAATGTACAGGGAAGAATCGCGTTTGAGTATAACTTGAGTAAGGTGGGAGTTGAGTAAATTTCAATGATTGATGACATATCTGTGTCTAAATACCTTTCATTTAAAAAAAAAATGAAGGAAATCGCCCGGATAGAACGGCCAGACGGACTGCCTTTAGTTTTCATAAATTCTTTTAATATATAAGATGAGTTATATATAATATATAAGAATATATATAAGAATAGTTAATTATGCTCTTATGTTAAAATTAAGTGTCTGAGAAAATAAATAATTTTATGCAATTTTTGTAAGCAAAATTTATATTTTTAAACAAGTGTTTCTAATTTTAGAAAACGTATTCAAAGTGACTGTTTGCTAAGTATGAACGAAAAACACTAATTTTCTTGTCAATCTGGAAAGTTCAAGTTCTTCGGAAAATCAAAAGAAACAGTCACTCGGTAGTTTAAAATTCGGGATGCCTTAAATATGTTTCTTAAAAATTTGTTATTATTATTTAGTTGTTTCTTTATGGCTTATAAGATGAGATTTTTTTTTTTTTTTTTTTTTTTTTTTTTTTTTTTTCAGAAAACGGCTCTCGTGTACGTATTTCTTGATATTATTTGAAATATTCTGTTTCCGTGTTTAAATGAATTGGTTTAATGAACCTTAAGCTTACACAATTGGGACAAACGTTTATGTAAAATTTTGACTCTGCCACTATTTCATATCAGCATTTTCTTTTTCTTTTTTTATTGAAGAAATTCTAGTGTTAAATAAAGTGAAGATTACTATTCGAAAGCATTGGGACTTAAAAACATGAACCGCTTCTATGCAGGACACATTTATATATTGTAGTATATCATCCTGAAAAGATTAGAAAGACATTAGCCATATATAAACTAAAGAGTAATAGGTTATAAAAATAATATGTTGCAAAAACTATTATCAAAGGTAGTATGGAACGAAGTAACGTATTACTGAAAAGTAACTATTTATCCCATCTCTATTTCTAACGTACATGTTTCGTTTTCCCAGGATCTTTCAACGATATTTTTGGCTAAAATCAGGGTCACCAATATTTTTAAAAAATTATAATGATTGCAGCGTAACTAAAAAATTGGGTGTTGCTCTTGGTTACTTTGAGATTTAGGTTTGGCGATCATATTGCGTTTTTTTATGAGAAGTTAACTGAGCCAAACTTTGATAATTTTTTCTTCGACTTTTCAGATGTAAGGACGCTTCGCATTTTTCGCTGTACTTCTTGTGTCCCCGTCCCCTTTCTTAATAAATAACTTTTTATCATGATTTTTTTTTTTTTTTTTTTTTTTTTATGATTTCTTAGTCAAGTTTTAATTATGTAACACTGGAATATTTGTCAATAATTAAAGTAAATAAAATATGTGAAGTCAGCAAAGTCAAACTTGGTTATTGCTTTATCAACGAAACTGCGGCCACTTTAGTGAATGGATATTGAATGTTTCTCATTATACTTGTAGCATCTCTCTTCATCAATAAACTAAATTTATGAAGCAATATTTATATCTACATTTAAACAATTTATCTAAATAGACCAGCAAATAATATAACAACATAGATTCATAATTATTAACAAGTATCGAATTACAAATCATTCCAAAATAAAGAATCGTTTTATTTTTCTGGATACTGCTTCAAATATGGAATATATTCAAATATCCAACCGAAATAGGATATTTCGTAATAAATTTAAATATTTTGTTACTAATAAGCAGATTTTAAGCATCTTTTTCATCCATCCTTAAATAAGAATTGGTGATTTTCTCATAATAATATAAGCATTTGTAATATTTTAAAATAATTACTTTAATTCTAAAATATGTTATCAATCTTTAATGACCGTCATTCTACAAATAATTTTATGTTTCTTAATAAATTATATTAGTGGTCGCGGGATTTCAAATTATGAATTTAGTGATCTGTACGGTAGTAAAATTTGGCAACCTTTTATGGAGGAGAGACTGTTGGTCGGAGAGACACTTAACAGATGTTTGCAATTTTTATAGTTATGTATGCATATCTCAGAATATGTGCGGCCCCTTGCAAGTAACAGTAAAGTTCTGCTTTCAACGCTTGTTGACATAAGGTGCCGCATTCGAGCCCAGATCGCACTCGTCGGATCAGCCGTTGTGAATTTTTTAAGGAATTGTCCCATACAAAGGCTACCTAGAGGACATTTTACCCAGGCTTAAATACCAAGTTTAAACAATCGTCCTTAAGCATTGAATATTATCTAAGTTCTGTCATGTGTGTGGTTTAAAAACAACTGTCTACTCGTGGGGCATATGCAGTGATGCAGTACCCTAAGTGGGTGTCCCTTAACAACACACTTGTCCACAGAATATTCTGTGGAGGTCCATAGTATTTCCCTTTTATCCACAGGTGATCCTGAGGATGCCCTTCGGAGAAGGCGTGTCTTTTTAAGAGATGTTATCTGTAAGAATCCTATTTATTCAAATTTCGGAGAAAACCACAAAAAACTTCGAACTGCTCGGCCGAGACCATGACATAAAAAATACATTTCCTTTCACATATAATATGTATGTTTTGTCTATAGTATTTAGACCTGATTTGCTAATTGTTGCAAAATTACATCAATGGCTATGAAATTCGCATGTATTATTTTTGATGACAGCGGTATAACACCCATGACTTTCGAAGTAAAATATTGAAATTACGAAGCTATTACCATAACATAAGAGTCAAATATTTCTTTTTTTAAATGTACAATACACCCTTATAATGGAACATTTTTAACATCATAGAGATCGTATTCATAGTTCAAATAATCTAACCTTAAGTACAAAAAATATCACGAAACTTTAAGCTAAAAAAATATTAACCTATATCGAAAAGTCCATCTGACGTTGAAAATAATTCTAACATGGCATGACATCTCTCAAATAAACTGAAGTGAAGGCAGGGCTCATTCTTACCCAGCTTCAATAAACGCACCCAAAAGCTCTCAACTCCACCCCGCAGTTTTAACCTAGATGAGAAGTGTCCTTTGCCCCGACCTCAGAAAATTCTTGAACCTGCCCTCGAAAGCCATTTCGTCTTTTTCGTCTTTGTTTAATGACCTTAGATCAGAAATAAAACTTAAGATTTATGACAGGGGTAAATGGGTGGATAAATCATTACATGGGGGGTTGCAGGAGATTGGATTTAGTGTATCTAGTACGTAGAGATGATCTTTTTATTTTCTCAACGAGTGCTGTTTAATAATCTTTTTCTAAAAGAGGATCTTGTTCGATCAGTCCATAAAATGTCTATCATTTTTCTTATATAATATTTATAGTATTAAGATTATAATTTCGATATCTTTTGAAGGTACACTAAAGAGGAAGAAGAGCGTAGTTTTATTTATTTATTTTATTTTTTAATGATAAGAGTATTTTTTTTTTTTTTTTTTTTTTAAACAGGTTAGGTTCAAAAAGTTGTGTTACCAAATATATCAACCAAGCCATTGTTCAATAACAGATCGTGAACTTTATGAAAAATATGCATAACATTGCGAATTAAATAACTTTATTTATTTATTTGTAAATTTCTGTTAATAACTGAAACCACAACAAGAAAATAGTTAAAGTTAAAATTGTTCTGATTTTTCCTAGCAATTTAGAATCATTTTTTAAATTAAATTTAATGCAATTCTGAATGAAAATTTTCACGGTATATTTTATAAAATTTATGATAAGACTGAAGCACCAACTTCGGTGGCAAAATATTTGTAACAGGAAAAGTAAGTCACGGGTATTTTAAAAATGTTACTTAAAATGTTTTTTAGTATTAATTTATTTACTTTATTTATGATTTTAAAAGTTGATTAGAATATATTTTTCAGCACCCAGAGTAATATTTAAACGAAAAACTAATTATTATAAGGATACTTAAAAAAAAAAAAAAAAAAAAAAAAGTACACTACAAATGCTACTCGCTATTGACAGTAGCACATTTAGACTAAGGTCCGTGAGGCCAGGGCAGCCTAGAAGAGTAAAAGTTTTACAGGTGATAAAATCTTAAATGGTGGCTGCATTTAAAATTAAAAAAAAAAAAAAAAAAAAAAAAAAAAAAAAAAAAAACTGAAAAGGGTCTCCCTTAAAAACATAAATAAAATTGAAAACCATTTGGGGTTTCCATCGACTATACGAACACTTTCTAAGCCACTTTCAACGCTGATTTTTCCGTACTCGTTTAAAAAATATGAATACAGATTTTTCTTGTACGATTTACTGGACAACGATCGTATATAACTTCGAGATTTCGAGACCGGGATCGTCTGTAACTACTTCCATACAGCGATGGAATGGCCGGAGCTGGATTTATGCTTAGACCTGCAAAGCCTATTCGAAAAGCGAAGAAAATTTTAAATCTATTAAAATTTAGAAAACAATTCCATCGTAAACACACACCCCCCCCCACCAAAAAAAAAAAAATAAATAAATAAATAATAATAATAATAATAATAATAATAATAATATATAAACTGTAATTAAAATCTTATTAGGTTTTTAATCAACGGTACAAAAATATTTCAAAGATTCCTGCTATGACTCAAACATGTTTTAATTTAATGAGAAGAATAATTTTGTTAAAATAATTATGTAGTGATTTCAATATGAAATATTGAACGAAAAGTCTTAAAAGTCAAACATTAAGAAACATAACAATTTACCTAATTATAAACCAAAATAATTTATATAATATTTGTTGAAAATATAACCGTAGTGTTTGTTTGTATCTCAGTAATAAAAATATTAATTCTAACCTATTTAATCACATCTTCGTAATAGAAACAAAATTAAGTAATTAATATTTTTTATCATTACACTAGATTTATTAATTGTTACTTTCTCTTACTTATATTTGTGGTAAATAAAGTACTGTTTTGGGGTCAAATTTTCGAAAGTGAGTTTTTGTTATATATACGTTTTGAGGTCACCTGAATATGAAAAAAAAATATTTTTAGTGATTGGTCTGTCATTGTGTCTAGCTATTTGTGTGCTTTTTTTTTTGTATAGTATATTTTTAGATCCCCTGAATACGAAAGCCAAATTTTTAGCGGTTGATCTGAATATCTTTCTGTTTTGAGCATAACGTAAAAACAAATAGGCGCAGGAAAATAAAATTTGATATTTTGAAGTTGGTATGCAATTGCCACTTGAAACTTTGATCAAGATTGGTAAATTTAAATACAAATTAATAACAGACGTGAATTTTACTTTTTAAAATAAATGTAGGGACTATAATTAAACATGCGGTTGAGGGGGCGGCAGTCCCCTTCATACAGAATTACATGTATAATAAAACTGTTCCAAACCTATTTTAGATTATTATTAAACTAGATTGAACTTTGTAATTTTTCTTTATTGATATTACGACTTAATCTGCAACCTTCTGTCTTTATAGTATTGAAATCCAAGGTAAGAAAAAGTCGTGTGAGTGACACACCAGATTATTTAATTATGAGTTGATTATTGTTATGGGATGTTGGCCATCGATTGACATATCGAAGAATATTAATCTTTTTTTTTTTTTTTTTTTTTAGCGTATTACATTTTGTATTTACATTTCTAGTATTTCAAAAAATAAGAGAGGGCGGGTGGGGGGCGCTATAGCAAAATGAGCATAGAGCACAATTTAACTTAAATTCCCTTTAGCTATTATATGCATTTTCATAGATATATACATGTGTGTGTAGTTTTTAAAAAGCGTTTCATTTGTTACAAAATTCTGCAAAAATCTTAAATATTCAACCAAATGAACGCATCTAGTAAAAAAATTTTTTTTGCTTTTTTATTTTTCTGTTTACATTTTCTACTTCGATTAAACTGTATAATGTTGTATTGATTTATTTTTTAAAATATTGCCACTTCCTAAATCTGAAATAGAATTTCTAAATTCACAGAAATTTCTTGATAAAAATCTCTTTTTTCGAAAATATTAATAATAGTATAAATAAAATCTTCTACCTTTATTTTATATTTGTTCTAAATTATCTAAATCCCTTGCTTGAAATACGTTTTCAAATCCTTTGAAATGTTATGATTTTATTTCGCTTATTTCTTTAGACATTACCCTGCATTATGAAAATACAACTTACCTTTTATTATTATTATTAGATTTACATTTATTCAGATTATGCATTATATGTATTTAAGTTTTTTTTTTTTTTTTGAAATATTTTTTTTTTATTTATTTATCGTAATATTCAAGTGCTTTATCTATTTAGAATAACTTGTGTTGTAATAAAACAACTCCACAATTATGATGATTTTATTTCTCACAAACATATTTCCTTCTGATGTTATCTACTTAAAATGATAATAAATAAATACTTTTTTGAAAAAATTATACTTATTTACATTTTTCCTAATACGAATTATTTGCATAAAATCATTTTTGATTTTTTGGATACAATGTAGGAATGTATTTCTTTTAAATTTCAAACTTAAAAAGAAAAAAAAAAAAAAAGTTCTGCTTTACGGAAGTAGAATAAATTAGTACTTACGTACGCTTTTTAATTTTTTCTCTTTTTTTAAGAAAAATATTTATACTGTGTACATACACTAAGGGACCAAAAAAAAAAAGAGCCGCACTGTAGAAAAATTGACTTATACCTTTTGTGTTTGTAATAACTTAAAAATTATTGATTGAAACAAATAAAACTGTTATGTTTGTACAATACGGAAGTCATAACATGATACCTACATACATTTATGATTTAATAACTCGGTTTATTATACTCTACGAAGTATTTAATAAAAATCTACATAAATTTTTCTTTTTAAACGTAATATAATAAGCATATACTTTGCATTCTATTATGATTTATTATATGAAATAAGCACGATATATTTTAATATATGGAATAAAACTATTTATTTGTTAGATCTAAACAATTACTTAAAAAAAATATGTATTCTGCATTGGATAATTCCACCTTTATATGGAATTACTGCTTTAATGCGCAAAGGCACAGTAACTGTTTTTAAACATGAAACTCAGAAATTTCATAGTGCAAATTATCATAAATAATTTTTTCTGATTCTTGCAGAGTTGTAGGCTGCAAATTTCGAATCCCCATCCTCTTTTATAGATTAAACATTTTCGAGCTGATTGAAATTTACACTATTTTCAGGTCTAGTGAAGAAGAAATTCTACGATATTCTTTGGGGAATTTAAGTAAAAAAAGTTATGGTAACTTTCAAAATTATATATTTTCACGGGAATGGATAGCTAATTTTAACAGCTTGAATCAAATAAACGTACTACAGGCGCCATGTAACAAGGTGCATTGTCATCTTGAAAGGCTTATTGTGAAAAAGTCTGAAATACTTCCAAAATAGTCGGTCAGGCATCAATTTTTTAATGGCCGAGTTTCATTTCGGGTTAATTGATCCCTTGAACATGAAAATTTGCCCGACTCATTGAAAAATTATGCACTTTCGTATCATAATGTGTCAGTGTTTTAAAAGTGCGATTTTCATTAAGTCTGTCACATTTTCGTCATCAGACCTGCTTGTAATAAATTTAAGAAAAAATGCCCACATCCAGATTCTTTGAAATCCAGAGGACTGAAAGGGAAAATATTGACAGAAAAGTAATGAATGGAGAGTAAACAGCATGGATGCATTTTAATGCTTTTATTAATCTGCAGATACTAGAAGAGAGTTATGGAGAATGGGACGTGCCTTACAGTACATTTAAAATACAATTCGGTTACATATTGACCGCTCAAGTGAATAGAAGAGAATGATCAGTTTTTGCCAATTTTCAGCGAAGTGTAACACTTTGGCATTTAATTTTCACGCCACAAAATATATAAAACGGAACGACTTTTAAGATACGTTATACTCTAATCAAACTAGTAATTGTGAATACACAGAGCAGGATTGGCACATATGATAACCCTTAAATTTCGCCAAACTTTCGTGATGAGAAATGAGAAACCACAACGACAAATGCATAAAAAAGAGATATAATTTAATTGTGTTCAAGGATAATTATTATTAACTGAATAAAATTACGTTAGCGATTAGACTATGATTTAGGAGGAACACAAAAAGGAAATAAGCCATGTGTTATTCTTTATACGACGAAATGCTATCATGAGATTCTGCTTGCAGAGTGATTTATCTTTTACATTTATTTTTTATTTATTTTATTGATGGAGAAAGAATTCGGCGCTTATTAAAGATTTATATCGAATACATCAGTAAATTATTACATAAAGCATTAAAATAGATTTGAACTAAAATTAAATAGAAAATTTTAAAAACATACGTGATTTTTACATCATAATAACCACTTCTAATTTTTATTCAAATATTCGCAAGCAAAAATTATAAAACTACTGAAAATATCGTAAATCGTTATTTATTTAGTATATTATTATTTACTAAATAATTAAAAACCACGTGCGAAATAACTATTTAAAAGAGTAAAATCCGCTGTAAGAGGCACGTTAAAAATATTTAAAAGAATTTTAAAAGGTTAAAAGACAGTTAGACAACATGTTTCGTGCTTATTTACTAGCACATCATCAGGTCTCGTCAGTTAATGAAAGCCATCGAGCTTTATCTTGTTGTTCTAAGAAAGGCTGCCATAGGGTTGCCAAGTCTTTACTCTGATTCTCGTTGATGCATTTATCGCCAAATTTCCAAATCATGATCTTTTCGTATATGTCTAATGTGTATTCGGTGTGGGGGGTTGCTAGAATTTTACTTTCTTCCCACTTTGGTTGGGCTTCTTTATTGTCGAGTAAAAGTTGCTTTAATGCCGTGTTTCCGTACAATGATTTAATGGAATGCTTATGTTCTTTAATCCTTTTACTCAAATTGCGCTTTGTTTTGCCAATATAATAAGATGTTATATTATTGATTGAGTAAAATTTAAATAGTTAAATAGTTAAATAATAACTCTTTTAAATAGTTATTATTATTTAGTATATTATATTATTTAGTATTTAATTTCGACTTTTAAAGGTTTAATTTAGAAGAAAAAATATTTAAAAGTACGCCAGAAATCAGAATTTGTTTCCAACAAGCATTCTCAGTACTAGTACTGCATTTGTTGAAATTGTAACAAAAGTTCACGGATTCATTTGAATCAGCCAAATTGTACGGATGCTTGGTTAAAATCATCAGTGAACAAAAGAAATAGAAAACAAAATAAGGATAACCAAATTAGAAAGAAATATATGATATCCAAAGAATTAAATTAATTTTCGAAAGAACTAAAATGCTAAATAAACGTTTTTACCAGGCTAAACCCTGCTTGGAGGAATAATATAAGAGGAGTTGGCCTACGGCATATCAGCATGCACGTTAGATGAAGTTAACTGCTGTCTACTTAATATGGATGCCGAAGTAGCAGCCAAGGCTACTGCAGAGGCCATATTGAGTGTACCAAAAACACCGACTTGTACTGTGTTATGGAGGTCTGCACGGGCCAAAATTTTGAGGCCCGGGCCGTTTTTTTTTACCTGTGTATGGCCCGATTCAAAAATATGTAAAATAAATAAATAAAAGTTTAAAAAAAAAAAAAAAAATGTGCTTTTCTGTGAAAAAGATTTTTAGTATGTGTTTTGCAGAAGTTTTATATAGCCAAGCAATAGAATGTTCTTCAACAAAACTGCTGAACTTTTACAAGCTAACTATATATATAAACAGAAATTCATTATTACAGATAAGGCAGAAAGACAGACAGAAAGTCAAATCGAAAATATTAGCATTCATTAAACAATATAGGAAGGTATTTAAAATGGTTAATACTTCTAAAAATGTACTTTCAACCGTTTCCTCTTAGATACCGTAATGTATCCGAATCTTTCAGGTGATCCGGTAAACAAAACTTTAATGCTAATCCAACCATATTCAATAGAAAAGTTGCTTTTGCCCATGCTAAAAATGATGCTACTTTCATCCAGTGCCTTGGAGAAAAGAAAAGGAGCCTTAGAGAAAAAGCTACAGCGGAAGGATTTTTATAGCCTTCATACCACCTAAATTCTACAGACCATAGGAAACAAAGCTTTATACACAGTAACGTATATAATTTCTTTTTTTTTTTTTTTTTTTGGACATGTGCGCAAACTGGTAGTGACATGCATACTATTTTGAATAGGAAACCATCCAATATTACTCTGAATAAAATATTTTCGAGACATGCTAAAAATATTTGCGAAAAATCAGATCACGAACAGACAAACTGACAGACAATTAAATGGAAGTTAGACATTTTTTAACAAAATAAAATTTTATGTGACATACCAGCTTGTAAAATTATGTAAAATAAATGACTGAAGAAATATTTTATCATTTTCTTTTGTCGTTGATTAACCGAGGAAACTAGAAATAAATTTGGGCCGACGCAGCCCGGGAAAAATTTCATTCAGGGCCGGCCCAGCCTGAGTATACACAAAAAAATTGAGCCCGAGCCTGAAAAAAAAAATTTTTTTAGCCTGAGCCCGGCCCTAGAACAAATTGAAAAATTCTGCCCGAATCCCTTCCCTGAGGGCCGGGCCAGGCTCTGGCTTAGGCCATAAGCCCGGCCTCTACTGTGTCATTTTATTTGTTTGACATTAATTTGGCAGATTTGAGTCTTATAGTTACAATGTCTTTCTTCTCAAATAATTCTTATGACATAATTTCACAATATTAGTGCATAATTTCTTCTACAACTACGTTATTCAATGGCTTCTGTGGTTATGATTTTCGCTTCATGTGCCTCCGGACATGTCATCTCCTTTTATATCCTTGCACGAAGGTATCAATGGTTGCAGATTTTATCTCATTACAGAAAAATCTGTGTCTTAACAGTTAAAGGTGTAAATTTACACTGTAATTTCAGAAATCAGAAAATTTCTGTAGAAAATTTCTACTTTCAAGTGAATTTTTTTTTTCAACTTATTACTGTTAGGATTTTTTTTTTCTCTTTTATATTTAAGGTTTTGTTTGCCTATTCTTTTTCATATTCTGTATCACAAAAAACATAACCTATTATTACAAAATAAATCATTCTTTTATTTAAGGTTTAAATAAAAACACTTTTCAGAAACAAAACAACAAAGCAGCATCAAGGATGCCTGAATTTAGCCCACACCTGTAATTTATTTGCTGATATCCTTCCGCACCCGTCACGTGACCTTGATCTTCGACATCACCCCCCCTCTGAGAAGCATGCCACTTCACCTCTTCTAAAAACAATTCATCCTTGGATATTTTAAAAGCTTTCAAAATATTCGTCTGTCGACAAGGTAGGAGTTCCTAGTCCTTGTATTATTTGAGTTAACAAAGGAAACATAATTGAAGTTATTAGTTGAAGTTATAGAAAGTGGCTTCCTACATAAGGTTTAAAGCAAATAATATTATTTAAATCCAAGGCAATCCAGAAAAAAAAAAATAAAATCATAGCTCGTTGATTACCAGTCACTTTCCACAGTGACTACTCTTATAAATTTTGTAATTGTACTCGTATCTTGATATCGTAGGTTTCAAAAATGGTAAAATAAAAATCTGGTGTGGCACACACACGACTCTCTCTTACTCTGTATTTAAATTCCATCGTAAAGCACTTCCTACAATTACATTCAATAAAAAAGAATGTTTTTGCCTAATTATTGACAGCTCTGTGTCTTTTACAAATTACGTACACACGACAATATGTACTTAAAGATAGTCCTATGTTAATAACACGCATCACAACCTGACAGGCACTTCCGGGAATTTACAAGTACAGTCCCAATATATTCTAGTTCTTTTTGGTAGCTATATATTAAATGAATGTTCAAAGATTTTCATACCATATTATTCTACAGTCATTAACCAAAATGTCCGAACACTAGCAAAAATTCCTATATAAAAAAAGTAGATTTAATACTGTTTTGTTAAATAAATCCTTGTCGAATCATAGTTTTAGACTATCTAAGAACATGATTCGACAAAGTTTTACTTAACTAAACCGTATTAACTCTACTTTTTTTTATATAGGAATTTTTGCTAGCGTTCGGACACTTTTGTTATCGACTGTACATATAAGCATGCTTATATGCATATAAAAGACAAGTGTTTATTTAATTTTGTTTAGCGCAGCCAACAGATATTAAACTGCACGAAAAATTTCACCAATAGACGTAATGCATTTGAATTCTCTAGGATGTCCCTGTACACGAAATATTTGTTTGATCTCAACGAAAAGTATAGTGTAGCATCTTTATATGATATAGATTTAGGATTCTGAGTTAGAAATTTCTGCTATATATGCTTGATATATGCTTAAAATAGACACACACACACACAGAGAGAGAGACACCATGCGCTAAAAACCTGTTTTTCGTATTCAGGGGCCCTCAAAATGTGTAAGTTTAACAAAAACTCAATTTGAAAATTTAATACCAAAACAATACTTTCTATACCATATATATGGATTAGAAAAAGTAAAAATGCATTGAAAAATGAAACAGAATAACTATATTCAAGGATAACAAAGTGTATAATAATGCATAATAATTTTAAAAAAATCTGGGGTGACTCCACCGACTTTCCGAACATTGAGTAATTAACGGCTTTGAAGATAAAGAAGAAGAGTTGTTAAATAAACAAAAGAGAAAAAATTATAATAAGGTGTTTGCGTATTTTTCTGGATATAGTACATGATATTTAATTTAAAGTTACTGAACTGTGAACCCACAGATCATATTGATAAAGAATTTTTCGTTGTGTTCTTGTAAAAAACCTATAAATGCAAGATTCACCAAAATGCTAATAGTTAGTGCAACAGTGACTTATAATATTCATATAAATTTTCAGCTCAATTGAATAAGGCGTTTAGACGCTATCACACTTTTAAAAATTTAGCCCCATAGGCCATAATGATAAAGAATTTTTCTTGGTGTCCCGGTAAAAAAAAAACTATAAGTGCTAGATTCACCAAAATATTAGGGTTCGTGCTACGGTGACTTACAACATACGTACCAACTTTAGCGTTTAGACGCTAGCGTGTTCACTCACGCACATACATACATACACACACACACACACACACCAAAAAAAAAAAAGCTGAATTTTTAACCTGACCTTCTCAATTTTTTATGAAATCGGGTTCATTTATGTTTTCTATTGAGAAATGAATGTATACCCATTAATAAGTCCCTATCTCTTTTCGTTTTTGATATACAGAGCTGCAAAAATGAGTAAAAAAGGAAAATTTTCAAAATTCTTCTCTTACCAATGTACCCCTATTTTGTTAACTTACTGACTTAAAAGCATAAGTTTCGTATCGTTAGTAAGCACTGAATACATGACTTTAAAATGACGTATCACATGCACCTATTTTTTAAATGTCTCATTTCAAGGTCAAATATTTTGACCTTTGATCTTTATTATCTCAAAAAATACATATTTAGTTTTCTGTTAAAAATTATATGTTATTTTTACATTTATTTTTTATAATTATCGCGACTTTCAACATGGGACATCCATGAGATGCTGAGTTATAAATTAAAATACAATTCGCCGTCAGCATTTTCATACTGACATATAACATAAGTTTTACAAAAAATACTGCAAATATAAGTAAAATACACAATATAAATAAAACTTGATTGCAACTTTTAATTGCTCACATTCAATATTTCTATTCTGTCTATCAGGGATTAGTAAAAATTTGGACCTAGGCGCAGTTTAGTTCCTCGGAAATGAAAAATAAAATAACGGCCTTACAACAATTAAGAGTAATTTTTAGTAAGTTCTTCTTATTATAATAAAATAGTGAAGACACATACAAAAAAGAAGGGTTCTGCGTTATTTAAAGAAACCTTTTAAGCAAATTAAGAATGAGTATCTAGGCATTAAAAATGGATTTTCTATATTTGCAGAACTAAAATAAAAAAACTGCATTTTGGCTGTCGTGCAAGTGGAACACTTTCTGTCTGTGCTTGTCGTATAAATGAAAATGTTAAATTAATGCTGATTTGGTGAATTTGTATAAATACTCGTAGAGTACAGAAGAAAAGAATCAATTAAATTCATACAATAATTGCATAAATTTTATTGGTTCGCAATCCCGTAACTGCCCCTAGAAAGACTTACACTCTGTCTCCCGAAGAAATGTTCAATGTTCAATGCAACTTTTTAGTTAACTGTAAAGATTGTTCAATGCTGCATAATGCCCCAAATTTTAGTAAATACATAGTTTTTTTTTTAATATAAATATAAATGTTTTTAAAGTACTTTTGAATCTTAACATGTTTCTTTACTATCACAAAATTTACACATTCAGCAAATAATATTGACAAAAGTATAATAAAAATTAAATATATTTTATTAATATATTATGTCTTTGCGTAAATTCGTGCGGTTTTTTATTGCTTCATTTCATAACAACACATCAAATCAAATGACAATTTTTAATCAAAATACTCTCCATTACTTTCTACAACCTTTGCCCATTTTTCGGGTAACAAATGTATACCACGCCGATAGAAGCTCTCGTCTTTGGAGGCAATAAAATGATCCGCGTCCGCACGAACTTTTGCAACGACCTAATACATGCCTTTCATATTTTGATAAATTATAAAAGGACACAGGAAAAGTAGACAAAATTTGAAAAGGAATGTTTTATTATTAGTAGTATTTCATCATTTTAATTTTAGATTTCAATATGATTGTAAGTTATTTCTATTTTCAATCTATTAAAACCCAGTGGCTAAAGACATGCTCCCCTTCCCCCTACACATACACCAATGCTAGCTGATCTCTACTATTTAAGCCTTAAATTGTTGCACTTAATACATTTAAAGGGAATGCTCAACTAGCAGATTAACATTCCAAAATAACAATAATTGCAGCTTTCATCAATCATTTTTTTTTTTTTTCAATATCACATAATTATTAATTACAAAAATATTGTAATTTACTATTCTCCCTTTAGTTAATATCTATGCATACTAATTTGGCCCACCCAAATGAAATCCCAAAATATTCTACAATTTCAGTATGAAAATATTGATGGACAGCTGCATTTCAATTTATAACTCAGCATCCCTATATACTATTTATTCCTTACTATAGAATCTACCTTTCTTAAATTCTGATATGAAATGTGAAAAAATACCAAGAAAAATAGAATAATACAAAGTCATATACCAAGATAAGTTGCTTGTGAAATAGATTTTGATTGGCCGGGAATATTGACGTATTCATCGAATACAAATTAAAAACACAACTTGAGAGAGTACATGCGAAGTGATGCAACAACTCAGGCAATCTTCAGAAATAGACATTATTCAATCTGTAGACTTATTTTATTTAAAATTTTAAAAATAATAAACATCTGTGGTGACCATATACGTGAATATAAAATTTAATAAAAATTTTCAAAGTTGTTACAAAGTACGGAGTGGAGGGGAGCCAGGAGCTCCAACACGTCTTGATAGCTTACATTTTTGGGATGAAGTCCCGCTTCCATTTTTTGATTAATTTCGCCAGAGCTCTAGTCGACGCCAACTTCAAAAAGTAGAGAAAAAATGGTTGTAATTATGTGACGTATAAACACATACAATTTTTGAAAAGGTTACCACATGATTATAATTCAAACGGTTCTCACTAAACGCCAAAACACGCCATGAGAACCGGAACTTTTAAGCAAAAATTAACGTACCATGTTATGAGATAAAGAATGCACACAAGGCGACAAACTGCCTTTATTTTGTAAGATGAAAAGAAACCGAATTAGGAAAAGTCAAAACAAGCTATTGTAGATCTGCATTAACGTTAAAGAACGAATAACATAGGATCAAAGGTTTCGATAGAGTTGCAATAAGCAAAAGATACATATGTGGGAAGAGGGAGAATGTAAAAATTTAAAGAACATACTGTATGTGAATTTAAGTTGCAATTTTTATTCGATTTTCTTTTTTAAATATAACATAAATATAAATCTGAAAATTAACCATCAACAATCATTAAAAAAAAATCTCCTCTGTTTAAAAAAGAATTATTATTTTTATCATGGTAATTTATTTATATAATAATATTTATATATTTTATTTTTCTTTTATTATGATTATTATTAATATCTATAAACATATATGTATATCTTTGTATTATGAAATTTTAGTGCAAAATGTAAAATTATGCATGAAATGTTATACAGGTTTCTTGCTGAAAAATACAATTCATTTTAATAATACAGTCGAACACGCTTGACGTGAATTCATTACTTTTAACATGAACTGTTTCCAGAATCCTCATCAAAATAAAAGTTAGTTTAGTTATATGAAGATTGGTTACTGATACCATGAACTACTGATGAGATGAATACCTTTTTACCCCTTCAGATTCACGTTAACGAGGTTCGATTGTATTTTTCTATGGAAGAGATTGTAACAGGGGTGTTTGCGATCAGGATTTTTTTATTTATTTCCCACCAGAAATTACGAATTGTATTTTTGGCTATATTTAATTGCTGAACATTATTAGAGAACTGCTAATTATATCACTATAAAAAAATTACAGGTGGAAAATAAGATAAAAAATCCGGGACGCAAACACCCCTATTGTAACTATGGATGAACTCTAAAATAATTTGAAGGTTATTATACTTCAAGCGTTATTGTTTTAAAGAAAATGAATTAGTGTACAAAATTTCATCGATACTTTTTTTTTTTTTTTTGAGTTGTGATAGATCTTTATAATTCTAACTGCAATTCGATCTTCAATTTTTAAAAGTGATTTATTTTCATGATAACTTTTACAGCTTTAAATTTTATATCTATAATAAATATCCATTTTTATTTTATATTTAGTATTAAGATTAAACCGTTTTTATGTATAAAATAGATGAAAAAAAATTATCTAGAGATTGTTTCATTACAAAAAATACACCACTCTCTACCCCTGGAATTGGAAAAAGCCAAAAAAAAAAAAAAAAAATTACATACAAACACATTCACTGTTTCTTTTTTATTCCTCTCTCTTATTTTTATACAATTATTTTTTTCTTGGGGCAAAGTAACATTTCATTATTTAAATTGTTACAAAGTTATGAAACTAAAATACTTTACACAAAAAATATAATTCATTTTAAATAATATTTTCCCCGATGTAACAGGATGCTGAATGAATTTTAGAAGGTGTAATTAAAAAACAAAAACGAAAGCAAAAAAAAGTCATTAGGCAGATCTCCAAGCGTAATCCTAAATTAAGCATACACCCGTTAAGTTTCTCGGAAAGGTATTGAACGCTAGTTTTGTTCATTGAAAGCCCCCACCACTGACGCGCGTACTTTATTTATTTACATGATACGGTGACTTAAATCTGATAGCAGCTGAAAGTTAAAGAATAGATTAATCACTGGAAGAGGTTTTTGTTTTCTTAGATCAGCATCTCACGTTAAGGTGTAGGAATTTTTTTCTCCTTACGAAATCTGACGTAATTCTTTTGTTTGTTAATTTGTTTTGCTGGAGAGCATACCATTACTCTAGTGATGCCAGATTGGGGATTTTGTACCCATTTTGGGGTTTTTTGAGGCTTCTGGGGACCAAATGTTTGTGGGGAAATCTAATCTTTTTTGGAGATTTCTAAAATTTTTGGGGAAAAATCTGGGGAGTTCGTCAACTTCCTGTCAATGTTGGCAACGTAATGATTTATCCCTACGTCTAGGGACTTTCAATAGCTTTTTTGTTATTTGGGGATTTTTTTTTTTCAAAAATTGTCTTCATTTGGGGAAAAATCTGAGCTTAAATCTGCTTGATAAATAAAGATTTTTTTTTTTTTTTTTTTTTTTTTTTTTGAAAAAAATTTTATTTTCTCTTTTTAGTAGAAATCAAGTTGGGGATTTTTTCGAAAAAAAAAACCCTGATTTTGGTAAATTTGTTTAGGGAAATAATTTCCGACCATCTGGCATCACTGCATTACTCGTGTTGTTATGTTACGATAAATCTAAAAGTTGGCTATTAGCCGTATAGGGGGGAAAAAACCCTCAGTGAAAAAGAATTCGGAACGAAACTAATAGTAGTATTTGCATATGTGGAAATAATAACTGAAGTTTAATACTAACTCGGTTTTATAACAACTGAAGAAAAGACAGAAAATCAACTCCCTTATAATCTATTTTGTAAGTAAAGTGGTGTTTATTGGCTTCTGGAAAAAGTATAGGTAAATGGTGAAGAGACACCTACTTGTATATTCCGTATATAAGTAGTTAAAAATAAATTACAGCTGATTGAAACCTAATTCGGACTCGAAAAGCAGACATTGGAATTCTAAAATCAAAATGGTAATTTTTTACCTTTTTCATATTATTTTTGTGTTTATATTAAGCTACAGGGTGTTCCAGAAAGAACTCCCCAACTTCGAAATGACAAACTGTGAAATGGTGAAAAACAGAAAGATGAAACATATCGGATGAATAGGGCTGCAATTTGTCATACACGGGTTTGCAGAAATCATTCCAAGATTGACTAATAGGTGACGTCACAAGCATACGAAGCTTAAAATAGTTTTCAGAGGTACAGAAAGTTTAATTCATCAATCTGTTTCCATGCTGTCACATGAGGGAATTGTATCAAATCAGTTGTTATGGAAAATGGAAAAACATATGATATTCCTTGGAGTAACGAGTTTTTATTGTTCCGGAATACCACCCATTAGGTCGAAATTTAACGATGATAAGGCGAAAGTGTTAGCAGCTATTTAATGTTAAACAAAAACGAAAAATCATACAGTACGCATTGATTATTAACACTTTCTGAATGTTCGCATTCGTTGTATCGTATAACCTTCAATGCACTTTGCCTATCACACAACAGACAGAAAGAGAGAAAGGAGGCAGATAAACTAATTAAATCTATAATCACTCAACAAATGGAAAGGCAGCCCTTAAGATATCTGAATATTTGAGTGCAGTCCTGTAAATTTAAACGCTAAACATATCCTATTCTATACCAAACACTATTTCAGCATATTAAAAATAAATGTCAATTTTTTTATGATTTTTGCAGTAGAAAGATATTTAAATGTGACTTATGAAAATGTTTCTCCTAAAATGCAATGCATTGGCATTTTTTGTTGTACTAGTTGTACAGGACCTATTAATGTCATTTTAAATATTAATGCCTCTTTAACATTCCATAGTGAACTTGAATAACACATATCATTTTTAAAAATTTCGAAAGTATTTACGGATGCTGGAGATGAGCAGGCGGAGAGATAGGCAGACGGACAATTGGACACAGACAGGTGCACAAATTTAAATTATATTCTTACTCAAAAACTGCCAGAAAGCGCTTAATGTTAAAAATGCTTAGTCTAAATGAAAATGCAATTCTAGCAAATTTTTAATAAGAACCCTTAATCCGGCAGGACGGGCGCGGGGAGTTTTGACACCCCAAAATTAAGTTTTTCGAACAAGGAGGAAAAAAGTGAGTGCTTTTAATAATTTTTTTATTATTACTCAAACAACGATAATTGAACGTTCCAGTTATTTATTTTCACGAGAAAGAGTGGAATTATCATGAATTTCATTAACAGATTGAATTCTAAAGATTTTTTTCGTATTTATGTTATCTAATATGTTTGGGATGCGCTGACACCTCATGCCCGTTCTCATGTTACGTTTCATGGCGCCCGTCCTGCCGGTTTAATGTAACTGATAGATTTTTATGGGTCCTGTAAATCTTATTGCTAATCATACTATATTTTATAGAAAACACCCTTTTTGTGCCTATAAATAGCACATTTCAATTTTAATTAAGATATCTGTAAATTAAAGTTATTAAAACATGGTTTATAGAAATACCTCTCATAGAACGCAAGCTTTGGAATATTTTCGGGTGTTCCTGTACACAAACCAGTGGTGGTATTTATTCCATTTTCCATTGAAAACATCCGATAGTGAACTTGAATAACATATTTCAGTTTTATTAGTATTTGTGTAAAGTAAAGTTATTAAAGTAAGGTTTATGGAAACGCCTCTCATAGAACGCAATGCATTGGAAATATCTTCGGATGTCCTTATACGCAAACCAATAGTGTTATTTACTCCATTTTCAATAGAGAACCTCCGATACTTGAGTAACATACATGAATTTCATGATATACATATATATTTCAAACTGTTTTAAAAAGTATGTTATTTACCAAAGTGCCAATTTTATTTTAGTTAATTTGGAAGATTTTATTTTAGAATAACTGGCGAATCCATTTATCACCTTTGGTAAAAATTTTACCATGCGAAAGTTCCCCCAAAAAATTTAGTTATTTAAATAGAAACATGAAAAGTAAATGTACTGTGTTTTTATCTGAGAGACCAATTAGCTAAATTTAAGATAAAAAACATCTATGCATTTTTTTTTTTTTTTAGGGGAAAATACAACTATTGTTGTTGTTGATGTTGTAAGATTTAAGGCCGATTGACTACGCTATGGTCCTAGGCCTATAGGTGGAATGCCCTCCGTGGGGGGGGGGGGGGAGTAACGTACGCACTAAATGGCAATGCTTTTTCAGGGAACATGGTTGAAGTATCTAATCGTTGAATGGTTATGAGTTTTGTATTTACAAAATAAAATAGAATGGAACTAAAATTTATTAAAATATACAAATAAATTTTGATTCCGCATTCTCGCGAGTTTCATAGAAAAGAATAAAAAACTCCGAATGACTAGGTGGAAGGGTGCAAGCTGGGACCGAACCCACCACCTACCGTCTATCAAGCTTAGCGAGTAGAACTGAAACAAGAATGGGAATACCAGGTCCAGTAGCAGGACCAAAGGAGGACCAGAACAGTTTAAATTTTCCTAATTACTACAATTCCAAAATTAAAAAATGAGAAACAACTACAGAATCACTTTTCTCAAAAGATGCACTCATTCTTCGCTTCATCCTCCTCCTCAGCTCTCTCTCAGTGAAAATGCTGTGTATATATTATAGCATATGCTATATATATTATAGCATGTATATACAGGGTGACAAGAAATAACTTGGACGAAGTTTCAAACCAAATATCTGTAACTACCACTATCGCAAACTCATTTTGGAAGATGTTGTCTTACCTTGGTCGCAAAAGTTCTTTGGAAACAAAAGATGGACCTTCCAACAGGATTCCGCACCTGCACACAGAACTAAAGGCACTCAAGATTGGTGCAAGACAAATTTTCTTGACTTCATTGGAGCTCAAGAATGGCCACCGTATTCCCCAGATTTGAACCCAATGGATTATTCTGTTTGGTCCATCTTGGAAACAAGGATGTGTGCTAAACGTCATAAAAGTTTGGCATCCCTAAAAGAATTCTTATGCAAGGAAAGGGACAAAATATCAGTAAGTGAGTTGCGGTCCATAGCCGAAAATTTCGTGACACGTTTATAGCTCTGCATTAAGGCTAAATGTAGTCACTTTGAAAATTTGTAAATATAATAGACAAAATAATGTATTCATATTTATTGAAGTTTGGTCGTAATATTTTCATTAGCATTAAAGTTGTAATGTATCATCAAGTTATTTCTTGTCACCCTGTATTATGCTATGCTTCTGCTATCATGTTATGTATATATTTCTGAAAAAACTATTTCCTTCATTCTGCAGTTTTGCAGACTACATAGAATATGTTTTCTTTTATTCTTTAGCATCAAGTTCAAATGAACAGTTTATAACAAATATCACAAAAATTATTTTAAATCGAAATAACAAGAATAAATATCAAATAAAAGCAAAACAACAATAACAAAAATAAATAAAAGGAAGGAAAAGCTTCTTTGCCGGAAAGTGGACCTTTTGACCGAAAAGAATATTGGTTAGCTGGGTTTATGTATACAAGCAATATATTTTTCGTTGAACTCGTACAAGAAAACCAAATCTTGAACTCTTATATCAGCAGAAATGTTAAATAAAATACTCTCCTCTCTGCCCTCATCAACATCACTACAATACAATAGAGAAACAAAATTGAGAATTTGTGTGATTTCGATTTTTTTTTTCTCTCTTTTCTTCCTCCAAATGACTTGGCAGGGGTTCATAGAATAATTTGCGATTCAAGTTACAATACACCTCTGCCAAAGTAAAACATGAGGTTAAAAAGCGATGTGGTAATTTACGAAAATTGCTAAGCTCTTTTAAGTGCAAGGTCAAAACATCATCTGCTCCGCTAATGTGATTGTAATTTTGCTGAGGGAGGGTCAGCACGTAGCACGTGAGATATGACCCTCTAACTCTAGGGTCGTTGACTGTTTCGGATGATTTGTAAATTAGAATTTTATTTACAGAAATGAATCCTTTAAAAAAAAAAAAAAAAAAAAATCGGTCTTTAAAGGAACGATGAAAGTTTGTAAATTGGTGACGGTTGTTTACAAAATTGTTCTTTCATAAACTACCGCCTCAAAATTAAGAAAATTTGCATACACATGGCATATGGGCATTATAATTGTAAGAGTACATTGTAATCTTAATAGTATAATCAGATAATTTAGCAAAATTTTGAAGTGTCACGGCAAAAAAAATTATCTACATTGCTCAGTTTCGTCTACATAATCACGAAGAAACAAAATATGAGGCGTAATGTGATTTGAGATTCAAAATTCTGTATCTGTGAAGTAGAAAATGTTATATATATATACGTTGAATAAATAGTAGCGGTTCTGATTAATCCCCATCTGCCCCCCCCCCCCCCCAAAAAAAAACACATAATTGACTAGCCAGTGGAAATGAAGAGAAGTTAAGATTTCATATTTATTTATTTGAAGTAAAAAAAAGAATAGCAAGATGTGAGAATGCGTTATGGCATAGTTGGTTTGTTGGTTGTATGGTTTAAGGCCGATTGACTATGCTAAGGTCCTAGGCTTAGGTGGAAGGCCTCTGTGTGTGTGTGGGGGGATCTTTCTAAGGGGTTCTAACCCGTATTTACGCGCGTTTCGGAGAAAATTACAGCCCGGCCCGGCCTGGACAAAAATGATAAAATCAGGCCCGGTCCGATTAAAAAATATGGAAAAAAAAGCATGCCTTTCTATGAAAAGGATGTGTTTTGCAGAGGTTTTATATAACGAAGCAATAGGATCTTCTTTAACAAAACTGCTGAACTTTTACAACATAAACAAAAGTTCATTATTACAGACGTACAGAAGGCACAAAGAATGTCAAATCAAAAATATTAACACTCATCAAACAATGTAGGACGGTATTTAAAATGGTTATTACTACTAAAAATGCACGTTCAGTCATTTCCTCTTATGTACCGTAATGTATACGAATCTTTCATGTGATCCTGTTAACAAAATTTTAATGGTAATCCAACCATATAAAAGAGGCTTCTATAAAAAAGAGAAAAGAAAAGGGAGTTTAGAGAAAAAGTTACCGCAGCAGGATTTTTATAACCTTCATACCACCTAAACTCTACAGACCATAGGGCACAAAGCCTTATACACAGTAACGTACCTAATTTCTTTTGTTTGAACATGTGCGCAAACTAGTAGTGACATGCATACTGTTTTGAATAGGAAACCATTTAATATTACTTCAAATAAAATATATTAATTTCGAGACATGCTAAAAATATTTGCGGAAAATCAGATCGCGAACAGACAGACTGATATGCAATCAAATTGAAGTTAGACATTTTTTAACAAAATAAAATTTTACGTGATATACTAGCCTGTAAAATTATGTGAAATAAATGACTGAAGAAATATTTTATCATTTTCCTTTTTCGATGATTAACGATGTAACCAGAAAAAGATTCGGGTCGACACCAGGCCCGTCCCGGCCCGAGTATACACAAAAAATTGAGCCCGAGCCCGGCCCGAACTTGCTAAAAGATTTTAAGCCCGGGCCCGGCCCGCCCCGAGAACAGATTGAAAAATTCGGCCCGAACCCGGCCCGTGCAGACCTCTAGCAGAAGGTACAAGACGAAAGGAATTGATTACTAAAATACATTCAACACCAAGACTTGACTGATATCTCGCCACTCACCAAATTGGCATATATGAAACCACACATACATTTATCAAAGCTTAATTCATAGAACTCAGTTTGTGGTAAAAATTTCTCAAGAGGGTCGTGATGATAAACGCGAAATCTGGTAGCTGACTTTGATACCAAGAAAAATACGTTAATTTTTTTATACAAGGATGGTTTGCAATCACTGGAACGAATCTATAAACTAATTGAAATTTATGCAGTGTCTGTAGTATAGCAGCGATGAAATAAGATTTATTTATCTAATAAAAGAAGTTACCGATGAACTTTATCGCCTCGCGAGAACCTTTGCAAAAGAATTCTTGATTTAATTGTAGACAATAGATACACAGAAAAATTATTCCTTTTTTTTTTTTTTTTTTTTTTTTTAAATATATTTCAACTGTTAAACAAGAAATTATTAATTAAGTGAAAGTGTAACATTGAACAAAAACTAAGAAAATTGAATTTATTATTATTATTAATTTACGTTTTTATAAGAATAAAATAGCAACATCATAATATTATATTTTCTTTTAAAGTATATTTAAGAACACAATATAATTTTTTATGTTTGGATTCGTGTAAATTGCTGAGAAATAATACTAAGAAAATAAATAAATAAAATAAATCTATAAATTTAAATAATAGAACTCGAGACGATATAAAACTGCTTTCCATAACAAGGCAATAGCTTCTTTAAGAATGATAATTACATAAGTACAACTAAATTCGTGTTTATGGGTGTGTTTTGGCTCTGTTGGTCATATTGCAGTGAAAGAAATATACTGAAATTTCAAGTACTTTTATTTGGATCACAGTTGTTCCAGTTCAGAGCCCATGAAAAACATAATTTCATCACGAATAAGCAATAACTACTTACTCGCAAAAAAAATCCAGAATGATTTCGTCTAAGAATTATAATAAAAAAGATAATTTAAAGAATATAAAGATGATGTTACATATTTCAAATACAATACAGTTCCTTATCGAGGCAGTTCTACAACAGAAATCTAGAAAAGAAGAACACTATCTAGAAAATGAATCCGGGGATTCGAATATCTGGTATAAATAGAGCCCTCGATAACCATGTCCGTCGAGGATTAAGTATCCTAAAACTATGGCGCATCTTCCCAGAGGGCGCCTTTACAAAGCAACTGTGATATAGATTATCACATATTATAAAATTTATATTCTTCTCTTTAAATGATAGGTAAATTCTCTAAATAAATAAAATTATGAAATAAATTCTTTAATCTTTAATTAACTATTTAAAATATAACAGTATAACTGATTTTAACCTATAAATAATAAATTTTACAATATGCATTTTCTAATTTTTATATCTTCTCTTTCATGTCTTTTTCAATGTAACTGAAACATTTTTGATCAATTCCCAGTATTCTATTAATAAGCTTAACGTACTGGAAATTCTTTTCGCGCTGTAAATGATAATGTTTTGACTTATCTCTATCCTTTTGTTTTGTGAAACCAGAAAATAATTAATTCGGTCTCTTTTAATCGCACATCGAAATGTAGATCATACACCCTCTTGTCGCCTAATTTACATCAATGGTTAAATAAAATATTTGCTTAGCTAGTTATTTTCTCAGGGTCTAAATCTTGGCGAAATTATGCCAACATTCACTAACAACGGTCAATAAATTACTCGTCACTTTTTAAAAATATACATATGAATATTCCTAACGTAATGCAACCATTCTCTATCTTAAACTTGGAACTTGGCGTGTAATTCAACGCCAAATGCATTGTCATTTTTTTGCTTCAGTTTAGGAGCACATACTTTCTTTCTGATCATAAAACATGTAAAATCTCAAGAGCGATTCGGGCCTAGGGCCCGGCCTGATCCTCGGTACTGTTTCCCACTCCAGAATGTTTTCGTTAAAAAAACTTATGTTCTTTTAATTGCCTATGGTCATATGCATTGGAATATTTTCAATAAACTGGCATGAGAACAATATATGTCTCCGAGTCAATTCCGAGCCTGGACTTTAAATGGAAATTAACTTTTAATAATGTTTTTACTTTTCAGCCAACATCATCAACGAAAATATTCTTTATACGACGGCCAAGTCATCTTCTTCACAGCAACGATGAAGCTAAAATACATTATTTTAATTATATATTATTTTAACGATAGCTGTATACATTTTGAATGGCTTTGGTTGTTGTTTTATTGTTTCATATAATAAATTAATCGAGCTTATTAACAACCCCTCATTAGTTTGAAAAATACTCAATAATTTTATAAAGTTAAAAGACTGGTGATTTTGTAACTTGAGTCTAATGCAACATTAACGAAAATGTCTGCTTATTGAATCTTCATTATTCCAGTCGCATTTGAAAGACTTTTAATTAAAATATTTTACTAATTGATCGAAATCTGTTGAAAATTTGTTTAATCAGTTGATACTTGAAATTTTCTGATTGTTTAATATTTTTTACATGAGTTTCTGAATAATTCAATGTCTCTTTTCAATATGAAATTTAATCAATGTTTAAATTATAGTTATTCAGACACAAGTGTTTGTTTCAAGAAAAATTAAAAGCTTCAGATTATTAAAAGTTTTTGGAAAAATTTGGCGTCTTTAAAATATTTCTATTGATTCATGAAATAAGAATTATTTTTATTTTCGCTAAATATTTTTATTTATCTTGTAATAAACACTCTCTTTAATTTTCTTCTTCTCTTAATTTGAAAACAATGAAATATGTGAAAATGAAATCTGTTATGATACTTCATGATAAAAGAAAAAAATAAAATATTTTATAAAAGTGACTCACATGTCTTAACGTTTGGGTTTTGAATTTCATCTATTAAGCATCATTGGATATCTTAAAGAGAAATTTAAGTAAAAAAATAGAACTTTAAATTTTACTGCTTTTCCATAAAACACTTGAAATAGATATGAAAAATAACTGCATGCATTGTTCGTCTTTTTTTTTTTTTTTTTTTTTTTTTTTTTGTGAATAACAGATCAATTTCAGATATATGACGTCTTTAAAAAAAAAAAAAAAAAGAGAGAGAGAGAGAGAGATGTTCTCTAATAAAAATAAAAAGTTATTATACTCTGTCTTCCATTTATATCCACTTTCTATAAGACGCAATTATAATAATAATAAAACTTAAAACTTAAAACAGACAAAATATTGTTATATATTACTTCCGCTTTCTGTTCGCGACAGTCAGAGAATTAAAATTAAAAGATACAATAAACTTGAAAAGCTGTATAAGTAAATGTCATAAATCGCAAATATACCTTTTATAGATTTTTTTTTTTTTCGATTTACGCTGTTTAAATGCAGAACTATTATCTTTCAGGCATATGAGGTTCCATTAAGCCGAAAATCAGGTATGTGTATGTTATCATAACAGTATGATAACTCGGAAACAGCTATCAGCCAAAAGTTTAAATGTTGATATTCTAAAAATGTATGACGTGGGGATGTTACCTTAAACCTTTCACTGTGTTCAGCAAATGGTCAGTCTACAAGGATATGTAAAATAATTGAATATATTGCACAAATAAATAAAATGTTTCAATGATACATTTTAACATTTTTCTAAGTGCACTAAATGTAATGAAAATATCATTTTTTTTTTTTTTTAATCTTTGTAGAAACATGTTTCTATCGAATGTGATATGAAAAGCAGTCATTTCTCTATAGAGCCATACAAAATAATTCGGTTATATTATGGGTTTTGGTTTAGGGTGCCGCTCTAAGGTCATTTTTTGCACGTTAAGGCTCATTAGACCGGGACCTACAGCTAAAAGTGAATACCGAACCACAACGAAAATCCATGCCTGAACCAGGTCTCGAACCTACCATCTCGTAATTAACTATATATAATTATCTATATTATATCTTAACTATAGATTATAATATTAACTTTTGGACTCCACATGGACTGATTATAGCTGGAAATTATTCAAATTGCATCCCAAGTTATGCCTTTTTTTCACGCGATAAATTTAAATATACTATATGGTGCGTACACAATTTATAAACCACATACAGGTTCGTGGAATGCGTTCTTTTCTGTCGAATGTAATGAATAGAAGTGTTTCATTAAATTATCCTATGCTCAGGAAAACTATCAATAAAAAGTTTTGTCCTGCATAGCAAAGTATTTCAATAAGAACTTAAATCTGTGAGGGAAAATATATATATTAAATATAGGGTATGCGATGGATGTGTGACATATCAGGTATTTATTTTTTCTTGAGAAGACTTATTACAGTATATCACTTTCAAAGTCCGAAAAAAGCATGATTAATCTATACGTTTAAAACCTTCGGCGAACCTAATCCTACAGGTAGCACGATAATGTGACTATCACGTTATGGTCCTGATCTAATGACCAACAAACTAATCGGTTGCTCGACACACAATAGTCTACTTGATACCCCCTCTTCCTCAGAAAACAAATGCAAAACAGCCTTTTTCTATTGTTTATACAACCCTTCTATTGTTATCATGCTGCTATCGAGCCTTTTTTATTTTATTTTATATTAACAAGCCATCAGCAAGGGTTGCGTCCACTGAGAGTTCGGCAGGAATACCACGCTTTGTTGCCGACATAGTCTATTGTTTTAGGAGACGGGTATTTTATGTATTTCGTTTTCATTTTTTTTTTTTCTTCACGGAAGTGTTTTACAGAGGTGTTTATTGAATCGCATTCAATGTTCTTTTTGCAAAAGACATTATGCATATAAGTTTTCTCGCCGTTTTATCACTCTGCCTTTTTAGTTATTTGTACGTTTTATTGCGCCACTTTCCGCCCTTACGCCATACAGTGCCTCGCTATTGAAAAACGACGGAAATATAAACGACTCTTTGAATGCCTAAGGAAGTAGTAGTTTGTAATATAAGTTTAGTATCAAGAGTTGATTTTTAATTAATTGTTTTTTCTTTAAATAATATAGAGTTGGTTGCTTTTTAAGGTAGCATGTATTCTTAGTGTACATAATATATTTGCTCGTGTGTACCTGATTGTGTCAAACATTTTACTATTTGAAATTAAGGATTATGTTTCAATAAGTAAAGTATTCACAAAAAGATAATTTGTAATAATATTTACATCTGTTATTAAATCCTAACTGCCCACATTATGAAACATTTTTAAACATTTCGTAAACACATGGAATTCGCAGGTATTGTAATAAAGTTACCATTCAATCCAATGGTGTGTTCAGTTTGTTTATTAAAAAAACTGTGGAAATCACATCAAAGCAGGCATTTTCAGCTAATTTTCACAGAATATACAGTCGGTAACAAAAGTGTCCGAACACTAGCAAAAATTCCTATATAAAAAAGTACACTTGATACTATTTTGTTAAATAAATCCTTGTCGAATCCTGTTCTTAGTCAGTCTAAGAACAGGATTTGACAAGGATTTATTTAGCAAAACTGTATTAAGCATACTTTTTTTTAATATAGGAATTTTTGCTAGTGTTCGGACACTTTTGTTACCGACTGTACATTGGACAGGTCAACCAAAAGATATAATTTTTTTTTCTAAGTCAAAATTGAAAACATTTAGAAAAAAATAAAATTCGAGAACACTATTTAATTTCATAATAGTGGATTCCATTTCTTAAAGTGGATTCCAACATGAATGTCCATCTGAACCCGGAATCTGACAACTGGAAAATACAGCGCTAACACACGGGTAGATGAATTTTTCGAAAACAAGTATTAATGTAATGGCCCTGAACTCTTTGAATGGGAAAGCGGATCTTGTAAAAACAAAGTAATAAAGTTCTCCATAGACTATCATGGAGTTTTGTTGCTGGTGACGGCAGATGATGCGTCGTCTTAATGGTTTATTTTCAAAAGTGACTTAGCAAAATTTGATTAAAAGTTCTACCCCTTTATATATTATACTAATACAAAAATATTAGAGACTATATATACCTGCATCGAAATTCCACAGTTACTTCATGTTAGATATGTAGAGTTAAATTTCTCCGAGTCATGCAGAATACTTAAAAATTTAGTTATATTTCATGAAAATGTTGTAATCAGTCTGGATGAAATCTACCCATGTATTTTTTTTTTTAATTCATCATAACCGAAATATCGTTCTATCAGCTGTGTTTCACTTTAAAGAAAGTGAAATATTGTATTTAATGTAAGTTGAAAAAAATAAAGAAAAGAAAATTTGTAAAACAAAATTTACTTTAAAACAAAATTTTAATATAACTATAGCAAAATTTTGCAAAATTGTTCTGAATTTTAAAGAAACTAATTATTGATACTGTTGATTATCAAAAATTTCGTAATTTTCCACTATCTAAAATTTATTACGAATTTTCGCAATTATATTATATTGCTTCAATTTTTTTTTTCCAGAAATATTTAAATCACAGTTAAACAAGAAAGAAAAATCATGCAGTACGCATTGATTAGTAACACTTTCCAACTGTACGTAATTGTTGTATCGAATAACTTTTATTATTCTCTGCCTACGTTATCACGCAACAGACAGAAGGACTGAAAAATATAAAGATAGACTAATTGATTTTAAAATTGCTCTTAGGCATTTTGGAAAGGGTTAAAAAGGCTTAACGCAAAAAAAAAAAAAAAAAAAAAAAAAAAAAAATGCAGCCATTAGATTATAATTACAACTTTTGATCTCTCTGAATATTTTAGTGTAGCCCTGTAAATCAGAAAGTTAATCATATCATATTCTATACAAAAGATTATTTTAGAGTATGAACAATAAATTTCAATATTGTTATGATTTTTACAGTAAAAAGACTTTTAAATATAATTTTCAAAAAATTCTGTCCTAAAACGTAATGCATTGGCATATATATTTTTTTTTTTTTTTTTTTTTTTTTTTTTTTGTCCCTGTAAACAAACTAGTTGTACAGGACCTATTAATGTCATTCTAAATGGAGAAAATTCTATAGGGATAATGTTTATAAAAACAACACTCATAGAACACAATGCTTTTGAATGCTTTTGGGTGTCCCGGTACACAAACCAGAAGAGATATTCACTCCATTTTCAATATGGAACATCCGATAGTGAACTTCAATAAAATATATCAGTTTCGAGAAATTCCATAGATAATTAATGGAGTTGGAGCGCGGGCTTACAGACAGACAGACATATGGACAGATACACAAACTGAAATCATATTCACACTTAAAAATGTTAGAAAGTGTTAAAAACATTCAATGTAAACGAAAGTAATATTTTAGGAATTTTTTATTAATAGCTCTTAATATAAATGGATATTATTCTGTCACCCTGTAAATCTAATGCTAATTATGCTATATTCTATGCAAAGCATTTTATTGTGCAGATAAGTAACATAATTCAATTTCCTAAAGCTTCGTGGAAAGTAATTAAAATTTGATTTATAGAAATATCTCTCATAGAACGCAATGCTTTGGAATACTTTTGAGTGTCCCTGTATATAAATCGGTGGTGATATTTCCTCCATTTTATACAGGAAACATCCAGTAGGGAATTGGAATAATATATTTCAATTTCATTAAGATATGTCTACAGTAAAGGTATGAAAATATGGTTTATAGAAATAGCTCTCATAGAACACAATGCTTTGAAATACTTTCGGGTGTTCCTGTACACAAACCAGTAGAGGTATAAATTCCATTTTCAATAGGGAACATCCGATAGTGAACTTGAATAACATATATCAGTTTTCAGAAATTCCATAAATATTTACGGGAGTTAGAGATCGGACAGACAGACAGGCAGACGGACGGACGGACGGACAGGCAGATACACAAAACTGAAATCATATTCACACTTAAAAAATGCTAGAAAGTGTTAAAAACGCTTAACGTAAACGAAAGTGCAATTCTAGCAATTTTTTATTAATACCTCTTAATATAACTGGATATTTTTGTGCCACCCTGTAAATCTAATGCTAATCATGCTACATTCTATGCAAAGAATTCTTTTGTGCGTGTAAATAACATATTTCAATTTCTTAAAACTTCGTGGATAGTAAAGTTATTAAAGTTTGATTTATAGAAATATCTCTCCTAGAACGCAATGCTTTGGAATACTTTTGAGTGTCTCTGTACATGAACCGATGGTGGTATTTCCTCCATTTGATAGAGGAAACATCCAATAGTGAACTTGAATAACATATTTGCCGAAACGTCAGTGGAGGCCCTCTGTTGAGACTCAAAACGGTTTTGGGCTGTGTCTGTCTGTCTGTCTGTCTGTCGCGCGATAGCGGCCGCAAAAATAGCGCTATTGACTTGAAATTTGGAACACAAGTTCATGAGCCCTACGAAATCAGCTGTATAGTTTTTGGTATGTATTCCATTTGTAGTTCGTATACAGAGACACGCCAAAGTTTTTCTTATCATTACGGCCTATGGGAGGAATTTGTATGTATCATGATAGCGGCCGCAAAAATAGCGCTATTGACTTGAAATTTGGTACACATGTTCATGTGCCCCACGAAATCAGCTGTACAGTTTTTGGTATGTATCCCATTTGTAGTTCGTATACAGGGACACGCCAAAGATTTTCTTATCATTACGGCCTATGGGAGGAATTTGTTTGTATCAGGAGAGCGGCCGCAAAAATAGCGCTATTGACTTGAAATTTGGTACACAAGTTCATAAGCCCTACGAAATCAGCTGTATAGTTTTTGGTATGTATTCCATTTGTAGTTCGTATACAGGGACACGCCAAAGTTTTTCTTATCATTACGGCCTATGGGAGGAATTTGTATGTATCATGATAGCGGCCGCAAAAATAGCGCTATTGACTTGAAATTTGGTACACATGTTCATGTGCCCCACTAAATCAGCTGTATAGTTTTTGGTATGCATTCCATTTGTAGTTCGTATACAGGGACACGCCAAAGATTTTCTTATCATTAAGGCCTATGGGAGGAATTTGTTTGTATCGCGAAAGCGGCCGCAAAAATAGCGCTATTGACTTGAAATTTGGTACACATGTTCATGAGCTCCACGAAATCAGCTATATAGTTTTTGGTATGTATTCCTTTTGTAGTTCGTATACAGGGACACGCCAAAGATTTTCTTATCATTACGGCCTATGGGAGGAATTTGTATATGTATCGCGAGAGCACCCGCTAAAATAGCGCTATTGACTTGAAATTTGGTACACATGTTCATGAGCTCCACGAAATTAGCTATATAGTTTTTGGTATGTATTCCATTTGTAGTTCGTATACAGGGACACGCCAATTTTTTTCTTATTACGGCCTATGGGAGGAATTAGTATGTATTGCGATAGCGGCCACAAAAATCATGCTATTAACTTGAAACTTTGTACACATATTCATGAGCTCAACGGAATCAGCTGTATAGTTTTAGGTGTGTATTCCGTTTGCAGTTCGTGTACAGGGACACGCCAAAGTTTTTCTATCATTACGGCCTATGGGAAGAATCTGTATGTACCGCGATAGCCACCGCAAAATTCAAGCTATTGACTTTCAATTTTTGCCGAAACGTCAGTGGAGGCCCTCTGTTGAGATTCAAAAGGATTTTGTGTTACGTTTGTCCGTCTGTCTGTCTGTCTGTCTGTCGTGCGATAGCGGCCGTAAATATCACGCTATTGACTTGAAATTTGGTACACATGTTCATGTGCCCCACGAAATCAGCTGTATAGTTTTTGGTATGTATTCCATTTGTAGTTCGTATACAGGGACACGCCAAAGATTTTCTTATCATTACGGCCTATGGGAGGAATTTGTATGTATCGCGATAGCGGCCGCAAAACTAGCGCTATTGACTTGAAATTTGGTATACATGTTCATGAGCTCCACGAAATCAGCTCTATAGTTTTTGGTATGTATTCCATTTGTAGTTCGTATACAGGGACACGCCAAAGTTTTTCTTATCATTACGGCCTAAGGGAGGAATTTGTAGGTATTGCGATAGCGGCCACAAAAATCACGCTATTAACTTGAAATTTGGTACACATATTCATGAGCTCAACGGAATTAGCTGTATAGTTTTAGGTGTGTATTCCATTTGTAGTTCGTGTACAGGGACACGCCAAAGTTTTTCTATCATTACGGCCTATGGGAAGAATCTGTATGTACCGCGATAGCCACAACAAAAATCAAGCTATTGACTTTCAATTTTTGCCGAAACGTCAGTGGAGGCCCTCTGTTGAGACTCAAAAGGATTTTGTGTTCCGTTTGTCCGTCTGTCTGTCTGTCTGTCGTGCGATAGCGGCCGCAAATATCACGCTATTGACTTGAAATTTGGTACACATGTTCATGATCCCCACGAAATTAGCTGCATAGTTTTGGGTGTGCATTCCATTTGTAGTTCGTGTACAGGGACACGCCAAATTTTTTTTTATCATTACGGCCCATGGGAAGAATTTGTGTGTACCGCAATAGCGGCCGCAAAAATTCTCCGATTGACTTGCAAATTGACACATATATTCAGGCTCGATATAGAAATAGTTATTTATTTTTTTAGGTCTATACTTTTTATGGATTGTATACAGGGACACGCCAAAATACTTCCCATTACGGCGTATGAGGTGAATTGAATTTAAACGCATTTTAACATCATTACTTTGCAATCAAGAAAATTATTCAAGCGTACGTAAGTAAGATGTTTAAACTTATGTTGTTTGAAGAAAATATGTGCTCTTAAGCTTTCTAATTAATGTACAGGACCTTACAAAAGTGTTCTGACAATGTCACGTAGTCATCCAAACGATGTTACGAAACGATCCAAACGATTTGGAACAATTATAAATTTTAAACGCAAAGTAAGCTGAATAGTTTTTACTGGCGTATACAATGTTTATGGTTTGATTACAGAGACACGCAAAAGAATTTCGTAGCATTATGAGCCTATGGACAAACTTTTATTTAAGCGAACACTTTAATGCGTTTATGCTGAATTGAACTTAATAAAATTAACACACATTATAAAGATGCTTAAAATTATGTTTACTCTTAAAAAAGGTTATGTATAGCCTAAATAATTTATGTGACCACACAAAATAATTCCGAGTATGTACTGTAATCATCCAAATGATGTCAAATTAGTTTGAAAAAGTAATGAGTTATAATTAATTAGGTTCATTCTCATTATTGGCTTTTATAATGACTGTAGCTACTTTTCTGGGATACATAAAATAATTTCGTACTATTACGGTCTATAGTCGATATTTATTAAAAGTTTATTTTAACATGGTTACACCATATGAAATATAATGAAATTTTATTAGAATTTTAAAAGCCTGTTTTCCTGTTGATAATTGTGGGCATAGAATTGGAAATTAGTTTAAAGGTTACGCAAAATATTTCCGATATGCTATGTAATTTTTTTTGTATGAAATTTGGTAGTTATGAATTTCAGGGAAATAATACAAGACCGTCGTTTATTAAGAATACATATTGTTGCGTACTTGGGGGTCCGTAAGTTGTCCGAGAATGAAAGGCAAAACTTGCGAAAATTCAGTGATGTATTCACAGAAAGTTCCAGGAAAATACAGGTCTATAAACCAAGTATCAGCTTCAATTCAACCAGTAAACACAGCTTAAACAACAGCCGTTAACAGCAAAACAACAGTACAAACTGTTTAGCAATGACGCATAAAAGAAGTCTCAACTAAAGAGGCTCAAAGCAAAGCAAGCATTTGACGAAACTGACACAGATCTGAGACTGACCGCCTTGGCGAAGAATGCTCCTTTTATACTTTTCTATCGAACACAGACTGTTCTGGAAAATTCTCGTATCTAATAATGAGATTAGAGCTTCCATATTTGGTATATCCCTATAAAGGATTTTCTCGCCAAGGTCGACAAAAAAATCGCCAAGAAGGGAAACATTCGCCAAATTTGGCACCAAATCCTTTTCTTCCCTTATTGGAGCTTTTTTAAGTGTTTTTAATGGAAAATCAGGCTATTTTAACGCTAAAACGACTAGAAACGCACAAAGTTAGCATTTTATTAACTTTACTAAACCTCTTTGAAAGAATTGATACAAAAATAAATGCAATTATTTACAATTCCGTAACACTTTGTAAGATATGCAAATAGAGACACAGCGGGGGGTTGAGGGGGGCGGTAGCCCACCTCAGGAATGTATCTGATTATGGTAACAAGTCGATCAAATCAATATATACGATTATATAATAAGGAATGAATACAAATGACCTATTGAATAATGTCTGATGTAAGTAGGACGTTGAGGCTCCTGATCTGCAGATCCACTAGTTTAATTTCATTAAGATATGTCTAGAGTAAAGGTATGAAAATATGGTTTATAGAAATACCTCTCATAGAACACAATGCTTTGGAATACTTTCGGGTGTTCCTGTACACAAACCAGTAGAGGTATAGACTCCATTTTCAATAGGGAACGTCCGATAGTGAACTTGAATAACATATTTCAATTTCATTAAGATATGTCTAGAGTAAAGGTATGAAAATATGATTTATAGAAATACCTCTCATAGAACACAATGCTTTGAAATACTTTCGGGTGTCCCTGTACACAAACCAGTAGAGATATAAACTCCATTTTCTATAGGGAATGTCCGACAGTGAACTTGAATAACATATTTCAATTTCATTAAGATATATCTACAATAAAGATATGAAAATATGGTTTATAGAAATACCTCTCATAGAACACAATGCTTTGAAATACTTTCGGGTGTCCCTGTACACAAACCAGTAGAGGTATAGATTCCATTTTCAATAGGGAACGTCCGATAGTGAACTTGAATAACATATTTTAATTTCATTAAGGTATGTCTACTGTAAAGGTATGAAATTACGGTTTATAGAAATACCTCTCATAGAACACAATGCTTTGAAATACTTTCGGGTGTCCCTGTATACAAACCAGTAGAGGTATAGATTCCATTTTCAATAGGGACCGTCCGATAGTAAACTTGAGTAACATATATCAGTTTCAAGAAATTCCATAAATATGTACGGGGGTTAGAGCGCGGACAAACAGACAGACAGACAGACAGACAGACAGACAGACAGACGGACAGACAGACAAACCGAAGTCATAAACACTTTTCAACCTTGTTGGAAAGTGTTAAAAACTGAAACTAGTCACTCATTTTTCGGATCCCCTCTGAAATTTTAGAACATGACTCCTAAGCCTTTTTGTTGATAAGAGCCTACTCGCAGGCAAAAATATTGATAATGCAAATTATTAAATATTAATAATGCTTGAGAATAATATTTTTTCTGACTCCTAACTTCATAGTTTTAATTATAAAAAAAAAAAAAAAAAATCTCGCGCTTACTGCCAATGGGGGAGATTAAGTTTTCTCCTTTTTACCCCTTCTAATCTGATTTTCACCGCAGGAAAAACATCCTATCTGATTCTAGGAACTTGTATATTCCGAAGTACATTGTACTTATTTTTGTTAGATTATGGCCTCGGGATAAATGGTGAAAATGCGTTCACTTTTAAAAACAGCAGTTCGCGATCCAAATCTCTCCCCTCCCCCCTCAAGTGATAGGATGCCGTTCGTAAAATGACGTCTGCGATGCCACTTCAAGATGTCAAACACAAAGTCTTGCAAAAGTGAAATCTCTGTGAATGATGCATTTTTAATCACCTGGAGAGGGTAAGGAAGTGGAGAACCAGAATCGATTTTACGCTTTGCCGATCACTTTCTCTCTGCGCTTCCGCCTGGATGACTTTCGTTGCGCCCCTGCGCCTTTCAAAAGCATCCAGCAGAGGATTATTACTATGCAGATGAAGGAAGGGAAACTATCTTTGCTCACAGCACCGTCATGTTCTCTGACTGCTCGCTGACACGTCTATTATTTTGTCCATATCAAGAAAAGAGAGTGTCTGTTAGATGAAATGCTATTTCTCCTGCACGCTGAATAGGAATAAATTTCTTACACATTCATGTTATACGATGTGATACAACAAGAAAAGAAATTTTAAAGAAAGCGACTTCCCTGGGCGTAAAGATTAGTCACGTGTATTTAAAAGTTCATGTTCGGAAGATTTTTCTCGGATATGTGAAGAAAATGGGAAACGACGTGCATTATGTATATTTTCGAGCACTACTGTAAAACGGAAGTATTTTAAATAAATTATGCTTATCATAATTACTTTTTAAACACGAGGAAAAAGAACTTGATAAAAAATTTAAATATCACTCTCTCTCTCTCTCTTTTCTTCAATTACAAAACTTAAAAATGACCAAAAAAGGAAAATAGATTGAACTGCATCTAAAACTGTTTAATGTATATATCCCCCTCCAACATAGGAAACCAATTTTTCAACTCGATGATAAAGCATATGAATTCTCACGAAAGCCAACGAGTACAGCTTTGCGTCCAACTGTTCCTATAGATGTGCCTTTACTCAGAATTAATTTTTTAAATGCTCGAATAGGGAAAACGGATATGCTATAAATCTACTTATCCGTTGTATATTTTTAGACGCGATCGGATTTCATGATGTTTGGGGACTTCTCAGACACAAACCCATACAGCCACTGATATCCATTAGACATCTAAATTATAGCCATATGTTCCATAAAACGTACAAAATATCTAAAAATGCCCATTAAAAGTCGTGGATATCCTGTACTAATCATAGATATCTATTATTAGAAGTTTAAATACAGACGAAATTTAGATGTGCCTTTTCGATATCGAATAGATGTAACATGTTAGATCAAAACAAGATTTAGATATTTTCATTATCTATTAGATCTAACAAATACAATTATTGGAGATTTATCGGATAGGTAACAGACATCTAATGGATGTAAAAAAGAGTGACATTGGTCATGCTAATAGATATCTGTAGAATAATTATAGATGTTTAATGAATCATTGTTTCACTTTTATACATGTTAAAAGATGTCTTATGGATGTAAGATAAATTCCCTAAACCTTGGAACTGTAGAAATCTCAATGTGTGTGTCTGGAGATTTTCATACACAAAGCACCAAGTCAGGAAGATTATTAGAAAAATAGTGACATTGAATACTTACCAGATATAGCTTCCCCTGAAGCAATCAAACATTTATACGGAGAAATTCGATTCAGAATCTAAGATTCGTACTCTAAGGTATGTAAAATTTCTTCACTAATACGAAGATGAGACTTTGATTGAGTGGGTTTACGTCACACTAGAGCTACGCAAAAGGTTTTAGCGATCTTACCTGGATGGAATGCACTTCTTTTCAGGTTTTTTTAAGGGGCCTTTGCCTATATTTAAGCGTTTTCACATAAAATCGCGAAAAATATCCAAATGGCTTGGTTGACGACCGTGACCTGAATACTTGTAGAATTTAGCCTTCCCCCTCAGTGAAGAAATCAACACAAAATTTTTGCCGGCAGTTTTATTAATGTGAAATCACATTTGATCAGCAAAATTTATCATTCGATGAATAATAATAATTAAAAGAAAGAGAGAGAAAAGTTCAGGTGATCAGGGGATTTAAACAAAATTTTAAATTATCTAAAGATTAAAAAAAAAAAAAAAAAAATGGCAGCCAGAAGAAAATCATGAGCTAAAGTTTGATCAGCCACTTTTGGTGTTTGATCAACTTTTAAACTACCCTGAGGTAGCCCTTAAAGGTGCCCAAAAATATGGAAACTAATCCCCCCCTCCCCCACATTCAAATCAACTCAAAGTAAGAAAAAAAAAGTTATGCCATTCGGCGAAAAATCATTAGATCATCTTTGATCAGCTGATAATTGAGTTGATTTGAATTTGAAGAAGTAGGGACTAATTTCCATATTTCTGGGTATCTTTTAGATATTTTTGAGCAGTTTAAAGGTTTATCACGGATAGAACTGATGAAGCCTTATTTAATGATTTTTAACTGTTCTTAAAAAAAAAAAAAAAAAAAAACGCATAAAGCTCATACACAGATAATGGAATGATTAAAAATGCAAGATCATAGTAGCTATCAATGTCTAGCAGTTGCACTGTTCAGAACAGAAATTGCTCAAAAATCTATTTTGCTACTATGCATGCTTGTGTACGTCTATATAGGAGAGTAATAAAGATTTTAAATTTCATTTACGATAATCCTATCCGTAGAGGATCAAAATCGCTATGGCATATCTCCGGACTGCCCCTGTAGCACTAGTGCGACGTAAAAAAAAAATCTACACCCCACCCGAACTACACCCTAGAAATGAATCCCTGACCGCCACCAATTGCCCATTGCGTAGCTCTATTCAGACGTTAAACCCATTTGACCTCATCCTCAATCCATATTGTGATAAATTCAGTCAGGCATTCATTAATTGTGTCTCCACATCTGTGACATTCTGAAGTGTTTGAATTAGCCTGGCTACGATGTTCATTTGTTTTATAAGCGAAAGTTCTGGTAAACTTTTTGAACAAAATACAGCACTAATAGCTTAGTAACAATCCATAGACATGTGAACCATATGAAATTAAGCATTATCATGGTAAAAAATAGTCAAAAATTGTATGCAATGAAAAGTAATACAGCCACCCACAGTGTGTCACTATCACATGGTTAAATTGTAAAACGCAAGATAATAAGAGGTGTCCTGCTGTTGTAAGAGTACCTTACAACCTGCTAATGTACCTTAACATTACGTCATTATGAAGAATGTAAAAAATGATGATGAAAATAAAACTCATAATGACGATAAACTTCTACAAAGCAAAGGGTGATTGGAATTTCTTGCCTGGGACCCTCCACACATGTATTTAATAGTTATTTATTCCAAGATTGAAACGGGATTCATCGCTGAACACTAAGCAAAGCCAGCTTGACGGCAGATTTGATGACTGCTTATGAGCTTATGGCATTAACTCTTTCGATGTTGGAGAGTTAAAGTCAGAACGTGAGCATAACTATGTTTCAGCCAAGCGTTGTGAGATGGTCGAAGATACAATTGTGATCTGAAGAGGCTATAGCAAATTCGACAGCGGTCGACAAAACAATGTGAGAAGGAGGGAATCAAGAGCTATCGGATAAGTATCCATTTTTACCTTTTACTTCTGCACCTGAACTTCTCAGAACTTTCACTCCGCTGGAAACGTCTATAATATCACCTTCGAACAGCCTTATACACAGGCAGCAGATGCTATCTGATTACGCGGTATGACATGTCAGTTCCTGCATCCGGACTATATAATTTTATCTAATTGGCTTTAAGGTCTTCTATAAAGTTATATTACCATTATTGTCGTACTTACGAGTAACTTCGACGCCGACAAAGAGAAAAAGCATATCGCCGCAATACATTAATTACCTTTTTGCACAAAGTTAGTTACGAGTAGATAAGAATTCTAATCACTGAATTTATGAGACACTGGGTTTTAAAATTAAATCATTTGTATATTTGACGTAAAGAAAGTAGCATACAAAAATTCAAAGCGACCTAATTTTTAGAGGCGATTTGTAATTTTTTTTTCATCTTAATTGTTGTTGTTATTATACATTATTATAACTTAATACTATTACTAATAATAATTTATTATTATTTTCAAAAGAAAATATATAAGAAAACTATATATACATACATATATATATATATATATATCACCATAAAATAATATATAATCTTTATCCAGCTTTTATTTTATAGATTCAAGAATACAAGACAGCATTAAAGTCTAGAAATTTTAAAAGAAAATTGTAATATTTCGACTGAAATATAATTTGTCATTTTATCAACAACTTAATTCTGATAATATATTCTTGCATTAATGTAACGAAAATTCAATAATTTATGATGTAATAAATCAAATTTAAAAGCAAGGAAGGCATAAAATTTATTATACGAAAAACTTTTTTTTATACTATTGAATATAGAAGTCGAACTTCCTCGCTTTGCGTAATAGATAAGCATGATTTTCCGTGTGTCTACATGTAATAATTATGCATAGAATAGGGAAGCTAAATGTTGAAATTTGTTTACTTTATCATGCTCTTTTGTCATAGGATTCGATTTATATGAATACTTATACGAAAGTAAATGTCAAAGAATATTTCAAATTAAAAGATTATTTATAGGAATGTTACTTTGCAAGGATAAAATTATGTATGCATACATTCTTTTACGTTTACATAGTAGCCATTTCTCATAAAATAAAAGTTTAATAAATGATAGTTATACGGTGTCCTTATATTTCTATGCGACATAGGAAACAAGTTTATCGATCTAAAGATTAAAATAGATAAATAAATAAATAATTTTATTTGAATTTTCTCTGTAAAAAAAGCAGATAAATTATGTAAATTAAAGTACAAAATATATTTCTAGATAACTGAATAAAAAATTTTCTAGATACTGTAGTTCTTAGATACAGTAAGAGAAACAAAAATATGTATAATTTTAAAAGTGTAATAAATATTGTAGTTTTGTCTTTACAGTTACATTACTGGGAAGAAAAAAAAAAAAAAAAAAGATAGCAATAATGAATGCATGAAAAAAATAATATATATATATATATATATATATATATAAGAAATTGCTTAAAGGCTTATTTTTAAACGTAGATTTATTATTTCTTTAAATTTGAAAAACAAACAAAAACAAAGCTATTATTTTAATCTACGTAAGTACTTTAAAAATATAAATAAAAATCTCTTCATGTTTGAATACTAGAATTCAGTCATTCAGTCACTCTCTCACTCCCCCCCCCACAGTGGATCGAAGTATAGGCAGTGGCGAACATAGGAAGGTTATGGTATTATTATTATCTATGTATGATGTTTTTTGTCACATTTCGATTTAAATATGTATATATGTATGATACTAAAAGCGATTCTATGTTTTTTTTTTTTTTAACTTTTTATAAGGCCACAGGAATATTTTCCCTACCAAATTTGTTATTATTTTATTCAACTCGCACCATTTTTTTTTTTTTTTTTTTTTTTTTTTTTTAATAATGATTCCTGTGTATCATTTCTCTAGAGAAATATCAGTATAAATATTATTTTTATAATATTGGTGCGAAAAAAAAAAAAAAAAAATAGTCATTTGTGGCAATTCTGCTTATGCTAATACAATGGGTTGTGAGAAGTTTGCGATTAACTAAGAGAATAACGTGTCAAAATTAAAACTAATTATTTCTAATAAGCTAAATGAATTTTTTCTTTACATCAATCTTTATTCGTGAAATTAGTTTAATGTGCCATTTGAGGAACAATTGGCATTATAAAGGGGTTAAACGGTATCATATTTTTCTTCTGCAAACTGGTATTTAGAAACATACCTGATAAAGAAGCAAATGTTGCAAAAAAGAAGAGAATAAAAGGAAATAAATAAAAATTTCGTGAAGAAAATCTATATTTATAACACAATTAATTTAGCACACAATGTTAAATATATCATCAGATTACTGCTTCTTTTTTCTTTCTTTTTCTATGTAGTATTTGAATAGAAAACTCATGTAAACATTTACTGACAAATTCTATGAAAAATTCACATTTGTCTTTATTTTTATTGCACAGAAACTTTTACTTTAAATAATAATATGGGATTATAATATTTAATTTTAACATTTAGTAATTTAACATTGAACATTTATTTAATTTTAACATTTTATGACATATCACAGAAACCATTTACATTCCCCCCCCCCCCTTTTTTTGGGGTCCAGCGGTACTTTTCAGTACCTTTAAAGTAAAATTAATTATTTTATTAAATATTAAAAAAATAATAAGAATAAAAAAAAATAAGAAATAATTTCTGATTTGTTAAATCTATCTTAATCATCTAATTTCTATAATATTTTCTGTCATTATGAATACAGTTATTCAGATAAATTTCTCGATTGATAATTTGGGGGTAAACAGAATAAAAATTTATTTTTCTCTAAAAGTGGCGATTTGTGGCGAAAATCCTTTTCACAGATTAAAATGTATACTTTTGGGAGCAGTAAAATGTGTTTGAAATTTTGGACAATTTTGGACAAAAACAGTTACACAACTTATAAATTTAATTTTGTTGTTAATTTTATATTCACATTTCATGCGTGAATCACAACATAAAAAAACAACAAAATGTTGTCAGAAGTACCTTAAACTTTTATTAGGACATAATTAAAAGTATTTTTATTTCGTACTTTTCCATAGTTATCTTAAGTGCCACTTGAAGGCTATTCAAATAAAGTCACTGAAATTCATGGAAAAATCCTATTTCTGAAAGTTTTCGTTTTGAACTTATTTATTTATAATAAAACTTCGTGTAATTGAAGAAATAACCATATATTTGTATTTTTTAGAAACTCTTTTAAATTATTTCACTGCAAAATATCAGTTATTTAGAGATTGATTTTTGGGCCTATGTTCGTACTTTAACATTGTTCGATCCACTGTGCCCCCCCCCCCCCCCCATCCTTCTCTCTCTAATTCAAAATAGCTCAAAATGTACCTCTAATACAGATTTATTGATCAGAGATTCTGTAGATAATTTGAAGATAATTTAAAAACAACTTTAAAGTATTTGCGAAGTAACTGGTGAAATAACACAGTGTTTGATCCCTATTTTTTTTATTTATTATTATTATTATTATTATTATTATTTTGTAAATAAACATGATAAATTTTATTAGACACTTTTTTTCCACAGATTTAGCTTTTATATAGATGACCATTTAAAGAAACTTATTATTATAGTCCAGTTAGATTAAATGATTTTAATAAATTGGAGTGGGAACCTACAGAGCGATGTTCTTGATGGATTACAGGACAGAAATTATGTGATGGCTCGGATTCATCCTTGATTCCGTCAAACTTTCTAATCAAATTCATCAGAATAAGGAAAAAAAATGGTAGTAATTATGTAACGTATAAACACACACAATTTTTTGAAACAAACGGTTCATAATGAGAGCCAACTTTCGCCAAAATGATTTTGTGAGAACAAAGAAGTTTTTTTTTTTTTTTTTTTTTTTAAATAAAAACACACAATTAACTTGTTTTATGGTGTTTTCCATTACCTGCGGCTTATTTCTGTTGAGCTATCTAAATGATAGACCAGATTGTTTCTGCCTAAAGGTTGTCTGAATGAGTAATGTCGATCGGGTGTCGGCCTGGATAGCTCAATTGGTAGAGCCTTGCCCTTGTAAGTCAAAGATCCGGGGTTCGACTCCCGGTCCAGGCATTATTTTCACTCAGTCGGAAAAATAAAATTTCAATAAAAAGAAGTTTTAGTAAATTCTTGAACCTATTTTAAAACGAAGAATGCGCCAGTGTGTGCCTCATAATAGATTTATTTGCAAGACGAAAGGAAAACCTAATTAGTAAAAGGCCGTGGTTAGAGAACCGGCAGCAGGTTAAGAATTATAGACCCGGCAGCCTTCTGCACTTGCGTATTAGAACTTCCGGGTATGACATACTTGATCTGTAGCTGAAGTGCCGGGTGAAACAGAGAAGGAATATTTTTTGAATGATTCTCATTCCTAACAGATAAATATATAAAAGTAAACAATAAATAGTGTCAGTCAAGCATATAAATCTGATGTGTATTTTAACAATTAACAAACAAGCAAACGAATAAATAGCGCCGGTAGTGGTTGTTCAACCAGGTAACTTTATAATCAATCCTGGTGGTGCTGCCTTCTTTCGAAATGATTTTAAACCACAGATTTTCTAAAATTTAATCTTTGGAGAAACAACGCAAATTTGAAAAATGAAATTTCTTATACTATACTGATTAAATTAAAATTTAGATTAATTTTTTTTTTAAATAACTTTAAAAATCCTAATATAATAATAGAAACTACTTTGGAGAAGCTATGCAAATTTAAAAATTAAAATTCTTGTACTATACTGATTGAATTATTATTATTATTTTTATTATTATTATTTTTTTTTTTATAATATATTTAGTTTTTAAAAATTCAAATATAATATATTAGAATAATCATCGGAGAGATCATGCAAAGTTGAAAAAACAACTTTTTTTGTACTATACTGATTTTTTTTTTTTTTTTTTTTTCTTTTCTTTTAATATATCTAGTTTTTAAAAAATCGAAACATAATAAAATATTAGAATAATATTTCGAGAAATCATGAAAAGTTTAAAAATTAAATCCCTTGTACTATATTGACTAAATTAAAGTTTTAAAAAATACATTTAATTTCTAAAAAATCCAAATATAATAATAAATTTATGTAATCTATGAAAAAAACATGCAAAGTTGAAAAATTGTTTGTTTATTTATTTACTATACTGATTAAAATAAATTTTAAAAAATATATTTAGTTATTAAAAATCAAAATATAATATATTAAAATAATCTTTCAAGAAATCACGCAAAGTTTAAACATTAAATTTTTTGTGTCATACTGATTTAACTAAAATTTTTTAAAATATATTTATCTTTTAATAATCTAAATATAATGTATTATAAAAATCTTTGGAGAAATCGTGGAAAGTTTAAAAATTAAACTTCTTGTACTATGTTTATTACATTGAAGATTTAAAAAAATATATTTAGTTTTTTAAAATCCAAATATAATAATGAATTAGAATGATCTTTGGAGAAGCCACGAAAAATTGAAAAATTAAATTTTTTTTGTACTATACTGATCAAATTAAATATTTTATAAATATATTTAATTTAAAAAAAAAATAAGAAGAATATAGTAATACATTACAGTAATCTTTAGAGAAATCATGCAAAGTTGAAAAATTGAATTTCTTTTACTATACTGATTAATTAAAAATTTTTAAAAATATATTTAGTTTTTAAAATCTAAGTATAATAATATGTTATTAATGTGATATTTTTTGTGTAATGTAAAATCTCCCCCCCCCCTTCTCATTTTATACACGTATATTTCAAACTTATGCATTATCAGTTTTCTTAAATTTTTATTTTTAATTTGCATTGTGAAGTAATATAAGATCTCAGAAATATCTGTAGCAATTTGAGCGATTTATTTATCTTAATTATATTAACTTATTTAACGAAAGACAACGTAGCAGATAAAGCAAGAAATAGAAGTGAAAATAAAACTGAATAATGAAACAAATATTTAACGAGATAAATCAAGAAAGAGAATTAAAATGTAAAACGTGGTCAATACAAATGAATACGAATTAAAGCGGCAATATGAATTATCAAAAACACGTATTGATAAGAAAGAGTCGTTCACTTTGCCGGCAGATGAATAATAAATCACCCGGCAGTCACACTGCGCAAGCGTCAGAACTGTCGGGGATATAATAGACACCCGGCTGCCGGTTCTCTAACCGCTGCGATAGCAAAAACACACGACATGCTGAATAAGTGAAAATCGACATCACAGTACAATTTGTATTTAATGTAATAAAGTTATTTAACAGATCGTTTGAGGAAATAAATCAATACGATAAATAACGTATGTTATTACATATGTTATTACAGATGAAGTTATGCTATTTATTGAAAAAAGAAGAGGAATTTCGTAGTTTTTTAATAAAATCAGTTATTTAAATGAATACTCATCATTTTATTTTGACTGTTTTACTTTAATTTTGATCACATGTCAATGGAAACCAATTATTTGGTAATAAGTTATATATATATATATATATATATATATAGTATATAGCTACTGAAAGTTTTACTTGTAATGAAATATATCTATAATGATGATTTCTGATATATACATATATAAAAAAAAAAAAAAGAGGTTTTTTTTTTTACTCTTCAGCCGATTTTTATAATACTTTCGAGTGAAATGCAATCATACAGATACTACATGTATTATGAAATTGTTGCTTTAAAAAGGTAAGAAAAAAAAAAAAAGAAAAAAAAAGAACAAGTAAAAATTTAGCCGAAAAAGTACACCGATTTTTATTTAAGCCAGCTATGCCTTTCTGAATCTTAATTTACAGGTTTTAAGTAGACCATACAAGTTTTATTAATATTGTAACTTTTTTTTTTTTTTTTTTTTTGGGGGGGGGGGGGGGGAGAGAGGAGGCTCTCTTTTCCCTTAAATATCAAAATCTCATTTTCTCTTAGTGGATGTTCTTTAGCCATGTTTCTAATTCATTTGTCTTGAAACAGTATGAAATTTTTCGACTAACCCTTTATCTACCGAATTATCAAACAGACAAAAAATATACTTGGAACATATTTTACCATGTTTTTATTAACTTCTATTCTTGTTTGTTTGTCCAGTTCAAATCTTGCAATCGATTTTTAACTAAATTCTTGACTAGGTAGACATTTGAAATTCTCAGAATAGCTCAGAACACGATGACAATTCATATTTTTAATACTTTTAGCTAACTGTTTCGGGACCCCGCTGCCTTCGATAGCTCTTATATGATTCAACAGAAAATTTATTTAACTAAGTTCCCGACTCGCTAGACATTTGAAACTTTTCAAATAGCTCAGAACACGATGACAATGCATTCTTTTTAATGCATTTAGCCAATTGTTTCGGGTCCCCGCTTCCTTCGGTAGCGTTTATATGATTCAACAGAAAATTTAAAAACATAATATTTAAAAAGTTCTTTTTTTATCTTGTAATTATTTTTAGTTACTTAAAAGTACTTTTTAAAGATATGTGATCAAAATTAAGCATATCACCTTATTCTAGTAATTAATAAGGATTGAGTGAGGTGGTACTTTAGTGTACCATTGGTTTGTAAAAGTCGATAAAGACATCAGGACTTTAAAAAAAAGTATAAAATATGAAAAGTATTTACTTTTTATTTTCCTTCTATTTTTCATGAGATTAGTGGTGTGACTATTTTCGGTAAACTACCTTGAATTTTGCATAATAAGAAATAGTGTATGACAGAATCTAATATTTCACAAATGTGTAAAGGAGTCAAAAATAGTATTTGGGTGCTAAATTAAATTAAGTTATGTTTAGAAGATATTTTTTAAATTTAATATGTCTGCAAGGTAAAAGTTGTTACCATTAACTAGACCACCCGTGGAATAAAGGAATGCAGAAAGAAGGCGGCTTTGAAAATTGTGAATTAACCAGGAGGAGGAGATTGAAATTGATTTAAAAGTTTTCGATAACGAGGAGAGAATAATTTTCTCTAATCACCTATCCTTAGACGAGAGTGGGATGAGGTGGGGTGGGGGGTCATTAAAAAAACTAAACTGTTTTCATTATTTTGATGCGAATCAAGGATTACGTGTTTTACAAGATTAGAAATCACTCTGACAGGCTTTCCTTTTCGGAAAAATTAGCTTTTGGGTCCACTCACATAACAAAATAAATTATTAAATGTAAAAAGTTTTAATTATTTAAAAAGAACTAAAATTTTGAGTTACTTTTGTACACAGAAACCGATATGAGAGATTTCCTGACGTTCTAGCTTTCGTTGGCAACCCACTCTTCGAACAGAGAAAAATATTACAGAATCCAAACTACTTTGATCATTTTGGAGGAATAATTGGAACGTTTTCAGAGATTTTTTAAAGGTGTTCAGCTTTATATGAAAATTTACACACTTCTTTTATAAAATCTGTCAAAGACGAATATTAAGCTCAAAAAGTCCCCGCTACATGGCATGTATAGATATGGATGCGTGTAGGACATAGTTATTTTACAAGGACACAAATAAAACTCTTTATCATTATGACCTATGGATTCAAACTATTCGAAGTATGATAGTGTCTAAAACCCCCTATCGATTGGACTAAAAGCTCGCAGATATGTTATAATGTCACTTTTAAATGACCAATATAGATTTTGATGTGTGTCATACCCACACAATCATACCCGACATCAGCTTTTTCTACGTATTTTTAAAAAATCTTTTAACATTTTACCCACACAGCCTCTTACATCCATAGGACATCTATAAACACACGCAAAAATTTAAATAGGATCCACTAAACTTCTATAAATATCCCAGAGATATCTATTAGCACGACACATGTCACTCTTTTTTACATGCATTAGATGTCTGTTACATATCCGATAAAACTCCGAACATCCAATAATTGGACTTGATAAATCTAATGGATATTATAAAATATCTAAATCTTGTTTTGATCTAACATGTTACATCTATTCGATATCGAAAAAGGCACGTCTTTTCGTCTCTATTTAAGCATCTAATAGATATCTATAATGAATACAGGATATCCAGGACTTTCAATGGACATTCTTAAGCTATTTTGTGCGTTTTATGGATCATTGAATGTCTAATGGATATCAGTGGCTGTATGGGTACCTATAGTTCTTTTATAGGGACACAAAAGAAAAATTATCATTATTTATGGCTTATGGGCTAAAATTATTTGCAATGCGCTAACGTCTAATCTCTGCATTCAACCATGTTATAGGTTATCATCACATAATACTAAATATAAAATTTTACAGGGAAATTTGAAATAATTTACATATATCACATCTTATTGGAGTTTATTTTATTAAACCCGTTAAATTATTTTAGAGAGACTAAATCTAAAATCTATTTTTTAATTTTTGTTGCAGAATGGTCGTTACTTACTGGAAATAGCCTGTATAAAATTTATTCACTTTTTGGAGGACTAAAAACGAATTGAGATACATTACCGACCATTTAATAAATACTCGAACAGGAGGAGAAATAATCAAACACTCTATCATACTTTTCACTTCGGAATATTTACTGAATAATTATTCAAATCTATTTAAATGCCTGATAAGTACTAAATGCTCAAAAATTCGAGTGGTGCCATTTCCAGATTTTCTTTTATAAAATTGACAATGTGCGCTACGATTGTGCCAGGACACCATTTTTATAATAGTCTCATTCTGTATATTCTGAATTGAATGTTTTGATTTATCTCGTTATAATCTAAAAGAAAACAGCCTGTTTACATTTGATAATATGTATATCTGTATGCAATCTCAAATTTTCACAGAGATTAATGCTGATGCTTTATGAACGACAATCAATTTCAGTAGATTACACTTTCGTATAATTAATCAAAAATATGTTACTTTAAAATATGTTAAACTAGATAAAACGATATTAATCAAAATTACAAGAAAACAGTAAAAAAATTCTTACAAATTTTCCTACACATTAAATGCAAGAAAATCAACTTTGCTCCTTGTAATATGTAAAACATGAATTTCTGTGTTTCTACAAGTAATAATTATTCACAGAAAGAAGAAGACAAATGATAAAACTTGTTACTAAAATACATTATTTTCTTTTGTTATTAGCCTTGGTTTGTTTGTATATCTCAATAATAAATCTCTAGGAATACTTTAGATTATAAGATGATTTATTAGATATCAAGGAACAGCTTTGTACGGATTACATCATTTATGCATATGTTCTTTCCTGTTTGCAGTACGTTATTCTTTTTAATACAATAGAAATTATAAGCAATGGGGCAAGATTTTGAAAAATTAAAGCCTCGTGGTGTAAAGGTACAAAACAGTCATACGGAAATCAACTATTAAAAGAAAAAAAGTAAAATATGTAATCTCTTTAGGGAAGGTCATAGAGACACAAGTTCTGTATGAAATTTAAAAGAAAAGTTCCTTTTTTCAATGTCCACCTACACGATTAATCATTTCTGTCTAAATTTATTTATATTTGCTGATTTTGGTAGACAAAACGTGATATTTGTTGAACGTGGGCGCACATTTTTGACATGAAAACAGCTGTCAAAAAACTTAAATGTGAACGCTGTTATTAAAAATGTATTATGATTAGATTTTATGTATGAACACAAAGCGAACATTGTAACGTTAATGAATAATTATAAAAAAAAAAAAAAAATATGAAATAATTGTATATTAAATAATGCAATAAATGACAATTACATAAAGAAATTTGTTTTAATCTGAAACTTTATTAAAAAGAAGAAAAAGGATTCGCTCCACTTTTTAACAATTATAATAAAGTTAAGAAAGTGTTTATGACTTCGGTTTGTCTATCCGTCTGTCCGTGCTCTAACGTCATTAAATATTCTTAGAAATCCTTGAAATAACTGATATAGGGTATTCAAGCTTATCATAGAATTTGGTTGTCGGCGGTGGTGAGATTTGTGCATAGAAACGAATCTAAAAAACGTTTTACGCATCGCCAAAAAACATTAATAAAAAATCATCCGCTTTTTCACCAAGGTGAAACACTACTACTACATAAATTGAATGATTTTGACCACTGGAAAGAAAATCAGATATCAGAGGAGTTTTTTTTTTTTTTTTTTTACGTATAAAAATTAATCTGACAAACTATTTTTTCGAGAAATTTTTTTTTTACTAGCAATCCACTCTTTCAGTATAGAAAACATTACCGAAAGCAAATTTAATTCTTCCATTTCGATGAAATTATTAAAGATTCCAGCACTCTTACAGCAGTCGATGAAAACTCTAGGCGTTTTGATACTAATTTAACATGTCAAGGACACACTTATTATTTCAAAGTGTTCCGAATTTTTAATATTTTTAGGAATATTTTTTTATTCAAAATTCAGATAGGTTAAAGTGGGATCAGTGTAACCTCATCAGATCACAAAACTGCGATAAGCTGAATTTTAACCTTATAGTCATCCTATATCTTTGTTTCTCCGACAGAATATCATGTCGAAATTCGAAGTTTTGTTATACTTCTGAAGTAATCTTCACAGTTTTTGACAAGGGATTAAGTTTTGTACGTAGATTTTGAATATAACTTTATATTTGTTCTGTTTCTTATTTTTTTGGTTTGTGATACGTGGTTACATACACCACAGAAATTTTGCATGGATGGCAAGTATAACTTAGAGTGATTAAAGTTGTTCTAACCACCTACACTGCATCATGTATATATTTTTGCTTTGCTTTTTCATTTCTGTCTATTAATTTTCAAAGAAACCTGTTGTTCTGATCTTTGTGTTAGGTTTTGTTGGAGTGTTAAAAATGTTTAAGTTATGAAGTGCTAGTTTGAGGCGTTCGTCCGCAACTCTCTAACTAACTGCGTAATTTAAAAATTTAAAAATGTCCCAGATTTATAAAAGTTTTCACTGTCACCCATATATACTATATTATCATCCATACTTCACCCGTATACTGTACATTTTCCCTAGATACAAAGTGTTTCTGAACTCTGTGTACAAACTTGGAGGGGGTGTAGAAAGTATCAATCAGAATCCCATAGGAAAGCAGGGTCCCAAATACCGCCCTCAAGCGATAGAGACAAAGTCAAAGCAAGGACACAGTGCAAAAAGTAGTATAAAGCGCTTTATTACACAAAAATAGTACGACAGTTAGAAGCATTAGAAGACGTGTTCGAAATTCTGCCCATCGGCATTCATGCAGGATTAACAGCGACGCTGCATGAATTGGATAAAATTTTCAAATACAGCGAACGCTTCGCGAATCGTATCAGCAGCGATAACCTTCTTACAATAAAGATGTTAAAATCAAATTCGGCATCGAACATTCTAGAAGGATGTCCTCAAGAAAGATGATGTACTTGCGAGTGCCGTAGCGTGCGGGGGGCAAGGGGTGCGCTTGCCCCGGGCGCAAAATTTTAGGGGGCGCCAAATACTGCTTTTCTAAAACTAAAAATTATCATTGTGATAAATTTCTGAATTTTTACAATTTTATTAGACCCTTCTAAAATTATCTCTGGCTAAGCATAGGTTTCTTGATGAAAATGAAAAAAATTTATGCGCATCATAGCTTTAAATTATTCCCCCTGTGATTATTATAATGTGGGCGTGTACTTTAAATGAACTCTCCTCTCATTTTTACATCTTATATTCATAAATTGGCCGAGCACTGTTGTCAAAGTTTCTACTGGACGTTGAGCTCTACGCCTCTATACATTCATAGTATGGCAATGACTGTAAGCGGCCCTTCTTATTTCGCGTCCATAAAGCGCTAATATACTGATCAATATAACAAAAGCCTACCTTATAGTCAAATACTGGACCCTTTGCGTCTGTAATTTGTTAGTTCAGAAATTCATATAAAAGGGTCATCATCTGCCGGTTGTTAACAAGATGATTGCTGAAAAGAGGCGCTGAAATTTCCAAATCCATAAATGGGTAGTTTTTTACAATCAGATTTTGATAGCGACATTCTTTATCATTTTTATTTATTAATATAAATAAACATTTCTACTAAAAATTGACCAAAGAAAAAAAATACTAAAAACCTTATATATAAAATTTGATACAGTTTCAATCCATACGTGCTAAATTATATAACTATCACAAAATCCAGAAGAGCACGGTACAACAGCACCACTTTTTGAGCGATTGCAAATAAATTTCATATTATTATTATTTTTTTTTTTTTATAATAAATATTGTACAGATAAATTTTGTCATGATTCTAAACAATAGATACGACTATAATAAAAATCGTAAAGAAAAAAGGCAGAGTTTATCTTAGTGTATAAGGTTCCAGGAACTTCAGAACAAGCTGCAAATACAAGGTCTTTAAATTATTCACACTTTGTTGTAGATGATCTTTGGTGTTTGAAAGCAAGGCCGATTGACAATGACCTGGATGAGAGGCCCTCTGTGAAGGTGTTTCTAAGGGAACTTAGTCTTTATATATGCAAGTGTCAGAGAAAACCACGGAAAACTCCGAATAGTTAGGTCGACGACCGCGACTTGAAATCAAATCCGTTACTTCCTGTCTACCAGTTTCGAGAGTAGAACCACTCAGCTACTGGTGGGGCCTCCTTCTGCTGTAGAAATAATGGAAAAGGCTGAGAAGGTTTTGCGTAATTTTCGAGTCTGAACTATTAAGTATTCTGTAACATAGTACTGATCAGAAAAAAAATACTGATATCGATAATACAGGTTTGCGATGAGATGTGATGTGTTTCTAGATGCTGATTAAGAAAAGAATATTCAAAAATTTCCATCCCATACGGTTTTGGACAGATTTTTTTTTGACAGAAATGAGTTTAAAACTCTACTTTTTCAACTCCCATCTGACTTATTTCCCTAAAATTCTAGACGATGTGAGTGAAGGAAGAGAGGCATTTCCTTAAGTCATCGAGAAATGTAAAGGGGGTATCAGAGTCGATGGAATGTTAATATATTAGCAGATTGTTGTTGAATGCTGCATAGAGATTGCCCTCACAAACGAAAAAAAATTAAACGAGCTTCGATCTCAAGAAACTGAGATATTTAAAAGACAATGTGTAAATAATAGCCTTTTTTAATGCATTTTACACGCAAAGAGTTTCTATAATGTTATAGCCTCTATGTCAGTTCTTCATAGTATTATCCTTACTTTGTGAATAGTATATTTTATTCGGGAAAAACTTAAAACGTTTAGTAACCAAGCAACTAAAAAAAAAGTCAACAGAATTTAATACACTTTATGAGTCATTAGGTTTTCTGTAAGTTCAAACTTCGTTAGATGTACAAAATTGCTCGATATATCCAGCATTTATGTTTCAAATATTTTGACCTAAACGTCATACTTATGACATTTTGTTAGACGACTTATCACTTTATTTAAAGAAGTCTATTCAGAATTGAGTATTTCTACGACGATACTTTTAAATTTATTACCCTGAATAGCTGAATAAAAGCTTCAAAAAAGTTAAATTAACGTTATGTTATTGTTTTATTATCAATTCCCTTAAGAATTACTATTAACAATGCAAGATGATAGAAGCTTTTAAAAATTAAATTAATAAAATACATATAAACGCTCAACGATGATCAAAGAAAGACTAACTGACAGTATCAATATTTCCAATTGAAAAAGATTTACATATTTTGACAGTGTAATTTATGTAATGATTCAGCTATAATTCTAACTGTATGGAAATAACTTGTTTGTTTTATAAGGTACTTTTTTTTGTCTTTTCTTACTATTTGGAAACCTTTTTATTCATAGATAACAAAGATGTAATTTTTTATAATTATGAAAAAGGAAAGTATTGACGACTGGAAAGGAAGTAATTGTATTTTATGAACAAATTGCGAATTTATAAATAGCTTTTGAATCATTTATATATATAGTTTTTTCTCTGTACATATTTAACTCCATAATCTCGGACGAAAGCCACTAATATCCGAGAAGGTCTTCTGTCGAATAATTTTGGACTGCCCCGGGCGCTCCAAACCTACGCTACGCCACTCGCTATGAACGCTCGCAAGTTGCGAGCGTTCATACGAGGTGGTAAGCTGTACTGGCCAACCCAACAGTCAGTCACGATTCCCGTCCACACATTAAGAGCAAGTGGTGTTGTGAAGCATCTGGTCTGGTTCCGTAGGGATTGTCTACGGACCACGTGTGTGTACTGTGAGTATTGAGCACCCCATCACGAGTAAAGGACATCAGTGAATAATGCCCAACATGGGAAGAGCCGGTCGGACACATATTTTTGAAGAAACCAATGTGCAAACCAACACGTCGTGGATAATTTTCTGCCATCAGTGCTTGGATTCTTAAAAGATGAAAAGGATGTAAGCTTTCGTTGTGTAGAACGCGCCAAACAGTTGATTCGGATGCAGAACTTTAAACAGATGTACACTGATGCTGGAATTTTAGTCCACAACTTTGAACATACCCTCTTCTTATTAGTTTTGGTTGTACCCGTCCTGTGCTCTGCATCGGAACTCTGACGGATTTACGTTCACACAGGTTCTTATTTCTATCAGCGAACATTTAGTGATTAGGTTGAAAATGTTTCCCGAAGCAGACGTGCAGCAGCGCGTTCATTTCCATTAGCTAGGCCATAAACGATATATGATTGTTGGCTAACATAGCGCTAGTGTAACGAGTTATGTTCACCTCAACCAGTCGCCTATTAAAATGCGAACCCACTGGTTCTGATCTCGGGAGCTCGTTTACAGTGCGATTTATCTATTTATGACTTTGCTTTCCTATGTGATTATGATTCCTATTGATATTTTTTTATCCTACGTCCAAATTTATACGTGGAGTTCACAAACACCCTATATATACTAATATACTGCATATAATAGGTTGAGGGCTCACTTCCCCAAACCAGGTGGAACCACGAAACCCAAATTTTGCACATTTTTTTTTCTTTAAGTGAAACATTGTTACATTATTAAAAACCTCACATATTAAAAAAAAAAAAAAAAAAAAAATTAGTTGTAATTTATGCTTAACTTTTTCAGAGGTGTAAGTATAAACAGCAACTGAGAAAATTGAGATCACAGTCGAATCTGCCAAAACATTGTTACTTTTATTCTATTGCCTCCTAATTAAAGGGTTTTTTTTTTATGTTGAACATTTTATGTTGTATTTCAGTAATTAACCTTCAATCCGTCTATAACTGTCCAAGTTTCTGAACTATTCATTACAATTTTAGAGATATTTTACTGTAAAATATTTAATCTTTTTTAAATTTTGAGATCGGTCGTTCAGAAAATATTTTGATCTTGAAATTTCTACGCATTGATATCTAATTTATAACTTTATGCACATTCATTTTTATAGTATGCGTTGTATTTCTCAAAAACCTGTGAGAGAAAGGCGTTGAAGAAAAATTTCATCTAATGATCTTCCTTATTTGTTACATGATATAAAAATGATAAAATTTCAATGTCTCTTAATATCTTTAAATTAAAATGCAAAGTGCAAAAAAATTCGTACGCATGATGAAAAGAGTATGGGGGAAATAACACAGAGCAAAAAAAACTTAGTTTTTTTTTTTTTTTTTTTCTTTCTTTTTTCAAATTATAACATCGCTTTCAAATTATTCAATTATATTTTCGATAAATTTTAGATTTCGACAAATGTCCAACTATCGAAATCGACAACGCAAAAATCCCAGATTGAGACTAACAGGCCCTGTCCTTAAAAAAAAAAAAATCTGGTTATCACCAGATATCTTTGAACCAGTTCGTCTCATGTACTGCCTGAAACAGATTCTTAAAACTCTAAAACTTTTCTAAAATATGCTGTACTTATGGGTACAAATATAGTTGAATGTTTTAATTTTTTTTCATTCTGAAACTGCCAGAGCAAGAATTAATTCAATGATATTTCACAAAACGTACATCTAGTGGTTGAATTGTCAACCTATGTCTCAGCTTCTATAGAGTATTATAGTGCACAAAAACTAGATATTTGAGAAAGTCATTATAAAAAACTATGCTGATTCACTTTCGGCCGACAGGTTGCTCTGCTATGAAGCAATTTTCCTCGCAGACGTAAAGGTGTATCTCAGTTGATATTGATATAATCAGATTTGATATTTGAATTGGCCGTTATGAAAAAGAATTAAAAATGAATTTGGGTTACGCTAATCAGCAGATGGCGCTACTATTACTCACCTTCTGCGATTTTTTTATACGACTACATCTCAGCACCTATTGTTTAAAATTCACCAAACTGAATATGAAAGCCTTTATCGTAAGAAGCTATGATTGATGCGATTTTAACAAGCAGAAGGCTCTGTTATATATATATATATAGTATAGATAGATAGATAGATAGATAGATAGATATAATTATCCAGTTTGTGTAAAAGTTTTACGTGTGGCTACTCTGCTTTTTCCTAGTTTTCTCTCTGGATTCCTTGATGATTTGATTTAATAAATTATTTAATTTCTCATTCAAAATGTTTTTGCTGCTTCGATCGGGTCTGAAACAATATAAATTGCTATGATTAGCTATATTGTTTTACGAAATCGATGCAGCTCTCACAGCTTTATGAAGTACATGCCCCCATACTTCAATTTTTAAGCATTTTTATCCAAATATTATTTCTGTGGTCCTTTATTTACTGCCATTAAATTTAAAGGTCCTTTTTTATTATTATTATTCCTGTCGGCGTAAGTAATTTAAATTGTTTTTGTCTGTTATTGGTTCTTAATCTGTATCGCAACATTTCTGTGTCAGTCTTACCTATATGTTACAATCAGTTCAACTTTAGTTGTGTTGGTATTGTTTTGTATCTATTAATTGCTAAATTTTAAGGTTAAATTTTATTACGATAACTATCATTTATATATAGATATATAATGTTTTGTGACATTTACAACATGCTAGTTATTATATGGCGCAGATGACATCTTTTCCCATACAATTGTTTTCAAATATGGTATTCAGCCATATGAAGTAAACTGAGTTATATAACTCAGTTTCCTTCATATAAAATTGAATTAGAAAAATTAACAAATCAGTAATTTGCAAACTAATGTAAGTAGAAAAATGACCTTTGTATGCTGGCAGGGAATAAAACGGGGTTTCATATGTTAAGGAATCAAAGCTGAAAATTTTTAATGTTAACAAAATTAAATGTTATCGGGTTCAAAAATCATCTATCAGATTGTGTAAAATGTGTACTTCTAGCAAAAAATGTCATTTTATGTAACTTATTACATATTTTTGTAATAGCGTATTGTGTTTTGGGGTGTCACTCTACTGTCTTTTTTTTCCCACACATTAAGGCTCATTTGACCGAGAAATACAGCTTAAACTGAGTTCCGAAACACTTAGAACATCCATCCTTGAACTGGGATTCGAACCCATATTTCGTTTTGTAAGATCTTTAGAGTCCAATGAAGTCTTACGTTTATCAAGAACAAAGCTATTTCAATATTTGTTTGTAGGGAGCGAGATAGTAATAAAATAAGCGCTCCATTCTTCATCTTCTTATTTTATAGCTCTTAGTTTTAGAAAAATTAAATTAAAAAATATCATTTTGAATCATGTTATATTTTACCTTATTAATGTCGTAAACATATTCAAAATGAAAGGACTCTGAAAATTTAATGCGATATTACTCTAATAAGTGTGATGTCTATGATAGACGCTATATATATATATATATATCTTTATATATATATTTCTTTTGTGCGTGTGTATGTCACTGAACTCCTCCTAAACGGCTGGACTGAGTTTAATGAAATTTTTTGTGTGTCTTCAGGTGGATTCGAGAATAGTTTAGATTTACAAATGAAAGTTGTAACTTAATTAGTTCTTTCTTAATTAATTTTTAACCAACTCTTTCAACAACTTTTCCACCTAGATGGCGTGAGTGGTCGTAAACACGATGTCAGAATTTATTTAATGTTGAAATGAAAAATGAATTTTTAACCGTATCTTACGAAGTGCTTAAAATATTTTTTCAAAGTTAATATTTTAGAATCGTAAACACGATGTCAGAATTTATTTAATGTTGAAATGAAAAATGAATTTTTAACCGTAAGTGTTTAAAATATTTTTTCAACGTTAATATTGTTAAAATGTTAAAATTAGTTAAAATGGTATATTCTTTTAAAAAATTCGTCAATATCCGACGGAGTTATTTTATGTTAAAATGAAAAATGAATTTTTAGGCCATTATTATTTGTGCAGATGGAAAATGTACTAAAGGTTTTCCGAAAATTTTCACGATCACAAATGTTGACGGATATCCAATATATCGTCGAAGAAATCCCGATAATGGCGGACAATCTTATCATCTATGGCGGTCATTCTATGTCAACAACATAGATATTGACATTGATAACCGTTGGGTGGTCCCATATTCGCATCTGCTGAGCAAAACATTCAATGCTCATATTAATGTTCAGTTCTGCAGTTCAGTGAAGAGCATTAAATACAGTTGCAAGTATGTGAGTAAAGGCAGTGATATGGCTGTATTTCGAGTTGAAAATACCAATGTGAATGCTCCTCTGGTGAATAACAACGATGAAATAACACTTTACCAAATTGGCCGGTACGTCAGCTCCAATGAAGCTGTTTGGCGTATCTTTGGTTTCCCAATGCATGAACGGGATCCAGCAGTTCTTCATTTAGCCGTCCATCTTGAAAATGGCCAGCGCGTATATTTCACGAGCGAGACAGCGATTTATCATGCTATAAATCCACCAAAAACTACACTCACCGAATTTTTTGAATTGTGTAATCGTGCGGATGCTTTTGGTGCTTTTGCACGGACATTACTCTATTCAGAAGTACCACGCTATTTAACATGGGCTCCAACAAAAAAAATGGATGCCCCGCAAGCAAGGCACGCCGATTGATGCATGCCCCGGTTTATTCAAATCAAACACCTTGGGACGAGTATTTACAGTCAATCCAAGGCAGACTGAGTGCTTTTATCTTCGACTGTTATTGGTTAATGTCATCGGCCCTTTGTCATTTCAAGATTTACGTAAAGTGAATGGACAACAGTATCTAACGTATAAAGATGCATGCCTTGCACTCGGCTTGCTGGAAGACGACAACCAGTGGGAGTGTATACTTGCTGAAGTAGGACTGAACTGTACAGCAAAACAAATTTGTCTACTATTCGCTATAGTGTTGACTACATATTTCCCGGCCCGAGCAGAGACATTATGGGATAATCACAAAGATTCAATGACTGATGATATATTGCATCAACATCGTTCACGGTGCAATGATCTAACGATAGTATTCAGTGACGCTATGTACAATGAAGCATTGATTGCTATTGAAGATCTTTGCATTATGATTGCCAACTTACCACTCAGTCATTTCGGTATGCATTCAACAAATCGAAATGCATCTGATTTAATAAGCACTGAATTGAATCGTGAACTACAATACAATACTGTAGAAATGGCAGCGATTGTTGCTCGCAATGTCCCACTAATGAATGAAGAACAAAGAACCATTTACGACCGCATCATGCTCGCAGTTTTGGCAGGACAAGGTGGATTCTTTTTTTTTTTTTTTTTTTTTTTTTTTTTTTTTTTTGGGTGCACCAGGTGGAACTGGCAAAACATTCCTTATTTCGCTAATTCTCGCGGAAATACGATCAAATAATGGCATCGCATTGGCTGTTGCATCATCTGGCATTGCGGCAACTTTATTGGATGGAGGCAGAACAGCTCATTCATTATTTAAACTGCCACTAAATATACAAAATAACCCATATGCAGTGTGCAACATAAAAAAAACAATCGTCCATGGCCACAGTGCTGAAATAGTGTAAAATTCTTATCTGGGATGAATGCACTATGGCACACAAACATTCAATTGAGGTGTCGAACAGGACATTGAAAGATATAAAAAACAACTACAAACTATTTGGCGGCACTCTGTTACTCTTTTCAGGTGATTTCAGACAAGCACTTCCCATTATTCCGCGTTCAACATACGCTGATGAGATCAACGCGTGCTTAAAATCATCGTCATTGTGGCGTAATGTTGAAAAAGTACAACTGAAAGTAAATTTGTGCGTTCAAAAGCTTCAAGATCCATCCGCTGAAACATTCTCAAAACAATTGTTAGATATCGGCGATGGAAAAGTTACTACAGATGAAACTGGATGCATAAAATTACCGACCGATTTCTGCACAATCATTGATTCTCAAGATGCTCTTATTGACCAGATATTTCCCGATGTACACGGACGATACACAAATCATGAGTGGCTGGCAGAAAGAGCAATTTTAGCAGCAAAAAATGTGGACGTCAACTAATTGAATCTCAAGATACAACATTTGTTACCAGGAGACTTGGTGTCATACAAATTTAATGATACAGTTTGCGATGCCACCGAAGCTGTAAATTATCCAACAAAGTTTTTAAACTGATTGGATTTACCAGGCATGCCACCGCATATTTTACAACTGAAGGTTGGATCTCCGGTTATTTTGCTTCGTAATTTGAACCCACCACGGTTGTGCAACGGCACGCGATTAGTCATAAAAAAATTAATGAAAAATGTTATCGAAGCCATCATTTTAAATGACAAATTCCGAGGTGAAAATATATTACTACTGCGAATTCCTATTATACCCACAGATGTGCCAATTCAATTTAAACGCCCTCAATTTCCAATTAGATTGTCATTTGCAATGACTATCAATAAGTTTCAGGGCCAAACGATGTCTGTCTGTGGCTTAGATTTGAGCACATCATGTTTTTCACACGGACAATTATACGTGGCTCTCGAGTGGGCAAACCATCCAGTTTGTTTGTATTGGCGAAAGATGGGATAACAAAAAATACTGTACACTCTGTTGTATTAAGGGATTGATATTGTTTTTTAGTAACATTGTTATAAGTAGCGATATGTATATAATTTTAAAGAATCAATTTTAATAAATTAAAAAAAATAAATGATTGGTGTTTTGTTATTTTTATATTCTTTCACCATTCACAGCGCTCCATACATCTTCCACTTATATACCACATCCTTACACACTTACAATAAGTTAGTTATTTTTTTCTAGCAAAATATTCTCTAGAAATAATTTATATGACAAAACAACGTTTGTCGGGTCAGCTAGTATATATATATATATTTATCTATATACAGGGTGACCGTAATTAAACTTGGACTATTCAGAGCATTCTGTAGTGGATAGATTTGTATATACACATTTCAAAGGATGCGCTCTAGGGATCTGCAAAAATAAATTTTAAATATTTTTTTTCAATTTCCTCTCCGAGGGTACATACATCAAAATATCAAACAAGAATTATAGTCAAAATGCTTGAAAAGTTTTGTAATAAATAAATGTGGTATAATCAAGCCATATCGACATTTAAAACTGTTCATTTTGCACAGGTTTTTTCTTGCAAAATTTTACAGATGACAAAGAATTTACCCGTTCATTTTCCACTTCCTTAACCGGCCCGTTCCCCCGATCTTAATATGTGGGGTTTTTGGTTACGGGGTCATTCAACGAGTTTGATTTTTAAAAGAAATTTGGAACTTTGGCTGACTTAAAGGACAATGTAACGAAGCATGTGCGGAGGATCAGCTGAGATCAGCTGTTGAACACACTGGCTGCAGATTTTACAGATGAATGATGGGGCCCACATTGAACAATAGGATCTCCATCGATAAACAATATGCAAATTGTAACAAAACAATAAAATTTGTAATAAATAAAGTAGTTTGTATTAAAATTTGTAGCTTGTTCGTATTTTGATGCCTGTTTCCTCAGAGGAGAAATTAAAAAAAAAAAAAAAAAAAAATCAGATTCCTGGATTCCTTTGAAATGTCTATATGCAAATTTTCGACTCAATATTCATTTTAGTTAGAACTACAGAGTGCTCTGAATAGGCCAAGTTTAATTATGGTCGCCCTGTATATATACATAATAATATCAGATAAAGTGATTTTTATCAAGCAGTATGAGTATTTATAAGGTTTTTGCCCTCCTTCCCCCTCCCCCTCTCATTGGCTGATTAAAGATTTATGCAAATTACATATTTAAAACGGTACTTTAAAGTCCATTAAAGTTTTGAATCAAGATTAAAAAATTGATCTGTTTTTGTCTTCTGTCGACTCTATTTGACTTCCAAAAGTGTTATGAATCACAAACCGTAATAAGACGGTCGTTCAACTCTCTCGACTTCACTTAATTCTCTTCTCAGAATTCTAGGATCAAAGCGAGATTGCCTGCAGAATGATAAAGCGCTTCCACGTTGTGTGTGTGCCCTTCCGCATTCGGACAGTGTTAATGAGAGAGGGCGTTTAATACGGCCGAATACGGATTTAAAAAAAAAAAAAAAAAAAAAAAAAAAAAAATGAAATAAAGGAGGTCGTATCGTCTGTGATAAAGCAGATTAAATTTGCTTTCTTTTTTAGTAAATCAATTCAGAGAATAATATTGAATTCGACGGTGTTATTTTATTTGCAAAAGACCCATAAGCTAAATAAAGAAATAGAATGGGAGTTCGATTCTATACGAGATAATTGGGTCTGCAGACGAGAGCATCAAATTGGCCTGTTGGTGAGTTTGGGGTCGGGTTCGCTTTAATTTTATTATCGGGATTGGAGTAATTGATATTTTCTTCAAATGAAGATCGTTTATGGACTGAAGATTTGATTCTGGCGAATCCAGTTCTCTTACGATGAATATACAATTTGTAAGCAAACATTGATTACCGATACATTGTTTTTGAGTTAATTTTTGCTTCTAATGAATGGGCTTCACAATGTCATGAATAAAAATTTTACGAGGTAGACACCATAAATTATTAAAAAAACATTCAACAAACTGATTCGGGTTTTAATAATTAATCCTTTCCCGGCTCAATTTATTTCGCGTTTGAAGTAAAGAAATTTCAATTTTTTGAATGTTTATTTTCATTAGATATATATTTTTTTAGACACAATAACACCATTCGCATATGACACTTCTCTAAAAAAAAAAGTAACAAAAATATATTTAAACAGAAGTAAAAATTACCTTTAAATTTGGCTTTCTGCATTTCGCCTGTTCAAGATAAGCAATGAAGGGGTTAAGAATGTTTCTTTAATAGGCGGGAAAAGTAGGCACAACTGCAGCATAAAAGCACGGAAATGCATAAAAACACAATGTAAGTGGCAAGATAAAATAAAGAGCAAGTTTCTTAAAAATAAGGTCATGGCATAGGTTTCAGATTGTTGCTTTTATTCCGCACATGTGCCTTTTTTTTTTTTTTTTTTTTAATTTACTTGATGAAAAGCCAAATTATTTTACCGTTGCTTTTTTATGTCACAATAAGGAGGATTGCTTTAATATTTTTCCATGACTAAATTTTAAAGCATTGTATAATCCATATATATATATATATTTTTTTTTTAAGAGAAGAAAATTCCTGTAGTTTTTTTTTTTTTTTTTTCTATTATTGCAATAAATAATATATCAATGATTTTCATCCTTGTTAAATACTATAGTAGCTATTACGGATCGATCAAAATTACGCTGCCTGTCAAAGATTTTATCCAGTTGTATATAGTCTAGTTCACCGAAAACAATTATTTGGGAATTCATCTCATCAAATAATTTAAAATTCAGTTAAACAAGAACAACTTACAAGACTTTTTGTGTCATGATAAGCCTGTTTTTATTTTATTTTTATTATTTATTTATTTGTAAAATAAAATATACAAACACTTTGCAAATTGTTTGAGAAATTTAATTGTGGTCATTATTATTTAGTTTTAAAAAAAAAAAAAAAGAGAGAGAGAGAGAGAGAGAGAGAGAGAGAGAGAGAAACTTTTCGAAACTATGAATAATTTATAAGCGTTCAAATAAAGCTATTTCAACTTTTTAGAGTTTAAAAAAGATATGCAGACTCTACATTGAAAAAAGTTAATACAGAAGTGCCTTAGATTTCCTAAAGAAATGTGCGCCTATAGTTAAAAAATTTCAGATGCATACAAAAGAAATTATTTAAATACCATAACTTTCTAAAATCTTAAAATAATTTCCAAAATAAATATTTCCACCCATTGAATAAAAATACCCATAAAACAGGTGTTGAAAGAAAATGAAGGGGTATATAGGTGTTATGGTCGATTGACTACACAAGGGCTCCTAGATTCGGATGAAGAGCCTAGCATCTTTCTAAGGAGTATTAACCCGTATTTCCCTTTTTTTTTTTTTTTTTTTTTTAATTTTACCAAATGGCTAGGCCAACGAGCACGATATGGGATTCTAAGCCCTCCTCCATCTCCTATCTAAATGTTAGCGAATAGACACTCTCAGAGACTGATGGAGAAATCAAGATGAATGAAAACTATGTAAGATAAACACTATGAATCGAAAAAAAAAAAAAAAAAAAAAACCAGGCAGCAATAGTTTCCAGGCAAAAAAATTTGCCTTTTTCAATTTATAGTGTTAACTGACAAAGTTTGAATTACATTTCATATTTTCTTTTCTTTCTTTTTCCCCCCCCTTTGAAAAGATTGGCACTATTTTGGAACGTTTAATAAATTTTGCAGTTATACAGTCGGTAACAAAAGTCTCCGAACACTAGCAAAAATTCCTGTATAAAAAAAAAGTACACTTAATACAGTTTTGTTAAATAAATCCTTGTCGAATCCTGTTCTTAGTCAGTCTAAAAACAGGATTCAACAAGGATTTATTTGACAAAACTGTATTAAGTGTACTTTTTTTACATAGGAATTTTTGCTAGTGTTTGGAGACTTTTGTTACCGACTGTACAAATTCCTCATGAGTGATAAAAACGAGGAAGGTAAAATAAAAAACATATAGTGAAAGGGCAGATTTGATAAATGACAATTTTATGAAGCTGAATGACAAATATAATACAGTGTGAAGTGGAGATAATCGTAACCTCATGACTCATCTGATATTCTGAATTTGGATCTAATAGTCATCATAGCTGTTTGTTTAAACCAGGCTTGTCCAACCCGAAATACGTGGTGGGCCGCATTGTAAATCTGTTTTATCCAGGAGGGCCGCACTGTATATATACGTATGTATGTATGTGTTTATACATGTTTGTGAATGTATGAATCATGTATGTGTATCTTTTTTTTTTTTTTTTTTTTTAGAGAAAAGAGGATGAGAATTTAGAGCGAAAAATACCGTAATTTCTGGTAGATAACCCGTAGGTAAGATGTGCCATTTCTCCCCCAGAAATTTTATTTAATAGAGACGTCTATACTTTTTCGAAGGAAGAGCTCGTACAAATATAAATTTATTTATTAATTGAAATTTCTGGTGCAAAACTGGATTATATAACCTGCGGGGTATCTACCAGAAATTACGGTACATTAATATTAAATTATTTTCATTTATAAATTAACAGTACAATCGTCAAACATTTATGACTATACATTAATAGCCGTAATAAAAAGATTGAATAGTGTATTTAATATATATTTACAAAAGTGTGTTGTTTGTTTATTTAGGTAGGTTGAAAGGTATTTTCACTTCAAATTTTCAGAAGGGATTTATTAATGGTTAACCAAAGTTCTCAGACCTTAAATATTGTTAATTTCCTCGCGGTCCGCAAAATACTACATAGTGGGCCGCGGGTCGGTCACCCCTGGTTAAAACCGTCTATACTACACTTACGAGTCTCAGTTAACCAAATCAAAACGAAACCGTGATAGTTTTAGAAGTTTGAAAAATTGCACATACTTCCTTCTCCAACAGAATACCCCTCTCTAAATTCAGAGCTTTGCAGTTGCTATATTTGTGAAGTAAACTTCATAGTTTTTTTATTTTGTAAAAAAACTAAACTTTGTATGTAGATTCTCAATATAACAATAGGTTTCATCTAATTCTAAACCTTTTTGGTATGTCATTCGTTTTTTACCCTTTACCCCAGGAATTTTCTATGTCAAGTAAGTGTGACCAGGGTGTTTTTACACTTCTTTCCCGCACGCACCCTAACTGAATAACTTATATTTTTTTACTTTGGTTTTTTTCAGTTCAGTCTTTTTGTTTTAAATAAAACCATTTTTTTTTATAGGTTTTGTTGAATTGTTAAGAAGTATAATATGCGAACTGCTAGATTTTTACCATTCACAAACCGTACACATATATCAAGTACTGTATAGGGTTGTAGTAGAATGAAGTACACTTGCCCCAAACTATGGGGAAAGTGGAACCATAAAACATAAAATGTTCGTTTTTTTTTTTTTTTTTTTTTTTTTTTTTAAAGTCAATTGGATATAGTTTGTGGCTTTACAATTGTCAGAGGTGTAAGTATAACAGAAACTCAGCAAAATGTGGCCAAAGTCGAACAATAAAAACATTTTTATATTTGACCCACTACACTCGAATTAGTTCTTATAATTAACTTTTACTTTCTGCAAAATAAAACTGAAATATTTTTATCGTATATATATAAAAGAAATTCTAGGAATCGAATGTGCTCGAGAAATTAAATTTGTAAAAAAAAACTGAGACAAAAACCTAAACATCAGGAAAAGTAGTTATGTTTTTAAAATTTTACCTTAATTTAAAAAATTCAAAATATAGAAATGAAACCAGTGTGTCGACTTAATTTAAATACATTATATCTCTTTGAAAGATGCCGAACATTCAAACTATTGCCTATAATGTTTCAAGTAACATAATATTTGCATAATTTTCGAATTTATATACTCCACTCAACATCGAAAACATATCCATTATCTGTCTTCAAAGAAAAACAACAGACTTCCATTGTTGTTACCAAAATACTTGCTCCACAACACACGAGAGGACGCCAAAAATAGCGTGTAATCGAACGCCCAAATGAAGTGGTCATCACAATCTGAAACATCCTAATTTAAAGTACGGCTATTTGTATGCAGTATTCGTATTGAATAACACTGGGAATGAAATTAAATTTCATAATTAGACTGATAATATCAAGAAATGCTGAAAAAAAGGAATCTATTTTTTATTTTAAATAAAAAATCAGCCGAGGACGAGGCGTAATTTGATTCAGAATTTTAATCAAGTTTCATCGAAGATGACTCGAATATCATATTGTATTTTGCCATTTTATATAATTTATATACCTGCATATTTTAATTTTTTTTTTTTTTTTTTTAAATATCGCCTGACATTTTGTATCCGACACTATTACAAAACTGTTGTTAAAGTTTTAAATGACTTTAACATTTTTATTAAATTTCTAAAGGTTCTAAAGATTTTAAAATCATTCCTCTTTGTATGTTGGAGACTTCAGTTAATGCGCACTTTGATATACTTGTGATATAAAAAAACATACATATTTTAAATCGATTTTTTTTTTTTTTTTTAATTTCAATAGAACTGTATTTAACTCTAATAGAACTTTATTTAATAGTAGAAAACTCCCTTTTATTTTAAACGTGAAAATATTTTATATCTCTCTCACATATACTCATCTTTCGATTGTTAACCGAATTCCTAAAAATATATACTGCCATTTCACAAATGCTGCATCTTTGCACAAGTACACGATCACTTTTGACATAAACTCGACTATTTGATCTCTTTAAAAAAAAAAAAAAGCTATTAGATTCTACCACTTTTACACTCACTCTTCGTTCGAATTTGCATAGAGTCAATCAATACGTACATGTAAATTCTTAATCGCTGATATTAATTAGGATGTTGGCAAGTATGTAGATCTATATTAATTTACATTCCTACAAGAAAAATTTGGAAGAATATATAGATATTATTATTATTATTATACATCATTACTAATATCTGGACATATCAACATTTCTAATTAATTCTGGACTACTGTTAGTACCCGCCTTTTTTTTTTTTTTTTTTTTTTTTTTTTTTCTTTTCAAACTTTTCTATTTGTAGTGTAATTTTCTTAGATATGTATTTATGATTAATTTCACGACATTGCCAATACATCTACATTTCTGTTTTAAAAAGAAAGGTTATGTAAATATAGCTATATATTTCAATCCAAATTTGTATAAACTGGCTGTTTCAGAAAGAACAAAATTTATAAATCAAACATTTCATTAAATACGATCATTCTGGATTAAATAACTAGTTTCCGCCAACAGGTACGCTAATCTAAGCCACTTCAAATTGTAGATGTGATTGAGTTGATGTGTAAAGCTCGAATGAAAGTCAAATAAATTTTAAGTTTTATTAAGTTTGCCTGATTAAAGACGTTGGTTTTCATTTTAAAAATTTAAAGGCAGCTTGGATATTTTACAGTTAGAAAATAAAATCTGATTTACCTATTAATAAATATTTAAATTTAAGCAACCGTATGAATATTTTGTGATACTAATACTTTTACTACTACCTGATATTTTATACTACTTTTATATTAAGACTTATTAATGACTTATTATGACTTATTCAATCCATTTGAAAATATATGTTAGATATTCCCAAAAACATAGAAACATACCATACAACATTCATCCTATTAAAATTTTCGTTAAAAGATTTTCATCTTTTTTTTTTTTTTTTTTTTTTTTTTTTCTTTTTTTAAGTTAAAAATATTGGTTCAAATTCGCTAGTGATGCGCAAATATACAGACAGGCAAAGAAAATATTAGACATATAAAATGTATATTTTTGAGACAGTTTAGTTTATAATATTTTTATATGTTTCAAGTTTCATTAATTTTCTTTATTTAATTTAGAATAATAGGTTTATAATAAATGATAATTAAATTATTATGGATTTATGAAAATATGAGCTGAAATCAGCCAGATTGAAAATTTTGGTATAAAATGGTTCGAGCCGCCCTTTTCTTCGTTTGAGGAGCAATTTTATTGGAATAGTAGTAAAATGCAAGTATTCAGATCGGCGGTACTGAGCTGAAAAAGTTTTTTGTTCTTTTTAGTGCATTAATAAAAGGGCATTTTATTTTATTTTTTAAATAAGTGTTCTTTTCCTCTTTTTTCTTTCTGTAATATTTAATAATTTTTATAATTTTGATGCGCTACTTAGATTGAAATCGCTGTTGCTAAATTAAACTTCTTGGCGAAAAATGTTCGGTGTACTTCAACGCAAAAATTTAAAATATCGCCCAGGAGGATCTATAAATAAAACTGATTTTAGTACAACATATATTTGCATCGTAAACTATATTAGCACTTTATCAATGTGTAAAAAAAATTTTAAGTGATAATGATGTCAATTTTTGTGAGATGCGTAATTTATTTATTTATTATTATTATTTTTTTATTGATCACGTTTAGATAAATGTATTTATTTTCCTGTCGAAAAAGAAAAAAAATATAAGCTCGTAAATTTTTTTGGCAACAATTAAATTATGGATAAAATTTTAATGGCTAATTTTGGGCTATTATTAGCTTAATATTTTCATATTTTTATTAATTAAAAGAAAACTAATCAATTATGTTAAAATGTTTTAGTTAAATTGTAGTGTCAGACACGACTAATATTTTAGTGTAGACCCGAAGTCTTCAGGTGGTCTGATTGCTGAGATATAAGCAAAAAGATGTGACACATTCGGACAAACGCCGGTGACAGACAGAGCGGGTATAAGAAAAGGTCTTAAATAGTTATCGTTTAAAACTTTACACGTGAAAAGTATTTGTTTTCCAATGTACACTTGATTCCTCATTTTATTAACATATTTTTGAATATACTTCAGACTTACTGCTTTAATACATTAGATTGTACATTGAACTTTTGTTTATAATTAGACACACACACACACACATATATATATATATGCAATTATCTGTGGAAAAATTTAATTCTCTTATTCAATAACATAACTGTATTTTTTGTAACAAAATTTAAATTGAATACTTGTATCATAACATAACTTTAACATTACTTTATTGCGGAGGGATCGAGTTGGGGGTCAGAAGTTGTGAGCTCAGGTCGGGATGCGGGTCGAAAGTCATTTTGAAGGTCGGGTGCGGGACAAGTTTAAACTCCATGGTCAGGACTCTAATTTAATGTATGTAAACGGATGTATAATACCGTATAAGAAAGAAACTAGAAAGAAGAAAAAACTGCATACATCATCAAGGGATTTCCGTTATTAACGAATGCGACTATTATTCATTATAATCCTCTTTTTCTTTCTAAATTTATTTAAGTATTTACTTCTCTCCTTCAAAGTTTAGATAATATCAAGAAGAAAATCGAAAAGGGGGGAAAATAAATAAACAACAACAATAAATTAATTAATTAAATAAAAAATTAAATACTATATGATTGAAGGAAAAATGTAATGTTTTAGGGATTTTTTATTTGCTACTAACAACTTCGTAATATAAATTTCATAATATATTGTGATATCGGAAATCACATATTCAAAATTACATATTATCTTTTAAATTTAATTCAATTCCCATTCCCATCTTTATAAAGAGCTATTCTGAAACATTTATAGCATTTAAAAATTAAGTCAGTTGCGGTTTCTCAGCTGAAAATTGAGTGTTGCTCATGGGTTCTTTGAGATTTGAGTTTGGCATCATATTGCGTTTTTTGATGAGAAGCAACTGAGCCAAACTTTGATCACTTTTTTGTTGACTCTCAACATGTAAAGACACTTCGTTGTATTTGCTCCGAACTCCCTGTGTCCTCGTCCTCTTTCATGAAGAATAACTTTTTATCAAGGTGTTTTTTAAAATGTTGTCTTAGTCAAGCTGTTATTACTGGAATATTTTGTCAAGAATTAAAGTAAATAAAACTTATGAAGTCAGCAAGTTTAACTTGGTTTGTTGCTATCTCAACGCAACTGCGGCCACTTTCATGAAAGGATACTGAAAGTTCCTCATTCTACTTCGGTAGCGACTCTCTTCATCAACAAACTGAATTTATGAAGCAAAAATTATAATTACGTTTAAACAATATATCTAAACAGATCAAGAAACAATGTAACATATATAGTGCAAAATAAAAATTTAATTTAAAATAAGAATAATAATAATAATAAGTAAAATAATTTTTTTCAGAAGCTTTTTATTGAAATTGGATTTTTGTCATCGTGTCCTTGTGTCACGCTGAGAAACAAGGCGTGGGTCTTTGTGTCACTTTTATGTAAATGTAAGCAACTTTTTTCGTCGCTCGTTAGTTAAGTTGGTTAAAGCGACGTATCAATAATGCGACGATCGTGGGTTCGATCCTCGAAGACCAATGTGTTCCTTTCTTGCAGATAATAAATTAAAAAGATGTCGATTACAAGAAAATCTTTCATTGTCTGTACAGTATCTTAAGATATTTTGATTAGTTTTTTTAAGAAGATTTTTTTCAGTTACTGAAGCGTAGAAACTAAAAATTTAAGTAAAAAAAAAAAAAAAAAAACTAGAAGATTTTTATCGTGGAGCCCTAAAAAGTATAAAATCAAAATTTATTTTTCAGAGACATGCTATAAAAAAAAATTCAAGAATGAGAAAACTTTAAAGAAAAATATAGATATTTCCCTTTTGCAAGAAATGAAAATTTTTAAATATTCATAATATTTTAAAAAGCATTTGGGAACAAATTTTTGTATAAGTATTTGTTAGATTTTTCTTGCATATTCTATGACTTTTCTTCACTGTTCTTTGACTTTTGGTTTGAGCGTCATGCTGATATCTCGATGGTTGAGGATTCAATCCTACTAGATACTATGTGTTAATTTTTGCAGATAACTAATTAAAAAGATGTGAATTGATAAAAGAAAATCTTTCAATGTCTATATACAGTGTCCTAAGAATTTCCGATTAGTTTTTTAGAAGCTTTCTTTTTTTGTAACTAAAAAGCACAAAATAAAAATTTAAGTAAAAATACATTTTTTTAACATTAGAAGCTTTTTATTGTGGAGCCCTAAAAATCATAAAATAAAAATTTATTCTTGCAAAGATATGCTATAAAGGAATGAAAGTTTCAACACTAAGAAAATTCTAGAGAAAAATATAGATATTTCTCTTTTACAAGAAAGGAAAAATTTTAAATATTCAAAATATTTTAAAAAGCATTCGAGATGTTTGAATTTTATGGCTTAACGAATACTTATACAATAACTAACAACAAAGAATATTGTTCTCGAATGCTTTTTAAAATATTTTGAATATTTAAAATTTTTCCTTTCTTTTAAAAGAGAAATATCTATATTTTTCTCTAGAATTTTATTTGTGCTGAAACTTTCATATCCTTAGAGCATATCTTTGCAAGAATAAATTTTTATTTATCATTTTTAGGGCTCCATAATAAAAAGCTTCTACTGTTAAAAAATGTATTTTTACTTAATTTTTTTTAATAATCAAAAAAAAAAAAAAAAAAAAAAAAAGATCGAAATTTTATTGCTATGAAAACCTCAAAAATAATTTCTTTTAGTCTATTATTTTGCAAATAAGCTATGCTATTTAATAAGCTAACTAATTGCTAAATTATATAAATACATAATTACGTAAGATGCTACAATGAATATATCGTCTATTCATACAGAAAAGTAAAAAAAAAAAAAGAAATGATAAAGGAAATAGTTATAAACATAGATGTATATCTGAAGTATATTATTTTTCAGAAAATCAATACATCAAAATTCTCTTGAAGAGAAAAAACTGAAAGATTCATGTCCATTTTTTTACTTTCTTCTATATGTAATATAGAGAAAGTATTGGATTCATGAAAATTTTTTACCTCTGTTTTTTTACTGATTTACACGTTTTGGGATGTCCTGAACACGAATTGATAGTTTTTAGAAAATGTCTGTGTGTGTGTGTGTGTATCACGAATTTTGTGTCCACTGTATCTCACGAACCAATAAATGAATTTTAACCAAATTTGGTATTTAGTTGCACCCTGAAATAAACTGATGCTGATCAGATTTGGGGATCAATCGCTCAACAAGTGGCGCTGTGATCGCATTTTTTTTTCTAAAATTTTAACATGGTAGTATAGGATAAAACTTTAAACTTGTGATTGTAAAATTAATATGAATTATTGATAATAGTAGTAGTTAACTAGGAAAAATATTTTGTGCATGTGGGGGCATCGGTTCTCCCCTGAAGGGTATATTTTCAGGACTGGTATCTTTCAAAAGGTCTCGTCAATACCTTTAAAACGAATTGTTGAACTATAAATCTGTGATAATTTAAAACATAGTTATCGATTTTTTTTTTTTTTTTTTTACTTTTAACAAAAAAAAAAAAAAAAAAAATACGTGTGGCACTCGAGGACTGCCGCGGTAAAGCTATTGCATAGCATTTTTTATCAACTTATGCAATTATAATTATTTATTTATTTTAATTATGCAGTATTTTTTTTTCTTTGATATTAATTCAAGTTTTTTCTTTGATATTAATTCAAGTTTTTTCTTTGATATTAATTCAAGTTACACTTTTTTAGCGTGGTGACCGATAAGAAAACAAATTTTTTTCTTTTATTGAATAAATGAGAATATATCCGCAATGAGAATATATAAAAAATATCCGCAATCGCTTTGTAGGTATCGAAAACCTCGATGTACCAAATTTGAATGATCTAACTCTATTTTTTGAGAAAAGGTATTTTAATAGGTTTTTAAAGGCCTGCAAGACGAATGGGCATATTCAAGTTTTTTCTTTGATATAATTTCAAGTAACACTTTTTGAGCGTAGTGACCGATAAGAAAACAAATTTTAATAGAAAAAAGGTATTTAATAGGTTTTAAAGGCCTGCAAGTCGAATGGGGATATTCAAGTTTTTTCTTTGATATTAATTCAAGTTACAATTTTTGAGCGTGGTGACCGATAAGAAAACAAATTTTAATAGAGAAAAGGTATTTAATAGGTTTAAAAGGCCTGCAAGTTGAATGGGGATATTCAAGTTTTTTCTTTGATATTAATTCAAGTTACACTTTTTCAGCGTGGTGACCGATAAGAAAACAAATTTTTTTCTTTTATTGAATAAATGAGAATATATCCGCAATGAGAAGATATAAAAAATATCCGCAATCGATTTGTAGGTATCGAAAACCTCGATGTACCAAATTTCAATGATCTAACTCTATTTTTTGAAAAAAGGTATTTTAATAGGTTTTTAAAGGCCTGCAAGTCGAATGGGGATATTCAAGTTTTTTCTTTGATATAATTTCAAGTTACACTTTTTGAGCGTGGTGACCGATAAGAAAACAAATTTTAATAGAGAAAAGGTATTTAATAGGTTTTAAAGGCCTGCAAGTCGAATGGAGATATTCAAGTTTTTTCTTTGATATTAATGAATAAGATAACAATAATAAGAAAAAAAATTTTAATAGAGAAAAGGTATTTTAATAGGTTTTAAAGGCCTGCAAGTCGAATGGGGATATTCAAGTTTTTTCTTTGATATTAATTCAAGTTACACTTTTTGAGCGTGGTGACCGATAAGAAAACAAATTTTAATAGAGAAAAGGTATTTAATAGGTTTTAAAGGCCTGCAAGTCGAATGGGGATATTCAAGTTTTTTCTTTGATATTAATGAATAAGATAACAATAATGATAAGAAAAGAAATTTTAATAGAGAAAAGGTATTTTAATAGGTTTTAAAGGCCTGCAAGTCGAATGGGGATATTCAAGTTTTTTCTTTGATATTAATTCAAGTTACACTTTTTGAGCGTGGTGACCGATAAGAAAACAAATTTTAATAGAGAAAAGGTATTTAATAGGTTTTAAAGGCCTGCAAGTCGAATGGGGATATTCAAGTTTTTTCTTTGATATTAATTCAAGTTACACTTTTTGAGCGTGGTGACCGATAAGAAAACAAATTTTAATAGAGAAAAGGTATTTAATAGGTTTTAAAGGCCTGCAAGTCGAATGGGGATATTCAAGGTTTTTCTTTGTTATTAATGAATAAGATAACAATAATGATAAGATAACAATAATGATAAGAAAACAAATTTTAATAGAGAAAAGGTATTTAATAGGTTTTAAAGGCCTGCAAGTCGAATGGAGATATTCAAGTTTTATCTGATCTACTTTATACACAAATTTTACGCGTACAGCTATTCACTGTTGTACATAGATGATAGATACCTATACACCTATATACTTTCTCACAAACAGCTGCTTATGTATTCGTCTGATTTCGGAGCAGCTCGTCTCGATCTGTGCGAGCTTCGTACAGCCGAAGTCTACCGAACTGTGTTAGGTTTTTTTTTTCGTTACGGAATTTTTCGATTCGGTCGCCGCGCTCAAAGCCCGCGATAAAAGCTATACAATAGCTTAAAAAAAAAAACTTAACGTATTATATATACATATATATACTGAGTGAATTTGTATAGGAAAATATAGAAGAAAGTCTTGTGGTGGCCACAATATACTAGTTTCTTTTTTAATTCAGAATTCTGACCATCAAAATTATTCACAATAAATGCTTCATTTATGATATGACAATTTATGTTTGTACGATCATCATCACTTCATTAGATTTTTTATGCAACTTACAAAATATATTTCGCAACTTATTTTGTTTACAAAGTTATCAAACAGAAAAGTATAGCAGATGTGCAAAGTCAATTAAGTTTGATATATATTTGAATATTAAAAAGCCCTATCGAAACCGGAAGACTCTGTTCTGAATTCGGTCCGTGTTACACAACCCAGCACGCTGCAAGACAGCAGGTCTATTTGTACATATATACGAGCAGATGTAAACGAGGTATGGCGCGTGTTTAATTAAGAAGAATATAATGCGGAAACCAAAACCATCGGAAATCATTAGCATAAACAGGGTGTTCCAATACTGTTGTTCAAAACCTCAAGGTAGCATGAGATGCTGATACACACAGAGAAAATAAAAATAATATTTTACACGTTTATAAAATAATAAATAAAAAACTTTGCCCGCAAATACTATAAACACCATCTAAGCAAAAACTTGCAGCAGTCGTTTCGAATCGAAAATAATAGCACGACCCTTCATCAATAGATGAAAAAAATAAGTATGAGAGAGCAGCATGAGAGTGGTAACATGAATACGTATTCGTGATGTTATTTCGACCCGAAATGGTTGTTGCTAAGTTTTGGAATTTATGATGCTTGCTTACAATGGTTTTTACCAAATTCTAATACATGCCAGTTTTAAATGCAATGTTTATAAATTCTTAAATGCACATTTAAAGTATTATATTTTTTTATGAATAAGAACATGTTATGTATGCAGTTTTCTTTATTTTAATTACAGCATTATTAGAAAAAAAATAGGTAAGAAGATTCAAATTTTTATTATTTTCCACATTTATAATTCAATCCAATAAATTTTATTATGCTTGAAATAAATGCACGTTTCTTTTAAACTTATAAAGCTATTAATATACTTATAAAACAATTTTAAATAATTGTATGAAAACGAATCCTTTTTTACTTTCTCTTAACCATATATGTGGTAGAAAAAGTATTGTTTTTGGATCAAATTTTCGAAATTGAACTTTTGTTATATGTACACGTTCTAGGGTTCCCTGAATTTGAAAAAGACGTTTTTAGCGGCTGGTTTGTGTGTGTGCTTGTCAGGGTTTAAACTGCCATTAGTTTTTTTAGCATTTTGCTAAAAGGTATCATATTTTGCTAAAACATGTTGGTCAAAATTTCGTTAAAAAGCTAAAACTGGATAACTGTATAAAATATCTCTATAATAACTCTGATTTTTTTTTTCTTTTTTTTTCTTTTTTTGTAATATTTGCTGGTAAAAACTACTAAAGGACTGAAATTTTTGGGAATGATTATTTATGTAGTAATTTGGATTTATTTTTAATTTTTAATGATTGAATTTAAATGCAAAAATATTTAAAAGTATGTCAGAATTCAGAATTTGATTCATAGAAGCATTCTTAGCACTAGTATTTCACGATTATCTTCCACTACACTTTACTTAATTTTTCAATTGCTTTTTCATTTTACACATATGATATGAGTACCTCTTTTCCTATTGTTAAAATCAAAACATAGATTCCCCGATTCACATTTTTAAAGTCACAAATACGGATGCTTGGTTAAAATCATCCATGAACAAAAGAATAGAAAATAAAACTGAGGATAACAAAGCTAAGTAAAAGAAATCAATGGTATCCAAAGAATTAACTTTTGAAAAAGCTAAAATAGTGCTTGCCTATTTTCGCTAAAATGCTAAAGTAATTTTTTTGCCAGGTTAAACCCTGGTGTTTGTTATCAGCAAATCTCAAGAACGAATTGCAGTAGAAATTTTAAACTCGGTATTCTACGTCTGTAACACATAATGATGATACACTAATTTTTTACTGAGATCAAGCAAATAGTTCGTGTACAGGGAGACATCAAGAGAATTCAAATACATTACGTCTATGAAAAAATTTCTGATAAGTACTTTTCTTTGTTCCTATATTTTTGTCGCGCAGTGTAATCTTAAATTAGAAAAACTCTAGTCTTAATTTTTTTCTAAATTATTCTTAAAACAAAAATGAGTCCGGGAATAGTGTTATTTTATGATAATGATAAACACAATTCAGATAATGTTATTTTATGAAAAATCAAAGAAAAAACCCTTTGTACCTATCATTTTGTCGTGGGGTGTATATATATATACAAGGTCTTTTCCTGGATATCTGTAGAAGTTTTAGTATTTTAAAGATTACAAATTCATGGAAAATTGCAAATCAAGAAAACTCACTTTAAAGATTTCAAAAACCATAAGAAATGTTGCCTGAATAAATATTTTATTGAATAAACCTAATGTAGTTCAATTTACAAATATTAAATAAAAATATAATTTTATATGAAATATAAAAATATAATTTTATATGAAATTTTTAAAATTGAAAATATTGAGTAAAATATAAATTTTATAAATTGAAACAATATGAATTTGAAAAAATATAAAATTTTTAAATTGAAATTTTATAATTGGAAAGTTTATAATTATATTTTTATAGTAATGTTATTTTTATTATTTAGTTTATAATAATATAATATTTATTATTTAGTTTATAATATTATTTTTAATATTTTGCTTATAATTATATTTAAATTTTATAATTTTCAATTTTATAATTTTATAATTAAAAAAATATAAATTTTTAAATTGAAAATTTAATTTTACATGAAATATAAAAATATAATTTTATATATTTTATATGAAAACTTCAGTGGTGGCAAGTCCCCTTCAGAGAAGAGTATTGTATACGAAAAAGATTTAGATTAACGGCTCTTGAAGTTCTTGTATATGTTTTGAGAAGCTTTAATTCAGTTTAATTAGGGAGTCGAGTATTAGAAAATGTGTGCCTCTGTATTTTGTAAATGTATTTAACTGAAAATTTTCTGGCACTGTAGTTAACGAACTATAAAATTTTGTATTTTCTTAGACTTAACGCTAGTCTAAGAAAATATGCTATTATATACCTATTTATTTGGCATGTATTCATGATAATTGGTTTATGGCCCATACCACATAACAGGTTCCCCTTTATTATGCACTTTTTCTTAATAATTAAGTCTCTGTATGCATTATTTTCCAATGATTATGTATCAGTATGCATTACATGCGATCACACTAAGCATCGCATATAAAATTTTTATATTAAAAAACTATGCTAATCATAACTTCTGATGATGATGTTACGTCACTTGTTTCAGATTTCTGCGATAGCTACATCTCAGCCTTAACATCATAGAATCGCACTATATAACGTGATTATTATGAAAAACTATGCTTACGACATATGATGCAAATAGGCCAATATTAGTAGTAGCAATGACTCTGAGAAATCAGAAATGCTGACCTATCTCACTGTGGTGGCCCTAGAACAGATGGTACTGGCATACTTGCCAACCATCTCATTATGAACCGTACAATTTTCAGTACCCGACTTTTCTTTCACACCAATAATTTTTTAGGGTAATTTTTGTCTTATTTAATCGTAACAACTTTTGGAGAGAATTGTTCTAAAAATATAGTGGTGTGAGAAAAGGGGCTTTTTTCTGGGGCGTTAACAATTGTACGGTTATTAATGAGATGGTTGGCAAGTATGTACTGGTATTCTTATACTATGTTTTTTGCAATAAAGGCAAAAACTATAACTCAGGTTTTATTGCACAGAGTGTGATGTAGAAATCACATATATTTTAAAAATTCTCTATTTTTAATTATAATCTATTTTATCGCTTTTTATAATAATTCACTCGTGTATTCAATATTAATCTTTAATAACTGCCGAATTCTTCTTCTATCAGTAAAATAAAAAAATAAAATAAAATAAATGTAAAAGATAATCAATCTCCTTGCATATTCTCATCATTTCCTATCATAAAGAGTAACACATGGCCCATTTTATTTATGTTCCTCTTAAATCACAGTAGCCTTATTCTTAACGTAATTTATTCAGTTAGACAAAATTATCCATGAACACAATTAAATCATAGCTATATTTTATGTATATCTATCCTTTGCGGTTAACTTTTCTCATGATGAATGTCTGGCGAAATTTAAGGTTTGCTTAGGGTTATCATATTATGGCAATCCTACTCTGTATTCAAATTATTAGCTTAATTTCAGTGTAACGTATCTTTAAAAAAACCACTTTTTATGTGTTCTTGCTGGCGATGAAATTAAATGCCAATATGTAACAATAATTTGAATTTGGCTGAAACATCATCATTCTTCTCCGATCGCTCCTGCTTACAACATACGGATGTAGTTCTTAAAATATTTATACGTTAGGGGCACCTTCCCTCCTTATTTTATGCAGCAAGTCAATAAAAAAAACTGTGCACCAATATTTGTCAAAATTTTATTGATTTCTAAATTTATTACTTTAAACACCTCTGGATAGAATCTTGGTTATTTTAATGGAAGAATTGTGAACTGTTACTAGCGGCAATCAACGCAAGTAGAAGTCTTTTTCACCTATACGAAAATATGGCCTAATGGAGATCATCGAATTGGGAACTTCTATTTACATTTTATCTACCTGCCACTAACTAAAAGAACTTCGCTACCTATCTGTACAAGAAAATCTATACAACAAACCTGGTGCCAAGTACTTTAGGAACCAGAGGTGTTATTAGCATTTATGTCGGGGAGGTGCCCCCCAAGGAAACAAAATTATTTTAATATTGATCAAATAAATAATAAAATTATCTGCTATTTTCGATAAAATTATGAACATTATTACAGGATAATTATGAACTTCTTGCAAGTGATTTTTATGAAGATACTCCTAAATATTTTATGCTTTGCTTTTGAACTGGTGTCTTCAAGAAAAGTACCCGAAGAAAATAAACAAAAAGTATGTGCTAAAATAGACTTTAAAATACATATGTGCATATAATAAGCGTCCTTATAGAAGGAAATATATATTTTAGTCTAGAAATGACTTTTTTGCGACTAAATATTTTCAATTGGATCTTAAAAAAAAAAAAAAAAAAAGAAAGTTATTGACTTTCATTACCCTACTGGATATTTTTTAACTTTTCGCCATGTGATTTTAGGAAGATACTTGAATGCCTTTTATCTACTATATGAAAGTGATCATCTTTAAACTTCATTAGATGGAGTTTTCCGAGCTGTTTTTACGTCTCAAGATAATATAATCATCTTCAATTATCCGATTTTATATTTTATTATTTAATAGGTGTCAAGATTTTCCATATTCCTGGAGATCCTATGTGAATCGAATTATTAACAGTGTTTCTGTCCCCTAGAATTTTTTATTTATCAGCGACTTTCGTGTTTATGAACTCTGATCCTGCAGAAGAGAACTACAGTGTCGTTAAGTAAGATACAAAACATTCGCTGTACTTTTTCGTATTAATGGTTCCAGGATTTGCGAATTTAAATGATCGAGTTATATAAATAAATCAATTTATCAAATCTTTAGCTACCGCTTTTATGGATCATCAAAGAAAAAGGTAGTTTCTTTTATATTTTATGTCTAAATTTTTAATCTTTAATGTAGCATTTAAATATTTTAATGCTAATAATTTCTATAAAAAATAATAATGATATAAAATATAAAGTTAGTTTATTTAATATTTCAACTACTTCAATTATTACTATTATTTAAGGAAACAATTCAATATATTAAAAGAAAAATATATATGATATGTATATGTAAAGAGAAGAACTCTTTTAATATTTATACACATATCATTTAAAGATGAGATATTTCATATTTGATGTTTTGTTATTGAAATGTTTTAATTGCTTTTATTTTATTTTATATTTTATGGGAGTTATTAAGTGCTTCCTTATTACTTGGTATGATATATATAGATACATTTTATTCATATTTTGTTTTTTAATACAGCAGTTTTTATTTGATATATATTTCTCGAGATGATAAATATACATTCATTTCTTGATATAAAAAAAATATATATACATTCATTTTTTTTATATTTATTCTATTTTTGCTATAGCAGTTTGCATACATATTCTGCTATCAAACATATTAAAATTTTATTTTTAGGTATGGCTATATATACACATTTTTTAACAAAATAATGGGTAAAAAAAAAAAAAAATCTTACCACAATTTTTATATTAATTAAATTTTGTATTTTATTACTTGAATATTTATTTTCATTTCTATCTATTGCCAATAAAAAAAAATATACATATTAATGATATTCATCAGTTTTTATAATGTAAGCAACTTAAATTTTTAATTTTCAATTGATTTTCTTCTTGCAGTCTCAAGCGCGCGGGAATGCAGTGTTTTTGTTGTGTTGCATATACCTTTGCATGGAAATATACGGCCGGATCGTTTTGCCATGTACAAAGATAAATTTTACACAACAACTTGAAAATCATTTGGCATATTTTGATAACTTTCCTTATCACATCCATTCTTTTTAATGCAATAATCCATATACCTGTTGGATTCGATTGAAACAGATATCTCATGTAATGATATTAATAATTTCATATATATATGTTTTAATACAATAGCAAGATTTATTACTAAATTTTAGTTTGATTTTTAAACTTATTTTAAATCTTATCATACTATTTTATTTTTTACCATTCTTATTTTTCTCAATTTTATAATGAAATTTGTTGTATTTTTGGCAAGTAGCAATGATATTAAAAAAAAAATATATTTAATTACTGCTTATATGATTTTCTTATGATTTTTAAATCAATTTATATAAGATAATAATAGTAAATATTTTTAAATAAGGATATGTATATATTTATAATTCTGCATATTTACAGAGTAATTTTATATTAAAATATTATGTTTTTAAGAATATTTTATTTTTTAATACCTCTGATTAAAGAAAAAGTATATCATAATAAACAGCAAGACGTAAGAAAATAAATAAATTTTTGTTCAAAATATTTTTAAATACCGATATGGTTCTTTACGGTAATTCTTGTGGTAAGTATTTCTTTTTACTTGATTTTGTAGATGTTTCTTCTGTGTGGATAAATATTTAATATTAGTTTATTTTTGATTGTTTTAGACTAATCAATCATATATTTTTAAATTTTAAAATCATTCTCATTTTGTTACTTGAAATTGTTGGAATGACATACAGTGAATGGTATATTTTCTAATCAATATACGCACACATTTTTGTTTCACATCTCACATTTTTTTAAAATCCATCCATGATGTGGATATATTAAAAAAAAAAGTCAGATATATTTTTATAATCATGAGCATATAAAAGAATATGTATAAAATTTCTTACAAATTCAGCTCAATTTTAAATGACAGTATTTCGTAACACAGTAATACACAAATTATACTGTTATTTACATATATTCCTTTTCATGTTGAAGTAAATTTTGGTTAAAATATGAACTTAATTAAATTTACATTTTGATTTAAATGTTATTGGTAAAATATGATGTAAATCTAAGTTCATTTAAATGTTTCTTATTACATGTTTGCAAGGTAGTTGTGCCAATTTAAATTTTACATGTTTTTCAAGATTTTTCCTCTTACTTACTTCAAAGTAAAATGACATAAAGGAAAGCATGGTGAATTAATAAATAATCAAATAAATAAATAAAGTAGAGTGTAATAAAGTATTACTTTTATTAATTTGTAAAAAAAAAAAAAAAAAAAAAACATGTAAGTAACAAAATTATGTGTTTCTTTCTGTATATATTTTTGCTGATTATGTACATGTGTTCTTATACATGCTTATTTTTGAGTCAGAACTTCATTGTCATTTGACTAATTTGGGGTCCGGTTGAATGGCAAATTTTTTCAATAGTACTTTTACACGTTTTTACACATTTCACTCACTAAGGCATGTGATAATTGGCCTCACAACCCAATTATTCTGGCATGTTCTCTTCGGAGTTTACACACTTTTCTCTGACTTAATTATTTGGCATGCCATGTGTTCACATATCACTTGATCGGCAATAGTGTAATCTGAGAGCTTTTGTTATTTTGTTGTTATAAAATATAGTTATTGATTCATAAAAGAGAAATCAATAATAATAGTAATGATAATGATGATAATTTATGCATCTTTAACATTAATTCACATGACCTTACCTCGCAGTATCTTAAAAAATAAATAAATAAATAAACAAATAAACAAAACAAAATTTATTTAATGCTAAATATTATAAATTTATCTATAACTAGTTGTTAATTTTATATTTCTTTCATATATTTCAAATAATTACTCATACTTTTTTTTCAATATTTTTAAAGGATCTTTTCACTTCAACTTACAAGTTTTGCTATACATGTATACATAATATACAGAATTTTTTCCAGTGTCACATTTTCTTATTTTCTAAAAATTATGTATTGGCACTTTACCATTTACATAGTTACTTCACATATATAATTTTTGTTTCACACATACACATTTTTTTTTTTGGCAATGTTTATACACACTTTCAGTAAATATAAATTTTACATGACCTTTTTTCTTCAACTTTGTTTATTATTGATGGTGTAAATTTTGCACATTATTATTGCTCTTATACATTTACACATATTTATACCTATTTATGCAATTTGGTGCTTCGGAACAGAGAAGATTTATTTATCCGATCATCTTGTTTCCCTCAAGGCACCCCAATTTAATTGCGGTTACACACACACACACACACACACTATCCATTTGAATTTTCTTTCAACAAGTTTTATTTATTTACAAAATTATGGTTATATTCAATAATATTTTATGCTTCACAAACATCAAATTTATTTTAATACTATATAAACACTGCATGTACTTCTTTTAAATTTTTATGTGATTATTGGTGTTACTCATGTTATTTTACATTTTAACAAACACATGAATTTAACACAGATATTTCTCAATATTTTTCACATGCTTACACAAATGAATGGTTTATATGTTTGCAGATTTACATTTTATGGTATATATAGATTTGGTATTTATGAATATATTAATTATTTTTGTACTTCATGGTATATTACCAATTAACCAAAATTTTCACACACACATTTGTTGATATAACAGTTATACAATTTTTTTAAGTATCCATCTTTCAAAATTTACAATAATGATCACCACAGATCATAGTTTCACACTTACCTTTTTTTTAGTGAAAAAGGACTATTGTGTAAAAAAAAAAAAAAAATATTTTGATCATTTAATAGGTTTCTCTGTGTAATTGTTTTATGTTGTAGTATTTATAGGTTTTTGGCAAGGTTTCTCTTTTTCACAAATTGTATAGACACATTTACACAATTAATTCATATTTACACATTATACACAACATAAAAAAAAAAAAAAAAGATATTTACCTTACAATTATTTTAGGTAAATGATTAATCAATCATACATATGATTGATTTGCCTTGTCCAGTAACTATAAAAAATACTTACTTCGAACATTTACGCATGAGATAACTTTTTTTTTACGCTACACACATTTTCATATTACTTTCACTTTTTAAACTTGTTTGCCCAATTTTTGTCAAAGAACCTTCATAACTATAAAAGGTATATATTACATATTTAAATCTTTGGCACTAAAATTTGGACATTACATGACAGTTTTCCTCTTATTTTGTTAATTAAAAAAAAATATGTTATGACAATTATAACACACTTACACATTCACACTTCGTACATAATAATTAATTTTTTCAATAAATTATAACCAGGTGTAAATATTTTTAATGATAATTTTGGACACATTATGATTACATTTTTTACAAATCAAAAGTTTTAATAACCGTTACAGATTCACACTTTTTTTAATTGTCCATAATATTTTTATTTAGTGCAATTGTTCTTTTGTGATATTTATACGTTTCAATAAGGCTTCCTTTTCACACATTCACACACATATTTTCATGTTTACACATTTTTTACACTTAACATAAAATTTACTTAAGCTTCGTTGGTAAATTGTTGATCAATCATTTTGCATGATTGATTTGCCTTAGCTTGAAACTGTAAAAAAAAATATTCACTCTAGACTCTTGCACAGATAATTAATATTTTCCCTCGATTACAATTACAGCATGAACATTCACATTTTAAATATTTGTAAATTATATGATTATTAAAAGTATACTTAACACTTTTATACATGAAAATAAAAATTCTTTTATTATAAATATAAAAAAGAAAAAGTAGTAAAAAAGAGAAATTCACATTACACTACAGAGATTTAACATGCACATTGTTTTACATCAGGCATTATTATATGTCACTTTAGTAAATAAACATCATCATATCTTATTAAATATTCATTTTCTCTCACCTATGTAAATACCAACAATTTATGAAAAAAAAAAAAAAAAAAAAAAAAAATTATGTCAATTTTTATCATACTGCAGCCATACTTAATTATTATTAACACAATTATTTACTAATGCTTATATGTGACTATTATAGATATTATGTGTTTTTATATCATGCTTTGCAAATGTATGCGAAAAGGCTATATAACAAAATGATATATGTATGTGTAATGAGCTCATAATTAAGCATATTATTGTCAGATAAGCTGACTTGTGACCTGTTTTGTTGGGCCCAATGTTAAATACATGCATATGCGTATTTTAATAATAAAGGAATATATATATATATATATATACAGGTCATTTGAATTTACCAAATAAGGGTAAATATAATGTGGACTATTACATATGTCCAGATATTTAATATATATATGCTACAGCTGTTTTTATTATGCGAAAGATTATGCATAATTTGATGTGGATGCTTTATAATTATTTTATGTCATGACTATATTTTTATTTCTTATATTTTTGTATGGGATGTGTGCCTCGTATAATATTCATTGAAGTTCTTTATATTTTTACATTTTTAGAGAAAATTACACTCATATAACAGTAATATCATCTAGTATTATAATAAATATTTACTCATGTAACAGCAAGAACATATAAAAATTTTTCTTCCTTCGTAAATTTTTTTCTGGGTGAAGGGGAGAAATATGTGATGTAGAAATCACATATATTTTAAAAATTCTCTATTTAATTTTAATTCAAATCTATTTTATCGCTTTTTATAATAATTCACTCGTGTATTCAATATTAATCTTTAATAACTGCCGAATTCTTCTTCTATCAGTAAAATAAAAAAATAAAATAAAATAAATGTAAAAGATAATCAATCTCCTTGCATATTCTCATCATTTCCTATCATAAAGAGTAACACATGGCCCATTTTATTTATGTTCCTCTTAAATCACAGTAGCCTTATTCCTAACGTAATTTATTCAGTTAGACAAAATTATCCATGAACACAATTAAATTATAGCTATATTTTATGTATATCTATCCTTTGCGGTTAACTTTTCTCATGATGAATGTCTGGCGAAATTTAAGGTTTGCTTAGGGTTATCATATTATGGCAATCCTACTCTGTATTCAAATTATTAGCTTAATTTCAGTGTAACGTATCTTTAAAAAAACCACTTTTTATGTGTTCTTGCTGGCGATGAAATTAAATGCCAATATGTAACAATAATTTGAATTTGGCTGAAACATCATCATTCTTCTCCGATCGCTCCTGCTTACAACATACGGATGTAGTTCTTAAAATATTTATACGTTAGGGGCACCTTCCCTCCTTATTTTATGCAGCAAGTCAATAAAAAAAACTGTGCACCAATATTTGTCAAATTTTTATTGATTTCTGAATTTATTACTTTAAACACCTCTGGATAGAATCTTGGTTATTTTAATGGAAGAATTGTGAACTGTTACTAGCGGCAATCAACGCAAGTAGAAGTCTTTTTCACCTATACGAAAATATGGCCTAATGGAGATCATCGAATTGGGAACTTCTATTTACATTTTATCTACCTGCCACTAACTAAAAAAAACTTCGCTATATATCAGCCACAAGAAAGAACTTCATTACACGCCATCTTTGTGACAATAAACGTTTAACAAGTACATTGACAAATTTGCACAAAATTACGCAAAATTTTAAACAATCAAAACACTACCTGACAATCCCATCTAGTCATGAGACACAAAAGTCGTTTTATTTTACCATGTATCTTTAATGTGTTTCGTCTGATGATCCGTTTTGGCTCTAAAGCTTGTCAGATGACTAACTTTCCAGGTACAGTTTTCATTTTCCTCAAATTTGACCAGGTTAGTCAGATGAGAGAATAAAAAAAAAATATTCCTATTTTGTCAATTGACTAAGAAAAATTTGTTTGGCTAGTCCAAAAGCTCAGCATTATTATTATTTTTTTTTCCTTTAATTTTTTTTTTTATTTGTTTATTTATTTTTTGTCTCCTTCTGACAACTTGAGTTAGTCAACCGAAATCGAAAAATAAAGAATAAACTCATCGCATTTGGCGGGATAGTGCAATTGCCGTTGGAGTGACTTTCATTTTAGAAAGAGAACAAGAGATTTTTGAGTAATCAGAATCAGCGAATCGAGTTTACAGCCAAAAAAGTAAGTGCTAAATACTTTATTTTATTGTAAGCTTTGTTAGAATAGTAAATAGTAAATTTGTAGAATTCTAAAGCTTCGGCAATCTTCTAACGATATGAATCGTATTTAGAATTTGTTCTAATTTATAAAGTTGTTTAAAATGTATAAAATTTAAAACACGTTATTTTAAATCTAGTTTTACGTATCGTTGTATTATAAAAAAAATAAGTATATTTAATTTGTCTAAGCTATAGTTGTTTACATACACTTTTAACATTAAGCTCATATTAATATTTTTGTACACAGAATAGTAATGATTTATTTTTCCCTAAAGATGGTTCAGAAGGTACTTGGATTTCCAAAGGACGTCAATTTAAGAAAGATATAGAAAAATGCTATCCATGGTGATTTTGAAAGAACTCCGAATTTTAAGGTATGTTTTTTAAATTATCGTTTGCAACATTATATCTATCTTAGAACAATAAAAAATAATATTAATACTTTTTTTTATATTTAAACTTTTTAATGAGATAAATTAAAAAAATTTAAAGGTTTCTCGTTTATCTGTTATTTTATTTATTTATTTTTTTTTAATTCCTGTAATAAATAATTTTTTTAATTTAAATAATTTTGGCAAATGGTTGATAATAGTATGTAATAAAAAAAAAAAAAAAAGACTTTTTATCATTAAATGTTTGATACCAATTTCTTTTCAAAACAACTTTTAGCAAAAATAATATGAATTTAATATTGCATACTACATTCTGCTCTCAATTTAAAGTCAAATTGTTCTTGTATACAATATTAATTATTAGCGATAAATAATAAATATCTTGGTAAATATATATATATATATATATTCAACTTCATGTTACTTGTTTCATTCAAATGATTGATGATTGTAATAAAAGGTTGATATTTTTAATTATTATTATTATTTTTTTTTCAATACAAATTTAATCAAAAATAATATGAGTTTAAATTATTAGATACTGTATTCTCGATTCAAAATCAAATTGTTCATGCGCAGCATATTAAGTATTCGTGATAAACAAAGGATATCTTGTGTACTTAATTTCATGTTATTTGTTTCATTCTTAACACATTTAAATTTAAAAACTATTTGATATTTCAATTTAAACAACATTTTTTTTCTTTTAACTATGCTCTATAAATTAAGTAGTCGATTGCAAACATTTAGTCAGGGCCTGATTACCCAAAAGGCTCGGGAAGCACAAGCTTCCCCTCAAAAATTTAACAGGGGGCCTCAAAATGACTAAAAACAGGGTCTTGAATTTTCTATTTTAGATTTTCACACTGAGATTGAATTTTTTCTGAGAAAGTTCACCTAAAGCAAGGTAAAATAACCACTATTTTGGGAAAATTCTATTATTTAACGTCAAAAATTTGAATGTTCTTAATTAATAAGTTATACGATTTTAAAGTTGTGGGTGGAAACCACCTAGATATATGAATGAAAAAATATATATAATATATATATATATATATACACATAAACACACAAAACTTTTTTATCAATTGCATTTTTATATTACAATATGTAATAGGAAAACAAGATTTCCCGAAATCAAAGGGAGCCCCGAAATGATACTAAGCTTCCCCTAACTTCAAAGCTTAATCGGGCCCTGCATTTAGTTGTATACGCTATTTCCACAATAACTTAAAATTCATTTTGATTTTCTTCTACATGTATAAGAATGAAGTAGTGGATTTTTGAAAATTTTCTTTTTCTGGCTTTTGGTGCATTTACAAATTTGAGATTTCATTAAACTCGATTAAACCATTGTTAGGAGATGTCTGTCTGTGTATAATCAAAATTTTATGTTTTGGGTGCTGTATCTCACAAAATAATGAACAGAATTGTACAAAATTTTATATTTGGATGCACTTTCACATAAATTCGTGCTGAATAGCTTTTGGTACATATCATCTAAAAAGTGGCGCTACTATACTGCAATTTTCCACAATTAAGGAAAGACTATATCTTAGATTCTATTGTGTAGAACTTCACATAACTTAATGTTCAAATAGTCGATTGTGAAAGACTATGTTTATTCAACTTAGGTGCATATCGGTCATCAGGTAATGCCAGTATGTTGCAATTTTCCACTTTTAAGAAAATACTGTAACTGAGATTCTGTGATATATAAATGCACTAAACTTGATATGTGCAACAGCCATTATGAACTATTATGCTGATTTAATTTGGACGCATATCGGCCGACAGGTGACGTTGGCATGGTGCAATTTTCTCTGTTTATAGGAGAGCCATACCTCAGCTTCTATGATATGTATGTGCACCGAATTTGATATGTAAGGTGTATGTTATACATCAAAAACTATGCCAAACTAGCTTTTTAAAAACTATGCCGAATCCGTTTGGGTGTACATCAGATGATGTACTATTACTCTTTGTAAATTTCCAGATAGTTATAGTATCACAGCATCTATTTGTTAAATTAGTTTGTAAAATTTTTATTTGTGAGAAGCTGTGTTAATTACTTTGTGTATTGTAACAGATATATGGTGCTATTATATTAAATAATAATAGAAGAAAATTTTGTAATGGCTACAGCATATACTAATTTTAGATATAGTGGGTTAAATATATGTTAGTAATTTGCAACAGGTAATTATGAATGATTTACTTATAAATTGTCA